>JARQOD010000001.1:871111298-871141404 GCA_033576555.1 Oophaga sylvatica
TGAGTCTATGGCAGATGTGAGGGTGGTGTTATAGAAAGCAGTGGCGCTGTCTGTGTCGTGGAGTGAAGACATGGAGGACAGAGGTAGAAGAAAATTGAGAGTCTGTGAATGTCTAGGTGTGCGAGGTTTCTGCGAGGATATGCCAGTGGCTGAACATAGGGGGCAGGTGAAGAGGACAGGGATGAGAAGGTGAGTAGGTGGTGGTCAGATAGGGGGAGGGGAGAGGTTGTGAAATTAGATAGGGAGCAGAGGCGGGTGAAGATGAGGTCTAATGTATGTCCGTCTGTGTGGGTGGCTGTGGAGGACCACTGAGTAAGTCCAAAGGATGAAGTAAGTGACAGGAGTTTGGAGGCTGCTGGCTGGCAGGTGTCAGTAGGGATATTAAAGTACCCATGATGATGGTGGGGATGTAAGAGCAGAGAAAGTGAAGAAGCCAGCTGGAGAATTGGTCAATGAAGGCAGTGACTGAGCCTGGTGGTCGGTATATGACGGCCATTTGGAGATTAGAGGGAGAGTAGATACGGACCGAGTGGACCTCAAAGGAAGGGAGGATGAGGGAGGGTGGGGGTTGGATTGGGTTGAAGGAGCAGTTATTAGAGAGAAGAAAACCCACGTCTCCACCACGTCTGTTGCCAGAGCGAGGAGTGTGGGTGAAGTGGAGGCCACCTAACTCAGTGCAGCAGGGGAGGCCGTGTCATGGGGCGTCAGCCAGGTTTCAGTGAGGGATAGGATATGCTATGCTATGCTATATGCTATGTTTCTTCTATAGAATTATCAGACATGCGAAAATCAACTTGTCACCCACTGCAAACCATACAGTCAATCAGGTGTCACCATATGCCCCTTTATGCGCATTTTGTATCCTACTTCATTAGAATGAGTTTACTTAATTAATAGTCGCTTCCAATCAGGCTCAAATATCTTAATAAGGAACTGTTTGTGGCACTCGCTCTGGAATTCTGCAGTCCCTGTAGTTCCGGGCTCAGTGTCCAGTCGCATGATGACACTCTCCCCTCAAAGACATCTCATAAGGGAGAGCATTATGGCGTCACCACAGGGACACATTGCCCAGGGGACCCGGCTGTCGGTTTTCTATCGCAAGCGCACTGTGCTCAGGAGTCACCCTGGTAAGTCCCCTAGGGGATGAGCTGGACTTAGAATTGTTTACACATACACCAGGGATGGATTAAGAGTTGCCAGTTCCCGGGCAGTTTAGAAGGCATGCCCCCCAGGTATCTGATGTACCATGTGACATGACCCCCCCAATAAATCATGTGACAGGTCATGTGAGTAACACACAGGTGCTCTGGGAAGATCCATACATGGAAAACGCAAAGATAGTGGCGCGCTTAGCACTCAGTGAAAATTATTCCGTTATGTACAGCACTATAGTATCATAGCGCTATACAAAATAGATCAGGGGTGGGAGATTCATTTTCCCAAGGGGCCACATGACAGACCCTAACTATTGTGGAGGCTGAACCAATGGGCTGAAATTAATTCTACTCAATATTAATATATTATACAATTATGAATTATTTTTTATGACTTAATATTTAGCAGAATTACGTATGCTGACATCCACCTATATACAGTATGAGCACCCACATAGCCTCCTACATACAATATGAGCCCACACAGAGGTCCCTCAATCAACCAAAGCAATCAACCTATGGGGCCTTTATACATGTAAACATAACTATAAGAAAAACGTAATAAAATCTATTTAGATATAGGAAAGATGTATATCTTCGTACCGTGTTAGCCAGTAGATAGAAAAATATTTAGACTTGAGAGTCCTCAGTGGTTGATACCTTTTAATGGCTAACTGAAAAGATGGTAACAAATTGCAAGCTTTCGAGACTACTCAGGTCTCTTCATCAGGCAAAGACTAAAACAAAAACTGAAGAATCACATATTTATACACAAGAGGACACAGGAATAATGCAATAGGTAAGACATGTGACGTGAAGCAGAATTGTCATTATGGCAGAGGGATGAACATAAATATTGGAACAGAACTGTTCCAATATTTATGTTCATCCCTCTGCCATAATGACAGTTATGCTTCACGTCACATGTCTTAACTATTGCATTAAATTTTAAGAAAAACACGTCACTCCCACTATTATAGAAATATGTAGGTGCCTAAATCAAAGGGTTACCAAACCCGTGTCATAAATAAATAAATAAATGAACAAATCTGGCACTCTAGAAATCATGTTAACCATAGAATAATTTTTATTTTCGTCCAAACTTTGGACGAAAATAAAAATTATTCTATGGTTGAACATGATTTCTAGAGTGCCAGATTTGTTCATTTATTTATTTACCTATTGCATTATTCCTGTGTCCTCTTGAGTATAAATATGTGATTCTTCAGTTTTTGTTTTAGTCTTTGCCTGATGAAGAGACCTGAGTAAGTCTCGAAAGCTTGCAATTTGTTACCATCTTTTCAGTTAGCCATTAAAAGGTATCAACCACTGAGGACTCTCAAGTCTAAATATTTTTCTAAAATCTATTTAGTTAGTTTAAAAAGTAAATGCACAAAGACATACAAGCACACACATTTGCTCAGAAAACCAGTGATTTAAAAAAAAGAGCAGAAATGCTCAATTCCAGCCAATTTTGGTTTGAACAAGTCAAACGGCGCTCCTTCCCTTCTGAGCCCTGCCGTGCACACAAACAGTGGTTTTCTGGCACATATGGGGTATCAGCGTACTCAGGAGAAATTGCACAACAACTTTATCTGTCAATTTTCTCCTTTTACCCTTGTGAAAATAAAGAAATTGTTTGTAAAAGATCTTTTTTTTTGTGACTAAAAAGTTAAATGTTCATTTTTTTCTTCCACATTCCAAAAATTCCAGTGAATTACCTGAAGGGTTAATAAACTATTGAATTTTGAGTACCTTGAGGGGTGCAGCTTTTAGAATGGTGTCACTTTTTGGTATTTTCTGCCATATAGACCCCTCAAAGTAACTTTAAATGTGAGGTGGTCCCTAAAAAAATGGTTTTGTAAATTTTGTTGTAAAAATGAGAAATCGCTGGTCAACTTTTAACCCTTATAACTTCCTAACAATAAAAAATTTTGTTTACAAAATTGTACTTATGTAAAGTAGACATGTGGGAAATGTTATTTCGTAACTATTTTATGTGACATACAGTACAGACCAAAAGTTTGGACACACCTTCTCATTCAAAGATTTTTCTGTATTTTCATGACTATGAAAATTGTAGAATCACACTGAAGGCATCAAAACTACGAATTAACACATGTGGAATTATACATTACACTTTACAAAAAAGTGTGAAACAACTGAAAATATGTCTTATATTCTAGGTTCTTCAAAGTAGCCACCTTTTGCTTTGATTACTGCTTTGCACGCAGAAAGGGTGAATGGATGGACTCTACATGCCTGGTTCCCACCGTGAAGCATGGAGGAGGTGGTGTGATGGTGTGGGGGTGCTTTGCTGGTGACTCTGTTGGGGATTTATTCAAAATTGAAGCGGTGAGCGGTCCAGCTCACCCCAAACCATCTCGATTGGGTTCAGGTCTGGTGACTGTGGAGGCCAGGTCATCTGGCATAGCACCCCCAACACTCTTCTTCTTGGTCAAATAGCCCTTACACAGCCTGGAGGTGTGTTTGGGGTCATTGTCCTGTTGAAAAATAAATGATGGTCCAACTAAACGCAAACCGGATGGAATAGCATGCTGCTGCAAGATGCTGAGGTAGCCATGCTGGTTCAGTATGCCTTCAATTTTGAATAAATCCCCAACAGTGTCACCAGCAAAGCACCCCCACATCATCACACCACCTCGTCCATGCTTCACGGTGGGAACCAGGCATGTAGAGTCCATCCGTTCACCTTTTCTGTGTGCAAGGCAGTAATCAAAGCAAAAGGTGGCTACTTTGAAGAACCTAGAATATAAGGGTGAGTTTCCACGGTCAGGAAACGCTGCGTGTTTGGCGCTGTGCGCTGGCGCAGCGCCAAACACGCAGCGTCCAGATGTTACAGCATAGTGGAGGGGATTTCAAGAAATCCCGTCTCCACTATGCGTAACAATACGCAGGTGGCAAACCTGCGTAAACGGACATGCGGCGCGTCTTTTTAGACCGCAGCATGTCCTCGCATATTGCGGCGACGGTGCGTCGCCGCAACAGAATTAACACAGGGCTATGTAGCCCTGCGCTCTTTCCGGAGGTGTTCCGGAGGTGTCCTGAACACCTCCGGAAAGATCGCGCGTCATAAAGGGGGCGGGGCTTAGACGGAGCGGAATTTCCGCTCCGTCCAAAGCGCTGTGGTTCCGGACCGTGGAACCACAGCCTAAGACATATTTTCAGTGGTTTCACACTTTTTTGTAAAGTGTAATGTATAATTCCACATGTGTTAATTCATAGTTTTGATGCCTTCAGTGTGATTCTACAATTTTCATAGTCATGAAAATACAGAAAAATCATTGAATGAGAAGGTGTGTCAAACTTTTGGTCTATACTGTATGTCTCTGTTTTAAGGGCATAAAAATTCAAAATTTGAAAATTGCGAAATTTTCAAAATTTTTGCCATATTTCTGTTTTTTTTTCATAAATAAACGCAAGTTATATCAAAAAATTTTACCACTATCATGAAGTACAATATGGCACGAGAAAACCTTCTCAGAATCGCCCAGATCCGTTGAAGTGTTCCAGAGTTATAACCTCATAAAAGGGCAGTGGTCAGAATTGTAAAAATTGGTCCATTAATTAACATGCAAACCACCCTTGGGGGTTAAGGGGTTAAACCAAAAGGTGGCACTGGCTACAAACCTATATCAAGAAGGAAAAAACTACCCATACCACGGTAAAAAATGTGGCAGATACTAGTAGCAGTGCTACCAGCACTTCTGGCAACAGTACCAACAGTAGTTGGCACGAAACACAGGTCACAATTAGCCCATTTTACCTTGGTAGAGTAGTAGCACCTGGAGTTAGGACAAATCTCAAGTTGGAAATTGAGCAGCAGTGGGTCGTGGGGAAAGTAGCTCATGCTATTTCCCACACATAGGCAACTGTCAGTTGTCTGGTGATGGTCATTATGTTTATCATTGAGGAGGATTGGCCATAGACTAGACCATTGAGTTACGATCAATTAATACATTAGCAGTGCTATGGAATAACAATTATTATTTTTATGCGCATTTTCACAGATGTTTTGTTGGGAATTTTTCTGTTTGGACATTTTTAATATTCTTAGTAAAGTATATATATTTAGTGATGCCAATGTTAGACACATTAATTTATCATATAACAGGACTAAGAGCGCTAGAGCGTTTGACACACATTGGTTTTTATGGAGGGTCTTCACACCAACCTTTTGCAAAGAATGTACAATTTTTCCTTTTTGTAATGGATTACACATAAAGATTCAGTATTTTAACTTATTCTGGATGCTAGATTTCCTGCCTTTCCTTGGACATGCTTACTTGAATGATATGCATTGGCGTGTTCTACAGTCTTCCCCAGATTTGATCAACTTTGGAAAGGGTAAGCTGGATTATCTTGTTAGTTTGAAGAAAATAATTTCCACAGCATGATGCTGCCATCACCATGTTTGACAGTGGGGATGGTATTTTCAAGGTAATGTGCAGTGTTCGTTTTCTGTCACACATAGCGTTTTGCATTTAGCCCAAAAAGTTCTTATCTAACCAGGGCATCTTCTTTCACATGCCAGCTGTGTTCCCTACATGACTTTTTGCAAACTGCAAAAGGAACTTTTTAAAGCTTGATTTCCAAAATGGCTTTTTCTTGCCACTCTTACATAATAGCCAGATTTGAGGACTAATAGTTGTCCTGTGGACAGATTCTTCCATCTGGGCTCTGGATCTCTGCAGAACATCCAGAAGGACCATGGATCTATTGGACCTCTTCTCTAATTAGTGCTCTCCATGCTTGTCAGGTTAGATGGACAACCAAGTTTTGGTAGACTTGCAATTGTGCCATACTCCTTCCATTGTTGGATGATGGATTGAACAGTGTTGTGTGAGATGTTCAGAGCCTGTACTATATTTTTGTAACCTAAAACAGCTTTACTCTTCTCCACAACTTTATCCCTGACCTATCTGGTGTGGTCTTTGCTTTTCATGATGCTTTTTGATCCATAATATTCTCACAAAAAAAACTTTGAACTCTTCACAGAACAGCTGTAGTTACACTCAGAATAATTAACACAGGTTGTCTCAATTTACTAATTATGTGACTTCTGTAGGCAATTGGTCACTCAGGATTTTATATAGTGGTATCAGACTACAGGGCTGGATACAAATGCATGTCACAATTTTCACATTTATATATTTAAAATAATTAGAAAACCATGTATCATTTCCTTTAATACTTGCTACTTTGTGTTGGTTTATCACATAAAATCCCACCAAAATACATTTAAGTTTGTGGGTGTAATGTGAAAAATGTGGAAAAGTTTATGGGTTATGAATTCTTTTTCAAGATACTATACCTATGCTGACCCCTGACAATCATCAAAATTGACAATAATAAGCACATGAGCATCAAAACTGGATCATGGTGCAATGGAAGACAGTGGTCTAGTTAAGTGTTCTGTTGGGAAACCTTGGGTCCTAGCATTCCTGTGGATGTTACTTTGACATTTATCTTCTACCTAAATATTGTGACAGACCAGGTACTCTATGCTTATTCATGATAACAATGTTTCTTAACCCTTTCACGTCATGGCCATTTTCATTTTTTCCTCTAATTCTTCAAAAAAACATATATTTTTTTTATTTTTTCCATCAATATATCCATATGAGGACTTGTTTTTTGTGGGATGAGTTGTACTTTTGAATGACACTATTCATTCTACCAAATGCTAGACTGAAAAATGGGAAAAGACTTCCAAGTGCGTTGAAATTGCATAAAAAGTACAATCTCACAATTGTTTTGGGTTTTTTTTATTTACCATGTTCACTATATGATAAAAGTAATCTGGCAATATGATACTCAAGGTCAGTTAGAGTATGCAGATGCCAAACATGTAAATCTTTGTTATTTACAGTAAGTAGTGAAACAAATTTGAAATTTCTAAGAAAAAAAATAGATTTTGTCGCCATTTTCCGAGACCCATAACGTTTACATTTTTCAGGATTTTTGTCTAATTTTTTGCTCCCTGAGTTGACATTTTTACTGATACCATTTGGGGGTACATATGATGTTTTGCATATTGGGGCTGCCAACAAAAGGAATTCTAGCATTTTGATTTTTTTTCATTACGCTGTTTACTGATCAGATTAATTTATTTTATATGTTGTAAGATCAGACTTTTACAAATGCAGCAATACCAACATTTTTTTTCTTAATTGTTTTATTTTTATTGGGGCAAAAGAGGGTGATTTGAACTTTTGTGGGGGTTTTTTCATATTTTTAAAAACTTTTTTCTTTCACTTTTTACTGCATTTAATAGTCCCCTTTGTGAATTTGAATGTCCAATCACTTGTGCTATACATAGCAGTGCATCAGCACTGCTATATATACTGTAGCTAAAATAACAATCTTCTATGAACACCAGCCACATGCTGGCTTTCACAGAAGGATCATAATTACAGACACAGGGGTCTTCAGCAGACCCTCGGCCATCAAGGCAGCTCTTCAGTGCCCCACGATCATGTCATAGGTGCGCCGATGGTTGCGTGGAACAACGTGTGCCTCTGTCGGCGCAAGTTATATTCTGCTGTCAGAGACTAACAGCGGAATTTATCAGGTTAATAGCCACAGGTGGACCGCCATTCCATCCGCAGCTGTTTGAAGCGCATGATTATGAATAAATCAGCCGTCATGTGCGGTGAAAGATGCTGAATCGGTGTGATAGCCTGCAACAAAATCAGCAAGCCAGCATATGACGTACATTTATGTCAAATGTCGTGAAGGGGTTAAAGGTAAGATAAGCCAGTAAGATATTGCACTCTGCATTACTGCAAAAATCAATCAGAAACTGCTTGAGGAACATGACAAAGAGAACAATATGTTAACATGGCCTCCATATTCTCCAGAACTTAATTCCATTGAGCATCTGTGGGATGTGCTGGAACCATAAGTCCAATCCATTGTGGTCTCACATTGCTACTTACAAAATTAAAAGAATTTTCTGCTCATGTTTTGGTGCTCAATAATACAAGGCACCTTTATAATTCTTTACAGGTCAATGGGTCAGAGCTGGGTCAGATACCAATGATATTATCATTTTAATTACAGTTTAATGGGTATATACAGCATGCTCACTAAATATGGATTTATTGTACGGCTTATAAGAAGACATAGAAATCCCGATATAGTGAGCTTCTCCTAGCATTGGCTTCATATCCTTTGATCAGATAACTGAGGATGTGGAATCAGTATACCGAACTCCCGATTTTGGCTCCAGGTATGACTTAAACATATATTTAAGTGATTACAATGTCTAAACTTTAATAAATTCCTATGAAAATTTGCAATAATCTGTGCTTTTAATAAAATAATTATAAAATATGAATAACATAAGACCTTTCATATTCTACCAACACTTTACAGTTGATGAAAAATAATTAAATATAGATACATTTTTAAGTCTTAAATTGCATCTATTAATCAAGGCAAACTCCCAAACCTACAGGAATATTAAATGTTGTTAATCGTGTTACCAATCATCCTTAAATTCCTGAACAATTCTTGTGCTGTTTTTATCGTTGGCACATGACTGAAAACATCCATTAAAAAAATAAACCAAAATATTTAGGTAATACAGGAAATTATACTCCATATGAAACTTCATCTGTACTTAAATATATTTGCCTCCTCTTTAAAAGCAGTAAAAACAGGGGGAACTTAGCACCTAGTTCTTTTATACTACTGTTTGGGAACAAAATGGTATTATATGATACATTGAGCAAAAAGGTTAAATAATCCATTACACAAGAACCAACAGACTGTATACAGGCTGCAAAGAGCCTCCTTTATCTAGGAGTCAACTATGCATGATAACTACTTTACTAATGCTCCAATTTCACACTTGTCATGTTGCCCTAAATGATGGCTCTTCTGGCCACCTTTAAGCTTATAACACCAGCTTTCCGTAATTGCAAAACATTTAGAATATTGTGCCTCTTTTTCAATATTGTATACTCAGATTTTTCAGTGTTGAGTAAAAGCAATTGTAATAATTTACCTAAATGTTAACTTGTTGACTGTGAAGTGAGAATGAGGAGAATGTATCAAAAGTTTACTTCAAGGATTAAAACTAGAAAATCAAAATAAAATAATACAATATCTCTAGCCCATACAGGAACAATAAAGCTTTAAATCAACTGTTGTTGGTGAATAATAGCATATGGCAAAAAGCGCAATGTGTCTATATGAGGTAATGACTTTTTACTGCAAGGATGCCCAACGATACATAGATACTGTAGCTATGTGTCATGTTGCTAAGGTTCCCAACAATCACCTTTAAACTGCGAAAACTTGGCAGCAAATGTTCAAACTCCATGCAGCACTACCGTAAAAGGAAAGAGAGCATTATAATTGTCACAATTCCTCCTATCTAAGTGTCTTGACGCAGTGAATGATGGTGCTGCTGTCCAATCTAGAAATAAGTGCTGTGCTGAGCTGTCAGTATGGTGATAGACAGCTCAGCAGTCCAATCGGATGCTGGGGCTTGCTGAGCTGTTAGTGTCTGGAGTGACAGCCTAGCGGCTAATCAGGACCTGGGTATGCTGAGGCTTCATCCAATGTGTCTCTTGTCCAGAGTAGTTACCAGGCTATTTTAATCAGCTCTCTGCCTTTGACTGCTTCCAATTGTAGCTTTGCTCATGAAGTATGAACTTGCTCTGTGCTCCTTGTTGGTATTCTGATCTTTGCTGCCTGATCTAGGATTTGTCTTGACCATTTGTTTGCTTTGCACTTTTATTGTGAACCACTACTACCTTGGAATAATGAACTCGGACTATTTACTGACAACATGTTTGTCTCACCCCTCTGTCTATGACATAAGGCCCCGTCTCACATAGCGAGATCGCTAGCGAGATCGCTGCTAAACAGCGATCTCAGCAGCAATCTCGCTATGTCTGACATGTACCAGCAATCAGGCCCCTGCTGTGAATCGCTGGTCGTGTAAGAAATGCCTGGACTTTTTTTTTGATCGCTGGTCTCCCGCTGGCCAGCACGCATCTCTGTGAGTGGCAGGCAGGAGACCAGCGATCAGCTGGTAACCAAGGTACACTTCGAGTTTCCAGGCGTGGGGCTGTGCCTGGAAACCCGATGTGTGCGTTGGATACCAGCACGCTGCTGCAGAGGAACTAGTAATCAAGGTACACATCGGGTTTCCAAGCACCATGCAGCACCTGGAAACCGAAGTGTACCTTAGTTACCAGCTCCCTGCATCAGTGGGCTGGTATCCAACGTTACCCGCAGTGTCGCTGTCCTGATCGCTGCCTGAGCTGCCTGTTTGGCAGCTCAGCAGCGATCATGTAGCGACACACCAGCGATCCTGATCGTTGTCGGGATCGCTGGTGTGTCGCTATGTGAGACGGGGCCCATAGTCTCTTTACTTTTGACCTTGGACCTCTTGATTACCCAGTCTCATGTCATATCCGTGTGTAGTGACTAGCATCACATTACAATTGGTCTGAATTTTGCTTTTTGCACTAGAATAGATCCTATTTGTACAATGTGCAATCAGGTGATGAATTTGACCCAGGTGGTTTAGTATCTGACCTTGGAGCACCAGAGACTTGAAACGCGACAGTCCCAGTTGCAGGGTCAATTTTCTAGCATGATGGATGCTTCCCAGAGCCCTCCTTTGCTGGCAGTAGCTTTGATGTCTGTATCTTCTGATGTGAAGTTTGTTTCTTCCAAACTAGTAACTATATATTTTACCCTGTAACCTCGGTCATCAGGGAATGAGTACAAGAGGGTTGGAATAATCATGTTCTTATTCTTACTGTGAGGGGTCCTCAGACTTGGGCATTTTCTTTGGCCCCCCAAGCCCTCAAATGGTCATTAGTTGTCTTTTTTATGCCTTATGGTTAATTTACGATGAATCTGACAGAGTCTGGGTTGTGGAGGGAAGGATCATGAACCTGACACAGGGGGGTCCCACCACTGAGAACTATAGTGCCAAGTTTCGGCAATGGTCTACTGATGCCTGAATGATGCAGCTCTCAGGTGCCAATTTTGACCAAAATTTATTAGGCGTTTTGCAGATCGTTAAACCTATTACTGCTCTCACACATAAATGGGCAAATCTTAAAGTTTGGTTGTCGGATTTTATTGTGGCTTTTAATAAATGTAAAGAGTTTTTGATGTCCACTCCAGTTTTACTCCAGCCAGATTTCCAGAAATCGTTCATTGTGAATGTGGATACTTCGGAGGTCGGGGTTAGGGTCTGTATCATCTCAAGATACCAAATCTCTGACCATTTTGATGCCATGTGTATTTTTCGGTAGGAAATTTTCATCCGCTGAGAGAAATTATGATGATGGGAATCACTGGCTTTTAGCTGTCAAGTTAGCTTTTGAAGAATGGAGACATTTTTTGGGGGTAGCCATTCGTCAGGTCACTGTGCTGACAGGTCAAAAAAATTAGCTTATATTGAATCAGCTAAACTATTAAACACAAGACAGGTCGCATGGTCCTTATTTTTTTCTAGATTCAATTTTTCTATCATGTTCAGGCCAGGGTCCGAGAATTTGAGGGCTGATGCTTTATAGCACTGCCATAATTCTGTTTCTCCTCTAGAATCTCCATCCCAGGGGTGCATCTATAATGAGGCGAGTTGAGCCTTCTGTCTCAGGTGGCGGCAGTTAGGGGTCGGCAGCTAGGGGGCGGCAGAGCGGAATTCAGAACACGTGGTGTAGTGCCGCTCTCCTTAATCCCTGCTGAGTCTTATACTCCTGCGCACTGTGCTATGTGTCCCGCAGTGAGAAGCAGTCACGCCCCCCATGCACCCTTCCTGCCCTCCCACCTTTCCACTTCAGCTTCTCGCAGCCAGGAGTCCGTTGCTGTGCTGTCCTCTTATGTGCGAGCAGGACCTGTGATGAGGTCGCAGGAGGGGGAGGAGTCAGGGGTCTCATGGTCAGGCTCCCTGTGTGCAGGTCTGCTGTGCTGGTGGTCATGGTGCTGGATGAGGTAAGTTTATGTGTGGGATCAGGAGGGGTTTACAGTGTGGATGTAGCTGAGCTGTGTGTGTACGAGGTGTACGGAGTGGAGCCGTGTGTGTACGAGGTGTACGGAGGGGAGCCGTGTGTGTATGAGGTGTACGGAGCGGAGCCGTGTGTGTACGAGGTGTACGGAGCGGAGCCTTGTGTGTTGTTGAATGTGCTAGAAATGAATTCTGAGCAGAAGCTCCCTCTGGTGGTTACAAACAGTACTGAACTATCCAATGAAGATTGTGAAGATTGGCGATCAGGTGTTACTGACTGGTCTTATATAAGGGAGGTTCCCTCCCATCAGGGTTGCCGGTGATCAATTGTTCTGGTCTCATCTTTGATTCCTGTTCACTTTGTAGCTTGCTGTTTCGTGCCTGCATCTTCTGCTAACAGATAAGACATTTTCTTCTTTTAGTTTTTTGTGCTTGCTTTTTGCATTTTGTCCTGCACTTCTGTGGGGGTCTGCCGGGTCCCCTCCGGGGGCTTGTGCTCCTCTCAGTTTAGTTCAGCCACTGTTGTTTGTTCATTTGCCTTTTCCAGTTTTTTCTGTGGCTGCTGTTTAGTTTTTGTTACACCAGAGAACTAATTTAGGTGGTAGAGGTCGTGTGATCTCAGGTGTTTTTGTAATTAGTAGAGTTGGTACTTTTCAGGGTTTTTTGGGATTGCAGTAAGTGTCCTTCCTATCCTTTTCTATTTAGGAAGTTTGGGGCCCAACGTTTGCTCATACTATTTTCTGTCTGTGTCTGTATTTCCTCTTGTCTAACCGCCATTACACGTTTGGGGGCTTTCTATGTTCTTTGGGGATCTGCTCCGGGGCAGATACTTTTCCTCTTTCTGTCTTTAGGTGTAGTTAGCTTCTCAGGCTGTGACGAGGCGTCTAGGACCAACGTAGGTACGCTCCACGGCTGCCTTTAGTTGTGGTGGTTAGTCAGGGTACTGCAATCCCATAGATTCCAACCTCTCTGGTGTATTTCCTTTTTTGCCTGCTCTCCTCAGCTACCAAATCATAACACGTGTGTGTACAAAGTGTACGGAGCGGAGCCGTGTGTGTACGAAGTGTACGGATGGAGCTGTGTGTGTAAGTGTACGAAGCGGAGCCGTGTGTGTACGAGGTGTACGGAGCGGAGCGTGTGTGTACGAGGTGTACGGAGCGGAGCCGTGTGTGTACGAGTGTAGGGAGCGGAGCCGGTGTGTATGAGGGTACGGAGCGGAGCCGTGTGTGTACAAAGTGTACGGAGTGGAGCCGTGTGTGTACGAAGTGTACGGAGCGGAGCCGTGTGTACGAGATGTACAGAGCGATGTGTGTACGAGGTACGGCGGAGCCGTGTGTGTACGAGTTACAGCGGGCGTGTGACAAATGCGGAGCGGAGCGTCGTGTGATGTACGAGAGTTGTGTACGAGATGCAGCGAGCCGGTGTACGAGGTGTACGAGCGAGCGTGTGTGTACGAGTGTATGGCGGAGCCGTGTGTGTACGAGTGTACGGAGCGGAGCCGTATGTGTACGGTGTACGGAGCGGAGCCGTGTGTACGGAGCGGAGCCGTGTGTGTACGAGATGTACGGAGGGAGCCGTGTGTGTACGAGGTGTACAGAGCGGAGCCGTGTGTGTACGAAGTGTACGGAGCGGAGCCGTGTGTGTACGAGTTGTACGGAGCAGAGCCGTGGATGTACGGGTGTACGGAGCGGAGCCGTGTGTGTACGAGGTGGATGTAGCAGTGCTGTGTGTGTATGGGGTGTACGAAATGGAGCCCTGTGTGTACGAAGTGTACAGAGCTGAGCCGCTCAGCTCTGTACACACAGGCCTCCGTGCTTGAGCCGTGTGTGTACGGAGCGGAGCAGAGTCATGTGTTTATGGAGTGGAGCCCCATGTGTATGAGCGGAGCCGGTGTGTATGGAGCGGAACCGCATGTGTATGAGGTGTATGGTCCAAAGCCGCTTGTGTACAAGGTTTACGGAGTGGAGCTGTCATGATCCGTTCCAGGGTTTAGTCCTGTCTGCCCTTGGTCCGGGCGGATCATGTCAAGGGTTAACTTTGCTCTGCCTCATTCTGGGTTCAGGTTGGCTATTTAGCTCTCACACATCCTCCTAGCAGTGTGAGCTATACTGCTACCTTCGGCTTGTGAACCTGACTGGTAACCCTTGATTTGTCCTGCTGTTATCCCTGACTTGTCCTGTCTGTTGTTCCCCTCTGTCTGCCCTGTTCCCTGCATTTCCCTGTTTGTCTGTTTGATTCTCTGGTTTTTGACTCGGCCTGTATTCGGACTCGCTTCTGCTTTCTGTCTTTGTCTTATCTGCTTCTGACCGTTGCTGACCTCCTGGCTTTCTCCTGACCACGTATATTGCTTATTCCTTTTGTCCTGCTGCCTCCGTACGGTTTTGACTTGGCTTGCCTGACCACACTCCCACCACTTGGTGGCGCCTGTGTTTCTGCTCTGTAGAGGGCTTGCTGAGACCTGTGATACTTCAGATGACTGATTATTCCTGACTCAGTTTTGGACGTTTTTGCTGCCACCTGGTGGTGGTTTTGGCTGCTGCAGTGCAGGCCTACTCTGGTAGTGTGTAATCCCTTCTCCCCTCTGTAACCTACAGGTGGAGCAGACACCAGCCTTCATTACAGCTGCGTGACAGGAGCCATTTGTTTACAATGTGTACTACTTATACAGAACTTTAAAAAATATAAAAATCAATGTTTCAAACATATTCCTATTTAAAATTGTATGTATTTCACATGTGCGTCACGTTAGGCTAGTAAGAGATTAACCAGATTTATTTGTACTGATTTTACAATTGGGGGGGCGCCGTTTTGCAGTTCGCCTCAGGCAGCAGAGAGGCTAGCTTCACCCCTGCTCCATCCTCAATTCTTCCTCAAGGTATTGTGGTTTTTATGGTATCCAAAGGAGATCCAAAGAGTCCAGTCACTGGCTCCATCCACTACTCCATAGTCCAAATTATTTGTGCCTGTGTACTTAAGATTACTTCTCTTGCAGGAGTTTTATGATTCTGTCTTGAGTGGTCATCCTGGGGTCACAGTTACACAGAACGCTATTGCTAGACTCTTTTGATGGCCATCTATGATTAATGATATAATATATTAAGGATTTTGTATCTGCTTTTGAAGTTTGCTTCATTGCCAATTCCAGAAAGACAATGGACTAAATTTGTCAATGGATTTGATCACAGATTTGCCTTTGGAGGGAAAAATATTTGGGTGGTAGTTGACTGATTCAGTAAACAGGGTCATTTTGTTCCCAAATGCTGAAACACTTTACAGGTTATTTAACAATCATGTGATGAGATTGCATGGAATCTCCTTGAACATTATATCTGATAGAGGAGTGTAATTTGTATCCAAATTCTGGATAGCTTTTTGTAAGAAATTGAGGATTAATTTGTCATTTTCATCTGCTTACCACTAGGGATAAGCCAATGTGCTCGGTGATAATCGGTTATCACTCGAGTATCACGATGCTCGGATGTACTCGTTACTCAGTGAATAACAGGCGGTGCTTTACATAATACTTGAATCCCCCCCCGCACTTTTGGCACCTGTTTCACCAATAAGCATCCTGGGATTGCCTGTGTGTTACTGTAATGCCGTATCCATTTTGGTTGTGGCATCACTGTGATTGGACCATGTGACATCATCAGGGATTTTAAAAGAGCAGATGCTGCCCGACTCATCACACAGAAATCATTGCATAGCTCTGTGACACTTAATATTGGGGGAGAGTGCATGTCTAGGCCTGTGTGGGCACAGTATAATGAATCAGAGGTCTGTAGTGTTTATACTGGTGCTGAAGCTGAGCCATCATACTAACAGCCATTCTAAGTGCTAATCGTTTGTTTTGCTGATTGCATCACATACAATCTGCACTGAGCCTAGAGAGGGAGAGAGAGAGTTGCAGGAGGAGGGAGAATGACAGAATACAGTCTGTAGACAGGAATTAGTGCTGGCAAATATACAGTATAAAGCTTTTTTGGGGAGGCTGAAAAAATGGAATATATTTTGATCCATAAAGTATTACATGCTTATAGGTCCTTTTTTGTGCTATATAACACTCCCAAAAATCGTTTAAACTTTTTCCTGGGTTAATTTTCTCACCAATACACTATACCGTAATGTGGAGTACATTTCTGTTATCTATAAAACTGAGAAAAAGCGTTTAAAAATTTTCTAGAGTTACATTTCTCAGCCATATAGTATTAAGTGTTCTGGGGTACATTTCTGTAAACTATAAAACAGAAAAAAAAAGCATTAAAAAAATTTACAGGCTTAAATTTCTCAGCTATACAGTGTCATGTATTCTGTGGTTCATTTCTGTGATATCTAACACTTCAAAAAAGAGTTAAAAAATTAGCTGGATAACTTTTCTCACCCATACAGTATTCCGCGCTCTGGGATAAATTTCTGTGACATTATCTAACACTACAAAACAGCGTTAAAAATTGACTGGATTACAATTCTCATTCATACACTATTCCCTGGTCTGGCGGACATTTCTGTGATCTATAAAACTAAAAAAGAATTAAAAAATTTAGCAGGCTTAAATTTCTCAGCCATTACAGTTTCACGTGTTCTGTGGTACATTCCTGTGAAATCTAACTGTTATGGCCACTCGGTACACGATACTTACTTGGGTTGTCGCTGTGTCACTGGACAAGGTCTGCGCCGTGCCGACACCTCCGGGTCCTCGGAGGTTCCGCTGTCCGCGCATGCGCATGGGGTACTGGCGGCGTGCTCCTTCTACACATCATATTGTGGGAGGGTCATGACCCGGAAGCTCCGCCCTGTCATAGCGGCCGCCACCAGGTATATAAGACTGCCTTCTGCCCTGGGTAAGCACCTGAGTATCGTCTGCATGTCTGTGTGGTACCAGTTGCTTATCGCTACAGACATTCCATGTATTCAGGTCTCCTCTGCCCAGTCCTCAGCCTGGTATGCTTCCCAGTGTGCACTCTGCCCTTTCCTCAGCCCGGTGCACTTCCCAGTGTGGCTCTTCCCAGTCCTCAGCCTGGTACGCTTACCAGCGTGCGCTCTGCCCAGTCCTCAGCCTGGAACGCTTTACAGCGATGCTCTGCCCTGTCCTCAGTTTGGTGCACTTCCCAGTGTGCGCTCTGCCCAGTCCTCAGCCTGGTGCACTTCCCAGCGCACGTTCTGCCCTGTCCTCAGTCCGGTGCACTTCCCAGTGTGCACTCTCTTCTTCCCTGATCCTGGTGTGCTTTCCAGTGTGCGCCCTGCCTTTTCCTGATCCCAGTACCCTTCCCAGTGTGCGCTCTGCCCAGTCCTCGGCCCGTGCTCTTCCCAGTGTACGCTCTGACCTGTTCTGTTCCCGCTCCCAGAGATACAAGTTTTGTTCCTGCCCCGTGTCTACGGGTCTCCTGATCTTGTTCTCCTGCCCTGCTTCCAGTCCCAGTCTCCAGCTTTCCAGACCCTCACGCTCTCCTGGTCTTTCCTGTCTCCTTTGAGCCGGCCCTTTGGTACTAGCTATTGCTGTATACTTTCCAACTAGGGCTGCCCCTGTATAGGGGTTGGTTCCACCTGGTCAGCTCACCCAGGGACGGTTGGTTCCGTGATTCAGTGGGTCCACTCCAGGAATCGTGACAGTATACTCAGGCCATGGATCCCGCAGTTACCTCCCTTCCGGCTCAAAAGGAGTTAGCATTTCGGCGTGAAAATCAGAATAGTATCATGTCCTTCATGAAGTCCATGGATTCTCGCCTGACTTCTTTGCAGTCCTCTGATCTTGTTAACGTGTCGCAGCTTGCTGGTCTTCAACAGGAACTCACTCTACAGCATGACACACAGTCCCGTATGTTAAGTTACTTGGTGTTGCGAATACCTTGGAGGTGACTTCTGAGCTGGGGTTCCCTCCGGTGGTTGCTGAGGGTAATGAACTAATTACTGAATGGCCTTCAGCTGGCTCTGAATGTATGATATAAGTGAACTGAGTTCCCAGCAGCCTTGCCGGTAATCAATTGTTCCTCCTGCTCTTGCTTGGAGCACATCTTGCTTTCCTGCTCTCATTCAGATAAGAGTTTTTTTTTTTTTTTCCTCTGTTGGATTTTCACTGCTGGTTTGCTGCTTGTAGTGGACTGCAGCCTGGTCCCCTTTTGGGGTCTTGCGCTGCAATTGTGCTCATTGTGTGTTTGCATTTTTGCTTTGTTCCTTTGTCACTTTTTATCTGCTGTGTTGCTGTGTGTTACACAGAGATCTAATTTAGGTGGTAGAGATCGTGTGATCTCAGGTTTTTTGTTAATCAGAAGTGTTGGTATTTTTGTCAGGGTTTTTTTGGGTTGCAGTCAGAATTCTTTCCTATATTTTTCTATCTAGACAGATTGGGCCCCAGCGTTTGCTCATTCCATTTTCTGTCTGTGTCCGTGTTTTCTTCTTGTCTAACCGCCATTACATGTTGGGGGGCTTCCTATTTCTTTGAGGATTCTGCTCCGGGGGCAGATAGCATTCATCTTTCTTCCTTTAGGTGTAGCTATCTCTCCGGCTGTGACGAGGCGTCTAGGATCACCGTAGGTACGCTCCACGGCTACTTCTAGTGTGGCGGTTAGTTTAGGTTACTGCAATCCAATAGTTTCCAGCCTCTCTGGTGTATTGCTACTTTGGCTATTTTTTGCAGTTTCTCCTCAGCTACCGAAACATAACAACTTGGCCTCTGTGGATGATCGGCTGAATAGTCTCCAGTCCGCAACGCGGAACCCGAGATTCGGCATTAGTGCCCCAACCCTGCCTCTTTTGGGAAATCCGCCCAGGTACAGTGGCAATCCAAAACTTTGCAGGGAATTTTGAACCAATGCCACCTCCACTTTGAACTACCACCTCAGCAATACCCCACCGATCGGGCTGAGGTGGCATTTGTTGTCTCTCACCTAGAGGAGGAGGCTTTGGTGTGGGTAAATCCATTGTGGAAACATGATGATCCTGTGGTTTCACAGTTGTCAATATTTTTGGAGACCTTTCGTAGAGTATTCGACAAGCTGGGTCATTTGGCCTCTACCACTGAGTCTCTAACCTCCTTCAAGGCTCGCTCAGTGTAGGTCAATATGCCATATGCTTTTACACGTTGGCTTCTGAGCTAGGCTGGAATAACAAGGCTCTAGTAGGAGCCTTTTGGTGGGGACTGTCAGGTCGGGTTAAGGACGAGCTTGCAGGACAAGATAATCCCAATTCGCTGGAGGATTTAATTTCTCTCGCCACTCGTATAGACCTGCGGTCCAGGAGTATTCACGTGAGGTCATATGAGAGAGGAGATCTGGTTGTCCATCTTCTTCTGATCCTAGGCCACTTGGTCCGTGACCTGTGGTGTTTTCGCCCTCCATTGCTACGGAACTGATGCAAGTAGATCGGCTTAAATTGGTGGATCAACGACGCAAGTAGAGATGCGCACAGGGTCTCTGTTTCTATTGTGGTGGTGCTTCACATTTGCTTCGTTCCTGTCCTGAGCGTCCGGGAAACTTCTCAACTAGGACGGGTAAGGGAGGCCTCACCTAGGTGTAAGGATTCCTCTCTACCCCTAACTTTGTCAGTTCAACTTTCTTTAGGTTCCAAACACTACTTTATGGAGGGTTATGTGGATTCAGGCACCGCAGGTAACTTCATTAGGCAAGAAGAGGTCGAGAAGTACCGGATTCCTGTCAGGACATTGGAGAACCCTCTATTGACTTCTGTGGATGGCAGACCTTTATCGGAACTGTCACGAAGGTTACCGAAGAGGTGGAGTTACAAGTGGGCATCCTGCATCGGGAGAAGATAGCCTTTTATGTACTCTCTAATTTGTCCCACACTCTTTTTCTTGTACTCCCGTGGTTAAGGGCACATGAGCCGACCCTTGATTGGCACTTGGGGGACATACTTCATTGGGGCCTGTCCTGCCAGAAGTGTCTAATGTCAGTTCGACCAGCTCGTATGTCACATCCTGTTACCGCTTAAATGGGGTTACCAGTCTGCATACTGGTCCTTCGCGTACATCTTCAGCAAGGAGGCAGAAAGTCTTCCTCCTCATCGACCATATGACTGCCTGGTGCCATCCCTCCTAGGGGTAGAACATACCCGCTCTCTCCAGCTGAGACCCAGGCTATGTCAGACTATGTCGAGGAGAATTTGGCCAGGGACTTTATTCAAAAATCCTCTTCTCCCGCCGGGGCTGGATTCTTTTTCGTCAAAAAGAAAGATGTCTCTCATCATCCCTGTATTGACTACAGAGGGCTGAATGACATCACAGTGAAGAACAAGTATCCGCTGTCGCTGATCCCAGAGCTCTTTGATCGTTTGAGGGGAGCATGGATCTTCACTAAACTTGATCTTCGTGGAGCCTATAATCTGATCCGTATCCGCTCCGGGATGAGTGGAAGACAGCATTCAATACACGAGATGGACACTACGAGTATTTAGTTATGCCCTTTGATCTCTGCAATGCTCCCGCAGTCTTCCAGGAGTTTGCCAATGATATTTTCGTGACTTCTTGTACTCCTGTGTTGCGGTTTATTTGGATGATATTCTTGTCTTTTCTCCGGACCTATCGTCCCATAGTCGGAACGTTCGACAAGTGTTGCTACGTTTGAGGGAGAACCATCTCTATGCCAAATTTGAAAAATGTATTTTCGAGCGGACATCTTTACCATTTTTGGGATACGTCATCTCCGACGCGGGGTTAAGGATGGATTCTGAGAAAGTGTCCGCCATTCTCAACTGGCCACTACCTCTCGGAGTTAGGGCCATTCAACGATTCCTCGGTTTTGCAAACTATTACCGACAGTTCATAACTCATTTCTCCTCACTGACCATGCCAATCTCTGCACTCATTCGCAAAGGAGCCAACCCCAACGTTTGGTCTACAGAGGCTAAGGACGCCTTTCTGTCCTTGAAACAGGTCGTTTGCAACAGCTCCTGTGCTCCACCGCCCTGAAGCGAGCAGGCCATTCATCCTCAGGTGGATGCTTCCTCTACTGGAGCTGGGGCGGTGCTGTCTCAGAAGTCTCAGGCGTTCTCTACAGCCGAGCGCAATTACTCCATCGGTGACAAAGAACTTTTGGCTGTTAAGTTGGCTCTAGAGGAGTGGTGGTATCTGCTCGAGGGGGCGATCCATCCCTTTGTAATTTTCTCTGACCACAACAATCTGGCGTATATCCAGTCTGCGCAGAGGCTCAACCCCCAGAAAGCTAGGTGGGCCCTGTTCTTCTCTCGTTTGACTTTGAGCTTCACTTCTGGCCAGGCAACAAGAACATCAAGGCGGACACCCTGTCAAGGTCTCTCCAGCTGGCTGACGCTGAAGAGGATCCATCTCACATCATTGATCGTTCCCCGATTATCTCTCTAGCTCCTTTAAGTTTTGCTGCCCTACCTCCAGGTAAGACATTTGTCGCCGAAGGAGACAGAGTGAGAGTGTTACTCTGGGGTCATTCATCTAAGTTTGCCGGTCACACTGGAGAGAGAAAGACTCTCTCCCTTATCTCTTGCCACTATTGGTGGTCCTCTCTCTGTCAAGACGTGAGGGATTTGTCTTCTGCCCTTCCTGCGCCAAGAACAAGATTCTGAGACAATTACCTGTGAGTCCTCTGCATCCTCTTCCGATACCGTCAGCTCCGTGGCAACATATAGCAATGAACTTCATCACTGATCTTCTTCGCTTAATGGGGATGCACGGTTATTCTAGTAGTTGTGGACTGGTTTTCCAAGATGGCTCACTTTGTTCCTCTGCCTGGTTTACCCTCGGCACCCGAATTGGCCAGAAATTTTATTAGTCATATCTTCAGATGGGTTCCCGCAACATATCATGTCCTACAGAGGAGTACAATTCACTTCCCTGTTCTGGAGAGCCCTTTGTAAGCTTATGTGTTATGATTTGGTAACTGAGGAGGACAGGAGCAAAACCCTAGCAAAAATTCCAACACTTCTGATTACAAAAATGCTGGGATCACACGATCTCACCACCCACTAAATCAAATCTCAGAGTGAACAAGGCTAACCCGCAGCCACTCAAAAAGCAGGGAAAGAGCAATTGAACAAATAACAGTGGCTACAGAAAACAGAGAGAAGCACAGTCCCCAGGAGAGTACCCGGCTAACCTCCACAAAGGTGCTGACAGAAATGGAAATAGCAAACACAATAGAAATAAGCAGAAAATATCTTATCTGAAAGTAGCAGACACAGGCAAGACACCAGCAGACTTCCAAATGAACCAGGAAACAATAATTGATCACCGGCGAGGATCATGGGAAGGCAGCTCCCTTATATCAGTCCAGTCAGTGACTCCTGATTGCCAGGTATTGCTGCCAGCTGAGGAGGCCCATTCATTTGATACAGCTTCAGTACTGACAGCAACCACCAGAGGGAGCCTCCGCTCAGAAATTGTCTCCAATACGTTCACAACACTTATGGATGTAACGTTGGACTTCTCCTCTGCCAATCACCCGCAGACCAACGGCCCAGTGAAATGTACTAACCAGATCCTGACATCGTACCTTTGACATTTTTTCCAATGCCCACAAGGACAATTGGGTCAGTCTTCTTCCATGAGCAGAGTTTGCGTACAACAATCACCCCAGCGAGGCATCCAAGTCTCTCTTTTTTGTTGTTTCTGGACAACATCCTAATATGTCTCTACTGATTTATCCAGTCTCGGGCGTGCCTGCAGAGATCTCTAAGATTTGTGAGGAAACCAAGATAGCACTGGTTAACGTGGGAGATAGGATGAAGAGATATGCTGACAAATGGCACCTGGATTCTTCTCCTTATTGTCCCGATGATAAAGTCTGGCTCTCCACCAAGTATATCAGACTCAAGATGCCTTCTTACAAGCTGGGTTCCTAATACATTGGTCCCTTCGAGATTCTGTCTCAAATTAATGACGCTGCCTAAAAATTGAGGTTGCCTGCCTCGCTCCGCCTTCCTAACTTTCTCCATACCTCTCTCCTCAAGCCCGGGGTGTTCAACCATTTCCATTCCTTTTCCAGTAGCACTTCTCGTCCTGTTAGCGTCAAAAGATGTTTTTGGGGTGAAGGATATACTTGGCATGAAGAAAGTAAGGGGGAGATCATTTTTCTTGATTGACTGGAAGGGGTTTGGTCCGAAGGAGAGGTTGTGTGAACCGCGGGAGAACATCTCTGCACATCGCATCCTTGAGAGGGGTACTGTTACGGCCACCCGGTCATATGATACTTACCTGGGCTGTTGCCGTGTCACTGGACGAGGTTTGCGCCATGCCTCGCCGACACTTCCAGGTCCTAGAAGGATCCGCTGTCTGCGCATGCGCATGGGGTCCGGTAGCACGCTTCTTCTACACTTCATACTGTGGGAGGATCATGACCCGGAAGTTCCACCCTGTCATGGTAACTGCCACCGGGTATATCAGACTGCCTTATGCCGTAGGTAAGAGCCTGAGTATCGTCTGCATGTCTGTGTGGTACCAGTTGGTATCGCTGTGGACATTTCCTGCATTCAGGTCTCATCTGCCCAGTCCTCAGCCTGAAACACTTCCCAGCATGTCCTCTACCCAGCTCTCAGCCTGGTACGCTTCCTAGCGTGCACTCTGCCCTGTCCTCAGCCCGATGCACTTTCCAGTGTGCGCTCTGCCCAGTCCTCAGGCTGGTACGCATCCCAGCGTGAGCTCTGCCCTGTCCTCAGCCCAGAGCACTTCCCAGTGTGCACTCTGCCCAGTCCTCAGCCAGGTGCACTTCCCAGCATGCGTTCTGTCCTGTCCTCACTCCGGTGCACTTCCCAGTGTGCGCTCTGTTCTGCCCTGATACTGATGTGCTTGCCAGTGTGTGCCCTGCCTTTTCCTGATCCCGGTACCCTTCCCAGTGTGCGCTCTGCCCTGTACTGGTCCCACTCCCGGAGATCCAAGTTTTTTGCTCCTGCACCGTGTCTATGTGTCCCTGATCTTGTTCTTCCCCCTCCTGCTTCCAGTCCCAGTCTCCAGCTTTCCAGACCCTCACGCTCTCCTGGTCTTTCCTGTCTCCTTTGAGCCGGCCCTCTGGTACTAGCTATTGGGTATACTTTCCCCTTGGACCTGTCCGTAACGCTCCCTGTATAGGAGTCGATTCCACCTGGTCAGCTCGCCCAGGGACGGTTGGTTCTGTGATCCAGTGGGTCCACTCCATGAATTGTGACACTAACACTTCAAATGAGTTAAAAAATTAGCTGGATTACATTTCTCACCCATACACTATTTCGTGCTCTGGCATAACTTTCTGTTACATTATCTAACACTGCAAAAAATGTTAAATTGTATGGCTGACATTTGTGTGGTTCTACAAGGCTTTGAGGATTCCACAGAGATGGTGAGCGGGAAAGATGTCATAATCAGCGCAACTATACTACTTAAACAGTCACTGCAGATAATTATACATGAAGCTTTGCATGCTGATTAGGTGGAGACGAAGGAAGACATGAGACAGGGAGATACTTCCCAGCCTCATCTAATCTGCTCAGTGCAGATTGGGTAACAATGAAGAAGTGAAGGCTGAAAAAGAAGAGGAGGAACAGGAGCTGGCTTAGTGCAAGAGAGGCTAGTACCCATACAAGCTTCTCTCTTCTACTTGGATGGTCTGAGGAGGACAATGAGGAGGAAGAGATAGAGGAGGAGATGATGGAGAGTAGTCATCAGAAAGTGTTGGCTGTAGGGACCTTGGCACATATGGATGATTTTATGTACCGCAGACTTTCCTGTACCCCTAGTGTTAAATTCATACTGGTTGGTCACCCTGCTTGACCCATTCTACAAGGAGAACTTAGCATCTCTTCTTCCTAAGACAGAGATGTCTTCTAATATGGTGCTATAACAGAAGGCCATTGTGGAAAATATTTTGAAAAAATTCCCATCAGACAATGCTAGCTGCAGGGGGAAAGCTTCCTGGCCCAACCAAGGAGGAGAGATGAGGGAGAGACACATAAGGTACAGCAGAGGCAAGGGTTTTCTGTCAAAGACCTGGGCCAATTTCTTGACACCATTCTAGTGTCCATGACCTCATCACCCGGTATTTTTGACAAGGGAGGAGAAGTTTTAAAAGATGGTCATTGGTCAAGCAATACTTGTCCGACCAAACTAGCGTACTCATTTATTCTTCAGCGATGTTTAGCTATTGGGTTTGAAAACTGGACACCTGACATGAACTGTTCCTCTATGCTTTGGAGGTGTTGGGCTGCCTTGCCACTATCATCATGTTTGGGTGGATTTTTAGTGCCACAGTGGGGTCATAACAGACAGACGCTTTCGCCTGTCAACAAAAGTGCTGACAGGCTCACTTTTATAACAATGAACAAAGCCTGGCTTATACCCAACTTTTACACACCACCAGATGGTAGCAGCACAAACAGTGTTTTTAATGATCTATACTTGAAAGAGGCACTAAAGTTGTTGCCTTCTAGGGTCTATGATTGACCTTACTTGTAATTTTTTCTGGCTTTGCATTTTGTGCAAAGCCTTTATAGGTGTAGAAGTACCACAACTACACTTTGTTAACAATATTTGAATGAGGCAATACAGTTGGTGTCTTCAAGGGTGTATGGATGACCCTGCTTGTAATGTTTAGCAGGATTTGCACTTATGGCATAGTCTTTATGAGTCTAGTATGTATTACAATTTGAACAGAATGTGTTTTAGGCGCTGGGATTCTACAGCTGCATAGGTTAGAGCCCAAGCCTTGTCTGCCTCTGCGGTCTCCCATTCAGCTTCAGCCACTGCTGAGCTTAGACGTCGGTCCCAGCATCTTGCTCAGACTCGGCGTACGCTCTGGAGGCTATGTCCAGAAACCACCTTACTGAGCATGTCCGTGATGTGGTGGCATCTCATTGGTGGTCGGTCATCACCTGTTCTGGTGATGTGGCAGCTCCGGATTGGCCCACAAGCAAGGTCCTGTCCGACTGGACATGAGCTTTACCTATAAAAGGTTCTCAGAGGCGCTCTAGTATCATTTGTGTTTGTGAGTGGATACGCTACCACTCTGACTGCATGTGTGTGTGTTGAGATCTTATTCAGCTCAGTACCAGTTAGGGTTTTTGCTTGCCACTTGGCTTCCAGCATCTGTATCCAGAGTTTTAGTTAACTAGTGTCAGCGTAGCATTTTCCTTTTGACTCTGCATCTGTTGCAACCACGTGTGCAATTGGCATGGGTCAATTGCAGAGCAAGCTCAACCCATAGCTTCTTTTCTCTGTGAAGTTAACAGAGCTGTGTGCTGTGCGTTCTGTTTCACACTGTGTGGAGTTAACGCAGTCGTGTTAGGTGTATGCTTGCCATGTGTTCCGCCATTACTCTATAGCAGCAGTTTTACATCTCTGCATGGTGGACCCCGGGTTGCGATTCACTTTAATATACATCTTTATTTAGTGCAATCCGCCAATCCCTAACAGTATACTAGCACCAGGTTCTGGCTAGTAATGGCGGACGAGCAGCATCACCCGTGGAATATCCAGCAGATGGAGAGCAGGTTGTCAACGCTTGAGCGGGCAACTTCAGCTGTGGATCTATCCATAGTAGCAGCACAAGCAGCCAGTGAAGCCTTTACTAGGGTTTCTGCTGCGACATCTGTTCCGTCCTTTCCATATTTCCCGCTTCCTAATAAGTTCTCAGGGGACAGCAAGGCTTGCAGGAGATTCATGATCCAGTGCTCAATTCAGCTGGAGCTACTGGTCTCTCGTTTCTCATCTGGACGGGCCAAGGTGGGATTTTTGGTGTCTTTATTGAAGGACAGGGCATTGGAGTGGGCTACACCGCTATGGGACCATAAGGACCTGGTGATTTGGAGTGCCTCTCATTTTTTGGACGCTCTAAAACAGGTCTTTCTAGGACCTCAGGTTACCCATGACGGCGCACTCCAACTCTTGAGGTTTAGTTCAGGGCTCTTCACCGACCAGTCAGTTCGCTAACTGGTTCCGGACTATAACGTCCGAGTTGGAGTGGCCAGATAAGGTCCTGATTCCTGTTTTCTGGAGGGGCCTTGCTGACCACGTCAAGGATGCTTTGGCCACTAGTGAGATCACAACTACACTGGAGGATTTAATATCCATATCCACTTGAATTTATCTTCGGTACACCGAACGAGGATTGTAGCGAGCCCAGTGTAGTCAAAGGATTCAGTTAGCTCCAAACTTCACTGATCCTATGGAATCTCCGTCACGAACGTGCGATCTGGTGGAACCCATGGAGGTCTGTTATGATTTGGTAGCTGAGGAGAGCAAGCAAAAATGGCAATACACCAGAGAGGTTGGAATCTACTGGATTGCAGTACCCTACGTTGGTCCTAGACGCCTCGTCACAGCCTGAGAGGTTAACTACACCTAAAGATAGAAAGAGGAAAGCTATCTGCCCTGGAGCAGATCCCCAAAGAACATAGGAAGCCCCCAAACATGTAATGGCGGTTAGACAAGAGGAAATACAGACACAGACAGAAAATAGTATGAGCAAACGTTGGGGCCCAATCTTCCTAGACAGAAAAGGATAGGAAGGACACTTACTGCAATCCAAAAAAACCCTAAAAAATACCAACTCTACTAATTGCAAAAACAACTGAGATCACACGACCTCTACCACCTAAATTAGTTCTCTGGTGTAACAAAACTAAGCCGCAGCCACTGAAAAAACTGGAAAAGGCAAATGAACAAACAACAGTGGCTCAGACAAACTGAGAGGAGCACAAGCCCCCGGAGGGGACCTGGATGACCTCCACAAAAGTGCAGGAAACAATGCAAAAAGCAAGCACAAAAAGAAAAACAGAAAATATCTTATCTGAGAGCAGGAGAAGAGGCAAGACTCAGCAAGCTTCCAAGTGAACCAGGAACCACAGTTGAGACAAGAACAATTGATCACCGGCAACCATGATGGGAGGGAACCTCCCTTATATAAGACCAGTCTGTAACTCCTGATTGCCAATCTTCATTAAATGGTTCAGTACTGTTTGTAACCACCAGAGGGAGCATTGCTCAGAATTAATTTCTAACACATTCACAACAGTACCCCCCCTTGAGGAGGGGTCACCAAACCCTCATTTGGGCAACCAGGTCGGTCAGGATGAGCTCTGTGATACGCACGGATCAGTCTCCTAGCATGGATGTCCGAAGCAAACACCCAAGAATTGTCCTCCTGACCATAACCTCTCCACTTAACCAAATACTGGAGTTTCCGTCTAGAAAAATGAGAATCCAATATTTTCTCAACCACATACTCCAGATTGCCCTCAACCAAAACAGGGTCAGGAGGCGCAGCCATAGGAACCACTGGCTCAACAAACCTCTTCAATAAGGACTTGTGGAACACGTTATGGATCTTAAATGTCCCTGGAAGAAGTAAACGAAAGGAAACAGGATTAAGAATCTCCATGATCTTATAAGGTCCAATGAACCTAGGCTTAAACTTAGGAGATGCAACTCTCATAGGGATATTTCTTGAGGACAACCAGACCAAGTCCCCCACTTCAAACCGAGGACCATCAGTCCTATGCCGGTTGGCAAACCGCTGGGCCCTCTCCTGAGAGAGGGACAACCTCTCCACTACCTGGTCCCAAATCTGCTGCATACGCTCCACAACAGTCAACACCTGGACAGACAGAAGCCTCCGTCTGTCCCGAAGAAAATCGAGGGTGAAACACAAAATTGCAGAAAAATGGAGACATCAAAGTGGCAGAGCTAGCCCTATTATTAAGAGCAAACTCAGCCAAAGGCAAAAAAGAGACCCAGTAATCTTGATCAGCAGACACAAAGCTTCTCAGATAAGTCTCCAATGTCTGGTTTGTTCTCTCAGTTTGTCCATTGGTCTGAGGATGAAAAGCCGAGGAGAAAGACAATTGAACACCAAGTTTAGAACAAAAAGTCCTACAAAATCTGGAAACAAACTGGACTCCTCTGTCAGACACAATGTTCTCAGGAATGCCGTGTAACCGAACCATGTGCTGAAGAAACAAAGGCACCAATTCAGAGGAGGAAGGCAACTTAGGTAATGGCACAAGATGTATCATTTTGGAAAACCTATCACAAATCACCCAGATAACGGTCATTCTCTAAGAAACAGGGAGGTCGGAAATGAAATCCATAGAGATATGGGTCCATGGTCTCTTGGGCACAGGCAATGGCATCAACAAACCACTAGAGCGAGAGCAAGGCTTGGAGCGAGAGCAAGTCCCGCAGGACTGCACAAAGTCCCTGACGTCACGAGACAAAGTAGGCCACCAAAAGGACCGACTAACCAAGTCTCTGGTACCAAAAATTCCGGGATGACCGGCCAACGCGGAACAATGAATCTCAGACATCACTCTCTTTTTCCACCGGTCTGGGACAAACAATTTCCCAATAGGGCAGCGCTCGGGCTTATCCTCCTGACACCCTTCCAGAGCCAGTCTCAAATTGGGCGAGATGGCGGAAAGAACTACACCATCTTTCAAAATAACAGCAGGATCAGATAACTCAGGAGAGTCCGCAAGGAAACTCCTCGAGAAGGCATGCGCCTTTACATTCTTAGTGCCAGGAAGAAAGGAAACCACAAAATTAAAACGTGTGAAAAACAAGGCCCACCTGGCCTGTCTAGGATTAAGTTGCTTGGCTGATTCCAGATAAACCAGATTCTTATGGTCCGTGAGGACCACCACCTGATGTTTGGCTCCCTCCAGCCAATGTCTCCACTCTTCAAAAGCCCACTTCATGGCCAATAACTCCCGATTACCCACGTCATAATTACGTTCAGTTGGAGAAAATTTTCGAGAGAAAAAGGCACAAGGGTTACTTTTAGAGGTCTCTGGATCTCTTTGGACAAAACGGCACCTGCCCCAATTTCAGAGGCATCAACCTCCACCTGAAATGGCAGAGAAACATCAGGCTGCCGTAGAACAGGAGCAGAAGTGAATCTCTGCTTAAGTTCCTGAAACACAGAGACTGCCTCAGGAGGCCAATTCACCACATCAGAACCCTTTTTGGTCAAATCAGTCAATGGTTTAAATAACAGAGAAA
>JARQOD010000001.1:871141504-871238696 GCA_033576555.1 Oophaga sylvatica
CCCGATGAAGCGCTGCACCTCCTTCACATTTCTAGGAATTGGCCAATCCTTGATGGCTTGGGTCTTGCTTCCATCCATACTAATTCCTTGTGTAGACAGTACATACCCCAGAAATTGAATTTCGGTCCTATGGAATTCACACTTTTCAAGTTTGATGTAAAGATGGTTTTGTCTTAGACGTTCTAAGACCATTCTCACATGTCCATGATGTTCCTCTGTGGAGTTAGAAAAAATTAGAATATCATCCAAATAAATCACCACGAATGTATCTAGGAGATCCCTGAAGATGTCATTCACCAAGTGTTGGAAAGTGGCTGGGGCGGTACTCAGACCAAAAGACATAACTAGATATTCAAAGTGTCCATAGCGTGACCTGAATGCAGTCTTCCATTCATCCCCAGGTCTAATACGGACCAAGTTATAGGCCCCACGGAGATCCAGTTTAGAGAAAATTTTGGCATGCCGCACTCTCTCCAATAACTCAGGGATTAAAGGCAATGGATAACGGTTTCTAATAATAACCTTATTGAGTTCCCTATAGTCTACGCAGGGTCTCAGAGATCCATCTTTCTTCTTCACAAAGAAGATGGGTGCACCTGCAGGAGATGAAGAGGGGCGTATGAAGCCCTTGGCTAGATTTTCGTCTATGTAATCCTTTAAAGCCTTTAGCTCGGGCCCCGCCAGGGGGTAGATCTTACCAAAAGGTATCTCTGCTCCAGGCAATAATTCAATTGGACAATCATATGGACGGTGAGGGGGAAGCTGGTCAGCGTTCTTCTTGTCACATAAATCCACATAGTCCTGGTATACAGCTAGTAGTTCAGGGACTGACATGGTTACTTTAGGAACAGAGCAAGCTGAAACTTCTGGACTCGTCTGTTTCTCTGGAAAGTGTAATTCCTTGGTCTCCCAGTTAATGGTAGGGTTCTGAGCCTGCAGCCATGGTAGCCCTAGAATAATGGGAAAGTGGGGAGAAGAGATAAGCATAAAGGACAGTTTCTCTTGATGATCTTTACCCATAAGGACCCTCAAAGGCTCCGTTTCCTGATCCACTGGTCCAGAGGTCAGCAGGGAGCCATCCACAGTCTCCATCTGTACTGGAGTAGCCTTCTTCACTGAACGTATCCCCTGTTTCAGAGCAAAGGAGATATCCATAAAATTTCCACTTGCCCCTGAGTCGATCATAGCAGAGCTAGACACCCAGACTGAGTCAACCCAGAGTTTGATGGAAAGGAAGCAATGAGAATTGTTTTTCTTACAACTCAGCTGGGACACCGCTGAGGAAACTTGAAAAATTGCAGCGTTTACACAGTCATCGTCCTCAGAAGTGACGGAGTTTAAGTCCGAGAAATCAATATCTGTTGCTGCAGATCTCTCTGGAGCCTGAGGCTCGGACCTGACAGATCTCCTCTCGCAACACTCACAGTGAATGACTGCTGCAGTAGTCTTACGAGAACGGCTGGGGCAGTTTATAATGAAGTGCCCTGACTTACCACAGTAGAAACATAGATTTTCCTTTAAACGATGTTCTTTGCGTGCATCACTAATCCATCTTTGTAAAGAGTCCACCTGCATGGGTTCAGGTTCAGGTTCCCGTGTGATCCTACTCAAAGGTTCCTTAGCTGGGGAGGAAGGTAGGAAAAGGTTAGTGCGATTGCTTTCGAACCATCTCTCTTGCCTGCGTTCAGTCAGACGAGCATCAATACGGATACAGTAGTTAATAAAGTCACCTAACGCAGTGGGAGGGTCGGCACGAGCAAGTTCATCCTTAATCAGTGGAGACAACCCTTTTCGAAAAATAGATTTTTTGGCGGAACTGTCCCAAGTGGTATCGAGGGCCCATCTCCTGAAATCCAAGGCATATTTGGCTCCTGAGCGCTTACCTTGGCGCAAAGTTAACATGGCTGCTTCAGCTGTTGCACCTCGATTGGGGTCATCAAACACCTGCCCCATGGCTGAAATGAAAGCATCAAGATGATCCAAACATTCATCCTCAGTCTCAATCAGAGGGTTTGCCCACATCAAAGCCTTGTTGGTAAGCAACATGATTATAGTAAGCACTTTAGATCGTTCAGTGGGAAATTGTGAAGCATGTGCAGAAAAAAAAAGATTGCATTGGTTAATAAATCCCCTGAATTTCTCACGTTCACCGCCAAAATGAAAAGGGGGTAACTTGGGAATCCCAGAACTCGGGGTTATGGCAGGAGCCTGGACTCGTTCCTCTAGAACCTCAATCCTGGCTCGTAAATCCTGGGTAGTTTGTCCAAACACTTGCAAATTGTGATTAGTGAGGTCCTGTAGGTTTGCAAAACGGGTCTTTATAGTCTGTATATCTGCAAGGATTGTATCAGTCACTCCGCAAAGCTCCTTTATGCGAGCCTCCATCTTCCAGATCTTTTAAGACAGGAGTACTGGAAGGAGAAGAGAAAAAAAAAAAAAACAATAGTGTTTACCTGTGGTAACACTGCAGAGTAAAATTAAGGGAATTGCTCACCTGGAATGGTTGTGAGAAGTCACAACCACTGTCATCACAGAAAGTATAACCGGACATCTGATATCCACAGTCACAGCAGACACAGCCTTCCGAGACCCAGCAGACACTAACGTTTGGCTTCAGAATCTTGTAATGTATGGTGTACAGTTCATATAGCGTCTTGTGCTTGGGTGCGAGGAAAACACATGAGACACAGGTTTGATATAGAAGGACTTGTATTACTTCATACAAGTGGCAAAAATAGTCACACAGTTTGCAGGTACAGAAGCAGGAGACACAGCAGGCCAGAGTAACTTAAGCTCAGCAATAACTCTCCACAACAGGTTCAGGATCTCTTCTCTGTTACCGTAATTCCATGCAAACGTGGATTTATCAAATAGCAGGTTTCCAGAGTCCACAAGTGTTCCAAAGTTCCTCAGTAGGAAATAGCTGGAGTACAAAGTCCAAGGTTTTCCAGGAGTCAGGTCACAGGCTCACTGCAGGCTTGATTCTGAAGCACTGATTGCTCAGCTGAGGCTGCTTAAGAAGCAAGAGGGAGAGAATCAGAGCGGGAACATGAAAGCTGGAAACTCCATATTGACTGAGGGCAAGATAGCTGCAGCAAGACAGAAAGCAAAATGGCTGACGGAAAAACTGAGTTTCAAGAAACATGTACAAAGAACCTTACAGGTGTTTGGATGCCTTTGCGGTTTTTTGCTCCTGATCTCCTCAGCTACAAAAACATAACAGAATCACCAGCCATACTGAAAATTCTATGGTACTCAACAGAAGGGAAAAAATAGTAAAGAAAAAAAAAAGTTGTCAGAGTTGTCAGAAATTTTTTTTTTCTGTTTGTTACATTTTTTCCCTCTTTTTTTCTCTAGGGGCTTAGGAGGAATTTTTTCCCCAATGGAAGTCAAACATTTGTCCGATTGTGTGGAGCAGCTTGCTGTTGAAGTTCGGAGTATTGCTATTTATCTTGCTGGGTTGCCTGTTGTGGAACCTAGGATCCCTATGCCAGATTAATTTTGGGGGGATCGGTCTAAATTTTTGAATTTTAAAAATAACTGTAAGTTGTTTTTGCCTTGAAGTCTAAGTCCTGAGGGAACGCTGTACAGCAGGTTCAAATTGTCATCTCCCTGCTGTGCGGCGACCCTCAGTATTGGGCCTTTTCCCTGACACCTGGGAATCCTGTTTTGAATTATGTTGATGTGTTTTTTCAGGCTCTTGGGTTATTGAGCGATGAACCTAATGTTACTGATCAAGCTGAAAAAACCTTGTTGGCATTGAATCAGGGTCATGAAGACACTGAGCTGTACTGTCAGAAATTCCGAAGGTGGGATTTCCTGTTCCCTCTGGTCTCAATGACTCTATGTCATTAGCTATTCAAATTGACAGACGTTTGCGTGAGCGCAGAAGTATGCGTGAGATTGTGTTGCCTTGCGAGCCAGCCCCTGAGCCCATGCAGTGTGATGAAGTGACTTCTGGGGCACAGCGTCATGAGTTTCGAAAGCGTAATAGGTTGTGTTTCTACTGGGGTGACGCTTCTCATACTATTTACATCTGCCACAAGCGGGGAAGATGTTTCAGTTGTTTTTGGGTAGTGTTCAGACTAAATTTCTGTTGACTGTTACCTTGATTTGCTCCATGTCCACATTTTCAGCTCAGGCTTTTGTTGATTCAGGAGCAGCTATAAACCTGATGGATTTTGATTTTGCCAAACATTGTGGTTTTCCTATGATACCCCTGCGGAAGTCTTTTCCTTTGCTGGGCATTGATTCTACCCCTTTGAGGAGAACAAACCCCAGTTTTCGGCACCAGGTGATAATGCGGGTTGACCCGGACCACCAAGAGAATTGCAAATTTTTGGTGTTACATAATTTACATGGCATTATTGTACTGGGTTTTCCTTGGTTACAGAGTCATAATCCTGTTTTTGACTGGAAATCTGTGTCTGTGACCAGTTGGGGCTGCCAATGTGTTCGTACTAACACTCCTGTTTTTCTGCTTCTCCCCAGTCTCAAGATGTCCCTGACTATTTGACTGATTTTTCTGATATGTTTAGTGAGAGTAAGTCTGCGTCCTTACCTCCTCACAGGAGTTATGATTGTGCTATTGAGTTGGTACCTGGTTGTAAATTTCCTAAGGGTCGGTTCTTTAATTTATCTGAACCTGAGCATGATGCCATGCGATCTTATATAAAGGAGTCTTTAGAGAAGGGTCATATCAGACCATCCTCTTCACCCTTGGGCGCAGGCTTTTTCTTTGTGGTCAAAAAGTATGGTTCATTGAGGCCGTGTATTGACTATCGTCTCCTGAATAAGATCACTGTTAAATACCAATATCCGTTACCCTTGATTTCTGACCTATTTTCCAGAGTGAAAAGTGCTAGTTGGCTTACCAAGCTTGACCTCAGGGGGGCGTATAACCTTATTTGCATTAAGCACGGGGATGAATGGAAGACGGCGTTTAATACCCCAGAGGGGCATTTTGAGTACCTAGTGATGCCCTTTGGGCTCACTAATGCTTCTTCCGTCTTCTAATCCTTCATGAATGATATTTTCAGGGATTTCTTGGATAAATTTCTGATTGTTTATTTGGACGATATCTTGATTTTTTCCAATGACTGTGATTCTCACGTGGAACATGTTCGGATGATATTCCGGATTTTGAGAGAAAATGCACTGTATGTGAAGGGATCAAAATGTCTTTTTGGCGTACAGAAGGTTTCATTTCTGGGATTCATTTTGTCTCCGTCTGTTATTGAAATGGACCCGTTCAAAATTCAGGCCATTTGTGATTGTGTTTAACCTACTACATTGAAGGCTCTTCAGAGATTTTTGTGTTTTGCTAATTTTTATCATAAATTTATAGGTAATTTCTCTAGTATTGTGAAACCACTGACTGATTTGACCAAAAAGGGTTCTGATGTAGTGAATTGGTCTCCTGAGGCCGTTTCTGCGTTTCAGAAGCTTAAGCGGAGATTCACTTCTGCTCCGGTTCTACGGCAACCTTATGTTTCTCTACCATTTCAGGTGGAGGTTGATGCTTCTGAGATTGGTGCAGGTGCCGTTTTGTCCCAAAGGGATCCGGAGACCTCTAAGAGTAACCCTTGTGCCTTCTTCTCTCGAAAATTTTCCCCAGCTGAACGTAATTATGATGTGGGAAATCGGGAGTTATTGGCTATGAAGTGGGCTTTTGAAGAGTGGAGACATTGGCTGGAAGGAGCCAAACATCAGGTGGTGGTCCTCACTGACCATAAGAACCTGGTTTATCTCGAATCAGCCAAGCGTCTTAATCCTAGACAGGTCAGGTGGGCCTTGTTTTCCACACGTTTTAATTTTGTGGTCTCTTTTCTCCCGGGCACTAAGAATATTAAAGCGGATGCCCTCTTGAGGAGTTTCTTTGTGGATTCTCCTGAGGTAACTGAGCCTGCTGTTATTCTGAAGTAGGGTGTGGTTCTTTCCGCTATCTCACCCAATTTGAGACTGGATCTGGTGGAATTTCAGGAGGATAAATCTGAACGCTGCCCTGTTGGGAAATTGTTTGTCCCAGACCAGTGGAGGAAGAATGTAATGTCTGAAGTTCATTGCTCTGCGTTGGCTGGTCATCCCGGTATTTTTGGTACCAGTGATCTGGTGAGTCAGTCCTTTTGGTGGCCTACTTTGTCTCGTGATGTCAGGGACTTTGTGCAGTCCTGTGGGACTTGTTCTCGGTCCAAACCTTGCTCTCGCTCTAGTGGTTTGTTAATGCCATTGCCTGTGCCCAAGAGGCCATGGACCCATATCTCTATGGATTTTATTTCCGACCTCCCTGTCTCTCAGAGAATGACAGTTATCTGGGTGATCTGTGATAGGTTTTCCAAGATGATACATCTTGTGCCACTACCTAAGTTGCCATCCTCCTCCAAGTTGGTGCCTTTATTTTTTCAGCAGGTAGTTCAGTTGCACGGCATTCCAGAGAACATTGTGTCTGACAGTGGAGTCCAGTTTGCTCCCTGATTTTGGAGGACATTTTGTTCTAAACTTGGAGTTCAGTTGTCTTTCTCCTCTGCATTTCACCCTCAGACCAATGGTCAAACTGAGAGAACAAACCAGACCTTGGAGACTTATTTGAGATGTTTTGTGTCTGCTGATCAAGATGATTGGGTCTCTTTTTTGCCTTTGGCTGAGTTTGCTCTTAATAATAGGGCAGCTCTACCACCTTGATGTCTCCTTTTTTCTGCATTTCCGGGTTTCATCCTCGGTTTTCTTCGGGGCAAGTGGAGGCTTCTGTCTGTCCAGGTGTTGACTCTATTGTGGAGCGAATGCAGCAGATTTGGGACCAAGTAGTGGAAAAGTTGTCTCTCTCTCAGGAGAAGGCCCAGCGGTTTGCCAACCGGCATAGGACTGATGGTCCTCGGTTTAAAGTGGGGACTTGGTTTGGTTGTCCACAGAAAATATCCCGATGAAGGTTGCATCTCCAAAATTTAAGCCAAGTTTCATTGGACCTTATAAGATCATGGAAATTCTTAATCCTGTTTCCTTCCGTTTGCTTCTTCCAGGGACATTTAAGATTCACAACTTATTCCACAAATCTTTATTGAAGAGGTTTGTCGAGCCAGTGGTTCCTATGGCTGCGCCTCCTGACCCTGTTTTGGTTGAGGGCAATTTGGAGTATGAGGTTGAGAAAATATTGGATTCTCGTTTTGCTAGGCAGAGACTCCATTACTTGGTTAAGTGGAGAGGTTATGGTCAGGAGGACAATTCTTGGGTGTTTGCTTTGGACATTCATGCTAAGAGACTGGTCCGTGCCTATCACTGAGCTCATCCTGATCGGCCTTGGTGGTGCACGTGAGGGTTCGGTGACCCCTCCTCAAGGGGGGGGTACTGTTGTGAACGTGTTGGAGATGACTTTAGAGCTGAGGCTCCCTCTGGTGCTTGCTGAGGGTATTGAACCTGCGTTGAACAACAAGAGTTCTCCACCTGTTATGGATGAATGGTTATCAGGGGGGACGGACTGGCCTGATATAAGTGAGCTGGCCTCCCATGATACTCACCAGTGATCAATTGTTACTTCCTGGTCTAGGTTGGAATTCAGCTTGCTTTTCTGCTGTCTCCTGCTATCATTCAGACACTTTGGGTTTTTTTTTCTGTGGTTTGATTTCCCTTGCTTCTGCTGCCTTGCTTTTGAGTTCAGCCGGGTCCTCTTTGGGGGCTTGTGCTGGTCTCTGTTCTCTTTTTGTATTTGCACTTGTGCTCAGTACCTGTGATATTTTACTGCTGTTTAGCTGCCTTTTCACACCAGAGATCTGATATAGGTGGTCGAGACCGTGTGGTCTCAGCATTTTTGGAATCAGAAGTGTTGGAATTTTTCCTAGGGTTTTTTGGGTTGCAGACAGTATTCTCTCCTGTCCTGTCCTATCTAGACAGTTTTGGGCCCCAGTGTTTGCTCATTCTATTTTCTGTCTGTGTTCGTGTTTTCCGCTTGTCTAACCGCCATTATATGTTTGTGGGCTTCCTATTCTTTTGGGGCTTTACTCCGGGGCAGTTAGCTTTCCTCTTTCCATCTTCAGGGGTAGCTAATCTCTCCGGCTGTGACGAGGCATCTAGGGCACTGAGGAACGTCCCACGGCTGCTTCTAGTTGTGCTGTTAGTTTAGGGGTCTGCAACCTATTAGTTTCCAACCTCTCTGGTGTTTGGCTGCCTTTGCGGTTTTTTGCTCCTGCACTCCTCAGCTACCAAAACATAACAGTCGATACTCCCGCCCTGCAGAGTCTTTCAAAGCGAGTTGGTATAGAAACTGTTAAAGAGGAGTAAAGAGACTACATATAATGTCTAATTTGTAAATACTGATAGAAAGAGTTTGACTGTAAATTGGAGCCTGATTGTATCTTATCAAAAGGTAACAAGGACATAGAGTTACTATCAACTATATAAGCAAACCAGTACTATTTTTTCATGTTTGCATTTAAACATGGATGTGTGAATGAGGCCTAATTCTGTATTTCATATTAGTATTGAAAATGGGTTACCTAAAACAAATAACCCCCATAAAATAGGAATGGCTCTCTCATTACACAATTGAAGACTTATCTTCTTTTCTTTAGGAAGAAAGGTGCCGTGGACTAGGTTTAATTTTTACACCAAGGATTATGAGTCAAAGATAGGAATATGAGCCAGGGATATATTAATCCTAATTGACCACAGAATATTCAATCCCATAATATTATGCCATATTTAAATTAAAAATAAATAAAAATAATAAAAGTTGGCTTTATTTCCAATGGCAGCTAATAACGGGCAGATTCCATTTCTTTCACAAACAGTAAAAACTGCCATGTGATTTATTGCAATAAGCAATGGGACAGTTTTGATGAATGCAGCATATTATGTCTATCATGATGAATATATTTATTACTCTATATAATAATGTATATAATTGTTTATGTTTAATTATCTATTTCAGTCGTGTTTGTTTCCAATTATCTTCAACTTACCACAAGAAAACCAGCCATACAGCGGAAATAGACATTCATGTATATGGCCCACTACAGACAAAAAGTATTCACATACAGTCATGAGTAAACTAATTACGTATTTTTTTAATTTAATAATTTTACATGTCAGGACAAAATAAAAAATATATCTGGTCCTTAGGAGGTTGTTAAAATTGGGTAAATAAAATATCAGATGAACGAGAAATATGACAAATTACACTGTGTCTAATTTAGTTAACTAATACTAGGTAAAAAAAAAAACAGAAACACTATGAGAAAAATATAGCATACCTTTATTGAATCCAGAGGAATTAAGAGGGTAAGTATCAGCCAGGTGCTGTTGTTAATTGATAATCAGCAAGTGTGATCACCTCTATAAAAGCAGAAGTTTTGACTGTTCGCTGGTCAGGAACATTCAGCAGTATGTTAATACAATGTCAAGAAAGAAAGACATAAACAATGGTCTTAAAAAAGCAAATGTGCTGTCAATCAATCAAAAAGCGTTATGACAATCAATCTAGTAAGCGTTGTAAGGCAGTTTCTAAATAATTTAGAGACCTTTATTCTACAGTGAGAAGAATTATTTGCAAATAATAAAAATTCTATCAACCAAGATGTTTTTTTTTTCTTATAGCCTGAGAATTCAAACATACTTAGCTTTTCTTGTGACTGAGCTCTATAGATTGAACTGCAATGATAAATTTTTTTTGCTAGGAACATATCAAGATAATACCATACATGTCAATGTACCCTGTAAAGTCCTGAAGAAGGAGTTGCGTGACCCTGAAATGCATTGACTTACCTTTAATAAAGCTTTCAAGTGAGAACAATTATCTCCTGCATCTTCTTCTACAAGCAGCATGACAGCATAAACCTTCTCATTTATTACCAAGCTGCTGTAAATACACAGACCAACTGTATCTAAGGTATAGGTAGCCAGCAACTGCTGTATATTTCCAGACAAGGCAGATCTAGGTGTTCTTTCCTGCACACAACACAATCAGGTGAGTATAGGCAGATGGGGGTGCAATATTTAAGAACTTTATATTTACCCCTAGCTTCGCTACTTGTTCCCTTATGAAGTACTCTGCTTATTGTTTTTTCCATTTCCAAACAATTTGAAGTCTACTATTCCACAGTGGAAAAAGATTATTCACAAGAAGAAAACGTTATTTTAAGGACCAATAATTTTTTTTTAAAAGTCTTTCTTTCCTTGCTGCAGTACATAAAACCGTACAGTTCAAAGAGGATGCACTTTGTTTTTCTCATGAGTTTGTTCTATAGACTGAATTCTGATGATAAAAACACATTTAGCTTGGGACAAGTTACGATAATACCATGCATGTCAATGTGATATCTGTTTGAAAGAGAACAAGTTGCCATAGAAAAAGTTTATCCAGGTAAACTAAATAAAAATAATCCTTGAATTTTTAGAATTCACCCACTTTCCCCAATTTATAGAAATACCCATTTTCTATTTTATTCAAAAATCACACTTTCTATTTTTTTTTTTTTTATGACTTGGTGAATTCATTTTATATATCTAACTCTGACTTGGGTTCTGTAGGATTTTACAAAGCATTACTGCAAGATCCATTTGATTCTTACAAGCAACAGATACATTTCACGGGTGAAAGCTCTAAAGTCTGTTTTGTGTTACTGAGATTAGAGTTTAAGCACATTTCTTCAGTGGTTGTTTAAATCAAAACAAGCAAGTAACTGAGTTGCAGACCACTTCTTCAGCTTGGCCTCATCCAGTTTCTTAAAAGCATTTTAACACCACATGAACCGACTTGACAATGAAAGGGCAGTAGTGGCCATTTTTTAAGGTCACTATTTACTTTAGATTTTGTCTTCAAACTGAAGGCGAAAGCAAAATGCCAGGTTCTTGCATTCAATCACAATATGACTGTTCTGCTCTCCATCAGTAAAGGCAGGGGAACTTGCCATGGTCCAAGGAATATATCCTCTGAGAATGTAAAAGAAATTGAGTTTATGCTCCATTAATTCTTCTGACATGTTTGTAGTCATTTTTTAGAAGAAGAAAAATGTTCATAACATGCATCCAAGGGAGTCTATGTCCATATGCTGGGATCACCACAAGAAACCATACAAACATAATAAAAATAAATATTTTCACAGTTGTTTTTGTTTTTAAAATATGATTTTACTAGTTAGAACAATTTAATTTTTTATATGTTGCACATTAATTGTTAACAAAGAAATGGGATGGAAAATTCACCAAATGAATTAATTAAATTGATGGCATTTCCATGACTTGAAACATAGGCATCTATTGACTGGTCATCACCAGTCAACAAAGATGTTGCGGGCACTTAGACTTTCACGCAGCTGCTGGGTTCTTGATACAGTCAGTATTACAGTAAAAGAGAAAGAGTCTAATTTACTAAGATTGGCTTTTGACTTATAAGTCTTAAACCTATTTGCGTTAGTGTACGTAATATTCTTTAGTCTGTCTTCAAGCCAGAAAACAAAATCAATGCTTGATAGCAGCAGGTTATTTTTTTAGACTTTAAGGGATTGTAACACAAGGAAATCACCTACTGTTTAAACCATCTATGTTACATTTATTTCCTAAACATTTTTGGTAACATTTTTTCTAAATGTTACACATCTGTACTTTTTAAATATGCATTTTACATATTAGATTTAGACAATCTATTTAAAAAAATAGGAATCTTGCCCTTTTTAATCTTGCCTCTGGGGCTATCTAGACTCATACTTCCTATTCATTCAGGAAATCCACATGTGTTAGCAGTAATAAACTCAGACCATATCTCTTTTATTGAAGAATTTAACCCCTTTACTCCCGAGGGTTGTTTGCATGTATGACCGGACCAATTTTTTACAATTCTAACCACAATCCCTTTATGAGGTTATAACTCTGGAACGCTTCAACGGATCTTGGCGATTCTGACATTGTTTTCTCGTGACATATTGTACTTCATGTTAGTTGTAAAATTTCTTCGATATAACTTGCGTTTATGAAAAAAACGGAAATATGGTGAAAATTTTTCAATTTTTCAATTTTCAAACTTTGAATATTTAGGCCCTTAAATCAGAGAGTCATATCCCACAAAATAGTTACTAAATAACATTTCCCACATATCTACTTTACATCAGCACAATTTTGGAACCAAAATTTTTTTTGTTAGGAAGTTATAAAATCCTGAAAACTGCACCCCTCAACGTGCTCAAAACCACATTCAAGAAGTTTATTAACCCTTCAGGTGCTTCACAGGAATTTTTGGAATGTTTAAAAAAATGAACATTTAACTTTTTTTCACAAAATATTTACTTCAGATCCAATTTTTTTATTTTACCAAGGGTAACAGGAGAAATTGGACCCCAAAAGTTGTTGTGCAATTTGTCATGATTATGCTGATACCCCATATGTGGGGGGAACCACTGTTTGGGCGCATGGGAGAGCTCAGAAGTGAAGGAGTGCCGTTTGACTTTTTTAACGCAGAATTGGCTGGAATTCAGATCAGACGCCATGTCGAGTTTGGAGAGCCCCTGATGCGCCTAAACAGTGAAAATCCCCCACATGTGATACCATTTTTGAAAGTAGACCCCCTAAGGAACTTATCTAGATGCGTGGTGAGCACTTTGAACCCCCAAGTGCTTCACAGAAGTTTATAACGTAGAGCCGTAAAAATAAAAAATCATTTTTTCCACAAAAAATGAACTTCTCGCCCCAATTTTTTATTTTCCTAAGGGTATCAGGAGAAATGTGACCCCAAAAGTTGTTGTGCAATTTGTCCTGAGTACGCCAATACCCCATATGTGGGGGTAAACCACTTTGGGCGCATGCCAGATGCTTTTTATTGCAAAAAAGTTTTTGCATCACCATATTATGAGAGCTATAATTTTTCCATATTTTGGCCCACAGAGTCATGTGAGGTCTTGTTTTTTGCAGGACAAGTTGACGTTTTTATTGGTACTATTTTTGGGCACATGATATTTTTTGATCACTTTTTATTTCGGTTTTTGGGAGGCAGAATGAACAAAAATCAGCAATTCATGAATTTTCTTTTGGGGGGAGCGTTTATACCGTTCCGCGTGTAGTAAAATTGATAAGGCAGATTTATTCATCAGGTAAGTACGATTACAGAAGTATCTCATTTATATAGTTTTTTTAGGTTTTGGCGCTTTTATACAATAAAAACTATTTCATATAAAAAATAATTATTTTTGCATTGCTTTATTCTGAGAGCTATAACTTTTTTATTTTTTCACTGATGATGCTGTACGGGGGCTTGTTTTTTGCGGGACAAGATGATGTTTTCAGTGTCACCACCAGTGTCATATTGTTTAGAATTTTTTTTTTCCATAATAATTTGATATAATAAATATATATAAATATTGATTTTTTAATTATTTTTTTATCATTTTTTAAAATATTTTTATAATTATTAAAATTTTTTTTTTTTTTTTAATTCTTATTTTTACACATAGTCCCACTATGGGACACTCATTTTCTGCAGGCTGATTGCTTCTATAGCATGCAGATGAAGCAGCATCTGCATGCTATAGAAGCTTGCAGCGCTGCCGCTTCTGTGCACGTACCTCAGACACTTCCTGACATGCACTGTGCATATCAGGAAGTATCTTTGACCTGGAGACCCGGATATCATCGTGACGACATCAGGGTCTCCATGGGAACAATCTAGACCCCGCAACATGCTGCGGGGTTTCCAATCCAAAAGCAGAGGGGGCTATCAGCCCCTCTGCAGCCGTCCGAACGCTGCGATCATGTTTGATTGCAGTGTTCGGGGGTTAAAGTGCTGGGAGCAGTCCTTGACTGCTCTTGGCCCTTAGTGCCTTGTGTCAGCTGTGAGAATCAGCTGACACCCGGCCGCGATCGGCTGCGCTCCCCCCCGTGAGCGCGTCCGATCGTGTCTGATACTATGTGATGTACTAAGGCCCAGGTCACATGGACGGGATAGTACGTCATATGGTAGAAAGGGATGAAGAGCATATACAAAGATCATTATGAAGGGATGGGGTGCAATGACATCACATTTGTGTATGGTAGATCTTGTATTATCAACTATTTATAGAGGTGTAACCTGTCATTGTAATCCTGCTTGTGATGATAATAAAAATTCTGAAAAATCTTCCTGAAAGAACAGGAAGTATGACTCTAGTGTGAAAATTGCAAGACTTCTATTATTTTCTATTTTAATACAGATTGTTATGCAAAAATTACATTTTATTTGTTAAAAATTTATAAAAAATTAATTTCACATAAAAACCTGATCTTAACAATAAGTAGTTTTCTAATTATACATATCTTTTTAAGGACTTATTACCAAGATTATAATAACTAATTCACAGGATAAGGATAATTGGCTGATGGGGGGTACACTTCGCTGGGACCCCATGCAGTCCCAATATTTGGCTTGGAAATGCCCATTCCAAATAGAGTGATGATTACACATGTGGACCACTGTTCCATTCATTGTCTTTGGGGATACTGGAGTTAGCTGAGATAGTATGTGGATAAGTGACAAATTGAAATGGGAATAACCCTTTAAAACCTAATTCATTTGTTAGGCCTTTATTAGACACTAGATGGTGGCCCGATTATAATGCATCGGGTATTCTACAATATGTATGTAGTTTATTTATGAAGACTTAAGAATAATGCAATGAATACACAGGAGTTTCCAGGTAAAATATATACATTATCATTAAATGTTATTGCTCATTGAACTTAATACAACTGAACGAAATTATTAAACAGATCATCAAAATATGAGGCTGCTGGGTTGTATATAGAGGCTGCTGGGGTGTTTATAGAGGCTGCTGGGGTGTATATAGAGGCTGCTGGGGTGCATATAGAGGCTGCTGCGGTGTATATAGAGGCTGATGCTGGGGTGTATATAAAGGCTGCTGCTGCTGGGGTGTATATAGAGGCTGCTGCTGGGGTGTATATAAAGGCTGCTGGGGTGTATATTGAGGCTGCTGCTGGGGTGTACGTGGAGGCTGCTTCTGGGGTATATGTGGAGGCTGCTGCTGGAGTATATGTGGAGGCTGCTGCTGCTGGGGTATATGTGGAGGCTGCTGCTGCTGGAGTATATGTGGAGGCTGCTGCTGGGGTATATGTGGAGGCTGCTGCTGCTGTAGTTTATGTGGAAGCTGCTGCTGCTGGGGTATATGTGGAGGCTGCTGCTGCTGGAGTATATGTGTAGGCTGCTGCTGCTGGGGTGTATATTGAGGCTGCTGCTGGGGTGTACGTGGAGGCTGCTTCTGGGATATATGTGAAGGCTGCTGCTGGAGTATATGTGGAGGCTGATGCTGGGGTATATGTGGAGGCTGCTGATGCTGGAGTATATGTGGAGGCTGCTGCTGCTGGGGTATATGTGGAGGCTGCTGCTGCTGGGGTATATAGAGGCTGCTGCTGGTGGGTGTACGTGGAGGCTGCTGCTGGGGTATATGTGGAGGCTGCTGCTGCTGGAGTTTATGTGGAAGCTGCTGCTGCTGGGGTATATGTGGAGGCTGCTGCTGCTGGAGTATATGTGAGGCTGCTGCTGCTGGGGTGTATATTGAGGCTGCTGCTGGGGTGTACGTGGAGGCTGCTTCTGGGGTATATGTGGAGGCTGCTGCTGGAGTATATGTGGAGGCTGCTGCTGGGGTATATGTGGAGGTCTGCTGCTGCTGGAGTATATGTGGAGGCTGCTGCTGGGGTATATGTGGAGGCTGCTGCTGCTGGAGTTTATGTGGAAGCTGCTGCTGCTGGGGTATATGTGGAGGCTGCTGCTGCTGGAGTATATGTGTAGGCTGCTGCTGCTGGGGTGTATATTGAGGCTGCTGCTGGGGTGTACGTGGAGGCTGCTTCTGGGATATATGTGGAGGCTGCTGCTGGAGTATATGTGGAGGCTGATGCTGCTGGGGTATATGTGGAGGCTGCTGATGCTGGAGTATATGTGGAGGCTGCTGCTGGGGTATATGTGGAGGCTGCTGCTGCTGGGGTATATAGAGGCTGCTGCTGGTGGGTGTATGTGGAGGCTGCTGCTGGGGTATTGTGGAGGCTGCTGCTGCTGGAGTATTATGGGAGTGCTGCTGCTGGGGTATATGTGGAGGCTGCTGCTGCTGGAGTTATGTGTGGGCTGTGCTGCTGGGGTGTATATGAGCTGCTGCTGGGTGTACGGGAGCTGCTTCTGATTATGTGGAGGCTGCTGATGCTGGAGTATATGTGGAGGCTGCTGCTGCTGGGGTATATGTGGAGGCTGCTGCTGCTGGAGTATATGTGGAGGCTGCTGCTGCTGCTGGGTTATGTGGAGCGTGTGATTATGTGGAGGCTGCTGCTGCTGGGTATATGTGGAGGCTGCTGCTGGGAGTATATGAGGTGCTGCTGTCGGGTGTACGTGGAGGCTGCTGCTGGGATATAGAGGTGTGCTGGGGTTTACGTGGAGCGCGGTCGGGTGCTTCAGCTGCGAGCAGCGGGAGTGACGGCGCCATGACCTCCATGCGGCAGGAGATGACCTGCGGCTACCGTCGAGAGATCAGCGGTAGCGCCGCTGATCTCCTGACGATAGCGGTGATGTGCGTGGTTCAAATCCTGCGCCAATTCGCGGTCCGGACTGCGCCTGTCTCTGATTGGTCACATCAGGCTGGGCGCGACCAATCAGCGATGCGGGATTTCCATTACAGACAGAATTAGACGATTATATAGTAGATGTAATTCCCACTAATCTCCATCTTAACAAGTGAAAAAGAAGTTGCTAGCATAATTATACAATGCAGAATTAGTTGAGAATTTTCAAGGCAATAAAGTGGCACAAATGCAAAGATAATTTTAACCCAAAGTATTCTGAGCAGTATAAAGCAAAACGAAACAAAGAAAGGCTGCTCATATTATAATGCAGTTTGCCCTTCCCTAACTTGAGTAATGAAATTGTACCTATACAAAAAGTGGAGTGTCTAAACTCCATCTAAAGATGCACAAAGAAATGTATAACAATAAGACAATCTTTCTTATATATTCAAAATGCATTACAAATAAGCAAAAAATTTAAGCAGTTAACAACGGTCAATGACGAAGGCTCAAAGAGCAGACAATGGCATTCATATCAGACAATAGATTGGTAATGGTGGCAATAATATTTAGAAATGCTGAAAAATGTCAAATGAAATAGAGTGTGTCTATGAAAGTGCATCAGTACCTAACAATTAAACTATAAGGTATCATAGAGACTCTAGAATAGACCTGATTACATCTAGTACTCAATAGACAGTAGATAGCAATGTAAATAAGTAACAATGCTCGTCCATATAAAGATACATGTATGAAGTATGAATGTCCACAGCCCCAACGGACGTTTCATGTAGGCTTCCTAGGGTGGGGGGGCTGTACTGGGGTGTGTAAGGAATGTGACCTAAATATTCACCTTCCCACAGGTGAACAGAGTTTGGGCCATCCATGGGTGCATGCATTTCAACGGAATCGCTGCCTGTATGCAAGTTCTGGCTTTCCCGGCAGTGCTGTGGGTCAAAGGAAAAGTTTCCTGTCACGTCAGAAGATCTGAACACCTGCTGTGAGGAAGCTTTCAGATGCAAAGGTGATATGGAACATCTGAGGGCATGCACACCCTTGGCCACCATATTTATAGTGGTATGTAATGTGGACAAATAGAGTAAGAAAGAAAAAACGTGAATAATGATGGCAAATGTGTGACATGGTATGAAAATGGTGCAATACGCACCATTAAGTACAATTTGTAAATGGAGGTAAATATATATCATGATGCAGAATATACAATGAGAAATTAGCAAGAATACAACAAATGAAAAGTTAAAAAAGTAACAATTGACATGGCATGAATAATAATTAATAATGAATAAAGTAATAGAATATACATTATGATAAAATTATGTTGAAATGATCAAGATAGTGGAAAAATTAAAATGAAAAAGCAAAACAAAAAGCCAGCAAATAAAAAATTAGAAAAAATATAAGAAATATAATAATAAAGATGGGTAAAGACAATCACAAATATAGCTGAAACAAGAATTTATATAGGAAACAAGTGAATTGCCCAATAATGAAATAACCAGACAAGGCGGTCATGTTGTAGTGTAGAATACTGGAGATAAGGGAAAGAATCCTAGTATAAAACGTCGAAGGATATCAGACCAATGTACTACTGAGACTAAAAAGATTTAAAAATAATGTTCAAAAATACATACAATTAAAATCAATCCAAGGTTACAATTACAATTGTAACCTTGGATTGATTACAATGTCCAAGGTTACAATCCATCAAGTTGTGCCAAAATGCATTTCAAATCACCTCCTCTGGCACCACAATGTACCCAGTCAGTCCTTCGTATTTTAAGATAATTGGAAATGCTATTATGACCCAGCTTGAAGTGCCTTGGAGTGGTCTTTAGGATGCAGTATCATCTATTTCTCTTGCTGCCAGAATGTCCCTAACATCCTCTCTGGTTCATGTCCAAAGTTCTTGTGAGGTCAGGCCCACATTAATTAACTTACAAGTGCTTCTTCTTTGTACTTTCCCACCAGCCAGGTCACCACATTCTCTCCAACTGGTTTAATAACCACATCTTCGAGGAATCTCAATTCTTTTAGTGCCGCCGAGTGTGAATGTTTTCAGGTTATCACTAGATTTGTATTTTTGATACATAGATTTTAAAATGTCTTGAATAAAAAAATGATTTTATTGGATTACACGTTGGAGATATTTTTCCTCTTCCATTTTACATTGTGAACAACGCCTCTGATCAAGGCTGCTCCGTGCGTGCTCAATCAGAGAAACCTGCAGAAGACTGGTGAGCTGACTATTTTCCTTTTCCCCTTCACCCATGCTATTGACTTTTTGAATATTGGCACCACATTTGCTATACGCCAGTCCTGTGGTACAGACCCCGTTATGGAATCTTTAAAGATTAAAAATAATGGTCTATCTATGACTGTACTTAATGCCTGCAGTACTCGGGGGTGTATCCCATCCGGGCCCGGGGATTTGTCAATTTTAGTGATTTTTAGACACCGCCTTACTTCCTGCTGGGTTAAGCAGATGACATTTAATGGAGATTTTTTTTATCACTGATCATGTATCTGTCATGGGATTTTCTTGTGTAAATACTGTTGAAAAAAAGTAATTTAGCATATTTGCTTTTTCCTCATCCTCACCCACCATTTCACCCAGACTAAAGCGACGCGGTTCCCACGCTGTCATGCACATAACAGCATGTGAGCCAGCAACAGTGACTGGTGGTAAAAACACTGGCCCGAACACACTGAACAGAGTGTGAGAAGCTCTGCCTGTGACCGGCGGTAACCTGAATGACGTCACCGCTGGTCACATGAAGCAGTGCTTCTCACAATCTGCTCAGTGTGAGCCGGCTGGCATGGAGAGCGGTCTCATCAGACTGCTCTCCAAACCATCCGGATCATCTTGAGACCGATGTGGATTACCTATGAATTGGACAAGTGAGGAATATGGTGTTTTCTTATTTTTAATTTTTGAAAATAAATTGGTAAAGGGGTGGGGAATTTTTATTTCAAATTAAGGACTTTAGTCTTGCTGTGTTTTTGCTACAATATGACTATGGGGTTAGTAATGGGGCGTCTTATAGACGCCTCCCCATTATTAACCTGTAAGCTTGATGTCAGCTGACATTACAAAGCTGATATCAACCCTACAACCATTACCTCACTTGCCACTGCATCAGGGCAAGTGGGAAGAGAGAGTGTTGTGAACACTTTGAATCTGGCTTCTGTAATGTATGTGGTACAGTTCATATAGCGTCTTGTGCTTGGGTGCGATGAAAATACTTGAGACACAGGTTGATAAAGAAAGTCTTGTATTGCTTCATACAAATTGGCAAAAATAAACACACAGGTTGCAAACACAGAAGCAGGAGACACAGCAGGCCAGAGTAATCTAAGCTCAGCAATAACTCTCCACAACAGATTCAGATCTTCTTCTCTGTTACCGCAAGTCCATGCAAACGTGAGGCTCTCAAGAGCAGAGTTCAGAGTCCACAAGTGCTTCAGAGTTCCTCAGTAGGAATGGCTGGAGTACAAGGTCCAAGGCTTCAGGAGTCAGAACACAGGTTCACTGCAGGCTAGATTCTGAAGCACTGATTGCTCAGCTGTGGCTGTTTAAGAAGCAAACGGAGAGAATCAGGGCGGGAACATGCAAGCTGGAAAACTCCATTTTGACTGAGGGCAAGATAGCTGCAGCAAAACAGAAAGCAAAATGGCCGACGAACAAACTGAGTTTCAGAAACAGATACACAGAACCTTACATTACTCCCCCCTTAGGGACAACCTCCGGATGACCTCAGACCAGGCTTGTGTGGGTACCTCTGATGAAACTGACGGAGCAAGCGAGGAGCATTAACGTTATTGACTGGCTCCCATGAGTTGTCCTCCACTGGGTAGCCCTGCCATTTAATCAGATATTGTAACTGATTTCTATACAACCTGGAATCTAAAATCCTTTCCACCACAAATTCCTCCTGACCATCGACTAGCACTGGGTCAGGGCAAGGAGAAGAACGTCCAGGAAACGTATTGGGTGTCGCAGCCTTTAGTAGGGATACATGAAAGACAGGGTGGATTCTCATAGTTCTGGGCAATTGAAGACGACAAGCAACGGCACTTATAATTTTACTGATTTTATAGGGTCCAATGTACTTATGTCCCAACTTAGACGATGGAATCCTTAACTTAAGATTTCTGGTTGACAGCCAGACCAGGTCTCCTACCTTAAAAGCTGGTGCAGGTTTACGAAATTTATCTGCTGCCTTCTTGTACCTTTCCTGAGCCGATTCCAGATTCTCCTTTAGAAGATCCATATTCTTCTGTAAAGTCGTGACTCTTTCAGCCACTGCTGGCAAAGGCGTCTCTATGGGAAATCGTGGTAGAATGTTAGGATGATAACCTAGATTAGAGTAAAAAGGAGACTGTTTAGTGGAGGCACTCTGAGAGTTGTTGTAAGAGAACTCAGCCAATGGAAGTAGATCCACCCAATCATCCTGTAGGTGGCAGATAAAGCAGCGGAGATACTGCTCCAGGGTTTGATTGGTTCGTTCGGTTTGTCCATTAGTCTGGGGATGAAAAGCAGAAGAAAGGTTTACTTTAATGTCCAATGCTGCACAGAAATTTTGCCAAAACCTAGAAGTGAATTGCACCCCTCGATCCGAAATAACCTCATCCGGTACTCCATGTAAGCGAAACACATCTTTAATCATCAAATCTGATGTCTGTTTTGCAGTGGGTAAGCCGACACAAGGGATAAAATGAGCTGCCTTTGTTAGACGGTCAACCACCACTAGAATAGTGTTCTTCCCTTGAGAGGTTGGTAATTCCACAATGAAGTCCATAGAAATGGATCCCCACGGGCGGGACGGGGTGGGAAGAGGCTGTAACAGACCAGTTGGTGAAGAGCGAGGTGTTTTGCATCTTGCACAAACCTCACACGAAGTGACATAGTCCAAAACATCCTTCCTACAAGTGGGCCACCAAAAGAAACGAGAAAGAAATTCCTGTGTCTTTAGAATTCCTCTATGCCCGGCTATTTTGGAATCGTGAATGAGTTGCAATACTCTCAATCTGACTGTTTCAGGTATATACAGACGTTGTCCCAGAATCCACACACCATTCTTAAAGACAAGACTTACGTCCCTTGGGGGTTGAGCCAAAAAAGAATCCGCATGGTATGCTTCCTTGATGTCTTTAATTAGGTCTTGATGATGAATCACTCCTAGGAATCTAGAGTCAGGAAGAATAGTCTTAGGAGTAATTGGACGTGTCTCTGCTGAGTAAATCCTAGAGAGTGCATCAGCCTTTCCATTGCGCGATCCTGGTCTATAAGAAATAATAAAATTAAATTGGTTTAAGAAAAGATTCCAGCGAGCCTGGCGAGGAGTCAGGCACTTAGCCGACCTGATAAACTCAAGATTACGATGGTCTGTCAGAACGACTATTTGCTGTGCAGCTCCTTGAAGAAGGTGTCTCCATTCTTTGAAGGCGGCAATAATGGCCAACAACTCTCTATTGCCCACATCGTAGTTCTTCTCAGCCGAAGACAACTGCTGGGAAAAGAAGGCACAGGGATGTAAGACATTCTTCTCACCTGTTCTCTGAGAGAGTATAGCTCCCACGGCACAGTCTGAAGCATCCACCTCTATTATGAAGGCAAGCTCTGGGTTGGGATGTACTAGGATAGGTGCAGTGGTAAATTTATCTTTTAGACGGGAAAATGCTTCCTGGGCTTGGGGAGTCCAGGAGAACTTAGACTCTTTCCGGGTAAGTTGGGTGATAGGTGACACTACCTCAGAGAAATTTCTAATGAAACGTCTATAGAAGTTTGCAAACCCGATGAAGCGCTGTACCTCCTTCACATTTCTAGGACTTGGCCAATCATTGATGGCTTGGGTTTTACTTCCATCCATACTAATTCCTTGTGTAGACAGTACATACCCCAGAAATTGAATTTCGGTCTTATGGAATTCACACTTTTCAAGCTTGATGTAAAGATGATTTTGTCTTAGACGTTCCAAGACCATTCTCACATGTCCATGATGTTCCTCTGTGGAGTTAGAAAAAATTAAAATATCATCCAAATAAATTACCACGAATGTATCCAGGAGATCCCTGAAGATGTCATTCACCAAGTGTTGGAAAGTGGCTGGGGCGGTACTCAGACCAAAAGGCATAACTAGATATTCAAAGTGTCCATAGCGTGACCTGAATGCAGTCTTCCATTCATCCCCAGGTCTAATACGGACTAAATTATAGGCCCCACGAAGATCTAGTTTAGAAAAAATTTTGGCATGTCGCACTCTCTCCAATAACTCAGAGATTAAAGGCAATGGATAACGGTTTCTAATAGTAACCTTATTGAGTTCCCTATAGTCTACGCATGGTCTCAGGGATCCATCTTTCTTCTTTACAAAGAATATGGGTGCCCCTGCAGGAGATGAAGAGGGGCGTATGAAGCCCTTGGCTAGATTTTCGTCTATGTACTCTTTTAAAGCCTTCAGCTCGGGCCCCGCCAGGGGTAGATCTTACCAAAAGGTATCTCTGCTCCAGGCAATAATTCAATTGGACAATCATATGGACGGTGAGGAGGAAGCTGGTCAGCGTTCTTCTTGTCACATAAATCCACATAGTCCTGGTATACAGCTGGTAGTTCAGGGACTGACATGGTTCCTTTAGGAACAGAGCAAGCTGAAATTTTTGGACTCATCTGTTTCTCTGGAAAGTGTAATTCCTTGGTCTCCCAGTTAATGGTAGGATTCTGAGCCTGCAGCCATGGTAGCCCTAGAATAATGGGAAAGTGAGGAGAAGAGATAAGCATAAAGGACAGTTTCTCTTGATGATCTTTACCCATAAGAACCTTTAAAGGCTCTGTTTCCTGATCCACTGGTCCAGAGGTCAGCAGGGAGCCATCCACAGTTTCCATCTGTACTGGAGTAGCCTTCTTCACTGAACGTATTCCCTGTTTCAGAGCAAAGGAGACATCCATAAAATTTCCACTTGCACCTGAGTCGATCATAGCAGAGCTAGACACCCAGGCTGAGTCAACCCAGAGTTTGATGGAAAGAAAACAGTGAGAATTGTTTTTTTTACAACTCAGCTGGGACACCGCTGAGGAAACTTGAAAGATGGCAGCATTTACACAGTCAACGTCCTCAGAGGTAACGGAGTTTAAGTCCGAGAAATCAAGATCTGTTGCTGCAGATCTCTCTGGAGCCTGAGGCTCGGACCTGACAGATCCCCTCTCGCAACACTCACAATGAATGAGTGCTGCAGTAGTCTTGCGAGAACGGCTGGGGCAGTTAATAATAAAGTGCCCTGACTTACCACAATAAAAACATAGATTCTCCTTAAAACGATGTTCCTTGCGTGCATCACTAACCCGTCGTAGTAAAGAGTCTACCTGCATGGGTTCAGGTTCAGGTTCCCGTGTAATCCTATTCAAAGGTTCCTTAGCTGGAGAGGAAGGTAGGAAAAGGTTAGTACGATTGCTTTCGAACCATCTCTCTTGCCTGCGTTCAGTTAAACGAGTATCAATACGGATGCAGTAGTTAATAAAGTCACCTAACGCAGTGGGAGGGTCGGCACGAGCAAGTTCATCCTTAATCAGTGGGGATAACCCCTTTCGAAAAATAGATTTTTTAGCGGAACTGTCCCAGGTGGTATCAAGGGCCCATCTCCTGAAATCCAAGGCATATTCAGCTACCGAGTGCTTACCTTGGCGCAAAGCTAACATGGCTGCTTCAGCTGTTGCACCTCGATTGGGGTCATCAAACACCTGCCCCATGGCTGAAATAAAATCATCAAGGTGATTCAAACAATCATCCTCAGTCTCAATCAGAGGGTTTGCCCACATCAAAGCCTTGTTGGTAAGCAACATAATTATAGTAAGCACCTTAGATCGTTCAGTAGGAAATTGTGAAGCATGTGCAGAAAAAAAAAGATTGCATTGATTAACAAATCCCCTGAATTTTTCACGTTCACCACCAAAACGAAAAGGGGGCAACTTGGGAATCCCAGAACTCGGGGCCATGGCAGGAGCCTGGACTCGCCCCTCCAGAACCTCAATCCTGGCTCGCAAATCCTGGGTAGTCTGTCCAACCACTTGCAAATTGTGATTATTTAGGTCCTGAAGATTTGTAAAACGGGTCTTTATATTCTGCAAATCTGCAAGGATATTATCAGTCACTCCGCAAAGTTCCTTTATGCGGGCCTCCATTTTCCAGATCTTTTAAGACAGGATACTGGAAGAAGAGGGAAAAAAAAAAAAAACAATAGTGTTCACCTGTGGCAACACTGAAGAAAGAAAAAACTTTAAGGGAACTGCTCACCTGGAATGGTTGTGAGAAGTCACAACCACTATCATCACAGAAAGCTTTCAACCAGACATCTGATATCCAGAGTTTCAGCAGACAAAAAGAGAAGAGAAAAAAAAAAAACAATAGTGTTTACCTGTGATAACACTGGAGAAAAAAAAACTTAAGGGAATTGCTCACCTGGAATGGTTGTGAGAAGTCACAACCACTGTCATCACAGAAAGTACAACCGGACATCCGATATCCACAGTACAGCAGACAAGCCTTTCCAGACCCAGCAGACACTAATGTTTTGGCTTCAGAATCTTGTAATGTATGTGATACAGTTCATATAGCGTCTTGTGCTTGGGTGCGATGAAAATACTTGAGACACAGGTTGATAAAGAAAGTCTTGTATTGCTTCATACAAATTGGCAAAAATAAACACACAGGTTGCAAACACAGAAGCAGGAGACACAGCAGGCCAGAGTAATCTAAGCTCAGCAATAACTCTCCACAACAGATTCAGATCTTCTTCTCTGTTACCGCAAGTCCATGCAAACGTGAGGCTCTCAAGAGCAGAGTTCAGAGTCCACAAGTGCTTCAGAGTTCCTCAGTAGGAATGGCTGGAGTACAAGGTCCAAGGCTTCAGGAGTCAGAACACAGGTTCACTGCAGGCTAGATTCTGAAGCACTGATTGCTCAGCTGTGGCTGTTTAAGAAGCAAACGGAGAGAATCAGGGCGGGAACATGCAAGCTGGAAAACTCCATTTTGACTGAGGGCAAGATAGCTGCAGCAAAACAGAAAGCAAAATGGCCGACGAACAAACTGAGTTTCAGAAACAGATACACAGAACCTTACAGCTTCTGAGTTTGGGCTCCCTCTGGTGGTTGCTGCTGGTAATGGAGCTGGTCTGGCTAACAGAAGTCTATCACCTGAAGAGGATGATTGGAGATCAGGTGTTACAGACTGGGAGAAATAAGTGAGCAGCTTTCCCTTAGTTTTTGCCAGTGATTTGCTTTTCTCCCTGAGCCTTTTGGAAGTCTGCTTGCTCTCTGCTTGGTCCTGCATCTTTCAGATAAGTTATTTGTCTGTTTAAATCTGTGGCGTTTGTTCCCCTTTTGCTTTTCTCTGTTTGCTGCTTTGCTGATGTGAGTTAAGCCGGGTTCCCTGCGGTGACCTGTACTGGACTCTGTTTTCATTTGCCACAGCTTTGTCCATCCTTTCTGTATTGCTAGTTCCCTGTTATTTCAGTATCTGTTGTTTTGCTTCCAGTTCACACCAGAGTTCTGATTTAGTGGGGGAGAGGTCGTGTGGCCTCAGTATTTTTGCATATTAGACTTGTTGGAATTTTTCTTAGGGTTTTTGCTGGATTGCAGACAGTATCCTTTCCTATCCTGTTCTATCAAGACAGTTTGGGCCCCAGTATTTGCTTACTCTATTTTCCGTCTGTGTTTGTGCTTCATCTGTCTCAGCAGCAATAAATGTTTGGGGGCTATCTATTTCTTTGGGGCTCTACTCCGGGGCTGTCAGCTTTCCCCTTTCTCACTTTAGGCTTAGTTACTTCTTTGGCTGTGTCGAGGCTTCTAGGGCATCGTAGGTACGCCCACTGCTAATTCTAGTTGTGTTGTCAGTTTAGGGGTCTGCAATCCGCTAAGTTACCAACCTCTCTGGGTGTCTAGTTGCCTAGCCTATTTTTCCATCTTATCCTCCTCGGATACCGAATCATAACAAGCGAGGATAAGTGCCAGAATTGGTGCATCTAATGGATGCATCATTTCTGTGGTGTCTGAGAGTTGATATTTTTAGTCTTGGAGGTGGACAATATCCATGGCCCTTTCTTAGGCTATTAATATCAGCCCGCAGCTGTCTGTTAAGCCTTTGCTGGTTATTGAATACAGGGAGACCCCACGTCAATTTTTTGGGGGACCTCCTTTTTAATAATCAATAAAGTCTAAGCAAACAGCTGTGAGCAGATATTAATAGCCTGAGAACCTTTATTGATATTGGCCTTTTCCCAGAATATTAACATCAGTACCCAGATGTTGACTTTCCATCAGCTGGTTCTGATAATTACAGGGGACCCCACTCCATTTTTTTCAGTTATTTTTTAATTTATTAACAAGAACAGCAAATTACACATAATTTCTCTTGAATAAAACATCGGATCAGAGATATAAAGTTGAATAAAATGACACCTTGACATGACACACATCTATAATATAACGCTGTAAGCGTCACTCTGTCTGAAGCCTTTATAGACTGCGCAAGTGTGACGCGCCTGCGCAGTCTGGCTCCAGACAGAAGACGGCATCCAGTGGTGAGGATTGTATATGGCGTTGGAGATTGCGGTACGCGTAGACACTAAATGCATACCGAGATCTACGGCGTCATACCTACATACTTACCTGACCGGGAGGAGCGTTGCCGCGGCGCTTCTCGTCGAAGACCGGGCCGGAGGGTGCGTCGGAATCGCGCACGCGCATAGCGCTATCAGGCGCCATTTTACTGAAGACACATTTGCAGTATGTCTTCAGCAATATGGCGCCGGACAGCGTGGTGTGGGCATGCGTGTACTCCGGCGCCACACTCCTCCCCGGCCTCCGGCAGAATGGGACAGCGCTGGAGCACAGGGAAGAAAGGTGATTATAAATGTTTTTTTTTTGTATGTGTGCAGTTTAATAGGGGTGAGGGGGACCATACATATCAGGATAGGGGGGTGAGAGGACCATGCATATCAGGATAGGGGATGAGGGGCCCATGCATATCAGGATTGGGGGGTGAGGGGGCCATGCATACCAGGATTGGGGGTGAGTGGACATGCATATCAGGATTGGGGGTGAGGGGACCATGCATACCAGAATAGGAGGTGAGGGGTAGCATGCATAACAGGATTGGGGGGTGAGAGGACCATGCAAATCAGGATTGAGGGTTGAGGGGGTACCATGCATCCTATAATAGGGATGAGGGGGGACCATGCAAACCCGGATTTCGGGGGTGAGGGGACCATGCATACCAGGATTGGGGGGTGAGGGGGATCATGCATATCAGGATTGGGGGGTGAGGGGACCACACATTCCAGGATTGGGGGGTGAGGGGACACTGCACACCAGGATTGGGGGTGAGGGGACAATGCACACCAGGATTGGAGGGTGAGGGGACCATGCACTTCAGGATAGGGGGTGAGGGAACCATGCAAAACAGGATTGGGGGTGAGGGGACCATGCATACCAGAATAGGGGGTGAGGGGACCATACATACCAGGATTGGGGGGAGAAGGGACCATTCATACCAGGAAAGGGTGGTGAGAGGACCATGCATACCAGGATTGGGGGATGAAAGGTACCATGCATATCAGGATTGTAGATGAGGGGACCATGCATACCAGGATTGGGGGTGGGGGGTACCATACATCCTACAATAGGGATGAGGGGGACCATGCATACCAGGATTGAGGGGTGAGGGGACCATGCATACCAGGATTGATGGTGAGGGGAACATGTATACCAGGATAGGGGTGTAAGAGGACCATGCATACCAGGATTGGGGGGTGAGGGGACCATGTATACCAGGATAGGGGGGTGAGGGGAACATGCATTCCATGATTGGGGAGTGAGGACACCATGCATACCAGGATAGGGGGTGATAGGACCATGCATATTAGGATTGGGGTGAGGGGACCATGCATTCCAAGATTGGAGGGTGAGTGGGTACCATATATCCTACGATAGAGACTAGGGGGACCATGCATACCAGGATTGGGGGTGAGGGAATGATGCATACAGTATTGGGAGGTGAGGGCACCAGGCATACCGGATTGGGGGGTGAGGGGACCATGCATTCCAGGATTAGGGGGTGAGGGGACCATGCATACCAGGACTGGGGGGTGAGGGAACCATGCATACCAGGATTGGGAGTGAGGGGACCATGCATACAAGGATTGAGGAGAGGGTACCATGCATACCAGGAATGGGGGTGAGGGGAACATGCATACCAGGATTGGGGGGTGAGGGGACCATGCATACAAGGATTGGGGGGTGAGGGGACCATGCATACCAGGATTGAGGAGAGGGTACCATGCATACCAGGAATGGGGGTGAGGGGAACATGCATACCAGGATTGGGGGGTGAGGGGACCATGCATACAAGGATTGGGGGGTGAGGGAACCATGCATACCAGGATTGGGGTGAGGGGACCATGCATACCAGGATTGGGAGAGGGTACCATGCATACCAGGATTGGGGGTGAGGGGAACATGCATACAAGGATTGGGGGGTGAGGGGACCATGCATACCAGATTGGGGGTCAGGGGACCATGCATACCAGGATTGGGGGGTGAGGGGACCATGCATACCAGGATTGGGGGTGAGGGGACCATGCATACCAGGATTGGGGAGAGGGTACCATGCATACCTGGATTGGGGGTGAGGGGAACATGCATACCAGGATTGGGGGTAAGTGGACCATGCATACCAGGATTGGGGGGTGAAGGGACCATGCATACCAGGATTGAGGGTGAGGGGATCATGCATACCAGGATTGGGGGTGAGGGGACCATGCATACCAGGATTGGGGGGTGAGGGGACCATGCATACCAGGATTAGGGGGTGAGGGGATCATGCATATCAGGATTGGGGGTGAGGGGACCATGCATTCCAAGATTGGGGATGAGGGAACCATGCATGCCAGGATTGGGGGGTGAGGGGGCCATGCATACCAGGATTGGGGGGTGAGTGAACCATGCATATCAGGATTGGGGGTGAGGGGACCATGCATACCAGAATAGGAGGTGAGGGGTAGTATGCATAACAGGATTGGGGGGTGAGAGGACCATGCAAATCAGGATTGGGAGTTGAGGGGGTACCATACATCCTACGATAGGTATGAGGGGGGGCCATGCATATCAGGATTGGGGGATGAGGGGATCATGCATACCAGGATTGGGTGGGTGAGGGGACCATGCATTCCAGGATTGGGGGGTGAGGGGATCATGAATTCCAGGATTGGGGGGTGAGGGGACCATGCACACCAGGATTGGAGGGGTGAGGGGACCATGCACACCAGAAATGGCGGGTGAGAGGACCATGAAAATCAGGATTGAGGGTTGAGGGGGTACCATGCATCCTACAATAGAGAAGAGGGGGGACCATGCAAACCCAAATTTCGGGGGTGAGGGGACCATGCATACCAGGATTGGGGGGTGAGGGGGATCATGCATATCAGGATTGGAGGGTGAGGGGACCATGCATTCCAGGATTGGGGGTGAGGGGACACTGCACACCAGGATTGGGGTGATGGGACCATGCACACCAGGATTGGAGGGTGAGGGGACCATGCACTTCAGGATAGGGGGTGAGGGAACCATGCAAAACAGGATTGGGGGTGAGGGGACCATGCATACCAGAATAGGGTGTGAGGGGACCATTCATACCAGGATTGGGGGGAGAGGGGACCATTCATACCAGGAAAGGGTGGTGAGAGGACCATGCATACCAGGATTGGGGGATGAAGGGTACCATGCATATCAGGATTGTGGATGAGGGGACCATGCATACCAGGATTGGGGGTGGGGGGGTACCATGCATCCTACAATAGGGATGAGGGGGACCATGCATACCAGGATTGAGGGGTGAGGGGACCATGCATACCAGGATTGATGGTGAGGGGACCATGTATACCAGGATTGGGGTGTAAGAGGACCATGCATACCAGGATTGGGGGTGAGGGGACCATGTATACCAGGATAGGGGGGTGAGGGGAACATGCATTCCATGATTGGGGAGTGAGGACACCATGCATACCAGGATAGGGGGTGATAGGACCATGCATATTAGGATTGGGGGTGAGGGGACCATGCATATCAGGAGTGGGGGATGAGGGGATCATGCATACCAGGATTGGGTGGGTGAGGGGACCATGCATTCCAGGATTGGGGGGTGAGGGGATCATGATTCCAGGATTGGGGGGTGAGGGGACCATGCACACCAGGATTGGAGGGTGAGGGGACCATGCACACCAGAAATGGCGGGTGTGAGGACCATGAAAATCAGGATTGAGGGTTGAGGGGTTCCATGCATCCTACAATAGAGAAGAGGGGGGACCATGCAAACCCAAATTTCGGGGGTGAGGGGACCATGCATACCAGGATTGGGGGTGAGGGGGATCATGCATATCAGGATTGGAGGGTGAGGGGACCATGCATTCCAGGATTGGGGGTGAGGGGACACTGCACACCAGGATTGAGGGTGAGGGGATCATGCATACCAGGATTGGGGGTGAGGGGACCATGCATACAGGATTGGGGGGTGAGGGGACCATGCATACCAGGATTAGGGGGTGAGGGGATCATGCATATCAGGATTGGGGGTGAGGGGACCATGCATTCAAGATTGGGGATGAGGGAACCATGCATGCCAGGATTGGGGGTGAGGGGGCCATGCATACCAGGATTGGGGGTGAGTGAACCATGCATATCAGGATTGGGGTGAGGGACCATGCATACCAGAATAGGAGGTGAGGGGTAGTATGCATAACAGGATTGGGGGTGAGAGGACCATGCAAATCAGGATTGGAGTTGAGGGGGTACCATACATCCTACGATGGTATGAGGGGGGGCCATGCATATCAGGATTGGGGATGAGGGATCATGCATACCAGGATTGGGTGGGTGAGGGGACCATGCATTCCAGGATTGGGGGTGAGGGGATCATGAATTCCAGGATTGGGGGTGAGGGGACCATGCACACCAGGATTGGAGGGGTGAGGGGACATGCACACCAGAATAGCGGGTGAGAGGACCATGAAAATCAGGATTGAGGGTTGAGGGGTACCATGCATCCTACAATAGAGAAGAGGGGGGACCATGCAAACCCAAATTTCGGGGGTGAGGGGACCATGCATACCAGGATTGGGGGTGAGGGGATCATGCATATCAGGATTGGAGGGTGAGGGACCATGCATTCCAGGATTGGGGGTGAGGGGACACTGCACACCAGGATTGGGGTGATGGGACCATGCACACCAGGATTGGAGGGTGAGGGGACCATGCACTTCAGGATAGGGGGTGAGGGAACCATGCAAAACAGGATTGGGGGTGAGGGGACCATGCATACCAGAATAGGGTGTGAGGGGACCATTCATACCAGGATTGGGGGGAGAGGGACCATTCATACCAGGAAAGGGTGGTGAGAGGACCATGCATACCAGGATTGGGGGATGAAGGGTACCATGCATATCAGGATTGTGGATGAGGGGACCATGCATACAGGATTGGGGTGGGGGTACCATGCATCCTACAATAGGGATGAGGGGACCATGCATACCAGGATTGAGGGGTAGGGGACCATGCATACCAGGATTGATGGTGAGGGGACCATGTATACCAGGATTGGGGTGTAAGAGGACCATGCATACCAGGATTGGGGGGTGAGGGGACCATGTATACCAGGATAGGGGGTGAGGGGAACATGCATTCCATGATTGGGAGTGAGGACACCATGCATACCAGGATAGGGGGTGATAGGACCATGCATATTAGGATTGGGGTGAGGGGACCATGCATATCAGGAGTGGGGGTGAGGGGACCATTCAAACCAGGATGGGTGGTGAGAGGCCCATGCATACCAGGATAGGGGGGTGAAGGGTACCATGCATACCAGAATTGGGGATGAGGGGACCGTGCATTCCAGGATTGGAGGGTGAGGGGGTACCATACATCCTACGATAGGGATGAGAGGGACCATGCATACCAGGATTGGGGGATGTAGGAACGATGCATACAGTTTTGGGGGTGAGGACACCATGCATACCGGGATTGGGGATGGGGGGACCATGCATTTCAGGATTGGGGGTGAGGGGACCATGCATACCAGGATTGGGGTGAGGGAACCATGAATACCAGGATTGGGTGTGAGGGGACCATGCATACCAGGATTGGGGGTGAGGGGACCATGCATACCAGGATTGGGGGGTGAAGGGTACCATGCATACCAGGATGTTATGTTTCGGTAGCTGAGGAGTGCAGGTAAAAAAGGCAATACACCAGAGCAGTTGGAATCTATGAGATTGCAGTACCCTGACTAACCACCACAACTAGAGGCAGCCGTGGAGCGTTCCTACGTTGGTCCTAGACGCCTCGTCACAGCCTGAGAAACTAACTACACCTAAAGGTAGATATAGGAAAGCTATCTGCCCCGGAGCAGAACCCCAAAGATAATAGAAAGCCCCAAACAAATAATGGCGCTGTGTCTGTGTTTTTTAACTGCTTTAATTTTGCATGGTATGCAATCATCTATGCAGCTTTTTCTCTGTTTTTGACTGTTTAATAAGTGCATATAATATCCCTGGCATTTCACTTACCCATCCTCCTGTATTCACAATGCATTCTTTCCCCTTGTGTCTCCCATGCATACCTGAGCTGCCAGTCCCTTCCCCCCTCTTTTATTAGCTTTGCTTATCTGTGACCATGTGGTCTGGGTAATCACGCCCACATCCCCCCTCACAGCTGATCCACCTCAGTCCCAAATATATTCAGAGCCATTCGTCTGCACAGATGTTGTCTGCACAGGCTTACTATTTCAAATTCCATATTTCAAATTACAGATTTCTAATTACTATACTATGAATTAGACTAGAATTGGACTGGAATTTGACTGTAAGTTGACCAATATATTAATCAGGACTGGAATCAGGTACCCCACACTTTGCTTCCTTTTAATTATGTATTTTATCCCTATCCTCCTGTGTTCCCTTGCCATCCACATTCACCGCCCCATCCCCCCTCCATCATGACTCATACACATCAGCCCCTCTATCTTTCCCTCTCCCATGTACAGCTCCCATGCACTCCTCACCTTCCTGAAAAACCTCAGCCCATCTTGCCCAAACACATCACAGAAAAAACCTACTTACAATTCCAAAAACTACCTGCTCTTTATCTTCCTACTCCTACTGATTTCAGGGGACATCTCCCCCAACCCTGGTCCACCATCCCCCAACCTCAATCCCTACTCTACCTCATACCGAAACCATAATAATCTTATTAATATTACTTGCACTCCCTCATCTCCTTCTTTCAATTGTGCCCTCTGGAATCCACGGTCTGCATGCAACAAGCTACCCTTCCTACACAACTACTTTCTGAACCACTCTCTTAATCTGTTGGCACTCACTGAAACCTGGATTCAGGATTCTGACACGGTCTCCCCTGCTGCCATTTCCTATGGTGGTTTAGAGTTCTCCCATTCCCCGAGACCCACAAACAGACATGGTGGTGGAGTTGGCATACTCCTGTCCCCACAATGCACTTTCCAGGTCATCCCCCCATTTCCATCACTCTCATTCCCTTCTTTTGAGGTCCACACCATCAGGCTCTTCCATCCCCTCTCCCTCAGAGTAGCGGTCATATATCGGCCCCCAGGCTCGCCCACCCAGTTCCTTGACCACTTCTCAGCCTGGCTGCCGCACTTCATGTCCTCAGAACTACCAACCCTTATCCTTGGAGACTTCAACATCCCCATTAACAGCCCTACTTCCACATCTGCATCTCAGCTTCTATCACTAACCACTTCTCTAGGCCTCTCACAGCTTTCAACCTCTGAGACACACAAGGATGGCAACACCCTTGACCTGGTCTTTGTCCGCCTCTGTTCAATCTCCCACCTAAATAACTCACCGCTTCCACTCTCTGACCACAACATTCTCTCCTTCACGCTCACAAATCCTCCACCACCCCAGCGCACTCCCACCTACCACACATTCAGAAATCTACAAGCCATTAACCCTCAGACACTTTCAGACTCCCTACACTTATCGCTGTCCCCAATCTCCTCTTTTTCCTGTACTGATCTGGCTGTTCATCACTACAATGACACTCTTAGAAACACCCTTGACCAAGTAGCACCGCTCACCCTCAGAACCTCCAAACACACAGTAAAACAGCCCTGGCTCACATTGCACACTCGACTTCTTCAGCGATGCTCTAGGAGTGCTGAACGCCTCTGGAGAAAAACCTGCACACCAGAAGACTTCATCCACTTTAAATTCATGTTAAGAACTTATAATGCTGCCCTTCACCTCGCCAAACAGACCTACTTCACCACACTGATCTCCTCACTAGCCAACAACCCCAAGAAACTCTTTGACACTTTTCACTCCCTCCTCAGGCCAAAAGCACAAGCCCCTATCACAGACATTTGTGCTGACGACCTGGCCTCCCACTTTATAGAAAAAATAGATACTATCTGTCAGGAAATCTGCTCTCAACCACCAAGTGCTGTGACCCCCATCCCACCCTGCATTTCCCCTGGCTCACTTTCCACATTTGATACCATCACAGAAGAAGAAGTCTCCAGACTCCTCTCCTCCTCTCGTCCGACTACATGCACTACCGACCCCATCCCCTCACATCTCCTCCAGTCTCTCTCTCCAGTTGTCACAACTCACCTAACTACAATCTTTAATCTCTCCCTCTCCTCTGGCATTTTCCCATCCTCCTTCAAACACTCCATCATTACTCCTCTACTAAAGAAACCCGCTCTCGACCCTTCCTGCACAAACAACTACAGACCGGTCTCCAATCTCCCCTTCATCTCTAAACTTTTGGAGCGCCTAGTATACTCCTGCCTCACCCGTTACCTCTACACTCACTCCCTCCTAGACCCTTCACAGTCCGGCTTCCGACCCCTACATTCGACTGAAACTGCACTCATCAAAGTGACCAATGACCTTCTTACAGCAAAACGTAACAGTGACCACTCTCTGCTCATTCTACTCGACCTTTCTGCAGCTTTTGACACGGTTGACCACCGTCTCCTACTGTCTAGGCTCCAGTCACTAGGTATTAAGGACACTGTTCTCTCCTGGTTGTCCTCCTATCTTTCTAACCGCTCCTTCAGTGTCTCGTTCTCTGGCTCCACGTCATCTCCTCTTCCTCTCACTGTCGGTGTACCCCAGGGCTCAGTCCTTGGCCCCCTTCTCTTCCCTCTCTACACTGCCCCAATTGGACAGACCATCAGCAGATTTGGCTTTCAGTACCATCTTTATGCCGATGACACACAACTATACACGTCATCCCCCGACCTTACCCCCGCTGTTCTACAGAACACCACCGACTGTCTGTCCGCAGTCTCCAACATCATGTCCGCTCTCTATCTGAAACTTAACCTCTCCAAGACTGAACTGCTTCTGCTCCCGCCGTCTAATAACCTCCCTAAATCTGACATTTCCCTCTCTGTGGGCGGCACCATAATAACACCCCGGCAGCAGGCTCGCTGTCTGGGTGTTATGTTTGACACCAATCTCTCCTTCACCTCCCATATACAATCTCTTGCCCGCTCTTGCCGTCTACACACCTAAAGAACATCTCTAGAATCCGCCCTTTCCTCACAATGGAAACAACAAAAACCCTCACTGTAGCATTGATCCACTCCCGCCTGGACTACTGCAACGCACTATTACTTGGCCTCCCCATTACTCGACTATCCCCTCTCCAGTCCATCCTTAATGCAGCAGCCAGGGTCATCCATCTGGCTAATCGGTACTCGGACGCGTCCGCTCTTCGCCAGTCTTTACACTGGCTGCCCATTCATTATAGGATCCAATTCAAAGTACTGGTTCTCACCCACAAATCTCTCCACAGTGCAGCACCCCCCTACATCTCCTCCCTTATTTCTATCTATCGGCCCAACCGACTGCTGCGCTCTGCAAACGACGTTCGACTAACCTCTGCACTAATCCGTACCTCCCACTCCCGACTCCAAGACTTCTCCCGTGCTGCGCCAATCCTCTGGAATGCTCTACCCCAAGAAATTAGGACTATCCACAATTTGCATGGTTTCAGGCGCTCCCTCAAAACACATTTGTTCAGAGCGGCCTATCACATTCACTAACCAAAGTCATTCTATGTGTAAGTGTGTGTGTGTAGCCCATTCACTATCTCCATCCATCCATCCCCCACTCCCTCAAGATGGCTGGACCATCATTGTAAATGCACCATTGTATATATACACCTGTACTGTGTATCTCCCCCACCTCATTGTAGATTGTAAGCTCTCACGAGCAGGGGCGGCTTATTTTGCTTTAATTATTGTATTGTTAACGTTGTTACCTATGACTTGTGTTTTGAAATTGTTAAACTGTAAAGCGCTGTGGAATATGTTGGCGCTATATAAATAAAGATTATTTTTATTATTATTAAGAAATACTGACACAGAAAGAAAATAGTATGAGTGAGCAAACGCTGGGGCCCAAACTAACTAAATAGAAAAGGACAGGAAGGGCACTCACCGCAATCCCAGAAAACCCTAAAAAGCACCAACTCTACTAATTTCAAAAACACCTGAGATCACACGACCTCTACCACCTAAATTAGTTCTCTGGTGTAACAAAATCAAAACAGCAGCCACTGAAAAAACTGGAAAAAGCAAAAGTACAAACATCAGTGGCTGAACTAAACTGAGAGGGCAAAAGCCCCCGGAGGGGACCCTGAAGGCCCCCACAGAAGTGCAGGACAAAATGCAAAAATATAGCACAAAAACAAAAAGAAGAAAATGTCTTATCTGTAAGCAGGAGATGCAGACACGACACAGCAGGCTACAAGGGAAACAGGAATGAAGGATTCAGACCAGAACAATTGATCACCGGCAACCCTGATGGGAAGGTGACTCCCTTATATAAGACCAGTCAGTAACACCTGATTCCCAGTCCTCACAATCTTCACTGGACAGACCAGCACCGCTTGTAACCACCAGAGGAAGCCTCTGCTCAGAACTCATCTCAAACCCATTCACAACAGTACCCCCCCCCTTGAGGAGGGGTCACCGAACCCTCATTTGAGCAACGAGGTCGGTCAGGATGAGTTCTATGATACGCACGGATAAGTCTCCTAGCATGGATGTCCGAAGCAAACACCCAAGAATTGTCTTCCTGACCATAACCTCTCCATTTAACCAAATACTGGAGTTTCCGTCTAGAAAAACGAGAATCTAATATTTTCTCAACCACATACTCCAGATTGCCCTCAACCAAAACAGGGTCAGGAGGCACAGCAGCAGGAACCACTGGCTCAACAAACCTCTTCAACAAGGACTTGTGGAACACGTTATGAATCTTAAATGTCCCTGGAAGAAGCAAACGAAAAGAAACAGGATTAATAATCTCCATGATCTTATAAGGTCCAATGAACCTAGGCTTAAATTTAGGAGATGCTACTCTCATAGGAATATTCTTTGAGGACAACCAGACCAAGTCCCCCACTTTAAACCGAGGACCATCAGTCCTATGCCGGTTAGCAAACCGCTGGGCCTTCTCCTGAGAGAGGGACAACCTCTCCACTACCTGGTCCCAAATCTGTTGCATACGCTCCACAACAGAGTCAACACCTGGACAGACAGAAGCCTCCGTCTGTCCTGAAGAAAATCGAGGGTGAAACCCAGAATTACAGAAAAACGGAGACATCAAAGTGGCAGAGCTAGCCCTATTATTAAGAGCAAACTCAGCCAAAGGCAAAAAAGAGACCCAGTCATCCTGATCAGCAGACACAAAGCATCTTAGATAAGTCTCCAATGTCTGGTTTGTTCTCTCAGTTTGACCATTGGTCTGAGGATGAAATGCCGAGGAGAAAGACAATTGAACACCCAGTTTAGAACAAAAGTCCTCCGAAATCTGGAAACAAACAAACTGGACTCCTCTGTCAGACACAATGTTCTCAGGAATGCCGTGTAAACGAACCACGTGCTGAAGGAACAACGGCACCAATTCAGAGGAGGAAGGCAACTTAAGTAATGGCACAAGATGTATCATTTTGGAAAACCTATCACAAATTACCCAGATGGTGGTCATTCTCTGAGAAACAGGGAGGTCGGAAATGAAATCCATAGAGATATGGGTCCATGGTCTCTTGGGCACAGGCAATGGCATCAACAAACCACTAGAGCGAGAGCAAGGCTTGGAGCGAGAGCAAGTCCCGCAGGACTGCACAAATTCTCTGACATCACGAGACAAGGTAGGCCACCAAAAGGACCGACTAACCAAGTCTCTGGTACCAAAAATTCCGGGATGTCCAGCCAATGCGGAACAATGAATCTCAGACATCACACTCTTTTTCCACTGGTCCGGGACAAACAATTTTCCAACAGGGCAGCACTCGGGCCTATCCTCCTGACACCCCTCCAGAGCAAGTCTCAAATTGGGCGAGATGGCGGAAAGAACTACACCCTCTTTCAAAATAACAGAAGGATCAGATAACTCAGGAGAGTCCGCAAGGAAACTCCTCGAGAGGGCATCCGCCTTAACATTCTTAGTGCCAGGAAGAAAGGAAACCACAAAATTAAAACGTGTGAAAAACAAGGCCCACCTGGCCTGTCTAGGATTAAGTCGCTTGGCAGATTCCAGATAGACCAGATTCTTATGGTCCGTAAGGACCACCACCTGATGTTTGGCTCCCTCCAGCCAATGTCTCCACTCTTCAAAAGCCCACTTCATGGCCAATAACTCCCGATTACCCACGTCATAATTACGTTCAGTAGGAGAAAATTTTCGAGAGAAAAAGGCACAAGGGTTACTTTTAGAGGTCTCTGGATCTTTTTGGGACAAAACGGCACCTGCCCCAATTTCAGAGGCATCAACCTCCACCTGAAATGGCAGAGAAACATCAGGCTGCCGTAGAACAGGAGCAGAAGTGAATCTCTGCTTAAGTTCCTGAAATGCAGAGACTGCCTCAGGAGGCCAATTCACCACATCAGAACCCTTTCTGGTCAAATCAGTTAATGGTTTAACAATAACAGAGAAATTACCAATAAATTTACGATAAAAATTGGCAAAACCCAAAAATCTCTGAAGAGCCTTTAATGAAGTAGGTTGGACCCAATCACAGATGGCCTGAACCTTGACCGGGTCCATTTCAATAACAGATGGTGACAAAATGAATCCCAGAAATGAGATCCTCTGTACGCCAAAAAGACACTTTGATCCCTTCACATACAGAGCATTCTCTCTCAAAATCTGGAATACAGTTCGAACATGTTTCACATGAGAGTCCCAGTCATTAGAAAAAATCAAGATATCATCCAAATAAACAATCAGAAATTTGTCCACAAAATCCCTGAAAATGTCATTCATAAAGGACTGGAAGACGGAAGGAGCATTAGTGAGCCCAAAGGGCATCACTAGGTACTCAAAATGCCCTTCAGGGGTATTGAATGCCGTCTTCCATTCATCCCCGTGCTTAATGCGAATAAGGTTATACGCCCCCCTGAGGTCAAGCTTGGTAAACCAAGTAGCGTTTTTCACCCTGGAAAACAGGTCAGAAATCAAGGGTAACGGGTATTGATATTTCACAGTAATATTGTTCAAGAGACGATAATCAATACACGGCCTTAATGAACCATCTTTTTTGGCCACAAAGAAAAAACCGGCACCTAAGGGTGAAGAGGATGGTCTGATATGACCCTTCTCCAATGATTCCTTGATATAAGACCGCATAGCGTCATGTTCAGGTATAGACAAGTTAAAAAGGCGACCTTTAGGGAATTTACTACCCGGCACTAATTCAATAGCGCAGTCATAGCTCCTATGGGGAGGCAAGGATGCAGATTTACTTTTGCTAAACACATCAGAAAAATCAATCAAAAAGTCAGGAACATCCTGAGCCTGGGGGGAGGCAGAAAAAACAGGAGTGTTGGTATTAACACATTGGCAGCCCCAACTGGTTACAGACACAGATTTCCAATCCAAAACAGGATTATGAGACTGCAACCAAGGGAAGCCCGTACGATAATATCATGCGATTATAAAAACCCAAAAAATTTTACGGGCCACTCCTGTTAAATCAGGTTTCAACCCCTTAAATAACCTGAGTAAAAAACTGAGGTTTATTCTCAGCCAAAGGGGTAAATCGATCCCCAGTAGGGGAATGGGATTCGTAGGGGTATAAAGGGGGAAACCCACAACTTTTAAAGCAAAACCCATAATCCTTCAGGTTAATAGCTCCCTTCCAAATCAACGAAAGCCTGAGCAAAAAAATGAGGACGAGAGCTTTCAGAGGGGGCAGTTAATAAAAACTTTAGTCTGAACACTACCCAAGACAAAACCGAGGCGTTGAAAAAAGTCTTCCCCGCTTAGGGAAGACCGAAACAGCAAAGGCTCACCACAGTAAAAACACAACCCATAGCGCTTTCTAAACTCAGACGCTGTGCCCCGGGACACCACTCCATCACACTGAAATGGGCTAGAAGCTGGTCCACCAAGGCAAAACCTTTTCCAGGGAACTTCTGCTCACGGCAAAGTTTTGTCAATTTGAATTGCTAATTGACATAGAATCATTGAGCCAAGGGGGACAGGAAATAAACCATAACATCCTTTACTTATCGACAGCCCCCTTCCGGAAAAGGGCGCCAAAGGGCCCATTCCATTTGGTCGGGCGGGCCCACCAAGGGGAATCTCTAAACAGTATAATTTCGCGCCATAAGGCCTCCGGGATTTAATGCCAACAAGGCTTTTTCAGCTTGATCTTGACATTAGGCTCATGTACAAAAACCCCAAAGCCGAAAAAATGCATCAACATCCTCAAAAACAAAATCCCCAGGTGTCAGGGAAAAAGCCCCAATTCCGAGTTTTTCCCCCGCGAAGGAGAGAGATGAAAAATTTGAACCTGCTGCGTTGCGTTCCCTGGGATTGATTTTAAGGCAAAAAACAATTTACAATTATTTTTGTAAATTCTGAAACTTAGCCCCGATCCCCTAAAAACAAATCTGGCATGGGGAATCCTAGGTTCCAAACAGGCAACCTAGCAAGATATGCAGCAATACTCTGAACCCAGTGGCAAGCGGGATCCACACGGCCCAGACAATTTGGCAAACTCCATTGAGAGAAAAGATCCTCCCCGCACCCGGGAGATACAGAGGGAAAAAAAAAAATGCAACAAACAGAAAAATACTCTGAAAAAACCTCTGACAAACCTTTTTTCTTTAACAATATTTTTTCCCTTCTGTGAGTACCATACAATTTTCAATTTTTTGGGGCCGGGTGATACTGTTATGTTTTCGGAAACTGAGGAGTCCCAGGTAAAAAAGGCAATACACCAAGCAGTTGGAAATCTATGAGATTGCAGTACCCTGACAAAACCACCACAACTAGGGGAAAAGCCTTTTGGAGGTTCCTTCGTTGGTCCTAACGCCTCGTCCAGCCTGAAAACTAACTAACCTAAAGATAGATTAGGAAAGTTTATCTCCCCGGAGCAGAACCCCAAAGAAAAATAGAAAGCCCCCAAACAAGTAATGGCGGTTTAGACCAAAAAGGGAAATCCCGGGACACAGAAAGAAAAATTGGGATACCCAAACGGGGGCCCCAAACTAACTAAATAGAAAAGGACAGGAAGGGCACTCACCGCTTCCCAGAAAACCCTGAAAAGCCCAACCAACTAATTTAAAAAAACCTGAGATCAAAAGCCCCCCTACCACAAAAATTTGTTCTCGGTTAACAAAAACCCCAAAAAACACCACTAAAAAAAAAGGAAAAAAAAAAAAGTACAAACATCAGTGGCTAAAAAATGGGGGGAAAAAAACCCCCGGAGGGGACCCTGAAGGCCCCCACAAAAGTGCAGGACAAAATGCAAAAATATAGACAAAAAACAAAAAGGGGAAAAAAATGTCTTATCTGTAAGCAGGAAAACAGACCGCCCCCACCCCGGCAAAAAGGGGAAAAAGGAAAAAAAAGGTTTTTAGCCCCGTTAAAAATTTTTTTTCACCCCGGAAAACCCCGGGGGAAGGGGGCCCCCCTTTAAAGGGCCCCCGCCCCGTAAAACCCGTTTTTCCCCGCCCCCCCAATCTTAAAAAGGGGCGGGCCGCCCCGCTTGAAACCCCCCAGGGAAAAACCCTGCCAGAACCTTTTTCGAAAAACCCCTTCCAACACCGGAAAGGGGGGATGGGGGGACCTTTTCATACCGGGGAATTGGGGGGTCTAAGGTGGGTCCCCTTTTAAACCCGGGGTTTTTGGGGTGGGGGGCCCCTTTTTTTTCCCCAAAATTGGGGGTGAGTGGGTTCCCCTATATCCTACGATAGAGATTAGGGGGGCCATGCAAAACCGGATTGGGGGTGAGTAAAGGGGTGATACAGTTTTGGGGGGTTTTAGGGCCCGGGGTTTCGGGGTTGGGGGGTGGGGGGGAACCCCTGCATTCCGGGGTTGGCCCCGGGGAAGGGGCCCCGGGGATCCGGGTTTTGGGGGGGGAGGGAACCTTTTCATACCAGGTTTTGGGGGGGGGGGGACCATGATACCAGGATTGGGGAGAGGGGAAATGCAACTAGGATTGGGGGGTGGGGGAAACATGAAAAACCAGGTTTGGGGGGGGGTACCAAAAGCATCCGGGGGGGGGGGGGGGGAGGGGCCCATGCATCCCCAAAAATTTGGGGGGGGGGCAGGGGACCATGCATCCCGGGGTTGGGGGGGTGGGGGACCATGCTTTCCCGGATTGGGGGTGAGGGGATCAGCAAAACCCGGTTGGGGGGGGAAAAGGGGCCAAAAGCATCCGGAATTTTGGGAAAAGGGGGGCCCTCCCCTCCTTTTTTGGGGGGGTGGGGGGAACATGATACCAGGTTTTTGGGGGAAAAAGGGCCCCTTTCATCCCCGGATTGGGGGGTAAGGGGGCCCCTGCATACCGGAAAAGAGGGTGGGGGGAAATAAAAACCCGGAGGGGGGGGGGGGTCCATGCATACCAGGATTGGGGGGTGAGGGGGCCCCGCATACCAGGTTTTGGGGGTGGGGGGGTTTTTGCTTTTTAGGTTTTTGGGGGGGAGGGGCCCCTGCATTCCAAGTTTGGGGGGATGAGGGGGGCCATGCATGCCGGGGGGGTTGGGGGGGTGAGGGGGCCATGCATACCGGATTGGGGTAGTAACCCCCTGCATATCAGGTTTTGGGGGGTAAAAGGGACCTTTTCATACCAGAAAAAGGGGGTGGGGGGAAAAATGCTTTAAAAGGGGTTTGGGGGGTGGGGAAAGGCCAAAACAAATTTTAGGTTGGGAGTTGAGGGGATCATGCATACCGGATTGGGGGGGGTGGGGGACCTTTTTTTTCCAAAAGGTTGGGGGGGTTTAAAAGGGGATCGAATTCCAGGTTGGGGGGGGAGGGGATCAGGGGCCCCCAGGATTGGGGGGGTGGGGACCACCCCCACCAAAAAATGGGGGGTGAGGGGCCCCTGAAAATCGGATTGGGGGGTTTTTGGGGGGGGGCCCCCGCACCCCCCCAATTTGGGAAAAAAGGGGGGCCCCTGCAAAACCCCGGTTTCCCCGGGGTGGGGAACCCCTGATACCTGGTTGGGGGGTGGGGGGGGATCAGGGATACCCCGGTTGGGGGGGGGGGGGGCCTTTTCATTCCGGGGTTGGGGGGTGAGGGGACACTGCACCCCCATTTTGGGGGGGGGGGGCCAAAGCAAAATCAGGATTGGGGGTGGGGGGACCAGGGGTTTTATGATAGGGGGTGGGGGAAGCATGCAAAACGGGGAAATTTGGGGGGGGGGGGGGAAAACCTTTTTCTTTCCAGAATAGAGGGGGGAGGGGACCATTCATCCAGGTTTTTGGGGGGGAGGGGCCAAAACATACCAGGAAAGGAGGTTTTAGGGGACCATGCTTTTCCAGGTTTTGGGGGGGGGGGGGGAAAAATATTTTCGTAAAAAAGGGATGAGGTGGACCAGGGGTTTTTGGTTTAGGGTGGGGGGACCATGAAATGGGGGGAGGTTTTAGGGGACTTTTTTATACCAGGATTGGGGGGAAGGGGAAAAATGCGTACGGTTGGGGGGGGGGGGCCCCTTTAAAACCGGGGTTGGGGGGGGTGGGGGGAAATTTCTTTTATGATTGGGGAGTAGGACACCTGCATACCGGGGGGGGGTGATAGGACCATCAAAATTGGGGGTTGGGGGGGGAGGGGCCCCCTGCATAAAAGGTGGGGGGGGTGAGGGGACCTTAAAAACCGGGGGGGGGGGCTGAGGGCCCCCTGCATCCCCGGATAAGGGGGGGAAGGGTACCTTTTCATACCAGAATTTTGGGGATGGGGGAAAAAATGTTTTTCCGGAGGGGGGGTGAGGGGGGACCAAATTTTCCACGATGGGATGAGGGGGGTTAAAAGCAAAACCCGGTTGGGGGGGTGTGGAAAAGATGCAAAATTTTTTTGGGGGGGGGGCCCCCCCCATGCATCCCCGGTTGGGGGGGGGGGGGACCACATTACGGTTTTGGGGGGAGGGGACCTTTAAAAAAACGGGGTTGGGGGGGGGAAAACCCTGAAAAAGGGTTGGGGGTGGGGGAAAAATGCATACCAAAGGTTGGGGGGGGGGGGAAAACCCGGAAAACCGGGTTTTGGGGGGGGAAGGGTTTCCATCCCCTACCGGTTTTGGGGTGGGGGGCCAAAAGCAAAACGGGTTTTTGGGGCTAAGGGTGTGATAGTGCTGTGCGGGGGAAATTCTACCCCCATTTTTTTTTTGTACTGTTTTAAAAGCCCAAAAGGAAAACCCCCCCCCTTCCCCTCTGCAGCTCTAATTTCCCCCCCAACCCCCCACCCCCGCACTCAGGCAGGGGGGTAAAGTGAGCGGGGCCCTGGGGAAATTTTCCCCCCTTTCCCCCCAGGGGCCCCCCCTTGTCAGCACTTGGGGTGCCCTTTCATTCGGGAAAATTTTGGGGATGCATTCTTTTTGGGTTTAAAAACCCCGGTGGGAGCGTCCCTTTAAAAAAAAACGAAGAAAATTGTAAAAAAAGGGGGCCCCCGACAGGAAAGGGCCCCCCGGTAATGGAAACCCCTAACCCCAAAAAAGGGGCCCGGGGGAAGGGGAAATTTCGGAGGGCCCCAAAAACTAGCCCCCCGGTGTGGGCTCTTTTAACCCGTCATTTCAAAGAAAAATTTATTTTTAGGTCTGCCATTCTTTGCGGGTTCCCCAAAGGGTGAGTTATGCCCCTTTTTTCCCCTTTAGAACTCCCCCAAAAACCCTTTTAGAAAAAAGGGGGGGACCCTGGTAACTCCCCCCCGTTTATGATGCCGGGGGCCCAAAGGGTTTTAAAGGGGAGGGGCCGGTTTTTTTTGGTCAGATCCCCCGGGGGCACCAGACTTTTAGCACTCTGTGATGCATTGTGATGCTCCCCTCCCCCCTTTTTTTAACCGGGGGGGATGGCTTTCCTACTATGATTTGAACTGAAAAATTAAAACTTCCTTATTTTTAACCCCTTTTATTTCAATTGTCTTTTTCCCCTAACTTTATTGCCCCCAGCTTGTTACCCCCCTTTTTTTATTTTTTAAGCAGGGGCCTTTTTTTAAGGGGTTTAAACCCCTATAAATTTTTTTTTTTGGTTTCCTTGCCTATAAACAATTTTTTCACGTCCCGGGGATTTTACTCGCTACGGGGGGGGGGTTTTGCTACGGACCCTCTTAAAAAATTTGTGTATTAATTAAAAAACCCGTAGGGGGTGACAGAAAAAAAAGGGGTGTAAAGTGTTCCCTTTTTTGGGGTTGGCGCTGGCAGTGGGGGAGCGGGTCTTATAAAGTGTTTGCCTGGCGGGGGGCCTGGAAAAATTTTAATTCCCAAAAGCAGCGTGCCCAAAAGCCAGCACCCCCAAGAAAACCCTTCTGGTCCCCTTTTTAAAACCAAAAGTTGCATTCCCCCGACTGACCTGGGGGAAAAAGGGGGGGCCCCCGGCCAGAGAGCAAAATTTCCCAAAAGTGGAAGTGGGATAATAAAAATTCCCTGCATTTCCCCCGGGTCGGGGGGGCCCCAGCCGTCTGGGGGGTGGCTTTTTCCGTCACATTTGCAGCACGGGGGAAAATAAAAGGGGCCGGGATACCCGGGAAACCGGTGTGGGGAAAACCGTGTGCCCTTCATCCTTTTTGGTGGCACGGGGGATTTTGCCGTAAAACACAAGAAAGGCGCGATGGGGGGAATTTTGGATGGGGTTATCCGAGGGGAAAAACCCGCTGGGGTCCCCCAGGGGGGTTTTAAACCGACAGGTTTTTCCTTTTCAAAACCCCCCCTTTTTAAGGAGGGGGGGTTTTTAAATAGTGCTGTGTGGAATTTTTGTCCTCACCTTTGGGGCACCTCGCCGGACCCCCCCCCTCCGCGAATGATAAGGAAGGGTTTTGGGAAAAAAAGGAGGTTTTGGGGGAGACAGCCCCGGAGTTCCCCCCAAAAAGGAGGGTTGAGGGAAAAACCGGGCCCCCCCCCGCACCATTCCCGGGGGGAAAATTTTTTTAAAAGGATTCCCAAAATGATTTTCCCTCGCGGCCCCCCTTGGGGGGTTCGCCCAAAAAAGGCCGGTGTCTCAACCCCCTTTTTTTTTGGGGGCCCAAAAAAGGGGGCCAGAGGGGGATAACAACTGCCGCTCCTGTATACCTGTCAAAGGGGGGGGAAGGGGGGGGCCTGCTCTTAAAAGGCCCCCCCTGATCCCATTGCCATTTTTTTAAAGGGTTTTCCAGAGGCCCCGGGTGGACATTGGGGCCCCCGTTGGCGTCCCCAACAGCTGGGGAAAGGGGAAAATAAATCCTTATGTGGGGGGTTTTCGCCCCCCCGGCCCCCGGAAGGCGGGGTAGCTCTGTCCCAACAGGGCAGATAAGGTGGGGGATGCACTGGGGGACCTTTTTTCAGGGGGAGGATTTCCCAGGGAGATGCTTTCCGATAAGGGGGGCCCAATTTAAAGTCTCGCCTAATAAGGGGTTTTCTGCAGCAAAATGCGGGTTTTTGCGTATGGTATCGGTGCTATCACCCACGGGCCCCGGGGTTTTTTGGGGAGGGGTTTAAAAAGGTTTTCCCCAAACAGATGCCCCGGGGATCGGTTTTTGGAAACCCCGGGGGGCGCGATTGGGAGGGGAAAACCCCCCAAAACCTTTTTATTTGCACTAGAAGTCCTGAAAGGGCCCCGACGGGGGTTTTCCCCCCCTTTTTGAGCCCCCTGTTTTGGGAGGGGAGTCCCGGGGCCCCTTTTTGGGTTGATAAGAAAAATTCCCCCGGGAAAGATGACCCCAAAACCCCCCGGAATTTTTCCATCGTAATTTTTGTCATCCCCCTTCCCCGACAAAAATGAAAAACCTTTAAAAAAGGGGTTGGTTTTCATGACAACATGACGCAGGCTCAGGGGCCCCAAAAATTTTGGAGCCCAAAAAACCCCCGGGGGGAAAACCAAAAGGTTTTGGGAAAAAAAATTTTTGGGTGCGGGGCCCCCCGTCCCCCAAAGGGGAAAAACTTCGGCAGCCGGGGGAAAGGGCCCCTACGTCGTGAAAAAACAGTTTTAACCCAGCCAAAAATGGTCACGCTTGACCACCCCTGGGGGAGGCGAAAAACCCTTTCACTTAAATTTTATAAGGCCCCCCCACGAACTAAGGGCCCGCGCCCCACCGGTCTGCAATCTGCCCGAGGACGGGGAAGAGGACCCCCCCCCTAGACATCCCGGGGCCCCAAACTAATGAAAGGGGCCATTGAGGACATGGAGGGGGAAATGCCTTTTCTAAAGTTTTCCCCCTGTTTGCAGTTGCGAACCCCCCTGGAACCCTTCCGGGCCCCGTTCACGAAAAACCGGGGCCCGGGGAAGGGGCCCCGTTGGGGGGCCACGAGGGGACACCGGGAATCAAACCCCCCTTTCGGCGGCACCTTCGGATCCTGAGGAAGTGCAGCAGATTTTGCGCCAGGGGGTCCAAAAAATGTTTTTTGCTGGGGGTGATTTGGCCCCCCAAAAAAGGCCCCCGGGCCTCCCTGTATTCTCGTGCCAAAAAAGGAAAGGAAAACCCCCCTTTTTCGTTGGGGTACAGGGGGGGGGGAAAACCCCCACTTCCTCTGATGCGGGGCCCCCAAGCCACGAACGGGAAAATGCTGGAGCGGTTTTGGGGGGAAAGGCAAGTTTTAAAAACCCCCATGGGTTTGAGCCGGGGATACTGGCAAATTCCCCCCGAGCCCGCGGGCAGGAGAAAATCCCCTTTTCACCCCTTTTTTGGCTGTAAAAATCCACGGTCAGGGGCCTTTCGGCATAAAAGGGAAGCCCCCACTTTTCAGCGGGGGTCAAAAACCTGTTCGGGGCTGGAAGGTACGCTGGGGGCGTCCCCCGGGCGATTTTTCCGTTTTTAAATTTTCCCCTGGGGAAAACCTTCAGATCTCCAGGAGGTGTTTTAAAACGTATTCCCCGGGGAGGTTTTGCCATCAACCCCGGGAAAAAAGCCTTTTGGGATGAGGGAGGTCCAAAAACCGGGGCACCGGGTAGGGGGGGTTTTCCAAAAGAGCCCCCGGGGCCCGAGAAAGTGGACCCCGAGTGTCCTGGCCCCCCCCCCCAAAGGCCAAAAGCGGTGAAGCCCTTTCCCGGGGGGATTTGGGGAGGGTAAAAAAGGGGGGTTTCGTACCGAACATATTGCCATTCCCCAAAAATTTGGGGGCTCAAAAAAGGGGGGGTCAAAACCCCAAAAGTCAACGGGAAAAGATGGTGTGAGGCAAAATTCCGAGTTTAAAAAAAACCCCCCCGTGCCGCTCTCCAGTTTTTGGAAACCGTCGACAGAAATTTGGGGCCTTCCTTTTACAGACTAAAAGCCAGGAATTTGCCTCGGGGGGGACCACCCCGGTTGATTGGGGGAAAACCGGAGCCCCCGTGTTTTACCTGGGGGGGAAATTTTGCCAAGGGGGTGGCATACTCCCCCATCGGGGGAAGGGGTGCCGGGCCCAAAAGGTTTGGGGGAAATGAAAAAGTTTGAAAACCCTACCTTCCCCGGGCCCCTTAAAAGGGGTCCCCCGGCCAAAAACCCCCTGACTGGCTGCACACAGTGCCCCGGAAACCCCAAAATAGGTTGCACCTGGACCCCCTTCCCTTTGCGAAAATATGTTTTGGGGCCAAAAACACAAAAAGGAAAACGTTTTATGGGAATGCTGATGGGTTTTCCGACGTGGCAAAACCCCCTAGGTGCGCATTTGGTTTTTCCCACGGGTTTAAAGCCCCCCAAAGGGCCCCTCTAAGGGGGGGAGGTGGGGGTGAGTGCTGTGCTGGAATTGCTTTTCCTCATTTTTTTTGTACTGCGGGGCAGCCCCAAAAAAAAACCCCCTCCTTCTCTCTCCCCGCTCTATACTTTTTCCCCAAACCCCCCAGCCTGCAACTCGGCAGTTTTTAATTTTAAATTTTCCGTGCGGAATTTTTCCCCCCCTTTTACCCCCCGGGGCCCCCTTGGGCAGCACATGTGGGGTTTTCCACCCCTAGCCCCCCTTTTGGAGACTGCATTTTTTTTTGGGTTTTTAAAACAGGGTTTGGGGCGTCCGCTAGAAAAAACGAAAAAAATTTTTTTGAAAAATGCGCCTGACAGGCAACGGTCCCGGGGATGGTAAACCCGTAACCCCCCAAAGAACCCGGAAAGGGGAATTCCCCGGAAAGCCCTAAAAAACTAGCCCCCCGCGTGGGGGTCATTTTAAAAACCTCTTTTTTAAAAGTAAGACCCCTTGATAGTTTGCCCTTCTCGAGGTTTTTCAGGATGGTTTTTGCTCCTGATAATCTTTCGGGGAACCCCCAACCTACCCTTTAGAAAAAGGGGGGGGGGACCCCCGGTAACTCCCCCCCCTTTTTTTAAAGTCACGGTACAGGTTATAAGGGGGGCCAGGTTTCTGGCTCAGATTTTTCCCCTTTGGCACCAGACTTTTTGCACTCTAAAAAGCATTGTGATTCTCCCCTCCCCCGACCGCTTGGGGTTTCCTACTATTTTTCCCCAAAATGTAAGTTGATCTTCCTTAAAATTTTTAAACCCCCTTTTTTTTCTAATTGTCTTTTACATAAAAAAAAAATTTCCTCAGCCCCTTTTAAAATCCTTTTTTTATATGGTATAAGCACCCCCCTGTTTTTTTTAAGGAAAAAAACCTATAAATTTATTAGTTTGTTTCTTTTTCCCGCTCTAAAAACGAATTTTCCCCGGGGGTGACGTTCTTTTGGGGCCCCTTTTGGGGGTTTCTACGGGGCCCCCCTTATAAAAAATTTGTATTAAGTAAAACCCGTTGTGGGGGGGCAGCCCCAAAAAAAAAGGGGTGGGGAAAATGTTTTGGGGCCTTTTTGGGGGGCGGTGGCAGTGACGGGGGGGGTCTTATAAAAGTTTTTCCTGGCTCGGCCTGGAGTAATTATAAATTTTCCCCACGGCAGGTGCCCCCAAAGGGGCCGCAACACTTTTCCAATGACCCGTCTGGGACTAAAATTTCCTAGTTCGTTCCCTGAATGCCTGAGGGTTAAAAGGGGGGCCCCAGAGCTGCAATTTCCCAAAAGGAAGTGGGTTTTAAAAAAAAACCCTGCAGGGGTTCCGGGCGGGCGGGGGCAGCCGTGGGGGGTGTGGCTTTTTTTTCACATTTTTTAAAAACGGAGGGATACAAGGCCCCGTTTTCCCCGGGCTTTTCCCTTTTTGGCGGACCGTGGGGCCCCCTTTATACAAGGGGGGGGCCTTTTTAAAACCGGGGTTGGGGGGAGAGGGGGCCCTGCATTCCAAAAAATTTGGGGGGTGGGGGGGGTTAAACCCCTTTCCACGATAGGGGTTTTGGGGGGAACCCCGATAACCCCGGGTTGGGGGGTAGGGAAAAAAGCCAAAACAGTATTGGGAAAAGGGAGGGCACCGGAAAACCGGGGTTGGGGGGGGGGGGGGAAAAGAAATTAGGATTGGGGGGTGGGGGACCATGCTTTTAAAAAGGTTGGGGGGGGGGAAAAAGGGGATACCGGGAAATGGGGGTGAGGGGAAAAATTTTTTCCAAAAATTGGGGGAGGGTACCAGGATACCAGCATTGGGGGTGGGGGGGGGAAATGCATACCGGATTGGGGGGGTTTCCCCTGCAACCAGGTTTGGGGGGGGTTGGGGGAAATTTTTCATAAAAGGTTTGGGGGGGGTTTTGGGGGGCCCCTTTCATCCCCCGGATTGGGGGGGGGGGGAAAACCAAAACATACCATGTTTTTGGGTTTTGGGGGGTCATGAAAACCGGGGTTTGGGGGGGGGGGGGCCCCTGCTTTTCCAGTTTGGGGGGAAGGGGGCCCCCTTTCCCCCCGGATTGGGGTGGGGGGGGGGAAATTTTCATACCAGGATTGGGGGGGAGTGGACCATGTTTTTAAAGGGGTTGGGTGGTGGGGGACCATGATACCAGGTTTTAGGGTAAAGGGGGATATGCATACCAGGATTGGGGTGGGGGGAAAACCTGCAAAAACCGGGGTTGGGGGGGTGAGGGGGGCATGCATTCCAAGTTTGGGGGGGTTTTGGGGGGCCCTGCATGCCGGATTGGGGGTTTTGGGGGGGCCAGGAAAACCAGGTTTTGGGGGGTGAGGGGCCCCCCCCACCAGGATGAGGGGTGGGGGAAAACTTTTCATATCAGGTTTGGGGGGGTTAGGGAGTACCTAATCTTCCCAAAAAATTTGGGAGGACCGGGGATACCGGTTTTGGGAGGTGGTTATCATGCAAAACCCCGGTTTGGGGGGTGAAGGGACCTTTTTAAGGGGTTTTTGTCCCCTTTTTTAATTTTCCCTTTTAAAATCATTTTTTTTTCGGGCCTTTTGCTTTCTGTCTTTCTGCGCTTTTTCCCCAGTTAATATGGAGTTTCCATTTTTTTATTTTTCCCGCCCTGATTTTTCCCTTTTGGTTCTTAAGCAGCCCCAGTAAAACCAAAAACATTTCTTGAATCAAGCCCCCCGTCAGTCTGGCCCCCGCCCCCTGGGCCTTGGATTTTAAAATCCAGCTATTCCCAAATGAGGAAAACCTTGGAAATTTTGGGAAATCGGGAAAACCCCGCTGTTTGGTGAATCCATGTTTGCAGAGGAAATTGGGTTTTCAGAGAAGAAAAACCGGGGAACCCCGCTTTGGGATTTTTTTTTTGGGGCTTGAAGTTACTTGGCCTGCTGGGTTCCTGTCGCGTTCCTGAAAACTGGGGTAATTTTTTTAGCATGCTTGTATGAATTTAAAACAATCTTTTTATTTAAAAATATGTTTTCCTGTTTTTTCCCTTTCCCCCCAAAGCAAAGAGGGTATAAAAAATTTTCACTTTTTCGGGACAAAAAAAAGGGCCTTTTTTTGTTCTGCGGGGGCCCCGGGAAAGCCTTGTCTGCTGTAAATGTGGATATCAGATTCCGTTTAAACCTTATGTATGCAGTGGTTGTGACTTTCAAAACCATTCCAGGTGAGCGCTTTTCCCTTAAAATTTTTTACTCTGGAGTGTTAACACAGGTAACACTATTGTTTTTTTTTTTTTTTTTTCTTCCTTTCCTCTTCCAGCACTTCTGCCTTAAAAGATCGGGAAAAGATGAGGCCCCGCATAAAGGAGCTTTTCGGAGTGACTGATACAATCCTTTAAGTTTTACAGACTTTTTAAAAAACCCGTTTTGGGAAGCCCTTTTGGAACTCCCCTAATCATTTTGCAAAAATGTTTGGACGACAAACCCCGGAATTTGCGAGCCAGGATTGGGCTCTAGAGGAAGAGCCCGGCTTCCGCCCAAAAACCCCGAGTTTTTTGGGATCCCCAAATTACCTCCTTTTCGTTTTGGCGGGAACGTGGGGAAATTCTGGGATTTATTAATAATGCAATTTTTTTTTCTCACATGCTTCCCCAATTTCCCCTGAACGATCCAAAGTCTTACTATAACATGGTTGCTTTCCAATAAGGGTTTGATGTGGGCAAACCCCTGATTGAGACAGGATGTTGTTTGAATTTACCTTGATGTTTTATTTCAAAAATGGGGCAGGTGTTTGATGACCCCAATGAGGGTGCAACAGCGAAGAACCAGTTAACTTTGCGCCAAGGTAAAACCCTTTAGTAGAAATTTTGCCCTGGATTTCAAAGGGGATGGGCTCTTGATACCACTTGGGGAAAAATTTCCCCTAAAAAAATCTATTTTTCGAAAGGGTTGTCTCCCCTGATTAAGGATGAACTTGTCGTGCCGACCCCCCACTGCGTTAGGTGACTTTATTAACTATTGTATCCGTATTGATGCTCGTTGCTGAACGCAGACAAAGAGAGGTTTCGAAAATAATCGCACTAACCTTTTCTACCTCCCTCCTCACAAGGAACCTTTTAGTAGGTACAAGGGAACCAAACCGAACCCTGCAGGTGGACTTTTTTCAAAGAGGGTTAGTGAGACCAAAGAACATCGTAAAAAGGAAATCTAGTTTCACGGAAGCAGGGCACTTCATTTAAACTGCCCACCGTTCTCGTAAACTATGAACAGTCTTAACTGGAGTGTTGGAGAGGAGTCGCATGCCCGGCCCAGGCCCAAGAGATTGCTGCAAAAAGATCTTGATTTCTCGGACTTAAATCTGTTAGTTCTGGGGACGATGCGGTTTTAAACGCTGCTTTTTTCAAGTTTCCTCAGCGGTTTGCCCCGCTGAGTTGTAAAAGAAACATTTCAAGCTTCCTTTCCATCAAACTCTGGGTTGCCATCTGGGGCTAGCTTGCTTGATCGCTCAGGAGCAAGTGGAAATTTCATGATTTCACCCTTTCTCTGAAAAAAGGGGATAGTTCATGAGAGGCTACTCCAGAAGATGGAGATGTGGATGGCTCCAACTGCTTCTGGACCAGTGGTTAAAGAAACAGGCCTTTGAGGGTCCTTATGGGAAAGTCATCAGGAGAAAAAAATCTTTTTTCTTTCTCTTCTCCCCCTTTCCCATTATTCTAGGGCTCCATGGCGAGGGCGCAGAATCCTACATTACTGGGAGACCAAGGAATTACACTTTCCGAAAACAGATGATAAAGGGGGGTTTCGTTGCCTGTTCCAAAGAACCGTCAGTCCCTGAATACCACTGTATCCAGGACTATGTGGATTTTGTGCAAGAAAACCTGAAGTTTCCTCACCGTCCTATGATTTTTTTCCCAATTGATTATTGCCTGGGGCCAGTACCTTTTGGTAAATCTACCCCCAGCGGGCCCGAGCTAAAAGCTTTGAAGGTTTATTTAATGAAAATTTAGCCAAGGCTTAAACCCCCTCTTCATCTCCCGAGGTGCACCCATCTTCTTTTGTGAAGAAGAAAGATGGTCTCTAGACCCTGCAAGACTTAGGGAACCAATAAGGTTACTATTAGAAACCGTTATCCCCTTCCTTTAATCCCCTGATTTTGGAAAGTGCGGCACCAAAATTTTCTCTAAATTGGTCTCCGTGGGGCCTAAACTTGGTCCTATTAGACCTGGGGTAAAAATGGAAACGCTTTCAGGTACGTAGGACCCTTTGAATATCTATTATGCTTTTGGTCTGAGTACCGCCCCACCACTTTCCAACAACTTCGGAATGATATCTTTCAGGGATCCCTAGATACATTTGTGGTGATTTATTGGATGATATTCTAATTTTTTTCTTAACTCCACAGAGGAACACATGGACAGTGGGAATGGTCTTAAAAACGCCTAAGACAAAACAACTCTACTCAAATTGAAAAATTAATTCCATGGGGAAAATCAATTTCTGGGGATGACTATCTACGCAAGGGATTTAGTATGGATGGAAGCAAAAACCCCAACCACAAGGATTGGCCAATTCCAAGAAAAGTGAAAGGGGTGCAGCGTTTCACGGGTTTTGCCAATTCTATAGACTTTTCATTAAGAAATTTTTCTGAGGTATGTCACCTTTCACCCAATTACCCGGAAACGTCTGGTTCCCTGGACCCCGCAAGTCAGGAGATTTTCCTGTTTAAAGGAAAAATTTACCCCGCCCTACTTATCATCCCAACCCCGACTTGCCTTATAATAGAGGTGGATCTTCAACTGTGCCGTGGAGCTAACTCCTCAGGAAAGTGAGAAGAATGGTCTTCACCCGTGCCTTCTTTTCCCAGCTTGTTTCCGGCTGAGAGGAACTACATGTGGGCAATAGGAATTGTTGGCCATTTTGCGCCTTCAAGGAATGGAGACACTTCTTCAGGGAGTGCACAGCAAATAGTCGTCCTGACAGACCATCGAACCTTGAATTTATAGGTTGGCTAAGTGCGACCCCTCGCCAGGCTCGCTGGAATTTTTCCTAAACTAATTAATTTTTGTTTATTTCTTTAGACCAGGACACGCAATGGAAAGGTGATGCACTCTCTAGGATTCATTCACAAGACACGTCCACTTATCCTCCTAAGCATTCTTCCTGACTTAGTTTTTCCCGGGAGTGATTCAAACAAGACCTACTTAAGGCATCAAGGAAGCTACCAGGGATTTTTGTTGGCTCAACCCCCAAGGGCGTGTCTTGTTTTAAGAATGGTGTTGGATTCAGGGACAAGTCTGTATATACCTGAAAAACATCGATTTGGGATTGCAACCACCACGATTCCAAGATGACGGGCAAGGGGGAATTCTAAAGAACAAGAATTTCTTTCTCGTTTTTTTGTGGCCCACTTACGGAAAGTTCTTAAATATGTCACTTCTTTGAAGTCTGTGCAAGATGCAAAAACACCTCGCCCTCACCAATGGTTGTTTGCAACCTCTTCCCACCCCTCCCCCCTGGGGATCCATTTTTTATGGACTTCATTGTGGAGTTACCAACCTCTCAAGGGAAGAACACCATTTAGTGGTGGTTGATGTCTAACAAAGGCAGCTCATTTTTCCCTTTGTGTCGGCTTCCCACTCAAAACAGAATCAGATTGATGATTAAGAATGGTTTCGTTCATGGATACCGGATAGGTCATTTCGATCGAGGGGTAATTCATTCAAGGTTTTGGCAAAATTTCTGTGCACATTGGACATTAAATAAACCTTTCTTCTGCTTTTCACCCCAGCTAAGGACAGACAAACGAACAATCAACCTGGGCAGTATCTCCGCTGTTTATTTTGCCACCTCGGAGATTGGGTTGGGATCTACTTCCACTGGCTGAGTTCTCTTTAACAACCTCAGAGCGCCTCCATAAGCAGTCCCTTTTTTACTCCCCAATCTGGTTATCATCCAACATCTTCCTCGATTTCCCATAGAACGCCTTGCCGGCAGGGCTGAAAGAACCTTCTTTACAAAAGAATTGGATCTTCTAAAAAGGGAAAACTAGAATTGGCTCAGAAAGGTACGGAAAGCAGCAAAAATTTCGTAAACCTGCCCACTTTCAAGGTAGGGATTTGGTCTGGCTGTCAACAGAAAACCTTAAATTAAAGATTCCCATCGTCTAAATTGGGGACATAAGTACATTGGACTTATAAAGATCAATAAAGATTATAATGCTGTTGCTTGTCGCTTCAACTGCCCAGAACTATGAGAACCACCCGTCTTTCATGTATCCCTACTAAAGGCTGCAAACACCCAATACGTTTCCTGGACTTCTTCTCCTTGCCCTGACCCGTGTGGTCGTGGTCAGAAGAATTTATGGTGGAAAAATTCTAGATTCCAGTTGTACAGAAATCATTCAATATTTGTTAAATGGCGGGCTTACCCAGTGGAGGACAACCAGGGAAACCGTCAATAATTAAATGCTCCTGCCTGCTCCGCCATTTCATCAGAGGTACCCTACAAGCCTGGTCTGAGTCATCCGGGGGTTGTCCCTAAGGGGGGATAGAAGGGGGTTCTTTGTCTTGTTGACAGTCCTTGAAACTCAGTTTTTCTGGCCTTTTGCTTTCTGTCTTTCGCAGCTCTGCCTCAGTAATATGGAGTTTCCAGTTTTCATGTTCCCGCCCTGATTTTCCCCTTGCTCTTAAGCGCCTCAGCTGAACAATCAGTGCCCTGAATCAAGCCTCAGTCAGTCTGTGACCTGCTCCGGAAGTTGGAAATGACCCAGCTATTCCCTATGAGGAACTTGGAACACTTTGGGACTCTGAAAACCGCGGTTTGGTGAAATCCATGTTTGCAGAGGAATTACGGTACGAGAAAATCCTAACCTGCTTTGGAAATTTATTGTAGTGCTTGAAGTTTTGATGAAAGGTGCATGGACCGCCACATGGACCCGGGTATCACGGCTTTGATCCCTCCGTGCCGCAAATTGCGAAAACGCGCACACACAAGGCTGCTGTCCCGACCCGGAAACTGCAGGGATTTATAATTCCCCACTTCCACTTAGAAACTTGCGCTCTCTGGGCCCCCTTACCCTCGGTCAGTCAGGAACTGCACCTAGGATAATCGTGCCAACGGGTCCTTTTGGATGTTGCTGGCTATTGGGCACCTGCAGTGAGGGAATTATAATTACTCCGAGCCGCAGCCGGGTAATACCTTATAAACCCGCTCCGTCAGCCAACGCCCACCCCATATGTCAACATTAACACCCCTTCTTTAAGCTCCACCACTACGTTTTTCTTATGAACAATTTATCAAAGGGTCCTAGCAACCCCAAAAACAGTAGCGTATGCTTCAGGCATGCAAATTCGTTTATAGAGAGGAGAAACAAACTAATAAATTTATAGGGTTTATTCCTTAAAAAAAGCGGTTTAACAATATAAAAAAGATGTAACAAACTGGGCAATAAGTTATGTACAAATGGTTATAAAATAAACGGATTAAAAAGAAAGACTACTGATAGTTAGATCATAACAGGCAAGCCGCGGGGAAGGGCCACACATCATGTTCATTTCGTCTCTTGTCAAGACGTCACGAAGGCTCCCAAGGGGGGCTCACTGCCAGACTTTACTGGACTGCGACCTCACGAAAAGGGGGGGTTTTTTGGGCCACCTCCCCGGGACAGAAGGTATGTTTGAGCTCTGAAATTCATAAGGTCCATCCCCGTCCTGTGAACCTGCAGAAAACGGAGACCATCAATGATCTTATTTAAAAGACGTTCAAATGAGTCCAAACTTGGCTTGAGCTAGTCCTGGGGAATCCGAGAATTCGATTTCTCGGTTTTGTTGGAGTTCGGGTTCCCATCCACGGGACGTGCCTATGGACACAGTTTTCCCAAAAAAGTAACTTTCGTGTTTTTGCAATGTCCCACCGGTGTTATTAACCAAAAAAGAATGAATTCTCCAAAATGGCTGCTATAGGAAGAAAGCACATGTGCAACAATGGAGGACCCCTGCGGTGAAGCGGCAAAACTTCCAACTAGTGCTCAGGTTACATGAGCTTGACTGCAGGTTGGGAGGGGGAAGGGAAGCGTGAGTGCAGAAAAGGAGGGAGGGGGAAACTTTGCCTTGCTTGCAAACAGTGGGGGTTGTATACTTGGGGGAAAGTTCTGGAAACAGCAAAAAAAATAACCATATCATCACCTCCCCCCCTTGAGGGCGCTACGGAGGATGACTTGGTAATCCCCTGGCACCTCAGTGGGTTCGCCACGTGGGACAAACCCATCCATTCCCATGTCACTGCCTTTCTTTGTGTTGTACGGCAAAATCATCTGCGCGGCAAGGGGTCCAGCGTTGCAACCTTCCATTGGTTCCGGCACTGTGTGCAGCCACCAAGAGTTGTGGTGGTGACCACCTTGAAGGTGGCCCTACGGTAGGGCTGCAAACGTTGCAAGTGCCCAACCATGGCCAGGCACCTTCTCGTGGTGGATATGCCACTTTCCCTTGGCAAAGTTTTCCCCGGGTCGGTACAACCCGGGGTGCCCGGTCCCCGAATCAACCTGGCTTTGGGACAGCACCGAGGCCAAATTCGGGCGCAGTCTGTACCAGAAAGGCCGACTGCGTCGACGCTCTCAAACAGGCGGCGCAAGGCTGTTTTCAAAGCTCGAAGCCGCCTCACAGCCATCTTCCAGCTGACGTTTGGGGTAGACCGCCCTTGGTGGGTCCGTCAAGGGTTTTGCAATGGCCTATATTCGGTCGAAATGCCTATAGTCCCCTGCAGTGCCCAGGAAGGCTTCACCCTTTTTGGTCCTGGGGGTGGGCCAGAACACGATCGCGTCCCTTTCTCAGGCTCCGGATTCATGGAACCCCCACCTACCCGTGGTAGGTAGTGGCCTCCCCATGCCCACTGGCATTTTCCCGGCTTGATGGTCAGACCTGCCTGGTGAATAGCTTGAGCACCTCCTGGAGATTGAAGGTGTTCCCCCAGGTGGAACTGAAGACGGCAATGTCTCCAGGTACGCCACAGGAATCCTCCATCCCTGAAGAGGTGGTTGACCCTCCGCTGAAAAGTGGCAGGGGTTTCTTCAGCCGAAAGGCATGAAGTGGACCGTCAGTCCAAAAGGGTGAAAAGGCGGATTTCCGCGCCGCAGGGCCAGGGGGAAACTGCCATATCCCCGGCTCAAATCCAGATGGATATGTACTGGCATTCGCCAACCGCTCCAGCAGATCCTCGATGCGTGGCATTGGGTGCGCACAGAGGTAAGTGAGGCGTTGAGCCCCCTGTAGTCCACGAGAAACGGTGGTCCGCTTTTTTGGGCCCGAGAACTACAGGTAGGCCATGTCATGGGTGTATCGCCCGGGATCGTCGGTTACACCTCTGACTTCTCACGCTGAGGCTGTTTCTTTGGTTTGGTAATGAGGGAGTTATTTTACCTGTCTTTGCTAAGATAGTCCAGCCTCGCCCGGCTGCTTTTGTTTTTTCTAATTAGTTTCCTTATATACCTGCCAGTCTGCTTGTTAGATGCCGGTAAAGATTCATTTGTCAGCAACTGGCGGTTCTGAGAATACTTAAGCTAAGAACCTTAGTTTTTTTACTCTTACAGCTTAAAGTTTATCTCGAGACTTAGGTGTTCCTACTGTTGGAGTTTTTGTTGTAAACTTTAATTTACTTTTTTTTGTCTTTCTTGTATGTCTTTCTTTCATTAAAACCGTTACCTGTTCTTCCCTTTGGTGGAATCGGGTCCTTTTAGGACTAGATTACAGTTGGCGGATTGAAGGAGACAGGGTTTACGCTGGTGGCCTGGACCTTGTACCTTTAACAGTACCCCAGGTAGAGGGAATTAGTTAACCCCCAGTTTAGGGTCAGCATAACCCCGCCCCTCGCCGGAACAGTGTTAACGGATTCCGTATTGACCCACGGACATTGTCAGGAATTTATTTTTATCATATATTTGCGCATGTTTATAGGATTTCCCTTTTGTAAGATTTCTGACTCAATATAATACTGCATACAGCGGAACATTTACCGGCCCATCTAAAGATTTCCCCAGTGTCATGGATCAGTAGCCCAGGCCCGGCGTTGCAGGGTTTGTCCAGGATTTGCAGCTTAAGTCCCAGGTTTTGCCCCCCGGAGCAAACCAATTTGAAACCTAAGGTTGCTCTCCCGGAGGTTCACTGGTGGGCGGACAAATTTTTTTACTTTCCGGGAGGCATTAAATTGTACTTTCGGTGCGGCCTGGTCATCTGGGAGTGAAGAGCAGAGGGTGGGAATTGTTATCTCGTCTTACAAGGGGACCCCCCAATCTTGGGCGTTCTCTTTTCCTCCAGGCTCCCCAGATCTCCACAGTGGATCGTTTTTTTTACTGCCCTGGGTCTGGATATAGACCGGTCGGGTCTCTCTTGCTGAAAAAAGTTACTAAAATAGGCAAGGAATGTCCAGCAGGAATATTCTTCTGAGTTGTAGAGGGCAACAGAACCAGTGGAATGATCCAGCCTTAGGAGCCAGTTTTGTCAAGGGTTGTCTACAAATTAAAAGATGTGTTGGCTCAGTATGATTCTCCCTCCATCACTGGAGGCTGTATGGCCCTGCTATTCGCATTGTAGACAATTCGGGGGAAAACGCGAGGTAACTCCGCCTCCCTGAGACTCCACCTACTACTAATCCCTTATACTGAGGTTCCCCGGTCTGTTCGAGGAACCCATGCAGTTGGGAGGGACATCTTTTTGTAGGAGGGAATCGGCGGTGCGCCGCAAGACTAAAGGTGTTTCTTTTGCGGGAGAGAGGGGACTTTTTGTTGGGGGGTGTCCACCCCGGGCCTCTTTGAGCAAAGGAGTTAACCTGGGAGTGTGATTTCGTCCCCCAAACCCTCTCATTTCTCGTGCCTCGGAGGGGTGATTTGGTACTAGAACTGAGAGGAATTTTTTTTCTTGATAGTGGGTCCGGGGCTAATTGGGGACGCTCGGTTTGCCCAGGGATGGTATGCAACTGAGTGTATTGCCAAAGGGGCCCTATATCCTATTATTCTGACCCTCGGTCAAGGAGCTTGGACAAGCGGGTTATAACATAGACTCGAGTAGGGCAAAACATAAAAGCAATTGTCTTGTTATGTGTTGGAGGGTCTACCTATCCTATTGTGTTGGGACTTTCCTTGGTTGGCTAAACTAACCAGTGATTGATTGGCAATCCAGAAAGATGCCAGTGGGGTGAATTTTGCAGAATAACTGCATGAGCACGGTCATCGTCGGTTGGCCTAGGACTTTTCTCCTTTCTGGAGGACTTTGGGGAATGTTCCAGAGGGGGGGTAAAGAGTTACCTCCTCATCGCGCATATACGGCTCAATAAAGTTGCTTCCTGATGTTACTGTACTTTCCCAGGGCCGGAAGAGGATATCCCCGGGTTTTCCCATTCCTAGGAGGGAGTTTGTAGGTCAGCTGTATGCTTGAGCTTGAGGGGGGAGGAGGGGGGGGGCCAGGGGGACGCCCCCCGGGGACTTCCAGGGAGACTGTAGTTCCAGTCGGTAAACTGAAGGTTCGGGGAACCGTTACAAACGGTGGCGATAGGGGAGAGTTTTTGGTCTAGATTGAAGGTGAACGATCTGGTATGGTTTCCTACCAAAATAAAAACTTAAAGTTTCCTCTGGGGTTGGGGTCGCAGATTCAAACGGGCCGTACAGGACTTCCAAATTAATCCGTGGCATTTCGTCTGGACCTCCCTTTACTTTAAATTCTAAGTGTTTTCACAAGTCATTACTTAAAAAGTATGTGGCACCATATACCGTCCCCCTCTACCTCCTCCTTCGTGGTGATCAATGATAACGTGGGGAAATTTTTATGGGTCGAAAATCATTGACTCACGTCTCAGTCCCGATCCCTTAGTATTGGTTCATTGGAGGGGGTATGGTCCGAGGAGGACTGGGGTCCTGCGCTGATGTTAACGCAGATCGATTGGTTCGACCTTTCACACAACTCACCCGGGCAGACCTGGCCCTGAGGGCCGGATCCCCTCGTAGAGGGGGGGGACTGTCTGGTGTACCCACGAGGATCGTCGCGATTACACACCTGACTTCTCACAGTGAGTTGCTGTTTTTTTTTGGTAATAGGGGTTAATTTTACCTAGCTCTTGCTAAGACAAGTCCAGCCCGCCCGGCTACTTTGATTTGTTCTAATTAATTCCTTCATATACCTGCCCATTCGCTTGTTAGATGCCGGTGAAACATTCATGTAGTCTGCGACTGGATCGGTTCTGGAAATAACTAAGGCTCTAGTTTTTTTACTCTTACATTAATAGTTATCTTGAGACCTTGGTGTTCCTACTGTGGTGAGTGTTTAGAAAACTTTTTTACTTATTTCTGTCTTTCTGTTTTTTCTGTTCATTACCGTTACCTGTTCATTCCCTTTGGTGGTAATCGGGTCCTTCTTAACGATTACAGTTGGCAGGGATTGATGGAACAGGGTTTTACGTGGTGGCCTGGACCTCTGTACCTTTAACGACCTCCAGGTGAGGGATTAGTTGGCCCCCCAGTTTAGGGTCAGCAAGCCCCGGTCACCCTAGCCGGGAGACAGGTATAACGGATTTCCGTATTGACCCACTGGACTTGTCAGGTAATTCATTTTTCATAATTCTTGGATGTTATATAGGATTTGCCCTTTTGATAAAATTTTACTGACACACATATTATAATCTGATACGCGTGACACCCCCCGCGCTTTTGGACGGCCGATCACCCCCAGCTGCAACATCTCCTGGATCTCCTGGCGCATAATCTGCTGCTTCCCAAGATCCGATAAGTATCCGCCGTAACGGGGCGCAATTCCCGGTGTCCACCTCGTGGACCGCCAACTTGGTCCTTCCCGGGTCGGGTGACTCGGCCGGAAGGGTTTTCCAAAGTGGTCACAATGCAACCGCTGGAAGACGGTTAGCGAGGCATTTACCTCCATGTCCTCCAATGGACCTTGGCCGGGCTTGGGCAGCAGTCCAGGAGGGTCCTCTTCCCCTCCTCGGGCAATTGCAACCGGTAGGACGCGGCTTCATTCTTGATGGGCCTTCACATTTTGAGTGAAAGGCCTTGCGCCTACCCCGAGTGGGGGTCAAGCGTGACCAGTAGGTGGCTGGGTTGAGCGTTGTGCCGAGTCGGGCCTTCCCAGGCTGCCTGGCTTTCCTTTGGTACGGGGACCACACCCACACCTTTTGACCCACCTGGTAGGTCCGCTCCGGGCGTTCTGGTGTACCATGCTTCTGGTCAGCCTGAGCCTGCGTATGTTGTCATGCACCCAAACTGCGTCAAGGTGGCATCTTGTCGCGGAAGGATGACATAATCCACGATGGACACTTCCGTGGGGGGGTTTTGGGTCATCTTCCCAGGATTTCTTATCAACCCAAGGGGTCCCGGACTCGCCTACCATACGGATCGAAGGGGGAGAACCCTGTCGAGGCCCGCGGGACTTCTCTGTAGGCAAAAAGCAGGTGTGGGAGGTACCGCTCCCAATTGCGTCCCTGGTCTCAACCCATGCGGAATCTGTTTGAGGGTACCGTTAAAAGGCTCACACAAACCCCTTGGTCTGTGGGTGATACGCCTCGATACCTACCGTACTGCATTTTTTTGCTGCAGAGAGCCTTCATTAGGCGAGACAAAAATTGGGTCCCTTGATCGGTAAACATCCCCGGAATCCTACCCGTTAAAAATGCACCAGTGCATCCGCCACCATCTGCCTAGTTGAGGACAGAGCTACTGCCTGGGTACCGTAGCGTGCTACCACAGTAAGGATTATTGCTTTCCAGACTGCTGGGGACGGCCAGGGGCCCCAATTCCCCGCGATCCTGGAAGGCTCCTTATCACTGGCAAGGGATCAGGGGAGCCTAAAAGGAGGTCCCGCCTTCCCCACTCTTTGACAGGGAAACGGAGCGGCAGTAGTTGTCACATCTGTCCCCTTCTTGGGCCAATGAAGTGTTGAGACAGCCGTGCCTTAGTTTTGCTGATCCCCAAGTGTCCCGCGGTGGAATCTCATGGGCAATCCTCAACAACTCACCTCGGAATGGTGCGGGACCAGCTGTTTTTTTTTCCCCCAACCACCTTTTGGGGTCTCCGGTATGTCTCCGGTACAACCTTCCTCGTTCCGAACCCCTCTCCTTTCACCAGGAGGGGGCGTCCGGCGAGGTGCCCTCAAGTTTCAGGCTGCATCTGAGTGCGAGCGGCCTGGAACTCCTGGTGGAGGCGCCAGAAGGGATCGGGTTCCTTCCTCACTGGGACCCCTGGGGACCGGCTCGGGGCCAATCTGGTTCAGTTCTCTGTAGCGGGGAGGGCCAGATGGTAGGGCGCTACCTGGCCGGGCACCCGACTGCGGGTGACGCAGTACAATGCCGTCCCCCGGGGGGTTTTTCTTAGATCCACAGCCTGCGTGCTATGGGCTCTACCTCCCCTCCCCCCCAACACTTCAGGGCAGTGCTCTTATGGGCCAGTTACCCTCCTCGGTGGCACTGGTAGTGTAGGCATCCCTCCTCCCGGTTCCATCACCTCCCCATTTCCTTGAGCACTGTCGCTTGCCCTCTAGGGGTTCTTCAGCCGCTCACTCCGCAAGCGACGGGACTGAACGCCCCCGTACCTGTGGACACTCTACCACTTCAGAGAAAGGGTTAACAGATTCAGATGGCCAGATACATCACATCAACATCAGTCCTGGGAAAGAAAGGTTATCAGTTGCAATCATCACTTCGCAAAGCATTAGCAGGTAACACAATCAGTTTCCATCATCATCAACATCAACATCTGGTTAACGTTAACCTTTATATCAGTTGGGAAGGGGTGTCAGGGACATAGTACGCCACCATCCCCCCAATCAGTCCCCAATAAAACATCGTGGGCAGGTTTTGGGACACCCCCACTTCCTTCACCCCGCTCCCGGCCACCCAGTCAATGAAAACTGGGTATCCAAGGGGTAGTGGCCCCCCGACCCTGTGACAGTTAAGGTTTTCCCCGGAATCAACTTTCAGGGGCCGCCAGTTCGGGTCGGATGAGGTTCGTTCAGCCCGGTGTCCTTGGGCCTGTACAAGACGGGCCCCCACGGAGGGCTCAGTTGTCATCAACCCCCCCCACCACACCCCCACCAAAAAACAGAGGGTTGGCCGGAGGCCTTGGCTGGGGGGTTCTTCTCCTCTCCGGAAAGTGGCTGAGTGTCCTGTCCTTTACAGGAAAAAACCTGGCGGGGGCTGAGTAGGCCTGGCCTGGCAAAGGGGATGTGCCTCCAAGGGACCTGGCAGGGGCACTGGGGTTGGTTTGCAGGCTTACCCCCTCCCCGCGGTGGTGACGGGCTTCCGCACCTCGGGTTCCGGTTGGCCTCATAGCTGTCGGCGATCTTGCGTTTTGACCGGTCCTCCGGTTCTCGGTCCAGGATAACTGTGGGGACCTCAGCGGGCACAGATCAGGAACTGGTCTTTGACATCAGGTCCCTCGCTTCTCAAAGGTGTCAATGACAGTACATGGATCCACGGTCAAAGTGGTTCCTGAGCCTTGCCCACACGCTATAACTGTGTGGGCCACGTTGGAAGGTTCCGGACTTCTTTCGGTATACCTAGGGGTTAGGGTACTTTGGCGGTCAGGGCCTGTTGAGGCCCCTGTAGTTGTCTCTTGATCCGGCGTAGTGAAGCAAACGCCTCCAGACTTTGCCCTTTACCCGGGGGTCAAGTACCGGCCCATTGGTTGTCAGGCAGCCGGTACTGTCGCAACTTTCTCAAAGGCCCCGCAGAAAAGTGTCCAAGTCTCCGTCCTTTCCATCAGGGGAAAGTCCCGGCCGGGGCTTGGGACCTGAGCGCTGTGGGCCACGGCTGGGCTGTGGAGGGCATTGCCCCTTGTCTGGCAGCTCCAGTTCAGGGCTCCTGAGTTCCCGCTCGGCTCTTCAGCCTCCGCTCTGCTCTTCGGCCCTGCTGGTTTGGCGCTCGGCATCCAGCCTCTCGCTGTTTGGCCTCTCGCTGGTCGGCTCTCCTTGACTTTCTGGATCACTTCAGGCGTTCTTCATGGTCGTCATGGAAGTCCCTCCAGGGCCGCCTGGGTAGGGTCCACCCCCCTGGGGTGTAAGCAGTCGGGGTTGGGCCTCTGCTCCTGCGGCCCAACTGGTTGGGCCGGCTCCTGCGCCCTCCCGCTCTGAGCGTGGCCCTGCCATCAGGGCCTGGATCATTTTCGGCCTTGGTTGGGCCATGGGGACAATCTCCCTCCACTCGCACTGGCAAGAAGAGCTTCCTTGCTATTCGGATTTACCAGCGTATCCCCTCGTAGCCATGGTTCCAAATAAAAGATAATTGAAAAACAAAGAGAGGGGGGGGTAACCGCAAGTAACACAATTGGCCAGGAAGTTTGAGCGATACGATACGCAAAATATCGGAATTTTGCCGATATTAGCTTATCGCCTTTCGATAATTTTGTTTCGATATTTTCTCTTATCGAATACCGGAATCGGATTTGTCACTGCACTGCTGTTCCGTCGGTCGGGTCTGTCACTTCAGTGCCATCGGTCGGGTCTTCAGGAGTCAGCGGATTACCTGGCAAAGATCCCGGGGTCATGGCCTGACTGCTTATGGCCCCATCCTCTTTCCCCGGCGGACATGCAGTTTTCTCGGATAACTGCGTAACCTGGGTAATCCCGGCCGTAAAGCAGTCTCCGATGACGTCACCGCCGGGGAAGTAGGTAATCACATTGGGGCCGGGATACAGGCTCTGCCGTCATTGCGATGAGCAGAGCGGATCGTCGTGGACCGTCGTTACTAGGATGCGTTGGACATTGGTTACTGTTGGTTTGTTTTTTTTTTTTTTTTTACAGGAGATCGTGGCGTGCAGGAAAAAGGGACAATAAAAGAAAGAAAACTTGTTTTTTTATTTCAATAAAAAGACTTTTTTCTTGCTGTGTCTTTTTTTTTTTACAAATTTAAAAAACTTTGGGATTAAAATGGTCGGGTCTTATTGACGCCTCTCCATTATAAACCGGGCTTTTGTTCCCCGGCAAACAACGTACATTAACCCCTTATTACCCCGCTTGCCCACCGACAGGGAAGTGGAAGAGCCGGGTAAAGGCCACAATTGGCAATCTTTTGATGCGCCAAATGTGGGGCTGCTGTAGCCTGGTATTATCAGGCGTTTGAGGGCCAAAATCCATGGGCCTTGACAGTCTTTTAAACCAGGCCGCAGCAGTCTGCTTTTATTGGCTGGTTAACAAAAATAGGGGGGACCCCTACGCCGTTTTTTTTTCGGGGGACCCCTATTTTTGTTAACCAGCCAAGCTAAGAACCGTGGCCTGGTAAACGGCTTGCAAGGTCTTGGATATTGGTCCTTACCACCGAAAAACCGGCCTCAGCGGTTGCTTCATTGGTGGTTAACAAAAAAGGGGGCCCCACGCCCATTTTTTTCGAGGGATCCCCTATTTTTGTAATCAGCCAAAATGAGACTGTGGGCCGGTTTATCAGGGGCAAGGCCATGATTTGGCTCCTTAACAGCCTGAAAACCAGGCTCAGGGTCCTGTTCATCGGCTGGTTAACAAAATGGGGGGACCCCAAGCCAATTTTTTTTGAGGGGATCCCCATTTTTGTTAACCAGTTTCCCTCCCGAGTCACTGATTGGTCCCGGTGACCTGAAGTGAAAGTGAAAGCAATCAATTAACTTTCCACTTCCTCCCGCCCAAGAGGGAACTCCTTCATTAAACTTCTTTTTTTATTAAAGTGTGTGTGTTTGTTTTTCTTTCATACAATAGGATTAATAATTGATAGTTGTCTAATTGACAGCTCTCAATTATTAACCTGGCTTAAAGTGACCTTTTCAATTGCAAGGTCATTTTAACCCCTTATTAACCCATTCGCCACCGCTACAGGGCAATGGGAATAGACGGGCAAAGTGCCAAAAGTGCAAATCTAATTAGAGATTTGCCCTTTCTGGGGTGTCTGGGGGCAGATGTTAGTAGCCGGGGGGGGCCAAAAATAATGGTCCCTCTCTGGCTATTATTACTGCCCCCACTCACTGGCTTTGTCTGTCTGGTTGCGAAAATAGGGCGGGAGCCCACGCATTTTTTTTTCAGCAGTTTTACACCTCATATATATAATATACATGTCATTAAATTTGTGACACATATATATATATAATAATATTTATATTTATAGTTCATACACTTCTACATAGTATAATAGCCGCTAATTCAATTGCCGGCTTTTGTGAAAATGCAGAACCCGACATGAAATGACACTTGGTTTACATAGAGTTAACCATGTCTTTTCATGTAGTTTGATATCTGATTTACACAAACAATTACATGAGTGTAAGTGTGCAAAATTTCACACCTGTAGGGGTTTAAATTTAAAGGTGTAAATTCGTAGCAAAAAAGTCCGTTTTTTTTACAACGAATTTACACCTTTAATTAACCCCTACAGGTGTGAAATTTTGCACACATAGACTGATGTAATTGTTTGTGCAAATCAGATTGCAAACGACATGAAAAGACATGGTTAACCCTATGTACACCAAGTGTCATTTCATGTCGGGTGCTTCTGTCTTTTCACAGAAGCCGGCTTTACCCGGCAATTGAATCAGAGGATATTTTACTATGTAGAAGTGTATAAACTATACATAAAATGTATATATATATGTCACAATGACATGTATATATATATATATATATATATATATATGTATTCTATGTGTGTATATTTAGTGTTTACAAGGAAAGAATGGGGTTTTTTTAGTTGCGATATTTTGTTCCCATAGACTTACATTGGACTTCCGTATCGGAATCGGATATCGACGATATTTAGTGATATCGGCGATACCATTTCGATACGATATTTTTAGATATCGAGCAGTATCGCTCAACACTACTCAGGACTAATAAACACTGAGTCTGTTCTCCAAAACTTTAGATGCAGGGTCGCTGAAGAACCGTGCAAGTTTTTTTAGTGAATGGAATGATTGCTCAAACCAGATCACTAATGCTCTATAATCCCACCACTCTGCCACCAATATGTGATGAAACGGTGCACGGTCCGCCACACGGTAGCCCGGGGTATCACGGCTTGTGATCTCTCCGTGCCGCAAATGTGACGAAAACGCGCACACACACGACGGCTGCTGCCGTCCGACCCGGTAAACTGCAGGGATTTATAATTATCCCACTTCCAATTAGGAACTTGCAGCTCTCTGGCGCCCCCCTTACCCTCAGGTCAGTCAGGGAACTGCACCTAGGATAATCAGTCGCCAGACGGGTCACTTGGATTGTGCTGGCTATTGGGCACGCTGCAGTGAGGGAATTAAATTACTCCGAGCCGCAGCCGGGTAATACACTTATAATACCCGCTCCGTCACTGCCAACGCCACCCCATATGTCAACACTTAACACCCCCTTCTTTTAAGCTGCCACCAGCTACGGTTTTTCTTACTGAACAATTTATCAAGAGGTCCGTAGCAACCCCAAAACAGTAGCGTAGTGCTTCAGGCACGTGCAAATTCGTTTTTAGAGCAGGAGAAACAAACTAATAAATTTATAGGTTTATTCCTTAAAAAAAAGGCAGTGCTTATACAATATAAAAAAAGATGTAACAAACTGAGGCAATATAGTTATGTACAAATGCAGTTATAAAATAAACGGGATTAAGAATGAAAGACTCACATGATAGTTAGATCATATACAGGCAAGCCAGGCTGGGGAAGGAGCCACACGTCATAGTTCATTTGCAGATCTCTTAGTCAAGACGTCACAGCAAGGACTCCCAAGGGGGGCTCACTGCCAGACTTATACCTGGGACTGCTGACCTCACGAAAAGGGGAGGGTTTTTCGGGCCACCTCCCCGGGACAGAAGTGTATGATTTGAGCTCTGAAATATCATAAGGTCCATCCCTCGTCCTGTGAACCTAGCAGAATAACGGCAGACCTATCAATGATCTTACTTTAAAATGACAGTTCAAATGAGTCCAAACTTGGCTGAGCTAGTCCATGGGGAATCCGAGAATTCCATTTCTCGGGTTCTGTTGGAGTTACGGGTTCACCAGTACCACGGGAACGATGCCTATGGACACAGGTTTCAAAACAGTAACTTTCGTGTTTCTAGCGAATGCTCCCACCGTGTTATTAACCAAAAAAAGAATGAATTCTCCAAAATGGCTGCTATAGGAAGAAAGCACAAGTGCAGACAATGAGGACCCCTGCGGTGAAGCGGCAAAACTTCCAGCACTGGTAGCTCAGGTTACACTGAGCTTGACTGCAGGTTGGGAGGGGGGAAGGGAAGCGTGAGCTGCAGAGAAAAGGAGGGAGGGGTAACTTTGCCCTGTGCTTGCAAACGGTGGGGGTTGTAGTACTATGGGGAAAGTTCTGGAAACAGCACCAGAAATGAAGCTTACAGTATCATGACAAAGTTACTCTGGCCTGCTGTGTCTCCTGTCGCTGTTCCTGCAAACTGTGTGAACTTTTCAGCATGCTTGTATGAAGTAATACAAGTCATTTCATTTCAACCTATGTCTCCTGTGTTTTCCTCGCACCCAAGCACAAGACGCTATAGGAACTGTACACTATACATGACAGGACCATGCATTCCAGGATGGGTGGGTGAGGGGCCCATGCATTCTAGGATTGGGGGTGAGGGGACCATGCACACCAGGATTGGGGGTGAGGGGACCATGCACACCAGGTTTGGGGGATGAGGATACCATGCACACCTGGATTGGAGGGGTGAGGGGACCATGCACACCAGGATTGGGCGGGTGAGAGGACCATGCAAATCAGGATTGGGGGTTTTAGGTGGTACCATACATCCTACGATATGGATGAGGGGGGACCATTTATACCAGGATTGGGGGTGAGGGGGATCATGCATACCAGGATTGGGGGGTGAGGGTACCATGCACACCAGGATTGGGGTGAGGGGACCATGCATTCCAGTTATGGGGAGTGAGGGGACCATGCACACCAGGATTGGGGGTGTGAGGGGTCCATGCACTCCAGGATTGGGGGGTGAGGGGACCATGCACACCAGGATTGGGGGGTGAGGGGACCATGCAAACCAGGATTGGGGGTGAGGGGACAATGCATAACAGGATTGGGGGGTGAGGGGACCATGCATACCAGGATTGGGGGGTGAGGGGACCATTCATACCAGGAAAGGGGGTGAGAGGACCATGCATACCAATATTGGGTAATGAAGGGTTCCATGCATACCAGGATTGTGGAGTAGGGGACCATGCATACCAGGATTGGGGGGTGAGGGGTACCATACATCCCACGATAGGGATGAGTGAGGACCATACATACCAGGATTGGGGGGTGAGGGGACCATGCATACCTGGATTGGGGGTGGGGACCATGCATACCAGGATTGGGGGTGAGGGGACCATGCATTCCAAGATTGGGGAGTGAGGACACCATGCATACCAGGATAGGGGGTAAGGGGACCATGCATATTAGGATTGGAGGTGAGGTGACCATGCATATCAGAGAGGGGGTGAGGGGATCATGCATATCAGGATTGGAGTGAGGGGACCATGCATACCAGGATTGAGGGGTGAGGGGACCATGCATACCAGGATTGATGGTGAGGGGACCATGTATACCAGGATTAGGGGGTAAGGGGACCATGCATACCAGGATTGGGGGGTGAGGGGACCATGCATTCCAGGATTGGGGGGTGAGGGGAACATGCATTCCAAGATTGGGGAGTGAGGACACCATGCATACCAGGATAGGGGGTGATAGGACCATGCATATTAGGATTGGGGTGAGGGGACCATGCATATCAGGAGTGGGGGTGAGGGGACCATGCATATCAGGATAGGGGGTGAGGGGACCATTCAAACCAGGATGGGGGTGAGAGGCCCATGCATACTAGGATAGGGGGTGAAGGGTACCATGCATACCAGAATTGGGGATGAGGGGATCGTGCATTCCAGGATTGGAGGGTGAGGGGGGTACCATACATCCTACGATAGGGATGAGGGGGACCATGCATACAAGGATTGGGGGATGTAGGAACGATGCATACAGTTTTGGGGGTGAGGGCACCATGCATACCGGGATTGGGGGGTGAGGGACCATGCATTTCAGGATTGGGGGTGAGGGGACCATGCATACCAGGATTGGGGGTGAGGGAACCATGAACACCAGGATTGGGGGTGAGGGGACCATTCATACCAGGATTGGGGGTGAGGGGACCATGCATACCATGATTGGGGGTGAAGGGTGCCATGCATACCAGGATTGGGGATGAGGGGACCACGCATACCAGAATTGGGAACTAAGGGGTGCCATGTAAACCAAGATTGTGGATGAGGTACCATGCATTCCAAGATTGGAGGGTGAGTGGGTACATATATCCTACGATAGGGATGAGGGGGAACCATGCATACCAGGATTGGGGGTGAGGAATGATGCATACAGTATTGGGAGGTGAGGGTACCATGCATACCAGGATTGGGGGTGAGGGGAACATGCATACCAAGATTTGGGGTGAGAGGACCATGCATACCAGGATTGGGGGGTGAGGGGACCATGCACACCAGGATTGGGGGTGAGGGGACCATGCATACCAGGATTAGGGGGTGAGGGGACCATGCATATCAGAATTGGGGGTGAGGGGACCATGCTTCCAAGATTGGGGGGTGAGGGGACCATGCATGCCAGGATAGGGGTGAGGCGACCATGCATACCAGCATAGGGGGTGAGGGGTAGCATGCATATCAGGATTGGGGGTTGAGGGAGTACCATACATCTTACAATAGATATGAGGAGGACCATGCATACCAGGATTGGGAGGTGAGTTATCATGCATACCAGATTGGGGGGTGAAGGGACCATGCATTCCAGGATGGGTGGGTGAGGGGCCCATGCATTCCAGGATTGGGGGGTGAGGGGACCATGCACACCAGGATTGGGGGGTGGAGGGGACCATGCACAACAGGATTGGGGGGTGAGGGGACCATGCACACCAGGATTGGGGGGATGAGGAGACCATGCACACCTGGATTGGGGGGGTGAGGGGACCATGCAAATCAGGATTGGGGTTTGAGGTGGTACCATACATCCTACGATATGGATGAGGGGGGACCATGTATACCAGGATTGGGGTGAGGGGGATCATGCATACCAGGATTACGGAGTGAGGGGACCATGCGTACCAGGATTGGGGGGTGAGGGGACCATGCACACCAGGATTGGGGGTGAGGGGACCATGCATTCCAGGTATGGGAGTGAGGGACCATGCAAACCAGGATTGGGGGGTGAGGGGACCATGCACACCAGGATTGGGGGGTGAGGGGAACATGAACACCAGGATTGGGGGTGAGGGGACCATGCACACCAGGATTGGGGGTGAGGGGACCATGCATACCAGGATTGGGGGTGAGGGGACCATGCATACCAGGATTGGGGGGTGAGGGGACCATTCATACCAGGAAAGGGGGTGAGAGGACCATGCATACCAAGATTGGGTAATGAAGGGTTCCATGCATACCAGGATTGTGGAGTAGGGGACCATGCCATACCAGGATTGGGGGGGGAGGGGGTACCATACATCCTACGATAGGGATGAGGGGGGACTATGCATACCAGGATTGGGGGTGAGGGGACCATGCATACCAGGATTGGGGGGTGAGGGGACCATGCTACCAGGATTGGGGGTGAGGGGTCCATGCATTCAAGATTGGGGAGTGAGGACACATGCATACCAGGATAGGGGGTAAGGGACCATGCATATTAGGATTGGGGTGAGGTGACCATGCATATCAGGAAGGGGGTGAGGGGATCATGCATATCATGATTGGAGTGAGGGGACCATGCATACGGATTGGGGGTGAGGGACATGCATACCAGATTGGGGTAAGTGGAAGATGCATACCAGGATTGGGGGGTGAGGGGACCATGCATACCAGGTATTGGGGGTGAGGGGACCATGCATACCAGGATTGGGGGTGAGGGGACCATGCATACCAGATTGGGGGTGAGGGACCATGCAACCAGGATTGGGGGTGAGGGGACCATGCATACAGGATTGGGGGGTGAGGGGACCATGCATATCAGATTGGGGGTGAGGGGACCATGCATATCCAGGATTGGGGTGAGGGACCATGCATACCAGGATTGGGGGTGAGGGACCATGCATACCAGGATAGGGGGTGAGGGTACCATGCATACCAGGATTGGGGATGAGGGGTGACATGCATACCAGGATTGGGGGTGAGGGGACATCATTACCAGATTGAGGGGACCATGCATACCAGGATTGGGAGTGAGGGTACATGCATACCAGGATTGGGGGTGAGGGGACATGCATCCAGATTGGGGGTGAGGGACCATGCATACCAGGATTGGGGGGTGAGGGGACCATGCATACCAGGATTGGGGGTGAGGGGACCATGCATACCAGGATTGGGGTGAGGGACCATGCATACCAGGATTGGGGGTGAGGGGACCATGCATACCAGGATTGGGGTGAGGGGACCATGCATACCAGGATTGGGGGTGAGGGGACCATGCATACCAGATTGGGGGTGAGGGGACCATGCATACCAGGATTGGGGGGTAGGGACATGATACCAGATTGGGGTAGGGGTCATGCATACCAGGATTGGGGTGAGGGACCATGCATACCAGGATTGGGGGTGAGGGTACCATCATACATGGGATGGGAGGGACATGCATACCAGGATTGGGGGTGGGGACCATGCATACCAGGATTGGGGGTGAGGGACCATGCATACCAGGATTGGGGGTGAGGGGACCATGCATTCCAGGATTGGGGGGTGAGGGGACCATGCATACCAGGATTGGGGGTGAGGGACATGCATACAGGATTGGGGGTGAGGGGACCATGCATACCAGATTGGGGGTGAGGGGACATGCATACAGGATTGGGGGTGAGGGGACCATGCATACCAGGATTGGGGGTGAGTGGACCATGCATACCAGGATTGGGGGTGAGGGGACCATGCATACCAGGATAGGGGGTGAGGGGACTATGCATAACAGGATGGGGGTGAGGGACCATGCATACCAGGATTGGGGTTGAGGGGACCATGCAATCCAGGATTGGGGTTGAGGGGACCATGCATACCAGGATTGGGGGTGAGGGGACATGCATACCAGGATTGGGGGTGAGGGGACCATGCATACAGGATTGGAGGGTGAGGGGACCATGCATCCAGATTGGGGGTGAGGGACCATGAACCAGGATTGAGGGTGAGGGGACCATGCATCCAGGATAGGGGAGTGAGGGGACCATGCAAACCAGGATTGGGGGGTGAGGGGTACCATGCATACCAGGATTGGGGGTTGAGGTGACATGCATACATTAATGGAGTGAGGGGACCATGCATACCAGGATTGGGGTGAGGGGTACATCATGCACACAGGATTGGGGGTGAGGGGACCATGACATTCCAGGAATGGGGGGTGAGGAGACCATGCATTCAGGATTGGGGGGTGAGGGAACCATGCACACCAGGATTGGGGGTGAGGGGACCATGCAACCAGGATTGGGGGTGAGGGGACCATGCATACCAGGATTGGGGGATGAGGGACCATGCAACCAGGATTGGGGGTGAGGGGACCATGCAAATCAGGATGGGGTTGAGGTGGTACCATACATCTACGATATGGATGAGGTGGGACCATGTATACCAGGATTGGGGGTGAGGGACCATGCATACCAGGATTGAGGTGAGGGGACATGCATACCAGGATTGGGGGGTGAGGGGACCATGCATACCAGGATTGGGGTAAGGGACCATGCAATTCCAGGATGGGGGTGAGGGACCATGCATACCAGGATGGGGTAAGGGTACCATGCATACAGATTGGGGTGAGGGACCATGCATACCAGGATTGGAGGGTGGAGGGGAACATAACTACAGGATGGGGGTAGAGGGGACCATGCATACCAGGATTGGGGGTGAGGGGAACATGCATACAGGATTGGGGGTGAGGGGACCATGCAACAAGGATTGGGGTGAGGGACCATTCATCCAGGATTGGGGTGAGGGGACCATGCATACCAGGATTGGGGGGTGAGTGACCATGCATACCAGGATTGGTGAGGGGACCATGCATACCAGAATGGGTAGGGGTCCATGCATAACCAGGGTTGGGATGAGGGACCATGCATTCCAGGATTGGGGGTGAGTGGGTACCATACATCCTACGATAGGGATGAGGGGGACCATGCATACCAGGATTGGGGGTGAGGGGATCATGCATACAGTATTGGGGAGGTGAGGGCACCAGGTATACCGGGATTGGGGGTGAGGGGACCATGCATCCAGGATTGGGGGGTGTGGGGACCATAGCATACCAGGATTGGGGGGTGAGGGGAGGGACCATGCATACCATGATTGGGGTGAGGGGATCATGCATACCAGGATTGGGGTGAGACATGCAACCAGGATGGGGAGGGTACCAGTTGGGGTGAGGGCCATGCATCAGGATTGGGGTGAGGGACCATGCAACCAGGATTGGGGGTGAGGGACCATGATACCAGATTGGGGTGAGGGGAACATGCAACCAGGATTGGGGGTGAGGGGACCATGACCAGGATTGGGTGAGGGACCATGCATACAGATTGGGTGAGTGAGGGACCATGCATCATTAGGTAATATAGATGGTGAGGGACCATGCATACCAGGATTGGGGTGAGGGGACATGCATACCAGGATTGGGGGTGAAGGGACCATGCATACCAGGATTGGGGGTGAGGGACCATGCATACCAGGATTGGGGTGAGGGGACCATGCATACCAGGATTGGGGGTGAGAGGGACCATGCATACCAGGATTGGGGGTGAGGGGACCATGCATACAGGATTGGGGTGAGGGACCATGCATACCAGGATTGGGGGTGGGGGACCATGCATACCAGGATTGGGGTGAGGGGACCATGCATACCAGATTGGGGGTGAGGGGGACCATGATATACCAGATTGGGGGGTGAGGGGATCATGCATACCAGGATTGGGAGGTGAGGGGACCATGCATACCAGGATTGGGGGTGAGGGGACCATGCACACCAGGATTGGGGGTGAGGGACCATGCATACCAGGATTGGGGGTGAGGGGACCATGCATCCAGATTGGGGTGAGGGGACCATGCATACCAGATTGGGGGGTGAGGGACCATGCATACAGGATTGGGGGTGAGGGGACCATGCATACCAGATTGGGAGTGAGGGACCATGCATACCAGGATTGGGGGGTGAGAGGTACCATGCATACCAGATTGGGGTGAGGGACCATGCATACAGATTGGGGGTGAGGGGGACCATGCATACCAGGATGGGGGTGAGGGACCATGCATACCAGGATTGGGAGGTGAGAGGGACCATGCATACCAGGATTGGGGATGAGGGGACCATGCATACCAGGATGGGGGTGAGGGACCATGCATACCAGGATTGGGTGAGGGGAGACCATGCATACCAGGATGGGGATGAAGGGACCATGCATACCAGGATTGGGGTGAGGGGACCATGCATACCAGGATTGGGGGTGAGGGGACCATGCATACCAGGATTGGGGGTGAGGGGACCATGCATACCAGGATTGGGGGTGAGGGACCATGCATACCAGGATTGGGGTGAGGGGACCATGCATACCAGGATTGGGGGTGAGGGGACCATGCATACCAGATTGGGGGTAGAGGGACCATGCATACCAGGATTGGTGATGAGGGACCATGCATACCAGGAATTGGGGTGAGGGGACCATGCATTACAGATTGGGGGTGAGGGACCATGCATACCAGGATTGGGGGTGAGGGGACCATGCATACCAGGATGAGGGTGATAAGATGGGGATCCATGCATACCAGGATTGGGGGTGAGGGACCATGCATACCAGAATTGGGGGTGAGGGGACCATGCATACCAGGATTGGGGGTGGGGGACCATACATACCAGGATCGGGGAGAGGGGACCATGCATACCAGGATTGGGGGTGAGGGGACCATGCATACCAGGATTGGGGGTGAGTGGACCATGCATACCAGGATTGGGGGTGAGGGGACCATGACTACCCAGGATTGGGGGTGAGGGGACCATGCATACCAGGATTCCGGGGTGAGGAGATCATGCATATCAGGATTGGGGGTTGAGGGAGAACCATACATCCTACAATAGGTGATGAGGAGGACAATTCATCCAGGATTGGGGGTGAGTGTGATGATCCTGCAAGATCCATATCCTGTACTTCTCTAGAAGTCTCCATAGCTACTGCATTCATTAGGCTTTGCAGCCTGTGGCTTCCCCCCCCCTTCAGTCACTACACACTCTGTGTAATCTGATTCCAGGTGGTTAGCCCCCACAGGGAGGCCGGCTGAAAGCGGCTAACAAGCCACATGGTCTGTTCCTTTGTTGCATGGTAGTTATTCAAGATCAAAAATCTTGCTCCTGTGTATGTTATCAGTATGAATTTTCATATCTGCCAATTCATCGGTGAATCCAGGGATCAGTGAAGTTTCTAAGCGCTGGCACCAGCAGAACCTAAGAAACAGATTTCTGCTTAGCCGATCCACCCAGGCACTCTGCGTTTAGACTTAAATGCACGCCAACATCTTGCGGAGTACAATGGTATGCTCTGCATCGCTGTATGAGACTCCATCTCTTATTTATGAAAGTTTTGAGTTTTCTGAACTAAGAGTAACCCTTAGAGCAAGAGGAGGACCCTGGTAACTCCACCCCGTTTATGATGTCACGGCCACAGGTCTATAAGGTAGGGGCCAGGTATTCTGGCTCAGATCTGCCCTGGACACCAGACTTATAGCAGCTCTGTGATGCATTGTGATGTCTCCCCTCCCCCGACCGCATGGCTTGCCTACTATGATCTAAGAACTGTAAGTTGATCTTCCTTATGTTAACCCCTTTTATTTTCTAATTGTCTTGTACATAACGATATTGTCTCAGTTTGTTCCATCTTTTATATTGTATAAGCACTGCCCGTCTTTTTAAGGAATAAACCTATAAATTTATTAGTTTGTTTCTCCTGCTCTATAAACGAATTTGCACGTGCCTGAAGCACTACGCTACTGTTTTGGGGTTGCTACGGACCCTCTTGATAAATTGTTCAGTAAAAAAACCGTAGCTGGTGGCAGCTTAAAAGAAGGGGGTGTTAAGTGTTGACATATGGGGTGGCGTTGGCAGTGACGGAGCGGGTATTATAAGTGTATTACCCGGCTGCGGCTCGGAGTAATTATAATTCCCTCACTGCAGCGTGCCCAATAGCCAGCACACATCCAAGTGACCCGTCTGGTGACTGATTATCCTAGGTGCAGTTCCCTGACTGACCTGAGGGAAAGGGGGGAGCCAGAGAGCTGCAAGTTCCTAAGTGGAAGTGGGATAATTATAAATCCCTGCAGTTTACCTGGTCGGACGGCAGCAGCCGTCGTGTGTGTGCACCGTTTCATCACATATTGGTGGCAGCGGTGGGATTATAGAGCATTAGTGATCTGGTTTGAGCAATCATTCCATTCACTAAAAAAAAACTTGCACGGTTCTTCAGCGACCCTGCAGCTAAAGTTTTGGAGAACAGACTCAGTGTTTATTAGTCCTGAGACAATTGTGTGTACTTGCGGTTACCCCTCCCTTCTCTTTGTTTTTCTATCCTATCTTTTATTTGGCAACCATGGCTACGAGGGGATACGACTGGTATAATCGGAATAGCAAGGAAGCTCTCCTTGCCATGTGCGAGTGGAGGGAGATTGTCCCCATGGCCCAAACCAAGGCCGAAGTGATCCAGGCCCTGATGGCACGGGACCACGCTCAGAGCGAGGAGTTCGCAGGAGCCGGCCCAAGCCAAGTTGGTGCCGCAGGAGCCGAGGCCCAACCCCTGACTGCTTACACCCAGGGCGGGATGGACCCTTACCTGCAGGCGGCCCTGGAGGGACTCCCCACCGACGACCGGGAGGAGCGCCTGAAGCTGATCCAGCAATACCAGCAGGAGGCCCGAGCCGAGCGCCAAGCCCAGCGGGAGGCTGAGAGAGCCCAGCGGGAGGCTGAGAGAGCCGAGCGGGAAGCTCAGAGAGCCCATGAACTGGAGCTGCTCAGACAAGGGGCAATGCCCTCCACAGCCCAGAGCAGTGTGCCCAGCAGCGCTCAGAGTCCCAAGCCCCGGCCGGAGCACTTTCCCGTGATGGAAAAGGACGGAGACTTGGACACTTTTCTGCGGGCCTTTGAGAAAGTCTGCAGACAGTACCGGCTGCCTGACAACCAATGGGCCAGGTACTTGACTCCCGGGCTAAAGGGCAAAGCTCTGGAGGCGTTTGCTTCACTCACGCCGGATCAAGATGACAACTATCAGGCCATCAAGCAGGCCCTGATCGCCAAGTACCAGCTAACCCCTGAGGTATACCGAAAGAAGTTCCGGAACCTCCAACGTGGCCCACACGACAGTTATAGCGATGTGGTGCAAGGACTCAGGAACCACTTTGACCAGTGGATCCATGGACTGTCAGTTGACACCTTTGAGAACCTGAGGGACCTGCTGATCAAAGACCAGTTCCTGCATCTGTGCCCAGCTGAGGTCCGACAGTTCACCCTGGATCGAGAACCGGAGGACGCGGTCAGAACAGCACGGATCGCCGACAGCTATGAGGCCAACCGGAAACCCGAGGTGCGGAAGCCCACCGCCCGCTGGGGAGGGGGTAAGCCTGCAACCAGCCCCAGTGCCCCTGCCAGCCGTCCCTCTGGAGGCACTATCCCCTTTGCCAGCGCCAGGCCTACATCAGACCCCCGCCAGTGTTTCTCCTGTAAACGGACAGGACACATCAGCGCCACTTGTCCGGAGAGGCAGAAGAACCCCCCAGCCAAGGCCTCCGGGCCCAACGCCTCTGTTCTTTTGGTGGGTGGTGTGGTGGGGAGGGTTGATGACAACGTGCAGCCCGTCCGCGTGGGGGCCCGTATTGCTACAGGCCTCAAGGACACCGGGGCTGAGCGAACCCTCATCCGACCCGAACTGGCGGCCCTGAAGAGTTGATTCCGGGGAAAACCTTAACTGTCACAGGGATTGGGGGCGTCCACTACCCCTTGCCGATAGCCCGAGTTTTCATTGACTGGGGTGCTGCCGGGAGCGGGGTGAAGGAAGTGGGGGTGTCCGAAAACCTGCCCACTGATGTTTTATTGGGGACTGATCTGGGGAGGATGGTGGCGTACTATGTCCCTGACACCCCTTCCCAATCTGATGATAAGGTTAACGTTAACCATGATGTTGAAGTTGATGATGATGGGAAACTGAATGTGTTACCTGCCAATGCTTTGCGAAGTGATTATGCAACTGATAACCTTTCTTTCCCTAGGATGATGCTGATAGTGATGTATCTGTGATATCTGAACCTGTTAACCCTTTCTCTGAAGTGGTAGATGTGTCCACAGGTACAGGAGCGTTCAGCCACGTCGCTCTGCGGAGTGAGACGGCTGAGGAACCCCTAGCAGGAGCAAGCGACAGTGCTCAAGGAAATGGGGAGGTGCATGGGACCGTGAGGAAGGTGACGCCATGACACTGACCAGTGCCACCGAGGAAGGTAACTGGCCCATAAGTAGCACTGCTCCTGAAGTGTTGGGGGTGGATGGGGAGGTAGAGCCCATAGCAGCGCAGGCTGATGGGTCTGTAGAAGTCGCCGGGGAGACTGCATATGTAGCTGCTGTCACCCGCAGTCAGAGTGCCCGGATTGCAGGTAGCGCCCTGCCATCTGGACCCTCCTCCGCTACAGGAGAGACTGAATCAGAGGTGGACCCAGAGCCGGTCCCAGAGGGTCCCAGTGAGGAAGGAACCCTGACGTCACTTCTGGCTGCCTCCAGCCAGGAGTTCCAGGCCACTCTGCACTCAGATGCGAGCCTGGAGAACTTGACGCACCTCGCCGAGACGCCCACCTCCGTGACTGATAAGGAGAGGGTGTTCTGGGAACGAGGAAGGTTGTACCGGGAGACAGTACCCGGAGATTCCCAAAAGGAGTGGTTGAGGGAAAAACAGCTGGTCGTCCCGCACCAGTTCCGAGGTGAGTTGTTGAGGATTGCCCATGAGATTCCACTTGCTGGACACTTGGGGATTAGCAAAACTAAGGCACGGCTGTCTCAACACTTCTATTGGCCCAAGATGGGGACAGATGTGACTAACTACTGCCGCTCCTGTATCACCTGTCAAAGAGTGGGGAAGGCGGGGCCTGCTCTTAAGGCTCCCCTGATCCCGTTGCCAGTGATAGGGAGCCTTTCCAGAGGATCGCGGTGGACATTGTGGGCCCGCTGGCCGTCCCCAGCAGCTCTGGAAAGCAATACATCCTTACTGTGGTAGACTACGCTACCCGGTACCCGGAGGCAGTAGCTCTGTCCTCAACTAGGGCAGATAAGGTGGCGGATGCACTGGTGACCATCTTTTCACTGGGTGGGATTTCCCAGGGAGATGCTTACCGATCAAGGGACCCAATTTATGTCTCGCCTAATGAAGGCTCTCTGCAGCAAAATGCAGGTGACGCGTATGGTATCGAGTGCGTATCACCCACAGACCAATGGTTTGTGTGAGCGCTTTAACGGTACCCTCAAACAGATGCTCCACATGCTGGTTGAGACCCAGGGACGCGATTGGGAGCGGTACCTCCCACACCTGCTATTTGCCTACAGAGAAGTCCCGCAGCCTCGACGGGGTTCTCCCCCTTCGAGCTCCTGTATGGTAGGCGAGTCCGGGGACCCCTTGGGTTGATAAGAGAATCCTGGGAAGATGAGCCAAACCCCACGGAAGTGTCCATCGTGGATTATGTCATGTGCTTCCGCGACAAGATGCAGACCTTGACGCAGTTGGTGCATGACAACATGACGCAGGCTCAGGCTGACCAGAAGCACTGGTACGACCAGAACGCCCGAGAGCGGACCTACCAGGTGGGTCAAAAGGTGTGGGTGCTGGTCCCCGTACCAAAGGATAAGCTTCAGGCAGCCTGAGAAGGCCCGTACGTCGTGCACCAACAGCTCAACCCAGCCACCTACGTGGTCACGCTTGACCACACTCGGGGTAGGCGCAAGGCCTTTCACATCAACATGATGAAGGCCCATCACGAACGTGAAGCCTGCGTCCTACCGGTCTGCAATCTGCCCGAGGACGGGGAAGAGGATCCCCTCCTGGACATGCTGGCCCAAGCCCAGGCCAATGGGTCCATTGAGGACATGGAGGTAAATGTCTCGCTAACCATCTCCCAGCGGTTGCAGTTGCTGACCACTCTGGAACCCTTCCGGACCGAGTTCACGAACCGACCCGGAAGGACCGAGTTGGCAGTCCACGAGGTGGACACCGGGGATCATGCCCCATTACGGCGGACACCTTATCGGATCTCTGAGGAAGTGCAGCAGATTATGCACCAGGAGATCCAGGAGATGTTGCAGCTGGGGGTGATCCGGCCGTCCAAAAGCGCGTGGGCCTCACCTGTAGTTCTCGTGCCCAAAAAGGATCGGACCACCCGGTTCTGCGTGGACTACAGGGGGCTCAACGCCATCACTACCTCTGATGCGCACCCAATGCCACGCATCGAGGATCTGCTGGAGCGGTTGGCGAATGCCAAGTACATATCCATCATGGATTTAAGCCGGGGATACTGGCAGATTCCCCTGAGCCCTGAGGCGCAGGAGAAATCCGCCTTTATCACCCTTTTGGACTGTACGAGTCCACGGTCATGCCTTTCGGCATGAAGAATGCCCCTGCCACTTTCCAGCGGATGGTCAACCACCTGCTTCAGGGACTGGAGGAGTACGTTGTGGCGTACCTGAACGACATTGCCGTCTTCAGTTCCACCTGGGAGGAACACCTTCAGCATCTCCAGGAGGTGCTCAAGCGTATTCACCAGGCAGGTCTGACCATCAAGCCGGGAAAATGCCAGATGGGCATGAGGGAGGTCCACTACCTGGGGCACCGGGTAGGCGGGGGTTCCATGAGTCCAGAGCCCGAGAAAGTGGACGCGATCGTGTCCTGGCCCACCCCCAGGACCAAAAAGCAGGTGAAGTCCTTCCTGGGCACTGCAGGGTACTATAGGCGTTTCGTACCGAACTATAGCGCCATTGCAAAACCCTTGACGGACCTCACCAAGGGCGGTCTACCCCAAACAGTCAGCTGGACAGATGGCTGTGAGGCGGCATTCCGAGCTTTGAAAACAGCCCTGTGCAGCTCTCCAGTGTTGAGAGCCGTCGACAGCAGTCGGCCCTTCCTGGTACAGACTGAAGCCAGCGAATTTGGCCTCGGTGCTGTACTCAGCCAGGTTGATTCGGGGAACCAGGAGCACCCCGTGTTGTACCTGAGCCGGAAACTTCTGCCAAGGGAAGTGGCATACTCCACCATCGAGAAGGAGTGCCTGGCCATGGTCTGGGCACTGCAACGTTTGCAGCCCTACCTGTACGGGCGCACCTTCAAGGTGGTCACCGACCACAACCCTCTGAGCTGGCTGCACACAGTGTCCGGAACCAATGGTAGGTTGCTATTCTGGAGCCTTTCCCTACAGCAGTATGATTTTGCCGTACAACACAAGAAAGACAGCGAACATGGGAATGCTGATGGGTTGTCACGACGTGGCGAACCCGCTGAGGTGCGCATGTCGGATTACCGGCAGGTCATGCCTCCTTAGCGCCCTCTAAGGGGGGGAGGTGTGATGATCCTGCAAGCTCCATATCCTGTACTTCTCTAGAAGCCTCCACAGCTACTGCATTCATTAGGCTTTGCAGCCTGTGGGCTTCCCCCCATCTTCAGCTCACTACACACTCTGTGTAATCTGATTCCATGTGGTTAGCCCCCACAGGGAGGCCGGCTGAAAGCGGCTAACAAGCCACATGGTCTGTTCCTTTGTTGCATGGTAGTTATTCAAGATCAAAAATCTTAGCTCCTGTGTATGTTATCAGTATGAAATTTTCATATCTGCCAATTCATCGGTGAATCCAGGGATCAGTGAAGTTTCTAAGCGCTGGCACCAGCAGAACCTAAGAAACAGATTTCTGTTTAGCCGATCCACCCAGGCACTCTGCGTTTAGACTTAAATGCACGCCAACATCTTGCGGAGTACAATGGTATGCTCTGCATCGCTGTATGAGACTCCATCTCTTATTTATGAAAGTTTTGAGTTTTCTGAACTAAGAGTAACCCTTAGAGCAAGAGGAGGACCCTGGTAACTCCACCCCGTTTATGATGTCACGGCCACAGGTCTATAAGGTAGGGGCCAGGTATTCTGGCTCAGATCTGCCCTGGACACCAGACTTATAGCAGCTCTGTGATGCATTGTGATGTCTCCCCTCCCCCGACCGCATGGCTTGCCTACTATGATCTAAGAACTGTAAGTTGATCTTCCTTATGTTACCCCTTTTATTTTCTAATTGTCTTGTACATAACTATATTGCCTCAGCTTGTTACATCTTTTAAATTATATAAGCACTGCCTGTCTTTTTAAGGAATAAACCTATAAATTTATTAGTTTGTTTCTCCTGCTCTATAAACGAATTTGCACGTGCCTGAAGCACTACGCTACTGTTTTGGGGTTGCTACGGACCCTCTTGATAAATTGTTCAGTAAGAAAAACCGTAGCTGGTGGCAGCTTAAAAGAAGGGGGTGTTAAGTGTTGACATATGGGGTGGCGTTGGCAGTGACGGAGCGGGTATTATAAGTGTATTACCCGGCTGCGGCTCGGAGTAATTATAATTCCTTCACTGCAGCGTGCCCAATAGCCAGCACACATCCAAGTGACCCGTCTGGTGACTGATTATCCTAGGTGCAGTTCCCTGACTGACCTGAGGGAAAGGGGGGCGCCAGAGAGCTGCAAGTTCCTAAGTGGAAGTGGGATAATTATAAATCCCTGCAGTTTACCTGGTCGGACGGCAGCAGCCGTCGTGTGTGTGCACCGTTTCATCACAGGGGGTGAGAGGAAAATGCATACCAGGATAAGGGGTGAAGACCTGCACGAGGGTGAGGTCATGCATCAGGATTGGGGGTGAGGGACCACACTACGATTGGGTAGCCATGCATATCAGGATTGGGGGTTGAGGGTACCATACATCTACAGATTGGAGTGAGGGACCATGCATACCAGGTGGGTGAGGGCCATGCATCAGGATTGAGGGGTGAGGACCATGCATACCAGGATTGGGGTGAGGGGACCATGCACACAGATTGAGGTGAGGGACCATGCATTCCAGGATGGGGGGTGAGGGGACCATGCAACCAGGATTGAGGGGTGAGGGGACCATGCACACAGGATTGGGGGTGAGGTGACCATCACACACAGGATTGGGGTGAGGGGACCATGCACACCAGGATTGGGGGTGAGGGGACATGCATACCAGGATTGGGGGTGAGGGGACCATGCAAACAGGATTGGGGGTGAGGGGACCATACATCCAGATTGGGGGTGAGGGGACCATCATCCAGATTGGGGAGTGAGGGACATGCATACCAGGATTGGGGGTGAGGGGACCATGCATACCAGGATTGGGGGTGAGGGGACCATGCATACCAGGATTGGGGGTGAGGGGACCATGCATACCAGATTGGGGGTGAGGGGACCATGCATACCAGGATGGGGGTGAGGGACCATGCATACCAGGATTGGGGTTGAGGGCCATGCATACCAGGATTGTGTAGGGGACCATGCATACCAGGATTGGGGGGTGAGGGGACCATCATACATAGGATGAAAGATGGGGGTGAGGGACCATGCATACCAGATTGGGGTATGAAGGGGACCATGCATACCAGGATTGGGGTGAGGGGACCATGCTACCAGGATTGGGGTGAGGTGGACCATGCATACCAGGATAGGGTGAGGGGGACATGCATACCAGGATTGGGGGTGAGGGGACCATGCATACCAGGATTAGGGGGTGAGGGGACCATGCATACCAGGATTGGGGGTGAGGGGACCATGCATTCCAAGATAGGGGGATGAGGGGACCATTCATGCCAGGATTGGGGGTGAGGGGACCATGCATACCAGGATAGGGGGTGAGGCGACCATGCATACCAGGATAGGGGGGTGAGGGGTAGCATGCATATCAGGATTGGGGGTTGAGGGAGTACCATACATCTTACAATAGATATGAGGAAGGCCATGCATACCAGGATTGGGAGGTGAGTTATCATGCATACCAGGATTGGGGGGTGAAGGGACCATGCATTCCAGGATAGGTGGGTGAGGGGCCCATGCATTCCAGGATTGGGGGGTGAGGGGAACATGCACACCAGGATTGGGGGGTGAGGGGACCATGCACAACAGGATTGGGGGTGAGGGGACCATGCACACCAGGATTGGGGGGATGAGGAGACCATGCACACCAGGATTGGAGGGGTGAGGGGACCATGCAAATCAGGATTGGGGTTTGAGGTGGTACGATACATCCTACGAAATGGATGAGGTGGGACCATGTATACCAGGATTGGGGATGAGGGGGATCATGCATACCAGGATTAGGGAGTGAGGGGACCATGCGTACCAGGATTGCGGGGTGAGGGGACCATGCACACCAGGATTGGGGGTGAGGGGACCATGCATTCCAGGTATGGGGAGTGAGGGGACCATGCAAACCAGGATTGGGGGGTGAGGGGACCATGCACACCTGGATTGGGGGGTGAGGGGAACATGCACACCAGGATTGGGGGGTGAGGGGACCATGCACACCAGGATTGGGGGTGAGGGGACCATGCATACCAGGATTGGGGGTGAGGGGACCATGCATACCAGGATTGGGGGGTGAGGGGACCATTCATACAAGGAAAGGGGGTGAGAGGACCATGCATACCAAGATTGAGTAATGAAGGGTTCCATGCATACCAGGATTGTGGAGTAGGGGACCATGCATACCAGGATTGGGGGGTGAGGGGGTACCATACATCCTACGATAGGGATGAGGGGGGACTAGGCATACCAGGATTGGGGGTGAGGGGACCATGCATACCAGGATTGGGGGGTGAGGGGACCATGCATACCAGGATTGGGTTGAGGGGTCCATGCATTCCAAGATTGGGGAGTGAGGACACCATGCATACCAGGATAGGGGGTAAGGGGACCATGCATATTAGGATTGGGGGTGAGGTGACCATGCATATCAGGAGAGGGGGTGAGGGGATCATGCATATCATGATTGGGAGTGAGGGGACCATGCATACCTGGATTGGGGGTGAGGGGAACATGCATACCAGGATTGGGGGTAAGTGGACCATGCATACCAGAATAGGAGGTGAGGGGTAGTATGCATAACAGGATTGGGGGGTGAGAGGACCATGCAAATCAGGATTGGGAGTTGAGGGGGTACCATACATCCTATGATAGGTATGAGGGGGGACTATGCATATCAGGATTGGGGGGTGAGGGGATTATGCATACCAGGATTGGGGAGGTGAAGGGACCATGCATTCCAGGATTGGGGGGTGAGGGGATCATGAATTCCAGGATTGGGGGGTGAGGGGATCATGCACACCAGGATTGGAGGGGTGAGGGGACCATGCACACCAGAAATGGCGGGTGAGAGGACCATGCAAACCCGGATTTCGGGGGTGAGGGGACCATGCATACCAGGATTGGGTGGTGAGGGGGATCATGCATATCAGGATTGGGGGGTGAGGGGACCATGCATTCCAGGATTGAGGGGTGAGGGGACACTGCACACCAGGATTGGGGGTGAGGGGACCATGCACATCAGGATTGGAGGGTGAGGGGACCATGAACTTCATGATAGGGGGGTGAGGGAACCATGTAAAACAGGATTGGGGGTGAGGGGACCATGCATACCAGAACAGGGGGTGAGGGGACCATTCATACCAGGATTGGGGGGTGAGGGGACCATTCATACCAGGAAAGGGTGGTGAGGGGACCATGCATACCAGGATTGGGGGGTGGGGGGTACCATACATCCTACAATAGGGATGAGGGGGACCATGCATACCAGGATTGAGGGGTGAGGGGACCATGCATACCAGGATTGATGGTGAGGGGACCATGTATACCAGGATTGGGGGGTAAGGGGACCATGCATACCAGTATTGGGGGGTGAGGGGACCATGTATACCAGGATTGGGGGGTGAGGGGAACATGAATTCCATGATTGGGGAGTGAGGACACCATGCATACCAGGATAGGGGGTGATAGGACCATGCATATTAGGATTGGGGGTGAGGGGACCATGCATATCAGGAGTGGGGGTGAGGGGACCATTCAGACCAGGATGGGGGGTGAGAGGCCCATGCATACCAGGATAGGGGGTGAAGGGTACCATGCATACCAGAATTGGGGATGAGGGGACCGTGCATTCCAGGATTGGAGGGTGAGGGGGTACCATACATCCTACGATAGGGATGAGGGGGGATCATGCATACCAGGACTGGGGGATGTAGGAACGATGCATACAGTTTTGGGGGTGAGGGCACCATGCATACCGGGATTGGGGGTGAGGGGACCATGCATTACAGGATTGAGGGTGAGGGGACCATGCATAACAGGATTGGGGGTGAGGGAACCTTGAATACCAGGATTGGGGGTGTGGGGACCATGCTGTAATGTATGTAGTACAGTTCATATAGCGTCTTGTGCTTGAGTGCGATGAAAACACAGGAGTCACAGGTTTGATATAGAAAAGTCCTGTATTACTTCATACAAGTTGGCAGAAATAGTCACACAGTTTGCAGACACAGAAACAGGAGACACAGCAGGCCAGAGTAATCCAAGCTCAGCAATCACTCTCCAATACAGATTCAGGATCTTCTCCTCTGTTACCGTAAGTCCATGCAAACGTGGGTCTTTCAAAGAGCAGGGTTCAGAGTCCACAAGTGCTTCAGAGTTCCTCAGTAGGAATAGCTGGAGTACAAGGTCCAAGGCTTACAGGAGTCAAGTCACAGGTTCACTGCAGGCTAGATTCTGAAGCACTGATTGCTCAGCTGTGGCTGCTTAAGAAGCAAAGGAGAGAATCAGGGCGGGAACATGCAAGCTGGAAACTCCATTTTGACTGAGGGCAAGATAGCTGCAGCAAGACAGAAAGTGAAATGGCTGACGAACAAACTGAGTTTCAGGAATATATACATAGAACCTTACATTACTCCCCCCTTAAGGACAACCTCCGGATGACCTCAGACCAGGCTTGTGTGGGTACCTCTGAAGAAACTGACGGAGCAAGCGAGGAGCATTAACGTTATTGACCGGTTCCCATGAGTTGTCCTCCACTGGGTAGCCCTGCCATTTAATCAGATATTGTAACTGATTTCTATACAACCTGGAATCTAAAATCCTTTCCACCACAAATTCTTCCTGACCATCGACTAGCACTGGGTCAGGGCAAGGAGAGGAACGTCCAGGAAACGTATTGGGTGTCGCAGCCTTTAGTAGGGATACATGAAAGACAGGGTGGATTCTCATAGTTCTGGGCAGTTGAAGACGACAAGCAACGGCACTTATAATTTTACTGATTTTATAGGGTCCAATGTACTTATGTCCCAACTTAGACGATGGAATCCTTAACTTAAGATTTCTGGTTGACAGCCAGACCAAGTCTCCTACCTTGAAAGCTGGTGCAGGTTTACGAAATTTATCTGCTGCTTTCTTGTACCTTTCTTGAGCCGATTCCAGATTTTCCTTTAGAAGATCCATATTCTTCTGTAAAGACGTGATTCTTTCAGCCACTGCTGGTAAAGGCGTTTCTATGGGAAATCGTGGTAGAATGTTAGGATGATAACCTAGATTAGAGTAAAAAGGAGACTGTTTAGTGGAGGCACTCTGAGAGTTGTTATACGAGAACTCAGCTAATGGAAGTAGATCCACCCAATCATCCTGTAGGTGGCAGATAAAGCAGCGGAGATACTGCTCCAGGGTTTGATTGGTTCGTTCGGTCTGTCCATTAGTCTGGGGATGAAAAGCAGAAGAAAGGTTTACTTTAATGTCCAATGCTGCACAGAAATTTTGCCAAAACCTAGAAGTGAATTGCACCCCTCGATCCGAAATAACCCCATCCGGTACTCCATGTAAGCGAAACACATCTTTAATCATCAAATCTGATGTCTGTTTTGCAGTGGGTAAGCCGACACAAGGGATAAAATGAGCTGCCTTTGTTAGACGGTCAACCACCACTAGAATGGTGTTCTTCCCTGAGAGGTTGGTAACTCCACAATGAAGTCCATAGAAATGGATCCCCACGGGCGGGACAGTGTGGGAAGAGGCTGTAACAGACCAGTTGGTGAGGAGCGAGGTGTTTTGCATCTTGCACAGACCTCACATGAAGTGACATAATTCAAAACATCCTTCCTGCAAGTGGGCCACCAAAAGAAACGAGAAAGAAATTCCTGTGTCTTTAGAATTCCTCTATGCCCAGCTATCTTGGAATCGTGAATGAGTTGCAATACTCTTAATCTGACTGTTTCAGGAATATACAGACGTTGTCCCTGAATCCACACACCATTCTTAAAGACAAGACTTACGTCCCTTGGGGGTTGTGCCAAAAAGGAATCCGCATGGTATGCTTCCTTGATGTCCTTAAGTAGGTCTTGATTATGAATTACTCCTAGGAATCTAGAGTCAGGAAGAATAATCTTAGGAGGAGTAATTGGACGTGTCTCTGCTGAGTAAATCCTAGAGAGTGCATCAGCCTTTCCATTGCGCGATCCTGGTCTATAAGAGATGATAAAATTAAATTGGTTTAAGAAAAGATTCCAGCGAGCCTGGCGAGGAGTCAGGCACTTAGCCGACCTGATAAGCTCAAGGTTACGATGGTCTGTCAGGACGACTATTTGCTGTGCAGCTCCCTGAAGAAGGTGTCTCCATTCTTTGAAGGCGGCAATAATGGCCAACAACTCTCTATTGCCCACATCGTAGTTCCTCTCAGCCGAAGACAACTGCTGGGAAAAGAAGGCACAGGGATGCAAGACATTCTTCTCACCTGTTCTCTGAGAGAGTATAGCTCCAACGGCACAGTCTGAAGCATCCACCTCTATTATGAAGGCAAGCTCGGGGTTGGGATGTACTAGGATAGGTGCAGTGGTAAATTTATCTTTTAGACGGGAAAATGCTTCCTGGGCTTGGGGAGTCCAGGAAAACCTAGACTCTTTCCGGGTAAGTTGAGTGATAGGTGACACTACCTCAGAGAAATTTCTAATGAAACATCTATAGAAGTTGGCAAACCCGATGAAGCGCTGTACCTCCTTCACATTTCTAGGACTTGGCCAATCCTTGATGGCTTGGGTTTTGCTTCCATCCATACTAGTTCCTTGTGTAGACAGTACATACCCCAGAAATTGAATTTCGGTCCTATGGAATTCACACTTTTCAAGTTTGATGTAAAGATGATTTTGTCTTAGATGTTCCAAGACCATTCTCACATGTCCATGATGTTCCTCTGTGGAGTTAGAAAAAATTAGAATATCATCCAAATAAATTACCACGAATGTATCTAGGAGATCCCTGAAGATGTCATTCACCAAGTGTTGGAAAGTGGCTGGGGCGGTACTCAGACCAAAAGGCATAACTAGATATTCAAAGTGTCCATAGCGTGACCTGAATGCAGTCTTCCATTCATCCCCAGGTCTAATACGGACTAAGTTATAGGCCCCACGAAGATCTAGTTTAGAAAAAATTTTGGCATGTCGCACTCTCTCCAATAACTCAGGGATTAAAGGCAATGGATAACGGTTTCTAATAGTAACCTTATTGAGTTCCCTATAGTCTACGCATGGTCTCAGAGATCCATCTTTCTTCTTTACAAAGAAGATGGGTGCACCTGCAGGAGATGAAGAGGGGCGTATGAAGCCCTTGGCTAGATTTTCATCTATGTAATCCTTTAAAGCCTTTAGCTCGGGCCCCGCCAGGGGGTAGATCTTACCAAAAGGTATCTCTGCTCCAGGCAATAATTCAATTGGACAATCATATGGACGGTGAGGAGGAAGCTGGTCAGCGTTCTTCTTGTCACATAAATCCACATAGTCCTGGTATACAGCTGGTAGTTCAGGGACTGACATGATTCCTTTAGGAACAGAGCAAGCTGAAACTTTTGGACTCATCTGTTTCTCTGGAAAGTGTAATTCCTTGGTCTCCCAGTTAATGGTAGGATTCTGAGCCTGCAGCCATGGTAGCCCTAGAATAATGGGAAAGTGGGGAGAAGAGATAAGCATAAAGGACAGTTTCTCTTGATGATCTTTACCCATAAGAACCCTCAAAGGCTCTGTTTCCTGATCCACTGGTCCAGAGGTCAGCAGGGAGCCATCCACAGTTTCCATCTGTACTGGAGTAGCCTTCTTCACTGAACGTATTCCCTGTTTCAGAGCAAAGGAGACATCCATAAAATTTCCACTTGCCCTGAGTCGATCATAGCAGAGCTAGACACCCAAGCTGAGTCAACCCAGAGTTTGATGGAAAGAAAGCAATGAGAATTGTTTTTCTTACAACTCAGCTGGGACACCGCTGAGGAAACTTGAAACATGGCAGCGTTTACACAGTCAGCGTCCTCAGAGGTAACGGAGTTTAAGTCCGAGAAATCAAGATCTGTTGCTGCAGATCTCTCTGGAGCCTGAGGCTCGGACCTGACAGATCCCCTCTCGCAACACTCACAATGAATGAGTGCTGCAGTAGTCTTACGAGAACGGCTGGGGCAGTTTATAATGAAGTGCCCTGACTTACCACAATAGAAACATAGATTCTCCTTAAAACGATGTTCCTTGCGTGCATCACTAACCCGTCGTTGTAAAGAGTCTACCTGCATGGGTTCAGGTTCAGGTTCCCGTGTAATCCTACTCAAAGGTTCCTTAGCTGGAGAGGAAGGTAGGAAAAGGTTAGTACGATTGCTTTCGAACCATCTCTCTTGCCTGCGTTCAGTCAGACGAGTATCAATACGGATGCAGTAGTTAATAAAGTCACCTAACGCAGTGGGAGGGTCGGCACGAGCAAGTTCATCCTTAATCAGTGGAGATAACCCCTTTCGAAAAATAGATTTTTTGGCGGAACTGTCCCAGGTGGTATCAAGGGCCCATCTCCTGAAATCCAAGGCATATTCAGCTACCGAGTGCTCACCTTGGCGCAAAGCTAACATGGCTGCTTCAGCTGTTGCACCTCGATTGGGGTCATCAAACACCTGCTCCATGGCTGAAATAAAATCATCAAGGTGATTCAAACAATCATCCTCAGTCTCAATCAGAGGGTTTGCCCACATTAAAGCCTTGTTGGTAAGCAACATAATTATAGTAAGCACCTTAGATCGTTCAGTGGGAAATTGTGAAGCATGTGCAGAAAAAAAAAGATTGCATTGATTAATAAATCCCCTGAATTTCTCACGTTCACCGCCAAAACGAAAAGGGGCAACTTGGGAATCCCAGCACTCGGGGCTACGGCAGGAGCCTGGACTCGCCCCTCTAGAACCTCAATCCTGGCTCGCAAATCCTGGGTAGTCTGTCCAACCACTTGCAAATTGTGATTATTGAGGTCCTGTAGATTTGTAAAAACGGGTCTTTATATTCTGCAAATCTGCAAGGATATTATCAGTCACTCCGCAAAGTTCCTTTATGCGGGCCTCCATTTTCCAGATCTTTTAAGACAGGATTACTGGAAGAAGAGGAGAGAAAAAAAACAATAGTGTTCACCTGTGGCAACACTGCAGAGAGAAAAAAAATTAAGGAACTGCTCACCTGGAATGGTTGTGAGAAGTCACAACCACTATCATCACAGAAAGTTTCAACCAGACATCTGATATCCAGAGTTACAGCAGACAAAAAAGAGAAAAAAGAAAAAAAAAAAAAAAAAAATAGTGTTTACCTGTGGTAACACTGCAAAAAGAAAAAACTTAAGGGAATTGCTCACCTGGAATGGTTGTGAGAAGTCACAACCACTGTCATCACAGAAAGTACAACCGGACGTCTGATATCCACAGTACAGCAGACACAGCCTTCCAGACCCAGCAGACACTAACGTTTAGGCTTCAGAATCTTGTAATGTATGTAGTACAGTTCATATAGCGTCTTGTGCTTGGGTGCGATGAAAACACAGGAGTCACAGGTTTGATATAGAAAAGTCCTGTATTACTTCATACAAGTTGGCAGAAATAGTCACACAGTTTGCAGACACAGAAACAGGAGACACAGCAGGCCAGAGTAATCCAAGCTCAGCAATCACTCTCCAATACAGATTCAGGATCTTCTTCTCTGTTACCGTAAGTCCATGCAAACGTGGGTCTTTCAAAGAGCAGGGTTCAGAGTCCACAAGTGCTTCAGAGTTCCTCAGTAGGAATAGCTGGAGTACAAGGTCCAAGGCTTACAGGAGTCAAGTCACAGGTTCACTGCAGGCTAGATTCTGAAGCACTGATTGCTCAGCTGTGGCTGCTTAAGAAGCAAAGGAGAGAATCAGGGCGGGAACATGCAAGCTGGAAACTCCATTTTGACTGAGGGCAAGATAGCTGCAGCAAGACAGAAAGTAAAATGGCTGACGAACAAACTGAGTTTCAGGAATATATACATAGAACCTTACATATGCATACCAGGATTGGGGGTGAGGGGACCATGCATACCAGGTTTCAGGGGTGAAGGGTACCATGCATACCAGGATTGGGGATGAGGGGACCATGCATACCAGAATTGGGAGCTAAGGAGGGTGCCATGTAAACCAGGATTGGGGATGAGAGGACCATGCATTCCAAGATTAGAGGATGAGTGGGTACCATATATCCTACGATAGGGATGAGAGGGACCATGCATACCAGGATTGGGGGTGAGGGAATGATGCATACAGTATTGGGAGGTGAGGGCACCAGGCATACCGGGATTGGGGGTGAGGGGACCATGCATTCCAGGATTGGGGGGTGAGGGGACCATGCATACCAGGATTGGGGGGTGAGGGAACCATGCATACCAGGATTGGGGGTGAGGGGACCATGCATACCAGGATTGGGGAGAGGGTACCCTGTATACCAGGATTGGGGGTGAGGGGAACATGCATACCAGGATTGGGGGTGAGTGGACCATGCATACCAGGATTGGGGGGTGAGGGGAACATACATACCATGATTGAGGGTGAGGGGATCATGCAGACCAGGATTGGGGGTGAGGGGACCATGCATACCAGTATTGGGGAGAGGGGACCATGCATACCAGGATTAGGGGGTGAGGGGTCCATGCATATCAGGATTGGGGGTGAGGGGACCATGCATTCCAAGATTGGGGGTTGAGGGGACCATGCATGCCAGGATTGGGGGTGGGGGACCATGCATACCAGGATAGGGGGGTGAGGGGACCATGCATACCAGGATAGGGGGGTGAGGGATAGCATGCATATCAGGATTGGGGGTTGAGGGAGTACCATACATCTTACAATAGATATGAGGAGGACCATGCATACCAGGATTGGGAGGTGAGTTATCATGCACACCAGGATTGGGGGATGAAGGGACCATGCATTCCAGGATGGGTGGGTGAGGGGCCCATGCATTCTAGGATTGGGGGTGAGGGGACCATGCACACCAGGATTGGGGGGTGAGGGGACCATGCATATCCGGATTGGGGGTGAGGGGACCATGCATACCAGAATAGGAGGTGAGGGGTAGTATGAATAACAGGATTGGGGGGTGAGAGGACCA
>JARQOD010000001.1:871238796-871378485 GCA_033576555.1 Oophaga sylvatica
GGTCAGGATGAGTTCTATGATATGCACGGATAAGTCTCCTAGCATGGATGTCCGAAGCAAACACCCAAGAATTGTCTTCCTGACCATAACCTCTCCATTTAACCAAATACTGGAGTTTCCGTCTAGAAAAACGAGAATCTAATATTTTCTCAACCACATACTCCAGATTGCCCTCAACCAAAACAGGGTCAGGAGGCACAGCAGCAGGAACCACTGGCTCAACAAACCTCTTCAACAAGGACTTGTGGAACACGTTATGGATCTTAAATGTCCCTGGAAGAAGCAAACGAAAAGAAACAGGATTAATAATCTCCATGATCTTATAAGGTCCAATGAACCTAGGCTTAAATTTAGGAGATGCTACTCTCATAGGAATATTCTTTGAGGACAACCAGACCAAGTCCCCCACTTTAAACCGAGGACCATCAGTCCTATGCCGGTTAGCAAACCGCTGGGCCTTCTCCTGAGAGAGGGACAACCTCTCCACTACCTGGTCCCAAATCTGTTGCATACGCTCAACAACAGAGTCAACACCTGGACAGACAGAAGCCTCCGTCTGTCCTGAAGAAAATCGAGGGTGAAACCCAGAATTACAGAAAAACGGAGACATCAAAGTGGCAGAGCTAGCCCTATTATTAAGAGCAAACTCAGCCAAAGGCAAAAAAGAGACCCAGTCATCCTGATCAGCAGACACAAAGCATCTTAGATAAGTCTCCAATGTCTGGTTTGTTCTCTCAGTTTGACCATTGGTCTGAGGATGAAATGCCGAGGAGAAAGACAATTGAACACCCAGTTTAGAACAAAAAGTCCTCCAAAATCTGGAAACAAACTGGACTCCTCTGTCAGACACAATGTTCTCAGGAATGCCGTGTAAACGAACCACGTGCTGAAGGAACAACGGCACCAATTCAGAGGAGGAAGGCAACTTAGGTAATGGCACAAGATGTATCATTTTGGAAAACCTATCACAAATTACCCAGATGGTGGTCATTCTCTGAGAAACAGGAAGATCGGAAATGAAATCCATAGAGATATGGGTCCATGGTCTCTTGGGCACAGGCAATGGCATCAACAAACCACTAGAACGAGAGCAAGGCTTGGAGCGAGAGCAAGTCCCGCAGGACTGCACAAATTCCCTGACATCACGAGACAAGGTAGGCCACCAAAAGGACCGACTAACCAAGTCTCTGGTACCAAAAATTCCGGGATGCCCAGCCAACACGGAACAATGAATCTCAGACATCACACTCTTTTTCCATTGGTCCGGGACAAACAATTTTCCAACAGGGCAGCGCTCGGGCCTATCCTCCTGACACCCCTCCAGAGCAAGTCTCAAATTGGGCGAGATGGCGGAAAGAACTACACCCTCTTTCAAAATAACAGAAGGATCAGATAACTCAGGAGAGTCCGCAAGGAAACTCCTCGAGAGGGCATCCGCCTTAACATTCTTAGTGCCAGGAAGAAAGGAAACCACAAAATTAAAACGTGTGAAAAACAAGGCCCACCTGGCCTGTCTAGGATTGAGTCGCTTGGCAGATTCCAGATAGACCAGATTCTTATGGTCCGTAAGGACCACCACCTGATGTTTGGCTCCCTCCAGCCAATGTCTCCACTCTTCAAAAGCCCACTTCATGGCCAATAACTCCCGATTACCCACGTCATAATTACGTTCAGTAGGAGAAAATTTTCGAGAGAAAAAGGCACAAGGGTTACTTTTAGAGGTCTCTGGATCTTTTTGGGACAAAACGGCACCTGCCCCAATTTCAGAGGCATCAACCTCCACCTGAAATGGCAGAGAAACATCAGGCTGCCGTAGAACAGGAGCAGAAGTGAATCTCTGCTTAAGTTCCTGAAATGCAGAGACTGCCTCAGGAGGCCAATTCACCACATCAGAACCCTTTCTGGTCAAATCAGTTAATGGTTTAACAATAACCGAGAAATTACCAATAAATTTACGATAAAAATTGGCAAAACCCAAAAATCTCTGAAGAGCCTTTAATGAAGTAGGTTGGACCCAATCACAGATGGCCTGAACCTTGACCGGGTCCATTTCAATAACAGATGGGGACAAAATGAATCCCAGAAATGAGATCCTCTGTACGCCAAAAAGACACTTTGATCCCTTCACATACAGAGCATTCTCTCTCAAAATCTGGAATACAGTTCGAACATGTTTCACATGAGAGTCCCAGTCATTAGAAAAAATCAAGATATCATCCAAATAAACAATCAGAAATTTGTCCACAAAATCCCTGAAAATGTCATTCATGAAGGACTGGAAGACGGAAGGAGCATTAGTGAGCCCAAAGGGCATCACTAGGTACTCAAAATGCCCTTCAGGGGTATTGAATGCCGTCTTCCATTCATCCCCGTGCTTAATGCGAATAAGGTTATACGCCCCCCTGAGGTCAAGCTTGGTAAACCAAGTAGCGTTTTTCACCCTGGAAAACAGGTCAGAAATCAAGGGTAACGGGTATTGATATTTCACAGTAATATTGTTCAAGAGACGATAATCAATACACGGCCTTAATGAACCATCTTTTTTGGCCACAAAGAAAAAACCGGCACCTAAGGGTGAAGAGGATGGTCTGATATGACCCTTCTCCAATGATTCCTTGATATAAGACCGCATAGCTTCATGTTCAGGTACAGACAAGTTAAAAAGGCGACCTTTAGGGAATTTACTACCCGGCACTAATTCAATAGCGCAGTCATAGCTCCTATGGGGAGGCAAGGATGCAGATTTACTTTCGCTAAACACATCAGAAAAATCAATCAAAAAGTCAGGAACATCCTGAGCCTGGGGGGAGGCAGAAAAAACAGGAGTGTTGGTATTAACACATTGGCAGCCCCAACTGGTTACAGACACAGATTTCCAATCCAAAACAGGATTATGAGACTGTAACCAAGGGAAACCCAGCACGATAATGTCATGCAGATTATATAGAACCAAAAATTTGCAGCACTCCTGGTGATCAGGTTCAACCCTCATTATCACCTGAGTAGAAAACTGGGGTTTATTCTCAGCCAAAGGGGTAGAATCGATCCCCAGTAGGGGAATAGACTTCTGTAGGGGTATCAAGGGAAACCCACAACGTTTAGCAAAATCATAATCCATCAGGTTAATAGCTGCTCCAGAATCAACGAAAGCCTGAGCAGAAAATGAGGACAGAGAGCATATCAGAGTGACAGTTAGTAAAAACTTAGTCTGAACACTACCCAAGACAACTGAGCGTTCAAAACATCTTCCCCGCTTAGGGCAGACTGAAATAGCATGAGAGGCATCACCACAGTAGAAACATAACCCATTGCGCCTTCGAAACTCATGACGCTGTGCCCCAGACACCACTCCATCACACTGCATGGGCTCAGAAGCTGGCTCACAAGGCAACACCACTCCACGCATACTTCTCCGCTCACGCAAACGTCTGTCAATTTGAATCGCTAATGACATAGAATCATTGAGACCAGAGGGGACAGGGAATCCCACCATAACATCCTTTACATTATCTGACAGACCCTTCCGGAAAAGGGCCGCCAAAGCGTCGTCATTCCATTTGGTCAGGACTGCCCACCTACGGAATCTCTGACAGTATAACTCAGCGTCATCAAGCCCCTGATTTAATGCCAACAAGGCTTTTTCAGCTTGATCAGTGACATTAGGCTCATCGTACAATAACCCCAAAGCCTGAAAAAATGCATCAACATCACTCAAAACAGGATCCCCAGGTATCAGGGAAAAAGCCCAATCCTGAGGATCGCCGCACAGGAGAGAGATGATAATTTGAACCTGCTGCGCTGCGTTTCCTGAGGACTTAGATTTTAAGGCAAAAAACAATTTACAATTATTTTTGAAATTCTGAAATTTAGCTTGATCCCCTAAAAACAAATCTGGCATGGGAATCCTAGGTTCCACAACAGGCAACCCAGCAAGATAGATAGCAATACTCCGAACCTCAGTGGCAAGCTGATCCACACGGCCAGACAACTGTGCAAACTCCATTGGGAGAAAAGATCCTCCCCAGCACCCAGAGATACAGAGGGAAAAAAATGCAACAAACAGAAAAATATCTCTGACAACTTTTTTTTTTCTTTCACAATATTTTTTCCCTTCTGTGAGTACCATACAATTTTCAATTTTTGGGCCGGTGATACTGTTATGTTTCGGTAGCTGAGGAGTGCAGGTAAAAAAGGCAATACACCAGAGCAGTTGGAATCTATGAGATTGCAGTACCCTGACTAACCACCCCAACTAGAGGCAGCCGTGGAGCGTTCCTACGTTGGTCCTAGACGCGTCGTCACAGCCTGAGAAACTAACTATACCTAAAGATAGAAATAGGAAAGCTATCTGCCCCGGAGCAGAACCCCAAAGATAATAGAAAGCCCCCAAACATGTAATGGCGGTTAGACAAGAGGAAATACTGACACAGAAAGAAAATAGTATGAGCAAACGCTGGGGCCCAAACTATCTAAATAGAAAAGGATAGGAAGGGTACTTACTGCAATCCCAGAAAACCCTGAAAAGCACCAACTCTACTAATTTCAAAATCACCTGAGATCACACGACCTCTACCACCTAAATTAGTTCTCTGGTGTAACAAAATCAAAACAGCAGCCACTGAAAAAACTGGAAAAAGCAAAAGTACAAAACTCAGTGTCTGAACCAAACCGAGAGGGCAAAAGCCCCCGGAGGGGACCCTGAAGGCCCCCACAGAAGTGCAGGACAAAAAGCAAAAATATAGCACAAACACAAAAGAAGAAAATGTCTTATCTGTTAGCAGGAGATGCAGACACGACACAGCAGGCTACAACGGAAACTGGAAAGAAGGATTCAGACCAGAACAATTGATCACCGGCAACCCTGATGGGAAAATGACTCCCTTATATAAGACCAGTCAGTAACACCTGATTCCCAGTCCTCACAATCTTCACTAGCACCGCTTGTAACCACCAGAGGGAGCCTCTGCTCAGAACTCATCTCAAACCCATTCACAACATCCGGCTACTACTAGGATTTATCACAAGACTTGGGAAGCCTTCTTTTCGTGGTGTTCGGGTTCTTCTAGGAACCCGAGGATTTTTTCCATTCTCAATTTGTTGGCAGGTTTCTGCTCTGTCCTTGCTGTTTCGGAAGGCTATTGCCCCGCGTAGGGACGTACGTTCCTTTTTTCGCGGGGTAACCCGTCAGTTTCCGCCGCGGAAGGCGCTTGTGTCTCCTTGGCGGCTCAATTTTGTCTTGGAGGCTCTTCAACATGGGCCTTTTGAGCCTATGGACTCTGTTAGCCTTTCTTTGCTCTCTTGGAAGGTTGCCTTCCTAGTGGCGGTCACTTCTTTAAGAAGGGTTTCTGAGTTGGCGGCTCTTTCTTGCTCGCCTCCTTTTCTGGAGTTTCACCCAGATCGCGTAGTGCTTCGCACACGGGGCGACTTTCTACCTAAGGTGGTGTCACAATTTCATGTTAACCAGGATATTGTGTTGCCCTCGCTTTGTCCGGAGCCGAGGAATGCGAAGGAACGGGCCTTGCACACATTGGATTTAGTGCGGGCTTTGAAGTTCTATTTGTCTATTACTCAAAGTTTTCGGAAGTCGGATTATCTGTTTGTGATTCCAGCAGGTCGTCGACGTGGGCAACGAGCTTCCAAGGATTCTATAACTCGTTGGATTCGGTCGGCCATTTTAGAGGCTTACCGACTTAAGGGCGAACCTTGCCCGATTAAAATTCAAGCTCACTCCACAAGGGCTGTGGGTTCATCGTGGGCCTTTCATCAAGGGGCCTCGGCAGCTCAGCTCTGCCGGGAGGCGACCTGGCGCTCCGTCCACACATTTACGAAATTTTATAAGGTGGACGTCAGTGCTTCCGCTGATGCGGCCTTAGGACGTAGGGTCCTGCAGGCGGCTGTAGTTTAAAGTTCTTGTGAACTTGTATTTAGCGCTAGTTGCGCATTTATTTAAGTTATTGGGAATCTGCCTCTGTTGGTTTTTTGCCCACCCTTAATTTCTGGACGGCTTTGGGACGTCCCACTAGTAATGACTGTGTCTCCCTTCCTTCCATCTGCTGCTGAAAGACGGATTTTGGTAAGACCTTACCTGTAAAATCCTTTTCAGCGAAGGAAGGAAGGGAGACACAGATCCCTCCCATGGCAGAAGTGTGTTGTTGTGTTTTCAGATGCGGCGTGACCCTTCTCTGATAGCGATTATCTGGGCTGAGGTCGGCGCGCTAAGGCTCTTTTCCAGCATTGCCAGCTCATCGCAGTGGTCAGGTTCAGTGAGTAGTACCTGGGACTGTGTGGTTTTTTCTGTTATATGCATAACCTATCTTCTTGTTTTTTCTCTGAAGTTCTTCAGAAGGGGTTATGTTGCTCCGCTGGCGATTTTTGCTCTTCCTTAGCTTGTGTACGGACTGGAGAGCTGGAGTAGGAGGAGCCCAAGCTGGAGGGGCCGGTCAACACTCTTTTTTAATCTGAGGTGTTCTATCCTGTGTGGGCTCCGCCTACCCACTAGTAATGACTGTGTCTCCCTTCCTTCCTTCGCTGAAAAGGATTTTACAGGTAAGGTCTTACCAAAATCCGTCTTTTATCGGTACCATTTTAAGGCACATGACATTTTTTGATCATTTTCTATTCCAATTTTTGGGAGACAGAATGAGCAAAAAACAGCAGTTCATGAATTTCTTTTTGGAGGAGGCGTTTACACCGTTCCGCGTGTGGTAAAATTGATAAGGCAGTTTTATTCTTCGGGTCAGTGCGATTACAGCAATACCTCATTTATATCATTTTTTAATTTTTTAACTTTTATAGAAAAAATAATTATTTTTGCATCACTTTATTCTGAAAGCTATAACTTTTTTATTTTATTGTTGATGATGCTGTATGGTGGCTCGTTTTATGCGGGACAAAATGATGTTTTCAGCGGTACCATGTTTATTTATAACCGTCTTTTTGATTGCGTGTTATTCTACTTTTTGCTCTGCAATATGATGATAACGCATACTTTTTTGCCTTTTTTATGGTGTTCACTAAAAGGGTTAACTAGTGGGACAGTTTTATAGGTCGGGTCGTTACAGACGTGGCGATACCAAATATGTGTACTTTTATTGGTTAATTTTTTTTATTCAAATATTTATTCAGCGATAGAATAAATATTGATTTATTTTTTATTTTTTTTATATATTTTTATAATCATTCTATGTTTTACACTTTGTCCCACTATGGGATAATCATTTTGTGCAGGATGATTGCTTCTAGAGCATGCAGTTGAAGCAGCATCTGCATGCTACAGAAGCTGTCAGCGCTGCATGCAATTTACACTGACCTGAAAGACTTAATAATAATAATAATAATAATCTTTATATAGCGCCAACATATTCCTCAGCGCTTTACAGTTTAACAGTTTCAAAACACAAGTCATAAGTAACAACGTTAACAATACAATAATTAAAGCAAAATAAGCCGCCCCTGCTCGTGAGAGCTTACAATCTACAATGAGGTGGGGGAGATACAAAGTACAGGTGTGTATATACAATGGTGCATTTACAATGATGGTCCAGCCATCTTGAGGGAGTGAGGGATGGATGGAGATAGTGAATGGGCTACACATACACACTTACACATAGAATGACTTTGATTAGTGAATGTGATAGGCCGCTCTGAACAGATGTGTTTTGAGAGAGCGCCTGAAACCATGCAAATTGTGGATAGTCCTAATTTCTTGGGGTAGAGCATTCCAGAGGATTGGCGCAGCGCGGGAGAAGTCTTGGAGTCGGAAGTGGGAGGTACGGATTAGTGCAGAGGTTAGTCGAAAGTCGTTTGCAGAGCGCAGCAGTCGGTTAGGCCGATAGATAGAAATGAGGGAGGAGATGTAAGGGGGTGCTGCACTGTGGAAAGCTTTGTGGGTGAGAACCAGTACTTTGAATTGGATCCCATAATGAATGGGCAGCCAGTGTAAGGACTGGCGAAGAGCGGAAGCGTCCGAGTACCGATTAGCCAGATGGATGACCCTGGCTGCTGCATTAAGGATGGACTGGAGAGGGGATAGTCGAGTAATGGGGAGGCCAAGTAATAGAGCGTTGCAGTATTCCAGGCGGGAGTGGATCAATGCTACAGTGAGGGTTTTTGTTTCCATGGTGAGAAAAGGGCGGATTCTAGAGATGTTCTTTAGGTGTAGGCGGCAAAAGCGGGCAAGAGATTGTATATGGGAGGTGAAGGAGAGATTGGTGTCAAACATAACACCCAGACAGCGAGCCTGCTGCCGGGGTGTTATTATGATGCCACCCACAGAGAGGGAAATGTCAGATTTAGGGAGGTTAGTAGACGGCTGGAGCAGAAGGAGTTCAGTTTTGGAGAGGTTAAGTTTCAGATAGAGAGCGGACATGATGTTGGAGACTGTGGACAGACAGTCGGTGGCGTTCTGTAGAACAGCGGGGATAAGGTCTGGGGATGACGTGTATAGTTGTGTGTCATCAGCATAAAGATGGTACTGAAAGCCAAATCTGCTGATGGTCTGTCCAATTGGGGCCGTGTAGAGAGAGAAGAGAAAGGGGCCAAGGACTGATCCCTGGGTACACCAACAGTGAGAGGAAGAGGAGATGACGTGGAGCCAGAGAACGAAACACTGAAGGAGCGGTCAGAAAGATAGGAGGAGAACCAGGAGAGAACAGTGTCCTTAATACCTAGTGACTGGAGCCTAGACACTAGGAGACAGTGGTCAACTGTGTCGAAAGCTGCAGAAAGGTTGAGAAGAATGAGCATGACAGGAAGTTTCTCAGCTCTGGGGACCCGGATGTCTTCATGACAGCATCGGGTCTCCATGGCAGCGATCATGACCCTGCGGCGTGCCGCGGCGTCTCTGATCCAAAGGCAGAGGGGCTGTCAGCCCGTGTGCCGGCTCCGAAATGCTGCGATCTTGTTTGATCGCAGTATTCCGGGGGTTAAAGTTCCGGGAGCGTTCTGTGACCGCTCTGGCACTTACTGTAGTGCCAGGTGTCAGCTGTGAGAATCAGCTGACACCCGGCCGTGCTCCCCCCATGAGCTTGGCCAATTGCCCATGACATACTATAATGTCCATGGTCACACAGGCCCAGGGCAGAAAGGGGTTAAAATCGAAGCAAGGGTCATATCTTCATTAATGTCTCTGGTGATTTGGGTTTGTTCTATAGATCGGTGATTCTGCAGAGATTCAAATTTGAAGAGGACGCGTGAGGAATGGAGAATCGGATAATGGCCTTTGGTGATGGGACAGATTATTTTTTCTCTATTTAGCTCACAGCAATTCAGCAAAGTGGCAAATCGAGAAGTGAACTGCAAAAAATTTTTTGTAAAATTCAGTGTTTTAAATTAGCCTCAAATAGATGAATTCTTCTCTAGTTTCCTCTCATGCTCCAATAACGTAAGGATGAGTAATCTGGTTTTGTCTGAAATTGGTGCCACTGTACAGTATGTGTTGCTTGAGGAAATAGAATGTGATGTGGGACAGGTACAGAAATGAATGGTTGCAAGTAGAGTTGAGCGAAACAGGTCGTTCATTTTCAAAAATCACAGATTTTCGCCAAAGTCGGGTTTCATGAAACGAAACCCAACCGTGGAGTGAGTTTGGTCACGTGTTCGGCGACCATTTTGCTGGAGTAGGTTTTCCTCTACAGTTTAAGCGCCTTTTCTCAGCCAATGAGCAAGGACGTAGGCTGTGGGCAACGTGATGACATAGCAGCCGGCCAGCACCATCTTAGAGAAGGGCATTGCAGCGATTGGCTGGCTTTCAGTGGCGTCACAGTGCATATAAAATCCCTCAGCGCCGACCGCCATTTTACAACTGCCGAACTCAGTGTAGGGGAAGGTTGCTGATGGTGTGTCTGAGCAGGGAGAGCGTTAGGCAGGGCCTAAACAAAAAAAAATAACTTTGTGCTGATAGCGATTAGCTGTACAGTGACTGTGCAGCGAGAGGGGAGGATTTTAGAAATTGCTTTGTGGACCATCATATCTGATTACAGGCTGCCTGCCTATGATAGAGGGGCAATTAATTGGGTGTAGTAGCTGAGCTGCCTGCCTGCTAGTGACAGTCTACAAATTGCTTGAGTGGACCATCAGATCTGATTACAGGCTGCCTGCCTGTGATAAAGGGGCAATTAATTGGGTGTAGTAGCTGAGCTGTCTGCCTGCTAGTGACAGTGTACAAATTGCTTGAGTGGACCATCAGATCTGATTACAGGCTGCCTGCCTGTGATAAAGGGGCAATTAATTGGGTGTAGTAGCTGAGCTGCCTGCCAGTGACAATGTACAAATTGCTTTAGTGGAGCATCACATCTGAATAGTAAGCTGCCTGACTGTTAAGGGGCAATTAATTTGTTGGAGTAGTACAACTGCCTGGCCCTGACAGTGTACAAATTGCTTTAGTGGAGCATCACATCTGAATAGTAAGCTGCCTGACTGTATTAAGGGGGCAATTAATTTGTTGGAGTAGTACAACTGCCTGGCCCTGACAGTGTACAAATTGCTTTAGTGGAGCATCACATCTGAATAGTAAGCTGCCTGACTGTATTAAGGGGGCAATTAATTGTTGGAGTAGTACAGCTGCCTGGCCCTGACAGTGTACAAATTGCTTTAGTGGAGCATCACATCTGAATAGTAAGCTGCCTGACTGGTTTAAAGGGGCAATTAATTTGTTGGAGTAGTACAGCTGCCTGGCACTCACAGAGTACAAATTGCTTTAGTGGAGCATCACATCTGAATAGTAGGCTGCCTGACTGTGTTAAGGGGCAATTAATGTGGTGGAGTAGTACAGCTGCCTGGCCCTGACAGTGTACAAATTGCTTTAGTGGAGCATCACATCTAAATAGTAAGCTGCCTGACTGTGTTAAGGGGGCAATTAATTTGTTGGAGTAGTACAGCTGCCTGGCCCTGACAGTGTACAAATTGCTTTAGTGGAGCATCACATCTGAATAGTAAGCTGCCTGACTGTGTTAAGGGGGCAATTTGTTGGAGTAGTACAGCTGCCTGGCACTCACAGTGTACAAATTGCTTTAGTGGAGCATCACATCTGAATAGTAGGCTGCCTGACTGTGGTAAAGGGGCAATTAATTTGGTGGAGTAGTACAGCTGCCTGGCACTCACAGTGTACATATTGCTTGATTGGAGCATCACATCTGATTACTAGTCAGCCTGACTGTGATAAAGGGGCAAGTAATGTGGTGGAGTAGTACAGCTGCCTGGCCCTGACAGTGTACAAATTGCTTTAGTGGAGCATCACATCTGAATAGTAAGCTGCCTGACTGTGTTAAGGGGGCAATTAATTTGTAGGAGTAGTACAGCTGCCTAGCCCTGACAGTACAAATTACTTTAGAGGTGCATCACATCTGAATAGTAAGCTGCCTGACTATGTTAAGGGGGCAATTAATTTGTTGGAGTAGTTTAGCTGCCTGGCCCTGACAGTGTACAAATAGCTTTAGTGGAGCATCACATCTGAATAGTAAGCTGCCTGACTGTGTTAAGGGGGCAATTAATTTGGTGGAATAAAAAAATGTAGATGATCTAACCTTTATTAAAATGAACCATGCATGGGTTTCAAATGATTTTGTCCCACCTTCCCCTCAGGACACATAGGTTGTCAGCAAAATAGCTCGTTTTATCATCGTCTTCCTCTGAATTCTCCATTTTCAGCTGCAGAACGTCCAGCATACACCTCAACCTATGTAACTTTTTGCCACCTCTCTATCTGGCCTGCCCCCCCCCACAGGGCCGGGTCACCTCCTGGCACCCCCGGGCTAGTGCCGGAAACCTGAGTAGGTGGGGCTCCCACTCTCGGGCAACGGCACTGGCACAGGTCCCTCATAGTACCAAAAAGTGTCTCTGACGGTGGGATGGGCCCTCTCGCGTCAGACACACGGGCGTACTATGAGGGGCCCTGTGCCAGTGCTGGCGCACATGACTGGGCCCCCCCTGCTTTGCTTATGGCCCCAGCACTCGCAATAGTTCCCTCTCCCTGCTCCACAGCTGTGGAGTCTTGGCACTGAAATCATTCACAGGGACAGCCACTACCAATTTTGGTAACTGATCCATGCTGGTTAAGACTTAGCTATGGCCTGTCCTGCTGCCTCTACCTTACGATGCTCAATGCCATTGGCTACCATTTTGAATGGACGTCGACTCACAATTGGATGCATTGGCGGTTTATGGTGATCTTCTTTCACACTTTTCTAGTCACAGACGTCTGATATTCGTGGCACCCTTTTTAAATGTCTCCTCTCCTGCCAATCCAATAGTATTGCCATATGTTATATGCTTTGTGAACATGAACAATACAAACATTAAGTAACCGAAAAAGATGAAAAATATCTTTACACAGACTGCTTTACTAGGTCTGTGTGTTAAGAATAAAATGTAGACTTTTTAAACTGTACCCAGAAATGTTCTTGAAACCCTGACCACACTTTTGTATATACGAGGGCGCCTGAAAATTTCGAGGCCCACCAGAAGTAGTGACCATGGGTCCAAATTTTTACAGTCAGTTCTCGACATAGTCTCCCTTGAGGGTCACACAGGTATGCCATCGCTCTTGGAGTTTCATTAGTCCACTGTGGTAGAAAGTTCCGTCTTGCTCCTCCAAAAACTCCTTTACGGGTCCATGACGGCTTCATCAGAAGGAAAACGACTTCCACAAAGGTGCTTTTTCATCTGTGGAAATAGGTGATAGTCTGAGGGAGCCAAATCAGGGGAATAGGGTGGGTGCTGAAGCAGTTGGAAGCCACAGAAGTGAATTGCAGCCATTGCAACAGCTGATGTGTGAACTGGCGCATTGTCCTGGTGAAACAACCCCCTTTCCGCAGCATCACTCGAGTTTTTCCTTAATTGATGACCTCAGAAAATGAATCTGAGCTGCATAATATTCCCCATTGATGGTTTGACCTTTTGGAGGAACTCAGATAATGACACCTTGGAATCCCACAACACTGATGCCATCACCTTGCCAGCGGATGGAACCACCTTTGCCTTTTTGGGCGTGGGGAGGTGGGATGTTTCCACTGTTTTGAGGCTTCTTTTGACTCCGGACAAAAGTGGTGTACCCAAGTTTCATCCATTGTAACAAATCTCTGCCTAAAAAGTTGAATATCAGCTTCAAACAGTTGCACATTTTCCGCAGAGCGAAGTTCTCTCAGACGTTTGTTCTATGTCAAAAGTCTGGGCACCCATCGGGCCGAAATTTATGCATGTTCAGCAGCTGTGTTAGGATATGGCCAACCCTCTCCACTGATATGCCCACACATTGTGCAATGTGCCGCTGTTTGACACGTCGATCTGCCATTACAATGTCTTGCACTTTTTGAAAATTTTCTTCTGTGCATGCGGTTGAGGGACGACCACTGCGAGCAGCATCTTCAATTGATGTCTGTCCCCGCTTGAAATCTGCAACCCCTTTTCACCATTGTATAAGAAGGAGCATTGTCCCCTAATGTCTCCAGCATGTCCTTGTGAATTTCCAATGGTGTCAGTCCTTTTTTCTGAAGGTATTGAATGACTGCTCCTTTGCCAATTTATCCATTCCCATATTTCAGCCTTGCCACCAAACTTTAAAATGCTGTCACGGAAACAAAAAAAATGTAAATAAATCAAGATTGCTCATCATGAGACCATTCAACTAAGTAAATAAGATATTGCATTGCAAAACAAGACCATGCAAAAAAGATTTCATGGGTGGGCCTCGAACTTTTCAGGCCCCCCTCGTAACTAAAGAATTGTGTGAGAAACCTGTTGGCACGTTGCGTTTATAAAGTCAGGTTACGGCGATGCTACTAGGTCAAGTCCATGGCAGCTCATTAAAAAGAAAGGCTGATAGGGGCTAGGAGATGGGCAAACACGGCCTGCTGCAGCTGTAATGTGGTTTGGCTGGTGACTGCTAGGCCTAGCCTGAAAATAATCACTGTTCAACGCAATTTTTCAGGCAGAAGGTTTTAAACCATATTTTAATTCAATTTTGGCTGCCGATTACGAATATGAACTCTGTGTTTGGCTATCACATCAGGATTTAGATATTTTCCATTTTTGTGAAAATTACTACTATCGAATGTTTTATGATAAAAAAACATGATTTTCGGTACTACATTTTGTATATTTTTAATTAAGGAATAACAAAGATTCCAAAGTCTATGTACAGCAAATGAAATATACTTACAGAATTCAAATACCAAATATAAAAACACATATATATGGCACACAGATGAATGGCAAATGTCAGTTATTTGAAATTTCTTTTATTGGCTGATCTGTGATGTACAGCTTCTGGGTTGTCTCTCATCAAGCTCCTGCAATAGTCAGCCATCATGTGTGAGTCCCAGAGGCCTTCATACTGTTCTTCCATTGTTGTAATGTCCTGATGAAATCGCTCCCCTTGCTCCTCGCTCACATCCCCAAGGTGCTCTTGAAAAAAGTAAAAATGGCTGTGTAAATAGTGAATCTTGATACTCCTTCTACATCCAATATTTTGCAGACTCATTTGTAGCTCTTCCACAATGTCTTCATGGTTGTCTGCTTTCTTATTCCCTAGAAAATTCTGCACCACATTTCAAAATGCATTCCAAGCTCTTTATTCTGTCTCATTCATTGATGTGATAAAATTTGGGTCTCTCTGAAGTGTTCTTAGTTGAGGTCCATCCAAAAATCCAGCCTTTTTCTTCTCTTCAGTAAGACCAGGAAAAGTTGAACATTTATAGTTAAAGCATTCTCCACAGTGATTGAGAGGTTAGACGAACTGCTTCATCAATCCAAGTTTTATGTGCAAGGGAGGAAAGACAATGTTATTCCTATCCACTAGAGAATCATGGATCACATTCTTATCGCTAGATTTCAAACTCTGTCGCTGATGCCATTCATTTTTAAAGCAATGCTCTGCTGTAGCTCAACTGTCCCAGTAGCACAGAAAACAAGGGTGTTTTTTGCACCCTCCTTGCAGACCCAAAAGAAAGTTAACCATTGTAAAATCAACACAAATTAACCACCCATGAACATTATATTGTAACCTCTGTAGAACAATCTGCATGTTTTTATATTCTTCTTTACGTTTTACAGAATGACCTATTGTTACAGAGCCATACTTATTTCCATTATGTAACAGAACACATTTTAAACTTCCATAAAAAGACTCCAATCCCTTGAATCATATGCTGGAAGTCCCATAAAGAGAATTAGCCCTTCAACATCAGTACAATAGACAAGCTGGCCATCTGAATGGAAGTACTTACGCAGTTCTGCTTCCCTGTTCCGATAAAACGAGACACTTGTACTGGGTTTGAACATTCGATTCTCTTGTAGTCTTCCTGAAGCCAATAGTTCAGCAGACTGTTTTGGCACATAAAGATCTGTAACCAGATCATTCAAAGCAGACTGAGTAAACATAATTGCTTTGTCACTATCTTCATGACATGGCAGAAAAATATCTGTACTGTCTTCTTCATTAGTATAACAATGTGAGGAGGAGAGATCTGTGTCAACGTTTTCTGGAAGCGCAGTTCATTTTGGAACAGGTATGTCTTCACTATGGGCAACTGTTCGAATATCTGAAGGGATACTAGGGTATTGCAAATATTGCTTTTTTTTCTTATTCTAACCTTTCACATCGACAAGGCAGAAATTGCAGTCTTGTAAATGATTGCTTGGTTCTCTCCAAACCATAGGAACTCCAAACTGAAGTTTAGCATTCTTTCCTTGAGACCATGATCTTAAGCTGTCAATACAGGTTTTGTACACTTTTGTGAGGAGAACAATGCTTGTCTTGTTCTCCAAGTTTAACTCTGAAGTACGCACAATACACCCTCTTAACAAAGTCAGTAATGTTGCACCTCTGAGTCTTCACAGTAAATTTTCCACAGATGTAGCCAAAAATATTTGGATCATTTGATCACTGTCTTCCGTAAGATGTAGAGCCCATTGTTAGATCAGAAAAACATCCTGCAGATAAATACAAGCTAAAAGTTGCTAGCTACCTGAGTTGTTTATTGAATTTCTGTCCCCCCCCACACCTTAGGTATTGATTCACAACCCAAAAAATCAAAAACAGGGTAAAAACAATAAATATCAAAAGTCATTGAAAATTCCAATAAATAAAACAGTACCTGCACACAACTGCACACATGCTTAAATTTGCATGTATTGCCATATTTCCACTGGCCCTCATTAAACTGCCAGCATGTTCAGGATTTTTCATTTGCTCCTTGCCCCCTTGACTACCTCCTCCTTGTCCCGCCTGCTGGGAAATGCTCCCTCCGCTCCCGTGAAAGGACTGCTCATACCTTGCGGGCGCCATCACTTAAAGCCACAGGCCTATATCCTTTTGATACCACCTAATGTGAGGCCTGACCGCCTTACGCTGCCTGAAATGTTCATCATAGCGCAACCAGGTCAGCCCACCACAAGTGCGGTGAGCTTCCCCAATCGCATACACATAACAAAACAATCATGAATTATTTTCCGTGGACTTCTGAACTCTAACACTCGGTAATATAGGGAATGCTTGCATCGAGTTCTGGAAAGTTTGCTGGATAAGGCGCCAGTGCCAGCTTCGCTTCTCCTCCTTTTTCCTGTCATCCCTCTTTGCCCTATCCAAATTAAACTTCTCCAAGGGGTAAAGGGAACATTTTCCACTTATTCAGCACCACACATTTTCGCCTTCAATTGTTTTTTAAAATGCGCCCCCAAGGGGCCCTCAAAGCAAACATTAACTTGACCCTCTGCCCTATCATACAATTTTACCGCATCCCCTTTATCCTTTTCTGTTTGCAGTGACACAGATACACCAGAGCTGGGTACCTGTTCCCCCTCCACAGCCCTACAGGGGTCACCCACAATCTGATTCCCTGAACCCGATGCCGCGACCCATAGCCCGACGGGTGACACCCCTGTCCCAGTCGCTGTACCCCCTTTCATTCTTTTTAAAATGTGTGACATAGTCAACAGCACCTCCCTAATATCCGGGCCTACCATACCGTCGCCACCCCTCGGACCCAGCTCCTCTAACCCTAACGCACAACCCCCACCGATTACACCTCAACCAGCCCCTGCGGGCAACAAACATGACAAAGACTCATACTCACCAAGCTGCACAGGTGCTGTGTCCCCGGCAACCGAACGTCACGCATCCTGTAGCTCTACAGCTACATAAATGTCGCTGTCTGTATCATAACATTCTGCGCCGCCTCGCTGCCCCTGGGCTGTGCCCCTGGCCTCATCACCAGGGGGGACCGGAGCGCGTGCAGCGCGACAAACTGCCGACCTCCGTATGGCCCTGGAACGCCCCTGCGATCCCGTGAACTGTAGCGATGGCCATCCTTGTGCCCCGTCCGCCATTGCGACCATGCTGCCCACCACTCTTCTCCTGGTTCGCCTGCTGTCAGGGCCAGGCAGCAGGGGTCCAGCTGATGCAGCCTGCCCGCTGAACACCTCCTCTTCTTCCTCCCCGTTGCAGGCCCGCTACCGACGTCATCCTCCAGGGCGCCTGCCGCACACACAGCCCCCGTGTCTGGCTCCCTGCCTGCTCTGTCCTGTACCCTCCGCTACGACGCTTCTCCCGGCTCACTACGGGGTTCCACGCCACCCCCCGCAGCGCCGCTAGCCCCTGGTGACTACTGCGCTCTACGAGGAGGCCGCACATCCTGTGTGGCCTGCACTTCCGTTGCGGCACTCGATCCAGGTCTGCTCGGCAGACCTGTGCCTGCCGCCCGGCTATGCGGTTTCCTGGCGGAGGTGTGCCAAGGGGGGAGAGCCGCACCGCTTCCTCCAGCCTCCGCAGGGTCCCTGGAGGGGCTCCGGAACATGCGCCGGCCGCGCGATGACAGCCTCTCTGGGGGCCTGGTCCTCCTGCCCTTGCTCTCTGCGTCCAGGGTATCCGTAAGCGCCCATGAGGGAAGACAGCTGGCCTTATAGCCATCCCCCTCTCCTGGAGCACGCAAGCTCCTGCAGGCGCTCCATAAGATTTGACACAGACACACCTGACTGCTTCTGCATCCAGCCACGGGATGACCACTGCCGACATTGCGACCATGCTGCCCACCACTCTCCTCCTGGTTCGCCTGCTGTCAGGGCCAGGCAGCAGGGGGTCCAGCTGATGCAGCCTGCCCACTGAACACCTCCTCTTCTTCCTCCCCGTTGCAGGCCCGTTACCAACGTCATCCTCCAGGGCGCCTGCCGCATACACAGCCCCTGTGTCTGGCTCCCGGCCTGCTCTGTCCTGCACCCCGTACCTCCGCTACAACGCTTCTCCCGGCTCACTACGGGGTTCCACGCCACCCCCCGCAGCGCCGCTAGCCCCTGGTGACTACTGCGCTCTACGAGGAGGCCGCACATCCTGTGTGACCTGCACTTCCGTTGCGGCACTCGATCCAGGTCCGCTCGGCAGACCTGCGCCTGCCGTCCGGCTAGGCAGTTTCCTGGCGGAGGTGTGCCAAGGGGGGGAGGCACACCGCTTCCTCCAGCCTCCGCAGGGTCCCTGGAGGGGCTCCGGAACATGCGCCGGCCGCGCAATGACAGCTCCGGTGACAGCCTCTCTGTGGGCCTGGTCCTCCTGCCCTTGCTCTCTGCGTCCAGGGTATCCGTAAGCGCCCATGAGGGAAGATAGCTGGCCTTATAGCCATCCCCCTTTCCTGGAGCGTGCAAGCTCCCGCAGGCGCTCCATAAGATTTGACACAGACACACTTGACTGCTTCTGCCTCCAGCCACGGGATGACCATCGCCAACATAACAGAAGGTGTATGAACACCTCCTCTCCAAGTCAAAGGTGAAATCCGGATAACATTAAGCCAAATCAATTTCCTCAGATACTGTTGTTTTAAAAAAAAAATAAAAAATAGTGACATATGAAGAATAAAATAACTATCAATTTATATAAAAAGGATGCAAGTTTAGAAAAAGGGACGTAGGACTGTCCCTTACATTTTCACCACATTGCTGCATGTGGAAGAGTCAGCCTACAGTTTTGTGACCACATCAATTGCAAGTTGTAATAAAACACCTGCAGTTCTCTATACATAATAGATTTATTGCCATTATGTTCCAATGTCATGATCCTAGAATAAGGATACATGTGATATACAGAAAAGTGTGCCAATTTGTCCCCCCAAAAAAAGGTACTTAGTCAAGAAAATATTTTCGTATCTATTGGCAAGAGGTGTAACTGAGGGCGCCGTAAAAAACAATGCATGGCAGTGAGAAACTCTCTCAATATTGTTCCCCCTACCGGTGGAAACCATAAACAGGCAATACTAAAAAAAAATTGCAATATTATGCTGACCTTTTCCTATCTGTTGCCAAGAAGTGTAACTGAGGGCCCTGTGCAAAACAATGCATGTGAGTGATCAAATTTCTCGATACTGTTCCCCTTACTGGTGGAAACCATTAACAGGCAATGCAATAAAGAGTTTAAATTATTATGCTGAGTTATTGAGACAAGAGAACCGCTATGATGACTCAATGAATAATGCCATGTGGTAACAATTCTTAACCTTTATCCCAGCTGCTATATCTGTATGTGCGATGGGAGACCCGTCCCTCTGCCCCCCTAACAGAATCAGTGCAGCGCCGTGAAAGGTTCGCATTGCACAACAGCTAAGATGCACTTACATCTGTCTCTTCTGCTAAGAGAATCACTGCCTTGTGATATATGATTTTTTTTTAAACCAGGCATCAGCCAGGGGCCGCTGCTGTGCCTGGGGACCCTAATCAGCTGCCTGGTCTGCCTGCCCATAACGCCGGGCCAGGACTTGTTGCTGTGGAAGATTCTATAGTGGTAGCCAGCTCGTTGATGTAAATGTTGAAGAGCGTTGGACTTCGGCTACTCCCTTTAGACATGTTCAAATATAGATGTGAATATGTCATCAGAAATATACAGCTGTACTGTACTTATACAGTTCACTTTCGTGCTTAGCAGAATTGTGTGGTAGCCAGACTGGGCCTCTGGCTACCAGTTTTTCTCCGTTAATACATATGGAGCTGAACAATTAACACAGCAATATCTACAGCTGAAAATTTTCACCCAGCCCTTCAAGTGGCCACTGGCCAGCTTTCAAGGTCAGATGAAACTGAGATCTCATGAAGTCGTCAGACGAGGGGACATAAACCCTTATAATGTTAAAGCCTCAAGGATTTAGATAAAACCACCACAGACAGAGGTTAAGTAAACCGTAAAGTTTAACAATCACAAGCCACAAACATATGGAAACGTTAAATTTTTTTACCAGAAATGCAGCGAGGTAATTGTCTGAATGCTTTCTGTATATTTGAATATGCATTCAAAAGAGCCATTTGGATATTAACAGTACACTATTAACAGCAATCATCTATATTCTTGAAAAACGCAAGATTAACCCATAGACTACTATCTATAGTCATGACAATCTTTTTTAGCAATATCTATAGCAAAATTATGTTAAGTAATGTTAAAAGTAGCTGCTACTATGTATTGCATAAATAACATTGGTTTTTGAACATCTGCTCATTCTTGCATTTCTAAAACTGTGACCATGCTCAATATTCCACAACTGTTCCGTTCTGCTGTGTAGTAAATATTGGAGAGACACCATAGATGATCACAGAGGCTTTCAACAAAGTAATTTATAAATAATAACATTATTTTTTTTTAACGTTTTATAATCCAGTAAAGAAGGAACATGCAGTGTCACTCATACAAGTTATCGCTTACAAAATTTATTAAGTCCCCTGCATCTACAAGCATTCAGCCGTCACTGTTTTGTATTAAACTCTTACCATTTGAGTCAGGCAAAGTTATGGCTCTGAAGGAGATAAACAAACATAGTTTACCAAGAAATATTTGTAATGAAATACTGAGCCACCATCACAGCATTGCTATATCCAATTTAAATGCAGTGTATTATGTCCAATGTGCGCAACCAGCCAACCATAAAAGGAGCTTTTCAAAGAAACTCATTAAGGTACAGAAATGTTATGAAGGAAAGCGACGAGACCGGCCTATGTCGAGGAGTGAACATGATGAAGGGGACGTTCATCCTGGGCCGGTCGGCACTGTTGGGCTTCCTGTTCAAGTACATGGGCAGACCACCATAAGCTCCTTTTACTGGTGGACCAAGAAACAAATATACAACATGGATGGACGGCTTAGTGTGAACCCATCAGAGCCAGATGATTGTGATTGTTGGGTGGTAGCCAGACTGGGCCTCTGGCTACCAGTTTTTCTCGGTAAATAGATACGGAGCTGAACTATTAACACAGCAATATCTCCAGCTGGACTGTAGTTATACAGTTCACTTTCCTGCTTTGCAGAATTTGCTGTTAGCCAGACTGGTCCTCTGGCTAACAGTTTATCTTCGTAAATAGATACGGAGATGAACAATTCCACCATCAATGTATACAGCTGTATTGTACTGATAGAGTAAACGTTCCTGTTTTTCAATTTTGGTGTTAGCCAAACTGGTGCTCTGAGTATGGGTGTTCCTGCGGAAATAGATAAGGAGCAGAACAATTGACACAACCATATGTCCAGGTGGACTGTAGTTGTACAGGTCACTTTGCTGCTTTGCAGAATTGTCTGGTAGCCAGACTGGGCCTCTGGCTACCAAGTTTTCTCGGAAAATAGATACGTATCTGAACAATGAACACATTTATATCTCCAGATGGACTGTAGTTGTACAGTTCACTTTCCTGCTTTGCAGAAATTGCTGTTAGCCAGAATGGGCCTCTGGCTAAAATTTTTTCTTTGAAAATAGATACGGAGCTGAACAATGAATACATTTACCGTATATACTCGAGTATAAGCCGACCCGAGTATAAGCCGACCCCCTAATTTTGCCACAATAAACTGGGAAAACTTACTGACTCGAGTATAAGACTAGGGTGGAAAATTAGATTATGCCCTATATGCTGCCCATGTATTATGCCCCCATAGATGCTCCATAGATTGTGCCCCCATAGATGCTTCATATATTGTGCCCCATAGATGATCCATAGAGTATGCCCCATAGATGCTCCATAGATTGTGCCCCCATAGATGCTCCATAGATTGTGCCCCATAGATGCTCCATAGATTGTGCCCCCATAGATGCTCCATAGATTGTGCCCCCATAGATGCTCCACAGATTGTGCCCCCATAGATGCTCCATAGATTGTGCCCCGATAGATGCTCCATAGATAATGCCCCCATAGATGCTCCACAGATTGTGCCCCCATAGATGCTCCATAGATTGTGCCCCCATTGATTCTCCATAGATTATGCCCCCATAGATTGTGCCCCCATATATGATCCCTAGATTGTGCCCCATAGATTGTGCCCCCATTGATGATCCATAGATTGTGCCCCCAAAGATTGTGCCCCCATAGATTATGCCCCCATATATGATCCATAGATTGTGCCCCCATAGATTATGCTCCATAGTATAGGCCTCAATTGCTGCCGCAGCTGCTGCAACCGAAAAAAAAAAAAGACATACTCACCTCTCGTCGCTGGGGGCCAGGTGCCGGTGTCCTGAGCAGGCGGGGACACCGGCGCGCTATGGGGGACAGGTGCCGGTGTCACCGCTCGCTCAGGGCCCCAGCACCTGAGACATTTACCTGTCACCGCTGCTCGCCGCCGTCTTCCGGGTCCTCCAGCAGTGAATGATCAGGCAGAGGGCGCGGCGCACACTAACCACGTCATCGCGCCCTCTGCCTGAACATCGCAGCAAGAGGACCCGAGGACACAGCAGAACGGGACAGGTAAATATCGCTTATGCTTACCCCTCTGCCGGCGCGTCTCTGCCCTGCTCTTCTCCCACTGTCCCGGCAATGTTCAGCAGTCACGTGTTACCGCTCATTAAAGTCATGAATATGTGCATATTCATGACTTTAATGAGCGGTACCAGCTGACCGCTGAACACTGGCGCCGGGACCGTGGGAGAAGAGCAGGGGCTGCAGAGACCGCGCCGGCGGAGGGGTGAGTATATAGGACAGCTGCGCTCCCCCTCCCCCGCCGACCCCCTGGTATATGACTCGAATATAAGCCGAGAGGGGGACTTTCAGCCCTAAAAATTGGGCTGAAAATCTCGGCTTATATTCGAGTATATACGGTATATCTCCAGATGGACTGTAGTTATACAGTTCATTTTCCTGCTTTGCAGAAATTGCTGTTAGCCAGACTGGGCCTCCTGCAAACATTTTATCTTTGTTAATAGATACGGAGAAGAACAATTCCCCCAACAATGTATACAGCTGAATTCTACTGAAACAATAAACTTTCCTGCTTTTTAATTAGGGTGTTAGCCAAACTGGGCCTCTGAGTATGGGTGTTCCTGCGGAAATAGATACGGAGCTGACCAATTGACACAACAATATGTACAGCTGGACTGTACTTCTAGAGTTCACTTTCATGCTTTGCAGAATTGGGTGGTAGCCAGACTGGGCCTCTGGCTACCAAGTTTTCTCGGAAAATAGATACGTATCTGAACAATGAACACATTTATATCTCCAGATGGACTGTAGTTATACAGTTCATTTTCCTACTTTGCAGAAATTGCTGTTAGCCAGACTGGGCCTCTGGCTAAAATTTTTTCTTTGAAAATAGATACGGAGCTGAACAATGAACACATTTATATCTCCAGATGGACTGTAGTTATACAGTTCATTTTCCTGCTTTGCAGAAATTGCTGTTAGCCAGACTGGGCCTCTGGCAAACTTTTTATCTTCGTTAATAGATACGGAGAAGAACAATTCCCCCAACAATGTATACAACTGAATTCTACTGATACAATAAACTTTCCTGCTTTTCAATTAGGGTGTTAGCCAAACTGGGTCTCTGAGTATGGGTGTTCCTGCGGAAATAGATACGTAGCTGACCAATTGACACAACAATATGTACAGCTGGACTGTACTTCTAGAGTTCACTTTCATGCTTTGCAAAATTGGGTGGTAGCCAGACTGGGCCTCTGGCTAACATTTTTTCTGCGTAAATAGATACGAAGATGAAGAATTCCAACAACAATGTATTCAGCTGCATTGTACTGATAGAATAAACTTTACTGCTTTTAAATATGGGTGTTATCCAAAGTGGGACTCTGAGTATGGGTGTTACTGCAGAAATCTAGAAGGATATTTTTAATATTTTGAGTATACTATATATACCTCTTATCTGTAGATCTACTACACGTGTTTTGTGCCGACTCTTCGTTGGACTTATCCAATTTATCCATTTGCAGCATCTTAACATCCATTAGACACCTAAACATAAGGCATTTTGGCTACCTCACTATGTGGCCTGCCCCACCACCCCTCCTCCACCAACAAAATTGTCATTTTCTTGTGTCATACATACTGATGATGACCCTTTCAGCGTGAGTCTGCCTATAGGCTCCTGCAAGTGGATTGCTCAGCAGGGCACTGGGGTACTCTGTACCCTGCCGGTGTGTTAAAGGGATGTGTCACACCAGCAGTGACCCTGTCCGTGTCCCTGGCTGTTCAATGAAAAGGGGAATAATTTACAGGGGAGGATTAGATTTTCTATTACACTGTTGGTTACGCCACCTGTGGTTTATGTTGAAAGCTGAACGGCGCTCCAGTGCATATCCTCTGAAACTGGTGGTGATGCAGCAGAGTTTGACTAGCTCGCCACAGGCACAGCTTCTTGCCTCAGGGCTGAAGTATATTTTGGTGGATGAATGGTGCTGTTAAATGTAGCACTGTGTACAAGGTGCCGCTGGAACAAATTTAGATCACACATTCGGGGGCAGTTTACAAGGCTTTACTCCGAGTTGAGGTGTGCACATATGCCCCCTTGGTACAGTATCCTCCAGGTGAGTTTCTCTGCAAACTCCCAGGTACATTGTAAAGACAGCTTTACAGAACTACTTTAAATATGTTCCTTTCTGTGTCATCTCACGATGTAGTATTACTCCCCTGTCCTTCCTGCCAACACCTCGCAATCATTGTCCCAAGGCAGTAGCCGCGTGAAGGATTCCTAATGACTCAGAACTTCATGAGTATGATGTCCCTTTTGTGAGTGTACATATTTTCCTCCAGAATAGGTAGATGCTACCAAGGCCTTATTGAATATCTGTATCAGTTGGTGACGTCTTTTGTCAAGGCAATCTCATTTGCATTGGTAATAGTTGTAACATACCATAAACGTGGCAGCTTCCATCAATTTTTACACGGCGGCACATTCTACCCTTACGAAAGTCAGGTTGATGGAGGTCACAGAAGCTCGGTGAGAAACCGGCAGGTAATTTTTTAATTGTTTTACAAATGTAATGGCCTTATCAGTGGTGGTTCTATTAGTGCTGTGCAATGATGGTTAAATACAAAGGCTTATTATCAGGTTGAGGTGCCGAGTCGACTGTGAAGGGTTTTGGTGACAGAGGACAGCTTCAAGTTTCAAGACACAAAAACCCAGACCCTGATCCACCAGAATACAAGGTTAAATTTATTAAAAGTACAGAACTGTAACGCTCCTTTGGGACTGATCACCATGGCCCACTGCGAACTGAAATGTCAAAGTCAGTACACAAATGTCCAGTCTAAAATCACTACGGCATATGACTCCTCACTTTGATTTTGGACTACCCATGTTAGTATTACTGTACAATTCCAAAATATTTATTGTAAATCCCTATCTGTTTAGTGCTGCAATGTAAGCCACACAGTCACCCAGGAATATACTTGCATTTAAAATTCCCCAGTGTTGTCCAGGTACACCAACTGCTATTCTATATTTGGGTCCACATTTCATGTGCGATGACGAGTCACCTGTGAATCTCTGTGAATGAAGGTACAAAGAGTCATCACTAGGGATCCTAAAGGGATGTGCATTTTCCTAGGCTTTTCTCCGAGTTCAAGTGTGCACACATGCATGCTTGGTACAGTGTCCTCCACGTGAGGGGCTCATCAAACTCACCGGTAAATTGGGAAGGCAACTTTCACTGATTGCTTTAAATTTGTTCCTTTCTCTGTTGTCTCACGGTGTAGTATTACTCTTTGGTCCTTCCTGACAAGACCTTGCAATCACTGTCCCAAGCCAGTAGCCGCAAAACACGTGGTATAACGTCTGCTCTTCTTTTCCTTGCTATTATATAGACATGTTTTTGGCAAACATAATTGATGTTCAGTAGCTGAGACTCCTCGAGATGACACTGCCTCCGGCTTGCTATGTGAGTACGGAAGTTATATAATAGGCTAATGGCCCGGTGTCCCTTCTGCAACCTGGGTGAATGTGGTGCATGCAGTGTACACAGGGGAAAGCGGGGTTGGGACAGTACTGCCTAGACCACAGTATAGGCAACATGGATCAACGATGCTCTCCGTATCCAATGCCGGGGGAGATAAGTTTTCATGCTCACAGTATCCAAACACACTGCCACTGTAGTGCAGCTGTGAGCCAAAGTCTGATAGTCCAGGTGCCGGGTTGCTAGAGAGTCCAAGACTCTCAGGATGTGACTCAAAGCATACTCAGAATCCCACCAGGGCAACCAACTCCTGGGGCACATTGCAAGCTAAGCGCTCACACTTACACAGCCTACTGACTTTGATCCTGGGGGGCCATTCTTTCCACCAGATGAATACATGAGTCACCTGGCGCACACGGGCAAGTGCAGGTTCACTGAGGTTCAATGAGCAGGTGGGGGGCCGACTCGTGTGCAACGGCACTGGTACAGGGACCCGCATAGTACAAACATTTGCCTCTGACGGTGGGATGGGCCCTCTCGCCGTCAGACGCACCGGCGTACTATGAGGGGCCCTGTGCCAGTGCCGTCGCCCACTAGTCGGCCACCCCTGCTTGCTAAGGGCCACAGCACTTGCAATACTCACCTCTCCATTCTCCACCGCTGTGACGTCTTCCGCGTTTCCTGACAGTTAAACTCAGGTTACAGAGGGAAATTACCTCACGACTGTACTCCCTCTGCATAAACAGTCCAAGTGCAGACACCTGTAAGATGGTGAGGATGAGGAAGGCAGAGTAGACCACTGCACAGCAAGGAGAGTTATTAAATATTGTTAAATGTTTTCACGAATATATGGGTAGCATTTCACACTGGATCATTAATAATGTGGACCATCATATATGGAGTTTTCTTTGGGCCCATAAAACACGAGCATCATCCATGGGGCACAACATATACAGTAGCATTGTTAATGGGGCAGATCAGAGACTGGAGCAGCAGGCATGGGGCCGATCAGAGACTGGAGCACCAGGCATGGGGCCAATCAGAGACTGGAGCAGCAGCCATAGGGCCCATCATATACTGTAGCATTGTCAATTGGGCAGATCAGAGACTGGAGCAGCTGGCATGGGGCCTATCAGAGACTGGAGCAGCAGCCATGGGGCCGATCAGAGACTGGAGCACCAGCCATAGGGCCCATCATATACTGTAGCCTTGTCAATTGGGCAGATCAGAGACTGGAGCAGCAGGCATGGGGCCGATCAGAGACTGGAGCAGCAGGCATGGGGTTAATCAGAGACTGGAGCAGCAGCCATAGGGCCCATCATATACAGCAGCATTGTCAATGGGGCAGATCAGAGATGGAGCAGCAGGCATGGGACCAATCAGAGACTGGAGCAGCAGCCATGTGGCCCATCATATACAGTAGCATTGTCAATGGGGCAGATCAGAGACTGGAGCAGCAGCCATGGGGCCGATCAGAGACTGGAGCAGCAGGCATGGGGCCGATCAGAGGCTGGAGCAGCAGGCATGGGGCCGATTAGAGACTGGAGCACCAGGCATGGGGCCAATCAGAGACTGGAGCAGCAGCCATGGGGCCGATCAGAGACTGGAGCAGCAGCCATAGGGCCCATCATATACTGAAGCATTGTCAATGGGGCAGATCAGAGACTGGAGCAGCATTTATGGGCACATTATACACTGGATCATTAAGAATATGGACCATGATTTTGGCCCATAACACACTGGAGCATCATCCATGGGGCCAATCATATACAGGAGCATTGTCAATTGGGCAGATCAGAGACTGGAGCAGCAGGCATGGGGACAATCAGAGACTGGAGCAGCAGCCATGGGGCAGATCAGAGACTGGAGCAGCAGGCATGGGGCCAATCAGAGACTGGAGCAGCAGCCATGGGGCAGATCAGAGACTGGAGCAGCAGGCATGGGGCCCATCATATACAGTAGCATTGTCAATTGGGCAGATCAGAGACTGGAGCAGCAGGCATGGGGCCAATCAGAGACTGGAGCAGCAGCCATGGGGCAGATCAGAGACTGGAGCAGCAGGCATGGGGCCAATCAGAGACTGTAGCAGCAGCCATGGGGCCGATGAGAGACTGGAGCAGCAGGCATGGGGCCCATCATATACAGTAGCATTGTCAATGGGGCAGATCATAGACTGGAGCAGCAGGCATGGGGCCAATCAGAGACTGGAGCAGCAGCCATGGGGCAGATCAGAGACTGGAGCAGCAGGCATGGGGCCGATGAGAGACTGGAGCAGCAGGCATGGGGCCCATCATATACAGTAGCATTGTCAATGGGGCAGATCATAGACTGGAGCAGCAGGCATGGGGCCAATCAGAGACTGGAGCAGCAGCCATGGGGCAGATCAGAGACTGGAGCAGCAGGCATGGGGCCAATCAGAGACTGTAGCAGCAGCCATGGGGCCGATCAGAGACTGGAGCAGCAGGCATGGGGCCCATCATATACAGTAGCATTGTCAATTGGGCAGATCAGAGACTGGAGCAGCAGGCATGGGGCCAATCATAGACTGGAGCAGCAGCCATTGGGCAGATCAGAGACTGGAGCAGCAGCCATGGGGCCAGTCAGAGACTGAAGCAGCAGCCATAGGGCCCATCATATACAGTAGCATTGTCAATGGGGCAGATCAGAGACTGGAGCAGCAGCCATAGGGCCCATCATATACTGAAGCATTCAACATGGGGACATCAGACACTGGAGCAGCATTAACGTGGACCATTACACGCTGGAACATTAATAATGGGGCGCATTATATATGGAGCTTGATTTTGGACCATCATACACTGGAGCATCATCCATGTGGACCATCATATACTGGAGCATCATAGGGGGTTCATTATTTATGGGCCATCATATAGGGTATGGAGCATCACATGGGGCCTATTCTGTATGGAGCATTATATGGGGCTCATTCTTCTGTATGGCACACTATGTGGTGGCCATAGTACTGTATGAAGGTATATAGTGTCCTTTTTTCTAGCTATTGTAGATTTTAACATAGATATCAGTCATGTCATGTAAGAAGTGAAGTATTTTGCATTGCACTATACCGAGATTTCTGTGCCATAACGGAGCATTATTAATTGTGGTATGTGTTAAAGGGGCCCACTGATACTCTTTGCCCCAGGGCACACGAAAACCGGGAGCCATCCCAACCCCCCCCACAAGTTGAGCCAAATAACCCCCATTTTTCAATGCGTAAACATTATAAAGTCAATAAAGGTTGCCAAGCTTAAGTAATAATGATTGATGTTGTTTCCATTGAAATGGGCACTGTAGGTGTGTTTTCTGTCCTCCACTGTCTACTTTGCTTCCCCATTGACTTGCATTGGGTTTCGTGTTTCGATTGACCCGCTGATTTTTCGCGATAGTCGGCCGATTTCACTCGACCCGACTTTTGCGAAAGTCGGGTTCTGTGAAACCCGACTCGACCAGAAAAAAGGGAAAGTCGCTCATCTCTAGTTGCAATATCTGTATATTGCTGTATAGAACTTGTTACCATTTTATATGCAAAACTGTAGCCATGATTGTATAGATAATCTTTTTGACACACTGCAGCTACATTCAAATGTTGTGCCGTTATTCACTGCGGTTGTTCGCTGCGATTTTCCATTATCACAGCAAAAATGCATGGTTTTTATCACAGCATTAAAGAAAATGTAGCAAAAATGCTGTGGTTCTGTTTTGAAACACAATGCATATCCATACAGTGCTGGGGTCCTGGGCTCAAATCCCAACATCTGCAAGGAGTTTGTATGTTCTCCCTGTGTTTGCGTAGGTTTCCTCCGGATTCTCCAGTTTCCTCCCACACTCTAAAGACATACTGATAGAGAATGTAGTTTGTAAGCCCCATTGGGGACATCGATGATAATGTCTGTAAAGTAGTGTTGAGCATTCCGATACCGCAAGTATCGGGTATCGGCCGATATTCGCTGTATCGGAATTCCGATACTTAGTTCCGATATTTTTCCAATATCGTATACCGGAATCGGAAGTTCCCATAATTCTTTGAGAGGCAATGTGATTTTAGTCAGCCAATGAGGAATCTTATGAAGTGTGGGCACATCCTGTAATGCTGCGGTCATCTTAACTAATGGCATGGCTGTGATTGGCTGCTGAAATGATGTCAGAATGCACTATAAAAGGCGCCGCCGCCATTTTAGCGTCACTGTGCTGTGAACTCAGTTAGGGACAGAACGCTGTTCTGCTGACTTTGAGGGACAGTTAGACATTGCGATTTTGTGTACTGTGCTTTAGGCAGGCTAGTTTACCAACCGCTGTGTAAAGCTTCCTTTTGCCAGTGTTGTTTTAACAGCTCTGTGCAAGGTGTGTGTGAGAGTGCAGGTGACGCTGCAGTTTGCTCTGCATCCACCGCTGTTTGTAGGCATCTGCACGTGTCACTCACTGACTTTTTTTAATTTTATTTTGTGGAATTGGTGCAGCTCCATTATATTTGAAAAAAATCTAATCTATTAGTGTGACGCGCTTCCATCCGTATACAATACATTGGTTGCAAACACTATAGAAGTACAGAAAGGAGCCTTTCACAGATAGTGAACAGTTGTGTTTCAGTGTTCACTGCAGTCTGTGAGGTTTTGATTTTTTGAGTGCAGATCACGCTCCAGTTAGTTCTTCAACCACTGCTGGTTGTAGTCTGCTGAGCGTGTGTCACTGCCTCATCCTTCACATTTTTCTCTAATTGGTGCTGCTCCATTATATTTGAAAAAAATCTAATCTATTAGTGTGACGCGCTTCCATCCGTATACAATACATTGGTTGCAAACACTATAGAAGTACACAAAGGGGCCTTTCACAGCTACTGAACAGTTGTCTGCAGTGTTCACTGTAGTCTGTGAGCTTTTCATTTTTTGAGTGCAGATTACGCTCCAGTTAGTTCTTCAACCACTGCTGGTTGTAGTCTGCTGAGCGTGTGTCACTGCCTCATCCTTCACATTTTTCTCTAATTGGTGCTGCTCCATTATATTTGAAAAAAATCTAATCTATTAGTGTGACGCGCTTCCATCCGTATACAATACATTGGTTGCAAACACTATAGAAGTACAGAAAGGAGCCTTTCACAGATAGTGAACAGTTGTGTTTCAGTGTTCACTGCAGTCTGTGAGGTTTTGATTTTTTGAGTGCAGATCACGCTCCAGTTAGTTCTTCAACCACTGCTGGTTGTAGTCTGCTGAGCGTGTGTCACTGCCTCATCCTTCACATTTTTCTCTAATTGGTGCTGCTCCATTATATTTGAAAAAAATCTAATCTATTAGTGTGACGCGCTTCCATCCGTATACAATACATTGGTTGCAAACACTATAGAAGTACACAAAGGGGCTTTTCACAGCTACTGAACAGTTGTCTGCAGTGTTCACTGCAGTCTCTGAGGAATAACCACACTTAGGCCTTATAACTTTTCTGACTTTCTTTATCAGTCTACCAAGATGAAGAAGGCAGGGAGTAAGGCACGTGGTCGTGGCTGTGGAGTTTCAGCAGGGAGAGGACGTGGGGATTCTGTGGCTGCTGCCGCACCCAGTGACACAGCATCCACCAGTTTTCCCCGTGAGCGTTCCTTTATGCGCACTTTTGTAGGAGCTCAGCGTACCCCCCTGCTGCGGGAAGAACAAATTGAAGCCGTTGTTGGTTGGATGGCAGCCAATGCATCGACTTCAATTGCTTCCACCTCCTCTCAGGACCACAGCACTGTTGAACAACCATCTGTCTCTTCACCGCCTGCCAAATTGCCCAGGCAGTCAGAGAGTTCTGAACTGGAGCCAGCTGAGTCTCTGCTTCTGTTCTCAGAATCTGTTGGCTTGCAAACAGGGGCCCAGCCAAGCAGCATTCTGGAATGTGAAGAAGAGGCAGTATGCAGTGATGCGCAACAGCTGTGTCTCTCTGAATGTGAAGAGGCGGGTGAGCCAGTGCCGATGGTCAGCACACCGCAGAACGCATCTGATGATGATGAGACTCAGGTGCCAGTTTCTGTTGAGCATGGTGCTGGCCAGACCACCCAACAGCAGCAGGTGTTGGAAGAGGGTAGTGGAGATGATGAGGTCCAAGACCCAACATGGCGTGAGGAACAGGAAGGTGGTGGTAGCAGCTCTGAGGAAGAGATTGCCCCAACGGTCCAAACAGTAGGGAGAGGTAGGCTGCAGACTCGGTTGCCTGTAGCCTCCAGTTTGGCACCCGTTCGTAGCAGTTCTCTTCCAACAGCCAAAACGGGCGCTCCCAGGACTTGCACTGCGTGGTCCTTTTTTGACACACTTGCAGATGATATTTGCTATGTCAAATGCAAGCTGTGTAATCAAAAAGTAAAAAGAGGTAAAAGTGTCAGTAACCTTAATACCACAAATATGTGGAAACATGTGCGGTCAAAGCACGTGGTTGAGTTACAAAGACACACTGGAGATGTAGGCCAACCTACAGCAGCACCTACATCTTCAGCTCGTGTTGGAGCCTCTTCCTCCAGCTCACACACAGCTGGTTCGGCTTCCTCACAGGATCGCCATGGAAGAACCTCTGTCACTGTTGTCCAGAGACCCAGTGTTATTCCACCCACAGCTGCAAGTTCCCTGTCATCCTCACACTCCCAGGCCACAAAATAGCCATCGGTAGCACAGGCATGGGATAAAAGACGGCCATACTCGGCAAACCATCCACGAGCACAGGCTCTGAATGCTGGCATTGCAAAACTCCTGTCCCTTGAAATGCTGTCATTCAGGCTGGTGGAGACTGACAGTTTCCGTAACTTAATGGCATTGGCAGTCCCACAATACAATGTGCCCAGCCGATTTTATTTCAGCAGGCAAGCCGTCCCTGGTCTGCAAAAGCATGTTGAGGGAAAAATTAAACATGCGCTACTAAACGCCGTCAGTAGCAAGGTCCACCTGACCACCGATGCATGGACCAGTACCCATGGCCAGGGACGATACCTTTCCCTCACTGCCCATTGGGTCAATGTTGTGGAGCCGGGTACAGATCTTGCGAGTGGCGCTGTACGTGTTCTGCCAACTCCAAGGATTGCAGGAATCAAGTCTGTCCACATTGACTCCTCCTCCTGCTCCAGTTCCTCAGAATCATCGCTGCAGGAGCCGTCACGGTCTACCTCCACATGGACCCGTGAATGCTTACCTGTTGTGACCGATATGAGCACAGCCGTGGCCAAATGTCAACAGGCCGTCCTGAAATTAATTTCCATGGGGAATCGAAGCCACACAGCGCAGGAGCTCTGGAATGCCATCAAGCAGGAGAGCGACGTGTGGTTTTTGTCAGCTAATCTCCAGCCAGGCTTGGTAGTGTGTGACAATGGCCGAAATCTGGTGGCAGCTCTGGGCCTTGGCAACCTCACTCACATACCATGTCTGGTACATGTGCTCAACTTGGTCGTGCAGAGTTTTTTGAGGGACTATCCGGATCTTGATGCACTGCTGCACAAGGTCCGCCTAGAGTGTGCTCACTTGCGACGTTCCAGCATGGCCAGATCGCGCATTGCAGCTCTGCAACGCAGATTTTGCCTTCCTGAACATCGCATCATATGTGACGTACCCACCAGGTGGAATTCCACGTTACATATGTTGGAGCGGTTGTGTGAGCAGCAGCCAGCAGTAATGGAGTATCAGCTGCATCAGTCGCAATCAACTCGCAATTTGCGCCGTTCACACTTCACCACTACTGAGTGGGCCTCTATGAAGGACATCTGCCACGTTTTGCGTGCGTTTGATGAGTCAACGCGGATGGCGAGTGCAGATGATGCACTAGTCAGCCTGACTGTCCCCCTTATCTGCCTGCTTCAAAAAACACTGCAAGCACTAAGGGATGAGGTTTTGGAAGAGGTGGAGGATGAGGAGTCACAAATTCCATCACCTTCTGGACAGTCAGCGCAACGTGGTTCCTCACAAAGGGCTGGGCAGGGCTCACTTAGTGAGGAGGATGAGGAGGAGTCAATGGAGGAGGAAGACATCGCTCCAGAGGGAGGTACACAACGCTCTAGTCAGTATGTAGAGCGAGGGTGGGGTGATGCAGAGCAGGCAGAGATGACGCCTCTTGCAGGGGACAGCGTTTGTTGGCCAGTTGGGAGTCTGCAGCACATGGTTGATTTCATGCTGCAGTGCCTGAGAAACGACCGCCGCATCGCCCACATTCTCACCACGTCTGATTAATGGGTGTACACCCTCCTAGACCCTCGCTACCGGGACAACTTACAAAGCCTCATCACACCGTTGAACCGGGAGCGTAAAATGCGGGAGTACAAAGAGACACTGGTGCAATCCATAATGTTCTCCATTCCAGCCGAGAGCACTGCTGCTGCTACTGCTTTACAAAGCAGCTCTGTGCGTCGAGGCAGTGGAGACAGCTCTGCAACAAGAGGGAGCACAAGCAGCGCCTCTGCACAGGGCAAGACCAGTATGTTCCAAATGTGGCGAAGTTTTGTGGCAGCGCCACAAATGTCTACACCATCCGAGACGGCTCCAGTCAGCAGGAGGCAACGTTTCCATAAGATGGTGACAGACTACTTGTCTTTCCCTCTCAGTGTACTCCCAGATGGCTCTTCCCCATTCAAGTTTTGGGTCTCTAAGCTGGATACATGGCCAGAGCTTAGCCAGTATGCATTGGAGGTGCTGGCTTGCCCCGCTGCCAGTGTATTATCGGAGCGCGTCTTTAGTGCTGCAGGTGGTGTACTAACAGACCGTCGCATGCGACTATCCTCCGATAATGTAGACCGGCTTACTTTTCTGAAAATGAACAAGGCATGGATCTCGCCAGAATTTGTCTGTCCGTTTTCAGATTAAATAACTGGTTCGCAACGTTATCCATGTCTCCTGTTATGTTCATCTTTCTACCACCTGAACTCTACTCCCTGGGCTACAACACTGCCAGTTGCTGCTCAGAAGTGTCGTGTCCACAGACCAATACACAAGCTATAGTGTTAGTGGGGTTCAGTAACGCCAGCTGTTCCCCTGCTGTGTGTCCGGCAAGAAGTCTCCTGTTTCCTACACATGCACAGAAAAACCCATGTGGAACATGCTCCAAATAGGGAAGAGCCGTCACCCTGATTGTTATGCTTAAAACAGGAAATTGTGAAGTTTTCCAGGCCTACAATGATACATTTTTATAACAAATATGGACAAATAATAATTTGTCATCACAGCGCATATCTACACAAATTTCTATTAGAAATGGTAACAAAAACTAAAACATAGTGTTCACTTTTTGAAATTAATGCATTAAAAGTACATTTCTTAATTATCAATTAATGCTTTTTAAGGAACTTTATCTGTACCTGTAAGATAATGCAGTCAATGGATGTACGAATCATAAAATCATCATCATCACATCACGAGTTTTATTTATGACAGACATTATAAAATACACATACTGATGCCAACTGTAACTTCACACACCATATATGAAATGGCCAGCATCTAAACATGGTAATAATGTGCAATAATAAATTATTACATCTAGAAAGTGCATCATGCATACTGACAATAGGTAGTTATACCTGCAAGTGCTGTTGAAACAACCACAACAGATATAAATTAATAATGGTATATAGGTATCACAGTGCATAGTTAGTCATGGACAATGTCGATGTAATACTGTACCTCAATAAAGTCAGCGTCAACCATTATGCTTGTTAGTCTTGTAGATTGTTAAGAGGGAACATGCTTTTTTTGTTGGTCATAGGTGGAGTATTAGACAGTAAATGATTACTGCTGTCGTATTTTTGGCGTCCCTAGGGCACAATAACGCTGCGTAACGTCACATTTTATAGAGTCATCTAATAGACACACGCTACCCTACCCTACGAGTGACAGTAGGAAGGTAGTGTTGTTGACGGATAAAGCCTTGCGCAACCAAACATGCAAAATGCATGATTGCAGCCGCAGACTTTATTGACGTACAGTATAACATCGCCATTACCCATCAGAGGCTGTCCACTGTCTGATACAGACATAGAATATACCTTTGCTATCCGTAGCCTTTGTTTCACCTACATTTGCAGGCACACACTTAAATTGTGACAATGCATAATGTTTTTTTAAATGGTTATTTTTTATCGTACATTATTGCGTCATCACATTGATGAGTCCATGCTGGACATGTCTTACATGCTGTACAAAGTAACGATTTTATTAACTTAAATAATTGAAATGTCTGTGACTGTCACATATAAATTGCAATGATGATGATGAGTGACTATTCCAAAATCCATTGTCTTCACTATGTTATGGTTTAACATAGCGTTCCTTAAGCATTATTCATAAATACAAAAATGGACTTTTATTCTTAAATTTACAACACTATATTTTGTAACCAATTTTTTGGGTGGTGTGTTGTTCCATTTCTTGTTGGCATGTGCATATATGCGTTTATATTTCCAGGGTCTTTATTTTTATTCTTGAAGTTAGGAAACATGTGTATATTCGTACCGTGTTAGCCAGTAGATAGAAAAATATTTAGACTTGAGAGTCCGCAGTGGTTGATACCTTTTAATGGATAACTGAAAAGATGGTAACAAATTGCAAGCTTTCGAGGCTACTCACGTCTCTTCATCAGGCAAAGACTAAAACAAAAAATGAAGCATCACATATTTCTATACACAACAGGACACAGGAATAGTGCAATAGGTAAGACAAGTAAGTGACGTGTAGCAGAACTGTCATTATCACAGAGGGATGAACATAAATATTGGAACAGTTCCTAGATAAGGATAGAAAGTTTTATTGCCCTCTGATTGGGGTCTGGTTTTGTGTTTTCATGCCCCTGGAAGGGCAGAGACGCAGATTCCTTAATTGATATAGAATGACATAAATCCGTGTGATCTATTCATTCCATCACTAACAGTGTCAAAGGTCATGATGAGCTTATATTCTGAAACCTTTGTATCTTTCTCATATTTGAAGTTATATTTTAATACCAGTAATTCCATATCCATCATGCTATGACCGGGCATACAAAAGTGTTTTGCCACAGGTAAATCCATTATTTTTTCTCTTATTGTGTGGCGCTGATAATTCATCCTTGTTCTCATTTTTTGGCCGGTCTCCCCTCACTTGTCCCTCCCTCACTTGTCTTACCTATTCCTGTGTCCTGTTGTGTGTAGAAATATGTGATTCTTCATTTTTTGTTTTAGTCTTAGCCTGATGAAGAGACCTGAGTAGTCTCGAAAGCTTGGAATTTGTTACCATATTTTCAGTTAGCCATTAAACGGTATCAACCACAGAGGACTCTCAAGTATAAATATTTTTTCTATTCTTGGAATTGAAATTCATCATTTTATTGTCCTAGTAAAACTTCATTTATTCTTGTTTGAAGTACATACATTTGCAATGGCCACGTAACAAGGCAATAACTCAATATTTTATGCCTACACCCTCCTTGACCCTGGGCTTCAACACCGCCAGTTGCTGCTCAGAAGTGTTAGATGCACAGATGAAAACAATTGCTGATGTGTTTGTGGGGTTCAGTAACGCCTGCTGTTCCCCTGCTGTGTGTCTGGCAAAAATTACTGCTGCTAACTACAACTTCAACTTCAAACATCTCATACTAGGCCTCTGCCTACACCCTCCTTGACCCTGGGCTTCAACACCGCCAGTTGCTGCTCAGAAGTGTTAGATGCACAGATGAAAACAATTGCTGATGTGTTTGTGGGGTTCAGTAACGCCTGCTGTTCCCCTGCTGTGTGTCTGGCAAAAATTACTGCTGCTAACTACAACTTCAACTTCAAACATCTCATACTAGGCCTCTGCCTACACCCTCCTTGACCCTGGGCTTCAACACCGCCAGTTGCTGCTCAGAAGTGTTAGATGCACAGATGAAAACAATTGCTGATGTGTTTGTGGGGTTCAGTAACGCCTGCTGTTCCCCTGCTGTGTGTCTGGCAAAAATTACTGCTGCTAACTACAACTTCAACTTCAAACATCTCATACTAGGCCTCTGCCTACACCCTCCTTGACCCTGGGCTTCAACACCGCCAGTTGCTGCTCAGAAGTGTTAGATGCACAGATGAAAACAATCGCTGATGTGTTTGTGGGGTTCAGTAACGCCTGCTGTTCCCCTGCTGTGTGTCCGGCAAAAATTACTGCTAGCTACCTAATCATGGTGAAAAAAACATGACATGTCAAAGTGTCTAGTGCTACACATAGATATGAGGCTACACCCTGATTTCTAAGCTGTAAACATTTGAAACGTCAGCTTTAAAACCATAAAATGATTAGTCTTTGTCACAAATCTGTAACAAAATAATTGTGACATATTATTACAGATATGCACATGTCGAAAACAAATGCAAACACAAAAGCCTACTTATGCTATAGGATACTGATGGTCAACCTTGTCACTCCATAGCTTAGACAAATCCAACTCACATCATGACTCAAATGCTGCAATGTTGGAAGTGCATAATGTGGGTTGAACTTTGACAACTGCTGCAGTGCGAAGATTATACTTCAGTGTTCTTGCCTTTTAAATAAAAGCATACAAGTAAATATAATAATCCAATGTTGATTAAGGGACGTGATGTACACCTGTAATATTGTGCAAACAATGCATGTAGGAATAGTCCTCTTCAACATTACTTATATTTGTGTCATTTTAAAAAATACATATTTAATTAGAAAGTTAACAGCCCATATCATAAAGGTCCTTCATGTAAACATGATAATCGCTAACAAAAATCATGCATTACCTTGTTAAAGTCAATAGTGCATAGTCACAATAGCAAAATATATACCTGTAAGTGGTGCTGAAAGAACGACAACTGATAGAATAGGTGAATGATATCTATTTATCAGACTGAATAGCGACACCTGTACAATGTCGATATAATACTGTACCTTAACAAAACAGCTGTGTCACACCTCACACTCGTTTTTCTTGTAGCTTGTTATGTAATAGGGCACATGCGTGTATGTTTCATCATAGGTGCATGTTTACTGAGTAAAGCAGTCATGACAACGCCTTTGTGTTGTCGGTACGCTTGCGATGATGAATGATGCGCACCGTTAATGTTAGTCTGCGTCATAAGACGTACAGACGCTCCAATATCCAACGTGTCACAGCAGGAAGCCAGTCTGTGCGTCCAAACAAAGGCGCAACCATACATGCACGTAACCTTTTATAAAGCTATATAAAAAAAAGGATGTAGTAGTAACGCACACTTTATTGAGGTACAGTATTACATCGCCATTCACCATCTGTGGCTATGCAGTCTCATCTATATATACCTTATCTATCCGTTGTCATGCTTGCAAGTCCACAGTCAGGCATAAATATCTGTTTTCACTATGCACTATGCACTTTTTAAATTTTTTGTTTGTTAATATAAATGATTGGCACATATTATCAGTATTACATGATGGAAATTTTAGATATTTTTAAAAAATTTTTAGTGATATTATTCACCAAATGTAAAGTTTTATGAATGTCAAAGATAACTTGTAATGCTGATTATGTTTTTAAGTCAGCCATTCATTGTCTACACAATAAAAATGGTGTACATACTGTTACTTAGCCATCATTAATGGATTCTGATATGTACTTGTATGCTTTTATTTTAAACCGTATAGCAGATTATTTAACCTATTTTAATTGTGGTTTGCATTGCTTTTCAACATGTTAATGTATGCGTTTATGTTTGTAAATTATTAATTTACATATATTTTTTTAAGTAAAATCATCATCTTATGGTACTAAAGGTTATATTTCTCTTGTTTGGAGTATAGACATTTTTAATTGACACGTAACAAGGAAAATACTTGATATAGTATTTAAACATCCTCCTTGACCCTGGGCTCCAACACCGCCAGTTGTTGCTCGGAAGTGCTGTTAGTACAGTCAACACTTGCTCCTGTGTTACTGGGGTTCAGTAATGTCAGCTGTTCCCCTGCTGTGTGAATGGCAAAAAGTCCTGCTGCCTCCACCATGTTCTCTTCTCATCCCTGGGCTACAACACTGCCAGTTGTTGCTCGGAAGTGCTGTTAGCACAGTCAACACTTGCTCCTGTGTTACTGGGGTTCAGTAATGTCAGCTGTTCCCCTGCTGTGTGAACGGCAAAAAGTCCTGCTGCCTCCACCCTGTTGTCTTCTCATCCCTGGGCTCCAACACCGCCAGTTGTTGCTCAGAAGTGCTGTTAGCACAGTCAACACTTGCTCCTGTGTTACTGGGGTTCAGTAATGTCAGCTGTTCCCCTGCTGTGTGAATGGCAAAAAGTCCTGCTGCCTCCACCATGTTCTCTTCTCATCCCTGGGCTACAACACCGCCAGTTGTTGCTTGGAAGTGCTGTTAGCACAGTCAACACTTGCTCCTGTGTTACTGGGGTTCAGTAATGTCAGCTGTTCCCCTGCTGTGTGAACGGCAAAAAGTCCTGCTGCCTCCACCATGTTCTCTTCTCATCCCTGGGCTACAACACCGCCAGTTGTTGCTCGGAAGTGCTGTTAGCACAGTCAACACTTGCTCCTGTGTTACTGGGGTTCAGTAATGTCAGCTGTTCCCCTGCTGTGTGAATGGCAAAAAGTCCTGCTGCCTCCACCATGTTCTCTTCTCATCCCTGGGCTACAACACCGCCAGTTGTTGCTCGGAAGTGCTGTTAGCACAGTCAACACTTGCTCCTGGGTTACTGGGGTTCAGTAATGTCAGCTGTTCCCCTGCTGTGTGAACGGCAAAAGGCCTGCTGCCTCCACCATGTTCTCTTCTCATCCTGGGCTACAACACCACCAGTTGTTGCTCGGAAGTGCTGTTAGCACAGTCAACACTTGCTCCTGTGTTACTGGGGTTCAGTAATGTCAGCTGTTCCCCTGCTCTGTGAACGGCAAAAAGTCCTGCTGCCTCCACCATGTTCTCTTCTCATCCCTGGGCTACAACACCGCCAGTTGTTGCTCGGAAGTGCTGTTAGCACAGTCAACACTTGCTCCTGTGTTACTGGGGTTCAGTAATGTCAGCTGTTCCCCTGCTGTGTGAACGGCAAAAAGTCCTGCTGCCTCCACCATGTTCTCTTCTCATCCCTGGGCTACAACACCGCCAGTTGTTGCTCGGAAGTGCTGTTAGCACAGTCAACACTTGCTCCTGTGTTACTGGGGTTCAGTAATGTCAGCTGTTCCCCTGCTGTGTGAATGGCAAAAAGTCCTGCTGCCTCCACCATGTTCTCTTCTCATCCCTGGGCTACAACACCGCCAGTTGTTGCTCGGAAGTGCTGTTAGCACAGTCAGCACTTGCTCCTGTGTTACTGGGGTTCAGTAATGTCAGCTGTTCCCCTGCTGTGTGAACGGCAAAAAGTCCTGCTGCCTCCACCATGTTCTCTTCTCATCCCTGGGCTACAACACCGCCAGTTGTTGCTCGGAAGTGCTGTTAGCACAGTCAACACTTGCTCCTGTGTTACTGGGGTTCAGTAATGTCAGCTGTTCCCCTGCTGTGTGAATGGCAAAAAGTCCTGCTGCCTCCACCATGTTCTCTTCTCATCCCTGGGCTACAACACCGCCAGTTGTTGCTCGGAAGTGCTGTTAGCACAGTCAACACTTGCTCCTGTGTTACTGGGGTTCAGTAATGTCAGCTGTTCCCCTGCTGTGTGTACGGCAAAAAGTCCTGCTGCCTCCACCCTGTTGTCTTCTCATCCCTGGGCTTCAACACCGCCAGTTGTTGCTCGGAAGTGCTGTTAGCACAGTCAACACTTGCTCCTGTGTTACTGAGGTTCAGTAATGTCAGCTGTTCCCCTGCTGTGTGAACGGCAAAAAGTCCTGCTGCCTCCACCATGTTCTCTTCTCATCCCTGGGCTACAACACCTCCAGTTGTTGCTTTGAAGTGCTGTTAGCACAGTCAACACTTGCTCCTGTGTTACTGGGGTTCAGTAATGTCAGCTGTTCCCCTGCTGTGTGAACGGCAAAAAGTCCTGCTGCCTCCACCCTGTTGTCTTCTCATCCCTGGGCTTCAACACCGCCAGTTGTTGCTCGGAAGTGTCATTGGCACGGGTACTCACTCCTGCCCAGACTGGTTACAGCACGCCATCTGTTTCCTGTCAGTGTAAACGTCACTTAGCCTCCAATAAGTTGTCCTGTCGTGTTGCGGTCGGGTTAGCCGACTCTATGGTGCCTGGAGTTTAGGTGCTTCCTATGTGTGCTGCGGGATATGCAAATAAAGGCTGTTTCCGTTGTGACAATAGGACAATCACCCACTGTAGTACTGTGGGATTCGGTAACTGCGGCCGGCTCGCGGCCTGTCAACTTAAATTTCCATGGGTACCTTCTGCTACCCGTCCGGGTTCCAGTACCGTCAGCTGGTTCTCCGCAGTGCCTTTGGCCTAGGTGCCTCCATCTCGGTATCCGAGTTCCAGCAACGTCTGCTGGTCCTTGGTAGTGCTTTGGAGCACAGGTACCTCCTGCTTAGTAACCGTGTCCCAGTAACATCAGCTGGTCCTCGGTTGTGCCATTGGCTCTTTTCCTTCTGCTGCCCCTCCGGGTTCCAGCGCAGTCAGCTGGTCCTCGTTACTTGCATTGGCTCTTGTACCTTCTGCTACCCGTTCGGGTTCCAGTACCGTCAGCTGGTTCTCCGCAGTGCCTTTGGCCTAGGTGCCTCCATCTCGGTATCCGAGTTCCAGCAACGTCTGCTGGTCCTTGGTAGTGCTTTGGAGCACAGGTACCTCCTGCTTAGTAACCGTGTCCCAGTAACGTCAGCTGGTCCTTGGTTGTGCCATTGGCTCTTTTCCTTCTGCTGCCCCTCCGGGTTCCAGCGCAGTCAGCTGGTCCTCGTTACTTGCATTGGCTCTTGTACCTTCTGCTACATTTACAAATTGAAGATTTTTTCAATGCTTTTTTGGGTAATCACTCTGGATCTCCAACAATGAAGATGACGACCCTGATGACCACCCCGAAGAAGATGACGACCACAAGGACGACGAGCATCAAGCCAACCAGCCTAAACACCATCACAAAGAAGAAATAAAAGATTACCAAACAGGACTAAGAAGGTTAAGACAAACTACAAGATACAGAACAAGAGACTTAAGAACAATAAGCAGAAGATCAAAAAGCAGAAGAACATGAAGTATAAGACCAAAATGAAGAGCAAAATATATGCTCTAAATTCTAAGCAGAAGAAGACTAAGCAGTGTATGAGGGTGAGTCCGTTCCTCCTCGTGGTGCCCCTGGAAAATGCCTGCTGCTGTAGGCTAAACTGAACACGGACAAATACTGTTGTAATTTAAATCTTTTTTGACAGCAAGAACGGAAGGATGAAAAATTCATACTTTGACAGATTACAAGTACAGGAATCTCTGTCACAAATAAGAATATGATGAAGAAGATGAAGTACAATATGAACTAGATGTGTATTTCCTGAAGGAACTACAGATTGTGCTTTGAATTGGTGCCCGGTAGTGTTGAGCGAACATGCTCGGACATGCTCCGTTAACCCTTGAGCATCGGGGTGCTCGGACATGCTCGGAACTCTGCAGAACAACTCATGTATTCGGGCAGGAAGCTCGGATGCCTGCCCAGCAAGTTTGGCGCCTGTTTTACAGCCAATAAACTTGCTGGAATGGCATAGCATCATAGTAATGCTGTAGCCATATTTCTAGCAACCGGGTTATTTATAGCTGGTGTGGTAGTTGGTCCTTACAAACGCCTCACAGCTATATTATTGGTTTATATGGGAGCCCATTGATTACAATGGGGCCATTAATTCCTATGGCAATTTATTTTTACGCCATTTTTTTACGCACGTTTTGAGGTGGCAAAATTTTTTTTCTACAAAAATAACCTCAGGGGTTAACAGTCGGAGGAAAAATATCATTTTTCGATTTTAAAAAATTCCAAGCCCGAGACGTACATTTAAGTTCAAAATCAATGCATTCCAATGGGAAGATTTTTTTTTTCAAACGTAAAGGGTTAAAAAGCAAAAAATCCGATCGACTCCAAAAATACTTAGCACACCTGTCACGGCAGCTAGCTTCAAAACCTTGTTTGAACGGAGTCTGTACACCGAGCGGTTCGGGCTGTATTAATTGCCCAAATCTGGAGAAGAAGAAGAACACGGAAAAAATAATAATGTGAATAACAATATAGTGCTTTTTCCAAAGCACAATAATAAGAATAATAGTTTAATAACAAGAATATGAGTAATGTTAACAAAAAGATGAATAGCAAGAAGTTTAAGAAGAAGATAAAGAAGGTGAAGATGAAGAATAATTTGATGAAAAAGATGATGCTGCTGAAGATTATGAAGGAGAAAGTGTGTCAAAAGTTAAAAAGGTGAAGAGCATGGAAGTTGTGAAATATACATATTTGCCAAAATAGAAAAAAACGTTAACAACATTGTCAATTTCTTCATCAATCCGAACATCTTTAAAAAAAAAATATTTATGCTATTCCATTTGATTGGGTTAAACATCTATGCCTTTAATGTCTCCTCAACCTTCCCCAATACATTCTACATTACTCTTTGTTGTTTTCCTTCATGTACAATTAACCAACAAGGCAAGAATGGGTTTTTTTTAATTCCGATATTTTGTTCCCATAGACTTACATTGGATTTCCGGTATCGGTATCGGGTATCGCCGATATTTTTTGGGTATCGGCGATACCATTCCGATTCCGATACTTTTGGATATCGGAAAGTATCGCTCAACTCTACTGTAAAGCGCTTAGTGCTATATAAGCAAAAAATAATAATAATACTTATTTGAAAAAAAGAAGGGTTATTCCAGATACCAAGTCACTTTTTCCGGTACCAGAGATATCCGTGTACTTGTGTCTGCTTTGTGCGGCACATGTGTGGCAACTGTGTGCCCCATCAGAACCACACGGATGGCCACCGGGGTAGAAACGCTAAGTAAGTGCTGTTCCCCGGAAGCAGGTGATGTATGCGGCTTTTATCTATTCTCCCCTGCTTTGCCGGTGATCAGCACGAGCAGGGGAGAATGAATGAATGAGAGTCTGTCACGGAGTCTGTGCTCACTGTCAGCATGAACTCCTGTGACTTCAGGACCGTGGGAAAATGCAAGTGATGAGGTCTCGGCAGTTCAAGCTCTGTCACAGTGACCTCATCACTTGCATTTTCCCACGGTCCTGAAGTTACAGGAGTTCATTGTCGGCAGCGAGCACAGACTCAGTAATGTCACCGCTAGTCACTGAGCCTGTGGCTGCAGCGTCTCATTCATTCACTGGTAGTTTACAGCCCGGGCGGTCGCATTTAGTACTGCTTTGGTTGTAAACTGAATATTCCCCAGATATGGATTACGGCGTGGGACAGAACGAAAGACAGGTATGGTATATTGTTGCTTTATCATTTTATTTTTATTACAGAAGATCGAGGGCGTCGCTTAGATTAGCAGAACAATAAAGATGGGAAAACTGTGTGGCATTTGATTTCATTAAAATACTTTATTCTGGCTGTGTGTTTATTTAACCCCTTACCAACTATAGGTTTAGCAATGGAGAGGTGTCTTATTGACACCTCTCCATTACTAACGCATGGGCTTGATGTCACCTTACAATAGAAAGGTGACATTAACCCCACAAACATTAATCCCACTTGCCATTGCTACAGGACAAGTGGGAAGAGTCGGACAAAGCTCCAGAATTGGTGCATCTAATAAATGCATCTTTTCTGGGCAGCTGCGGGCTGCTGTTTTTAGGCTGGGGGGACAACATCGATGGCCCCTTACCAGCCTGAGAATAGCAGCCCGCACCTGTGAGTTTTGCCTGGTTGGTTCAAAAACATAGGGGAACCCACGTTGGGTTTTTCATTCATTCATTCTCCCCTGCCCATGCTGATCGCCAGCAGAGCAGGGGAGAATGGATGAAAGCCGCGTTCAGCACCTGCCATCGTGGAACAGCGCTTACAGTAGCGTTTCTTCTCTGGCGGCCATCCATGCACACAAAGGACATCAGCGTGTTTTGCCCACGGACACACTGTCGGTGGAAACACACTGACATGTGCATAGACCCATTCATTTGAATGGGTCTATGTGAATACGTGTTCGGTACATGTGAAAGCTGTCACCATATGTACCGGAGACACGGACGTGTGAAAGGGGACTAAAGTTGTGTGACTGCCACACTGGAAGCCAGCTGCCTCGAGTAAAGAATATTTAACCCTTTGAACCCATAGAAGGGCACGCAGCGTGAAGGGGCCGTACTCCGCATTCATCTACACACCTCTCCCACTGCCATGTATGCACGCTACTGCATAAAGGATTGAATCAAGATCGGTGAGTGCTGACTCTTTCTGTTTATGGATAAAGAATATTTAATTCTCCTGGCGGGCTTTGGTCACCTCTCAGTACAGTACTTGGTGAGCGGTAGCTGTAACCAGAGCCCGGCACTGATGTACTGCTAGCCGGTTATCAGCGCCAGAGCGTGGTTAGAGCCACCACTCAGTAGTATGCGGTGACTGAAGCTAAAAGCTCATTTCCTCCCAGTAGCCAGGCTTCCAATGCTGCTGCCACACAGTTTAAAATGCCATTAACTTACAGATCAACCCCATATCTTCAGGTTTAAGGGTGTTTTAGGTCATAACAGGTTCCTTTTAAATGTCAAAGTGAAAGCAAATAAAAAATAATTATTTTTAAAGTATTGAGCTATACTGAGAAAAGGGTTTTTTTTAGTTAAAAAAGGGGTTAGCTCCACTTTTGTCAAAGGGCTGTGTCTGGTATCCGAGCTAAGCCTAATTTCCTTGAGAATAGTGTTTTTTTCTTTAAGAGAACAAATTCGATCCCTTATCTAACTCAGGAACATGCGGGAAATTTTCATCACAAAAACACCTGAACATAATATCCCATTACTGTAGGTACTTCTATTGTTTTGACTAAATTGTAGAACATGTCTTGGGTTCATTCATCTGTGCGTTCATTTGTGAAGTTCAGCCTTGTTATTGGCCAAAAGAAAGAGAGAACTTAAATTAGATGTTCGCAAATGTCCCTGTATCACGAGCAACTCTTTCACATCAAACTAAGAAAATCACTTTTACCACCACAAGGATATTGTCATGCAGAAACAGACCAAAAGAGGACCTTCTCTAAGTATGAAAGAAACTTGAAATCAAACAGGTCATCTATATGTCACCGCTTGCTTATGCACCCTGGTGTGATCAAGCCCGAATCAAAGATGGCCATAACTGCCTAGTCACCAAATCAAATATGGCGCCTGCACATAAGTGATGCAAACAAAATGGTGCTCATGAATGGGCAGTTTGGCAATACATGTTCATGCATGCGTTAAGGGACACATCATATCTTTAATAATATGGGTGTAAGACATACGCATGCTACAAATGCAGCAAGCCAGCAAACACATATGAACATTATAGATATACATGCATCTTTGAAGGTTACCATAAGGGTATGTGCACACGTTAAGTATTTCAAGCCGAAATTTCTGCACTATTTCTACATCTGTTGGCACGAAAAACGAGGAAAAAAAGTGCATTTTCTCGTGCTTCTGTTGCAGATTTTTTCCCCAATCATTAGTATGTGTGAAATCTGCAGCAAAAATGCTGAAAGAATTGACATGATACAGATGTAAATCTGCAAGAAAAAAAGGTGCATGAGACTTCAGGGATTTAATTCACTTTGCTGCCACTGGGAGATTCTTCTGGTTTTGTGATAAATCTGGTCAGAAGAAAACATAATGTAAAAAACACAAAAAATTGCAACACATACACAGGCCCTAAGTGTGCAAGTACACGACAATAACAGGCTGATGTTACGAGTAAATGTAATTATTGCACATGCACACAAATATGGTGAAAATATCAGAAAACCACACAAATGAGTTAATATACAATATTACCAGTGGTTCAATCACATGTTATTGTACGAGCACCTAACAATAGAATATATACAACCTGGTAGAAAAAAAGCATGTACAGTGGCATATAAAAGTTTGGGCATGACTTGTCAAAATTACTGTTATATTCCAAACTTTTACATGCCACTGTGTATTTGTATGTATGTGTATATACACACATATATATGAATGTATATACTGTATATGCGTGTGTATATATACATATCTATATGTAAAGCTGAGTGTATGTATGTATGTGTGTGTGTTTGTATGTATCAAGTCACGTCCACTCCACATAGCCCTGCCCACTCAGCATAGCCACACTCACTCCATATGCAAAGCCCCGTCCACACAGCCCACGTTGTTAGCGCAGAATTAACTGAGGAATCCATGCCAATTTTACCTTGTGCTCTGGGTGACTAAACGCTACAGAACTATTTCCCTGGAAGGCTTGTGTAATGCTAGCAATAGCACAGTGCCGCTCTTCTTGTACATAGCGAGGCTGGAGTGGGCAGAGCTGGCACTACACCTGCAGCACCACAGTCAGTGGACAGCTCCGCTCTGCAGCACCATAACCTAGGTAATTGGCGCCCTGCTTGTGCGCCCTCCTCCAGGTATCGTCATACCCTCAACCAATGTCATCTGGTGCTTGATTGCAGATCATGGGCTGCAGGGATCCAACCACACACAGCATCAATCTCTGAAAAGCTGCAAGGAGCAAGAGGGGATTGTAGCAGGCAGATGTAGTCTGTGTGTGTAGGTGCAGGCAACCCAGTACTGATGTCCTCCCTCTTGGGCACCAGGCTAAGTATGTCCCCCTGACTAAAACTGGCATAAGAGTTAAAGAGTATTTGGTCAGTATTTTACCTCAGTATTTAATCAGTATTTGGCCAGTGGTTTACCTCAGTATTTGGTCAGTATTTTACCTCAGTATTTGATCAGTATTTTATCTGTGCTTGATCAGTATTTCGCTTCAGTATTTGGTCAGAATTTTACCTCAGTATTTGGTCAGCGGTTTACCTCAGTATTTGGTCAGTGGTTAACCTCAGTGTTTGGTCTGTATCTTACCTCAGTATTTGGTCAGTATTTTACCTCAGTGTTTTAGTATTTTACCTCAGTATTTGGTCATTGTTTTATCTCAGTGTTTGATCAGTATTTTACCTCAGTATTTGGTCAGTATTTTACCTCAGTATTTGCTCAGTAGTTTATCTCAGTGTTTGGTCAGTGGTTTACCTCAGTGTTTGGTCAGTATTTTATCTCAGTGTTTGATCAGTATTTTACCTCAATATTTGGTCATTATTTTACCTCAGTATTTGGTCAGTATTTTACCTCATTGTTTGGTCAGTATTTTACCTCAGTGTTTGGCCAGCTGTTGTGAATGGGCTTGAGATGAGTTCTGAGCAGAGGCTCCCTCTGGTGGTTACAAGCGGTATTGGTCTGTCCAGTGAAGATTGTGAAGATTGTGAGGATTGGGAATCAGGTGTTACTGACTGGTCTTATATAAGGGAGTCACCTTTCCATCAGGGTTGCCGGTGATCAATTGTTCTGGTCTCTATCCTTGATTCCTGTTTCCCTTGTAGCCTGCTGTGTCGTGTCTGCATCTCCTGCTAACAGATAAGACATTTTCTTCTTTTTGTTTTTGTGCTTGATTTTTGCATTTTGTCCTGCACTTCTGTGGGGGCCTTCAGGGTCCCCTCCGGGGGCTTTTGCCCTCTCAGTTTAGTTCAGCCACTGATTTTTGTACTTTTGCTTTTTCCAGTTTTTTCAGTGGCTGCTGTTTTGATTTTGTTACACCAGAGAACTAATTTAGGTGGTAGAGGTCGTGTGATCTCAGGTGTTTTTGAAATTAGTAGAGTTGGTGCTTTTCAGGGTTTTCTGGGATTGCAGTAAGTACCCTTCCTGTCCTTTTCTATTTAGTTAGTTTGGGCCCCAACGTTTGCTCATACTATTTTCTGTCTGTGTCAGTATTTCTTCTTGTCTAACCGCCATTACATGTTTGGGGGCTTTCTATTATCTTTGGGGTTCTGCTCCGGGGCAGATAGCTTTCCTATATCTATCTTTAGGTGTAGTTAGTTTCTCAGGCTGTGACGAGGCGTCTAGGACCAACGTAGGAACGCTCCACGGCTGCCTCTAGTTGTTGTGGTTAGTCAGGGTACTGCAATCTCATAGATTCCAACTGCTCTGGTGTATTGCCTTTTTTGCCTGCACTCCTCAGCTACCGAAACTTAACAGCCAGCATTTTATCTCAGTATTTGGTCAGTATTTTATCTCAGTGTTTGATCAGTATTTTACCTCAATATTTGGCATTATTTTACCCCAGTATTTGACCAGTATTTTATCTCAGTGTTTGGTTGGTATATTAGCTCAGTGTTTGGTCAGTATTTTACCTTAGTTTTTGGTCAGTATTTTAAATCACTGTTTGGTCAGTATTTTACCTCAGTACTTGGTCTGTATTTTACCTCAGTGTTTGGTCAGTGTTTTACCTCAGTATTTAGTCAGTATTTTAGATCAGTGTTTGGTCAGTATTTTACTTCAGTGTTTTTGGAGTCCAAACTATCCGGTCTGTGTACTGCACTTTACTGTACTCCCCCACAGGGTAAGATGCTTAAGGCACTGCCACACTTAGCGATCGCACCAGCGATCACGACAACGAAACGACCTGGCGAGATCGCTAGTGCGATCGCTAAGTGATCGCTAGTTAGATTCCAAACACAACTCATCAGCGATCTGTATAATGATCTCTGCGGTCGTTGGGAAAACCTAGTCCCACCTGCGATGCTGGTGAAGTCGTTCATAAAGGGTGTCACACTCAACGATTCAGGCTCACCAGCGGGACACCAACGACCAAAAAACGGCTCAGAACGTTCATAAGCTATCAGCGACATCTCAGCAGGGGCCACATCGCTGCTACATGTCACACATAGCTAAGTCGCTAACGAGATCGCTACTGCGTCATAAATGGTGACGCAGTAGCGATCTCGTTAGCGATCTCGTGTGGCATACCCTTTATGCTCTCAGCTTTCTAAAACACCCAAATCTTAAATGATGCTATTGCAGGTCTGCTCATTGATATTAATGGTTTATCTACTAACCCCCATATGTCAAAGTCAAGGCCCGCGGGCCAGATCCGGCCCGCGAATTGATTATCTATGGTCCCCTGGATGATATTTAATTACTATTAGAACTGGCCCGCAGGCCCAGCCGCCCGCTGGTGTTTTGCACGCACCAACACTACATTTCCCACAATGCACCAGTAGCCCGCGAAGTCACTGCAGCGGCACAAGCGGCTTCATTATTCATCAGTAGTCAGACAGAGAACAACTTTCTGATACCCCCCTCCTCAAAAATGGCTAAACGTAAGGTGGACGCTGAGAACAGGGGTTTCAGGCCAGGTGGGAGGCAGAGTACATGTTTACGGAGGTAAAAGGCAAACCTGTGTGTCTTCTGTGTGAATAAAATGTGGCTGTAATGAAAGAATTTAATTTAAGAAGGCATTATCAAACGTCTAAGAAACACACAGACAAAGACAAGAATATGGAATATGAACAAAAGCTACAGAAGGTGGAAGAATTAAAACGAGGCCTTAAGTCCAGACAGGCTATGTTCACATATGCTAAATCACAAAGCGAGGCTGCTGTCAAGGCTAGCTTTATTGTGGCAAAAGAGGTCGGAAAATCAGCCCGGCCCTTTGCAGAAGGAGAATTTATCAAAAACTATGCTTGAAGTTTGTGACGCAGTGTGCCCAGACAAAAGACAACTATTCGCAAACGTGAGCCTGAGCAGAAACACCGTTGCTGAGCGCGTAGACCAGCTTTCCACCCGCATAAAAGAACAGCTTGTGAGAAAGGGAAAAGATTTCATCGCATATTCTCTTGCTGTGGATGAGAGCACGACACATCAGACATTGCCCAGCTGTCAATTTTTGTCCGTGGAATAGACTCCAGCCTGAGCATAACAGAAGAGTTTTTGGCATTACGTCCTATGCATGGCACAACTACAGGACAAGATCTGTATGAAGAGGTATCCAGATGTGTAAATGAGATGGGGCTGCCTTGGGAAAAACTCATGGGATTAACCACAGACGGAGCACCCGCAATGTGTGGGCACAGGAGTGGATTGGTGGCAAGGATGCGGGAGAGGATGCGGGAGGAAAACGTCACAGATGAGCTAACAGCGTATCACTGCATCATAAACCAGGAGTCGTTGTATGGCAAAGCCTTGAAAATGGAGCATGTAATGAGCACCATAACGCGAGCAGTTAACTTCATCAGAGCCAAAGGTTTAAATCACTGCCAGTTCAAGACATTTCTGGGGGAGTTAGATACAGAGCATGGTGACTTACCGTATCACACAGAGGTGCGATGGCTAAGCCGGGGAAAGGTGCTTCAAAGATGTTTTGAGCTGCGTGAGGAGATCTGTCTGTTCATGGAAAGCAAGGGTAAAGACTCAACAGAGCTCTGAGATTAAACTTTCCTGTGTGAAATGGCATTTCTCTGCGACATCACGAGCCATCTGAATGTGATGAATCTGCAGCTGCAGGGACGGGACGTGTGTTAAAAATGCTTATTTTAAGTATATTTTTCCAGAACTTGTTACCAGATGCGATACTCTAAAGAAAATGTCAAAATGTTTCTTATAAAAAAATATAGTGGTTTATTGGATTGTCCACCAAAAAACATAATTGCAGGAAAACATAAAATGAGTGAAATAGTTACGAAGAGATTGTCCATTTGTCCATAGCAAAGCTTATACAATTCTTTCCTTGGTACCCTGAATAGTAAAATGACATCTCTTCTCTTGTCAGCAGCGCTGGTCTAAGGAAGCAACACGTGGTTACATAGCAGCTGTTCATTCATAGTAGTGTTCTTGTCCCATGTGTCTGTAGAGAGAGCGAGAGAGAGCCCCCCTCCCTTCGTGTAGTCATTATATATACGTCCCTTAGATCATGTGATCTCTATATATGGGGATGACACTTTACCATACAGAAATAGTATGTGTATGTCAGCTGAAAGTCAGTGTACTCAGTACAGAATTGAGTGTAGAATAAATCCATAACCAATAATTAATATTTAACAATTCCCCCTTTTGAGGGTGACAGACATTAATTGGAACCCTCAAAGTAGAGAAGTTCATCTTTAGGATAATAAGATCTTCTTTCTTCTTTTCTCCTTCTTTGGCAAAAATAAATTAATTTCCATAATAATAATATCAGATTATTGTTATATGCACTCAATAACATAATGATGTGAATTCATGTTATGGTAAGCCGTGACCAATATTCATATAAAATATATATATTATACTTCCTAAACCTAAATCAAGCATCTCCGGTCCAGTCATCATCACCTGATGTCATTTGATCTTCATTTTGGTGTCTTGTTCTTGATTCTTTTAAACACAGTCTTTATACGATAATTCCTTTGAAATAACATGTAGATATTGTGGAGACCGTGTGTCATGTGTCAATCAAAGTCCATAAATTCAAATGTTGATAAGAAAACAAAGTCCATTGATGAAATGAAGCTTTAATATCTGAGCAGTGTCACCTTTAAAGACCTGGACTTACATTGGCTCGCCTTGGATATTCCTGGAATCCTCCATGCCATCCTCAATGGTCTTGGAACAGGTGTGACGTCTTTGGTCAGCAAAGCAAGGGTTAAAATGACTCTTCCTTGCTAAAGATAGCACCATAACCAGTCCTTAGTCCTAATGCACAGGACACATGTCAGGGTTGTAGCTTCCTGACAATTACCTTATTGTTCACCAGCTTTCATTGAAGCTTCATAGGTGATAGGAAACCACTGGAACGTGATAAAAGCGTGATAACACAGTTCATATTAGCATCATAGGATCATCGTCCTCTGCAGTCGTGGTTGTCAGGTTAGATACTGCAATCGTGGCTGTCAGTGGTGAATACTGCAGTCGTGGCTGTCAGTGGTGAAATGAATTGTAATTGACACAGTCTATTATTACTCAGAAATCATAGCATTTTTACCTTCTGGGATTTCAGCTTTTTCTTCTTGCAACTTTTAAAATTATTTGAATTTAGAAATATGAAAAGTCTTTATTAATGTAATTCCAATATCTTGCTTGAAGTCTTCATTCCCTATTCTATACCAAATCTGGTAATTTTCCTAACCTATAATATCACAGCGTACCATAGCAATCAGTAATATCCATAGAATTATTATCAGAATAGTAATATGGAATTCATGTTTGTGTAGTAAAACAATCATAAATGATAATGCATTATTAACCATATTCTTCATGAGATAGAACATTTTTATGTCATTGGTGTAATTACCTTTTCAACCCATAGGTGTCAGTGTGTTTTTCATGTAACAAGTGTTTCCATCTTTATTACTAAAACTTTATTAATGGAATATATTTATTAGACCAATAATAGGTAAGAATGTATAGCCATGAACCAAAATGTGAATATGAGTGAATGAATGAATGAAAGAATTATTGTATATACTCAGAATTAGAACATTTTCTTTTCATGAAACGATATCTTTACTATATTTAATGAAGCAATATTCTCATACTAGACATTACTTTATTAAATATTGATGTTTCTTGATTGAGATAAAAAAAAATAAAAATTAAGAATCAAAAATAGAGATAAAGGAAGAATAAAAATTAAAAAAATGAAAAATAAGAATAAAAACAAAAATAAGAATAAAAATGAAAAATAAGGCCTTTATATGTTTATGACAAATGCTGAGTAGGGTTGAGCATTCCGATACCGAAACCCGGTTCCGATACCTGAAATCCAATGTAAGTCTATGGGAACAAAATATCGGAATTAAAAACATTCCGATAATTTGTTCCCATAGACTTACATTGGATTTCAGGTATCGGAACCGGGTTTCGGTATCGGAATGCTCAACCCTAATGCTGAGTAGTTATGTTCTCAGTAACACATACCCTTAATATTTCCATTATCTGGATGATTTCATATTTGTCATGACCTTGTGTTACCAAAATATTCATACTATGCAACTTTGCATGTAATCCCTTCTTAGTGTAAAGAAATGACTCTTTATAATACTTAATGTTATTATCTCTAGTAGTTATACCATTGTACCTTTCTATATTCTTTAAAATGTGTGAAGAAGAGGTATTGATGAAATGTGATGATGTATTCAAGATCAAAAACACATTTCCCCCTTAATACCAAAAAATATTATTTTGTGAAATAATTGATTTATCAAAACCAAAATGAAAAAAAAAATTGTTTTATAAATTATTTATGTAACTTCTGTTTTAGCTTTATACCATATATTTGTCTGAAGATGTGTACCATCTACATAACCATTAAAAATAAAAATAACATTGAATATCATAAAATTATCCTTTGGGGAAAAAGGAAAAAAAATAATAATCTAAATGTAGATTTTCTTGATAAACCATTTTGATGTGTGATTACACTTATCTACTATTAAATAAAAAAAAAAATTACTAAAGGAATATATGTTGACTAAATAATTCATTATTAGTGTTGAGCGATACGATAATGCAAATATCGGCTATCGGCCGATATTAGCTCTATCGGCCTTTCGATAATTCGTTTCGATATTTTCGTCTTATCGAATACCGGAATCGGAAGTTCCCATAATTCTTTGCGAGGCAATGTGATTTTAGTCAGCCAATGAGGAATCCTAAGAAGTGTGGGCACATCCTGTACTGCTGTGGTCATGTTAACTAATGGCATGGCTGTGATTGGATGCTGAAATGATGTCAGAATGCACTATAAAAGGCGCCGCCGCCATTTTAGCGTCACTGTGCTGTGAATTCAGTAAGGGACAGAACGCTGCTGTGCTGACTCTGAGGGACAGTTAGAGATTGCGATTTAGTGTACTGTGCTGTAGGCAGGCTAGCACCAACCGCTGTGTAAAGCTTCCTTTTGCCTGCAGTGTTGTTTTAACAGCTCTGCAAGGTGTGTGTGAGTGCAGGTGATGCTGCAGTTTGCTCTGCATGCAACGCTGTCTGTAGGCATCTGCACATGTCACTCACAGACTATTTTTTTTTTCCTTCAGTGTAATTCTTGCAGCTCCATGCAATTTAACTATTAGTGTGACGCGCTTCCATCCGTATACAATACATTGGTTGCAAACACTATAGAAGTAGACAAAGGAGTAGCCTTTCACAGATTGTGAACAGTTGTGTTTCAGTGTTCACTTCAGTCTCTGCGTAATAACCACACTTAGGCCTTATAACTTTTCTGACTTTCTTTATCAATCTACCAAGATGAAGAAGTCAGTGAGTAAGGCAAGTGGTCGTGGCCGTGGAGTTTCAGCAGGGAGAGGACGTGGGGATTCTGTGTCTGCTGCCGCCCTCAGTGACACAGCATCCACCATTTATCCCCGTGAGCGTTCCTTTATGCGCACTTTGGTAGGAGCTCGGCGTGCCCCCCTGCTGCGGGAAGAACAAATTGAAGCCGTTGTTGGTTGGATGGCAGCCAATGCATCGACTTCAATTCCTTCCACCTCCTCTCAGGAACACAACACTGTTGAGCAACCATCTGTCTGTTCACCGCCTGTCAAATTGCCAAGGCAGTCAGAGAGTTCTGTACAGGAGCCAGCTGAGTCTCTGCTTCTGTTCTCAGAATCTGTTGGCTCGCAAACATGGGCACAGGCAAGCAGCATTCTGCAATTTGAAGAAGAGGGAGTATGCAGTGATGCGCAACAGCTGTGTCTCTCTCAATCTGAAGAGGCGGGTGAGCCAGTGCCGATGGACAGCACACCGCAGAACGCATCTTATGATGATGATGAGACTCAGGTGCCAGGTTTTGTGGAGCATGGTGCTGCCCAGACCATCCAACAGCAGCAGGTGTTGGAAGAGGGTAGTGGAGATGATGAAGTCCGAGACCCAACATGGCGTGAGCAACAGGAAGGTGGTGGGAGCAGCTCTGAGGAAGAGATTGTCCCAACGGTACAAAGAGGAGGGAGAGGTAGGCTGCAGACTCGCTTGCCTGTAGCCTCCAGTTTGGCACCTGTTGGGAGCAGTTCTCTTAGAACTGTCAAAATTGGCGCTCCCATGACTTGCACTGCGTGGTCCTTTTTTGACAGACTTGTACATGATATTTGCTATGTTCAATGCAAGCTGTGTAAGCAAAAAGGTAAAAGAGGTAAAAATATCAGGAACCTGAATACCACAAATATGTGGACACATGTACGGACAAAGCACGTAGCTGAGTTCCAAAGACACACTGGAGATGTAGGCCAACCTACAGCAGCACCTACATCTTTAGGTCATGTTCGAGCCTCTACCTCCAGCTCTCACACACCTGTTTCGGCTTCCTCACAGGATCTCCATGGAAGAACCTCGGTCACTGTTGTCCATAGAGAAACTGTTATTCCACCCACTGCAGCAAGTTCACAGTCATCGTCACACTCCCAGAACAAAAAACAGCCATCGGTAACACAGGCATGGGATAAAAGACGGCCATACTCGGCAAACCATCCACGAGCACAGGCTCTGAATGCTGGCCTGGCAAAACTCCTGTCCCTTGAAATGCTGTCATTCAGGCTGGTGGAGACTGACAGTTTCAGGAACTTTATGGCATTGGCAGTCCCACAATATAATGTGCCAAGCCGATTTTATTTCAGCAGGCAAGCTGTCCCTGCTCTGCAAAAACATGTCGAGGGAAACATTAAACATGCGCTACTAAACGCCGTCAGTAGCAGGGTCCACCTGACCACCGATGCGTGGACCAGTACCCATGGCCAGGGACGATACCTTTCCCTCACTGCCCATTGGGTCAATGTTGTGGAGCCGGGTACAGATCTTGCCAGTGGCGCTGTACGTGTTCTGCCAACTCCAAGGATTGCAGGAATCCAGTCTGTGCACATTGATTCCTCCTCCTACTCCAGTTCCTCAGAATCATCGCTGCACGAGCCGTCACGGTATATACCTCCACATGGACCCGTGAACGCTTACCTGTTGTGACCGATATGAGCACAGCCGTGGCCAAACGTCAACAGGCCGTACTGAAATTAATTCCCATGGGGAATCGAAGCCACACAGCGCAGGAGCTCTGGGATGCCATCAAGCAGGAGAGCGATGTGTGGTTTTTGTCAGCTAATCTCCAGCCAGGCTTGGTAGTGTGTGACAATGGCCGAAATCTGGTGGCAGCTCTGGGCCTTGGCAACCTCACTCACATACCATGTCTGGCACATGTGCTGAACTTGGTCGTGCAGAGTTTTTTGAGGGACTATCCGGATCTTGATGCACTGCTGCACAAGGTCCGCCTAGAGTGCGCTCACTTGCGACGTTCCAGCATGGCCAGATCGCGCATTGCAGCTCTGCAAGTCAGATTTCGCCTTCCTGAACATCGCATCATATGTGACGTACCCACCAGGTGGAATTCCACGTTACATATGTTGGAGCGGTTGTGTGAGCAGCAGCCAGCAGTAATGGAGTATCAGCTGCAACAGGCGCAATCAACTCGCAATTTGCGCCGTTCACACTTCACCACTACTGAGTGGGCCTCTATGAAGGACATCTGCGACGTTTTGCGTGTGTTTTATGTCTCAACGCGGATGGCGAGTGCAGATGATGCACTAGTCAGCATGACTGTCCCCCTTATCTGCCTGCTTCAGAAATCACTGAAAGCACTAAAGGAAGAGGTTTTGGAAGAGGTGGAGGATGAGTAGTCACAAATTCAATTACCTTCAGGACAGTCAGCGCAACGTGGTTCCTCACAAAGGGCTGGGCAGGGCTCACTTTGTGAGGAGGAGGAGGAGTCAATGGAGGAGGAAGAAATCCCTACAGAGGGAGGTACACAACGCTCTAGTCAGTATGTAGAGCGAGGGTGGGGTGATGCAGAGGAGACAGAGATGACGCCTCTTCCAGAGGACAGCCTTTGTTGGCCAGTTGGGAGTCTGCAGCACATGGTTGATTTCATGCTTCAGTGCCTGAGAAACGACCGCCGCATCGCCCACATTCTCAGCACGTCAGATTATTGGGTGTACACCCTCCTAGACCCTCGCTACGGGGACAACTTACAAACCCTCATCACACCGGTGAACCGGGACCGTAAAATGCAGGAGTACCAAGACACACTGGTGCAATCCATACTGTTGTACATTCCAGCCGAGAGAGGTGCTGCTGCTGCTGCTACTGCTTTACAAAGCAGCTCTGTGCGTCGAGGCAGTGTAGACACCTCTACAACAAGAGGGATCAGAAGCAGCGCCTCTGCACAGGGCAAGAACTGTATGTTACAAATGTGGCAAAGTTTTGTGACAGCGCCAGCAAGGTCTACACCATCCGAGACGGCTCCAGTCACCAGGAAGAAACGTTTCCGTAAGATGGTGACAGACTACTTGGCGTTCCCTCTAAGTGTACTCCCAGATGCCTCTTCCCCTTTCAAATTTTGGGTCTCTAAGTTGGATACATGGCCAGAGCTTAGCCAGTATGCATTGGAGGTGCTGGCTTGCCCTGCTGCCAGTGTATTATCTGAGCGTGTCTTTAGTGCTGCAGGTGGTGTAGTAACAGACCGTCGCATGCGACTATCCTCAGAGAATGTAGACCGGCTTACTTTTCTGAAAATGAACAAGGCATGGATCTCACCTGAATTTGCCTGTCCGTTTTCAGATTAAATAACTGTTTGGCAACGTTTTCCATGTCTCCTGTTATGTTCATCTTTCTACCACCTGAACTCTACTCCCTGGGCTACAACACCGCCATTTGTTGCTCGTAAGTAATTGGCAGGGGTACTGACTCCTGGCCAGCCTGGTTACAGCACGACAGCTGTTTCCTGGCAGTGTGAACGTCAATTATCCTCCAATAAGTTGTGCTGTCGTGTTGCATTCGGGTTAGCCGACTCTATGGTGCCTGCAGTTTAGGTGATTCCTATGTGTGCTGTGGGATATGTAAATAAAGGCGGTTTCCATTGTGACAATAGGATAAGCACCCACTGTAGGACTGTGTGATTCGGTAACTGCGGACGGCTTGCGTCCTGTCAACTTACATTTTCATGGGTGCGTTCTTCTACCCGTCCGGGGTCCAGTACCGTCAAGTGGTTCTCCCCAGTGCCTTTGGCCTAGGTGCCTCCATCTCCGTATCCGAGTTCCAGCAACGTCTGCTGGTCCTTGGTAGTGCTTTGGAGCACAGGTACCTCCTGCTTAGTAACCGTGTCACAGTAACGTCAGCTGGTACTCGGTTGTGACATTGCCTCTTTTCCTTCTGCTACCCGTCCGGGGTCCAGTACCGTCAAGTGGTTCTCCCCAGTGCCTTTGGCCTAGGTGCCTCCATCTCCGTATCCGAGTTCCAGCAACGTCTGCTGGTCCTTGGTAGTGCTTTGGAGCACAGGTACCTCCTGCTTAGTAACCGTGTCACAGTAACGTCAGCTGGTACTCGGTTGTGACATTGCCTCTTTTCCTTCTGCTACCCGTCCGGGGTCCAGTACCGTCAAGTGGTTCTCCCCAGTGCCTTTGGCCTAGGTGCCTCCATCTCCGTATCCGAGTTCCAGCAACGTCTGCTGGTCCTTGGTAGTGCTTTGGAGCACAGGTACCTCCTGCTTAGTAACCATGTCACAGTAACGTCAGCTGGTACTCGGTTGTGACATTGCCTCTTTTCCTTCTGCTACCCGTCCAGGGTCCAGCACAGTCAGCTGGTCCTCGTTACTTCCATTGTCTCTTGCTCCATCTGATACCCGTCAGGGTTCCAGTAACGTCAGCTGTTTCTCGGAAATTAGACGACATTAAAGACCACCCAGAAGAAGATGACGACAACAAGGACGACGAGCATGAAGCCAACCAGCCTGAACACCATCACAAAGAAAAAATAAAAGATTACCCAGAAGAAGATCACCAACAGGACAAAGAAGGTTAAGACAAACTACAAGATACAGAACAAGAGACAGAAGAACAATAAGCAAAAGATCAAAAAGCAGAAGAACATGAAGTATAAGACCAAAATGAAGAGCAAAATATATGCTCTAAATTCTAAGCAGAAGAAGACTAAGCAGTGTATGGGGGTGAGTCCGTTCCTCCTCGTGGTGCCCCTGGAAAATGCCTGCTGCTGCAGGCTAAACTGAACACGGACAAATACTGTTGTAATTTAAATCTTTTGTGACAGCAAGAACGGAAGGATGAACAATTCATACTTTTACAGATTACAAGTACAGGAATCTCTGTCACAAATAAGAATATGATGAACAAGATGAAGAGGAAGAAGATGAAGAATTTGAATATGAAGAAGATTAATTAGTTTAATAATAACAATATGAGTAATGTAAACAAAAACATGAATAGCAAGAAGTTTAAGAAGAAGATTAAGAAGGTGAAGATGAAGAATAATTTGATGAGAAAGATGATGCTGCTGCTGAAGATTATGAAGGAGAAAGTGTGGCACTGGCAAAAGTTAAAAAGGTGAAGAGCATGGAAGTTGTGAAACATACATATTTGCCAAAATAGAAAAAAGGTTAACAACATTGTCAATTTGTTAGTCAATCCAAACGTATTTCCAAAAAAAAATATATTAATGCTATTCCAATGCATTGGGTTAAACATGTATGCCTTTATTGTCTCCTCAACCTCCCCCAATACATTCTGCATTAGTCTTTGTTGTTTTCCTTCATGTACAATTAACCAACAAGGCAAGAATGGGTTTTTTTAATTTCGATATTTTGTTCCCATAGACTTACATTGGACTTCCGCAATCGGAATCGGATATCGACGATATTTAGTGCTATCGGCGATACAATTTCGATACGATATTTTTAGATATCGAGCAATATCGCTCAACACTATTCATTATGTATCTTAATATTCTAATAATTGAACTGATTTGTATTATTTCTCATAAAAACAAGGTTTTTGGTTTTCTCTTAGCATACCATGAATTGTGAAACTGTCATACGTCACACATACACTTAGCTTATATTCACTCTTAGCAGCTGCTCATACACACATCTGTCATCTGTCACTCAGACTGTGACACGGATAAGTTCACACGACAGATTCCACATACAAAAGTAGGAATACATGTATATTAACCCAAATAATTGTATCCTAATTATCAATGCGCATTGTAAACTCCTAAATTTTATATTTTAATATTTCTTTGAATATTCCCCAAATACACATAACAAACTTTGGGAACCATTTTATAGATAGAAAGACTCATAAGAAAATTAGTTATGATGAGTTGTATAGCTAAACTTGGTGCAAGGTTTGCAATTGAAATTGAACCCTGGAACTTGAGAGGCCTAAAAAAAAAATTATTTTCACTGAAGCTACAAGAGCTTTAAGTTGCAACCACTGAAATAGGGGTATATGGTAATTGCCTTATTATTAGAACAGTTTAAATGTCACATACTTTGACTGTCATGCAGTAAGAACATATTGCCATGCAAATAAATAACTTCAAAATGTTAACAACACACAAAAACTAAATTTAGATTCAGTTAGTTATATATTATTTCCTTTTAAGTGTTAAATATATAAAAACATGCAGTTATTACAAATTCCTGTGTAAATAAAGGAATAAATCCATGTAAGAGAATTTTTCCCGATTAAGTCTTACTTTGAAGTGAAAATTCTAAGGATAAATAAGAGATAAGGTTAAATATCATATTCATTCAGAAATAAAACAATTGCAATGTCTTATACATATATATGTATTGGCTTTAATGTAATTCTAAATATTACTGTAGTTTCTTTTAATTATATCACTATAGATATAGATATACAGTTATACAATCTCTACTTATACAAGTATACTATATATACTGTATGAATATATATATATCTACAAAAACTGTAGAACTACAGAATTATATTTGTAAAATAATTACAAATAACTGAATAATATATTGTATAATACTTTTACACAACATACAATTTCATTTTCAGTCAATTCCTAAACCAAATCTTATTTCTTTGTCAAAATGTTCTGAAAAGCTCTGTTTATCATTCCTTTTTTTAATGATTGTTTGAGCAGCTCCGATAATAAATTGTAAACTGAAGACTCAGCTATGTCTCTCTGAGGAATCATCTGTTCCTGTCTGTCAATGTCCGCCATTTGTTCTTTACAGAGAGGTCTGAACTTTGAATTTTTAACTCTTTCTGCAAAGTGGACCCTTGGATCATTTCATAAGGCTTATAACAAATACCGTATATACTCATGTATAAGCCGACCCGTGTATAAGCCGACCCCCCTAATTTTGCCACAAAAAACTGTGAAAACTTATTGACTCGCGTATAAGCCTAGGGTGAAAAATGATTATGCCCCCATATGATGCTCCACAGATTATGCCCCCATATGCTGCACAGATTATGCCCAATATGCTCCACAGATTATGCCCCTATATGCTCCAGATTATGCCCCCATATGCTCCACAGATTATGCCCCTATATGCTCCAGATTATGCCCCCATATGTTCCACAGTTTATGCCCCCATATGCTCCATATTATGCCCCCATATGCTCCAGATTATGCCCCCATATGCTCCACAACTTATGACCCCATATGCTCCATATTATGCCCCCATATGCTCCATATGCCCCCATATTCTCCATATTATGCCCCCATATGCTCCATATTATGCCCCCATATGTTCCAGATTATGCCCCATATGCTGCTGCAAAAAAAAAAAAAATGACATACTCACCTCTTGTCGCTGGGCCAGGTGCCGGTGTCCTGAGCAGGCAGTGACACTGGCACCTGAGATATTTACCTATCTCTCTGCACCGCAGCGCTGCGTCCTCGTCCTGGTCCTCGGCAGTGAATGATCAGGCAGGGGGCGGCGCTCACTAATGAGTCATCGCGCCCTCTGCTGATCATTCAAGCCAGAGGAGTCAGACGAGGACGCAGCCTGCAGCGTGGAACGGACAGGTAAGTATCGCTATACTCACCCCTCCACCCGCGTCCCTGCAGCCTCTCCTCTTCTCCCGGCGCTCTCCGCAGCGCTTCCTTCCTACAGCGGTCACATGGTACCGCTCATTAAAGTCATGAATATGTGCATATTCATGACTTTAATGAGCGGTGGCATGTGACCGCTGCAGGAAGGAGCCGGAGATCGTGGGAGAAGCAGAGGGGGCTGCAGAGACCGCGGCGGCGGAGAGGTGAGTATAATCCGACACCCCCGCCCCCTCCCCCGCCGACCCCCGTATATGACCCGCGTATAAGCCGAGAGGGGACTTTCAGCCCTAAAAAATGGGCTGAAAATCTCGGCTTATACACGAGTATATACGGTATGTAATTTTCTTCGTATATCATAGATTTGATTACGGGGATGACTCAATTTAGGAGATTTTCACACTGACTTTTGAAAAGATTTTACTATGTCTGTTTTTACAAAATTAGCATGATTTATTTTCCTTTCACGATTCTCATGTTTTCTAGCAAAATCAAGGGATTGCGCACATTCAAATAAAGTATCTTTTTGTGACGCAATAACACGAGATACAGAATTTAGGAATCTAAATTTGTCCACAAAATACTTTATCATTGATTGTGTTTTGACATTGGTAATTAGAGTTTTGTACAACCTTTCAAATATGGACATGAATGTAAAAGTACATTCTTTCCGACCAATCCTTAATTTTTGAAGAATATCAATATCTGGACAATTTTCATTTAATGCACAGAAAATCAGAATTTTCAATCTGTCTTTATCATCTAGATCTCCATGTAAGTCGTTATCACAAGACAATTTTAATTGTTAAACGTCTGGAAAGGGTTGCAGGAAGCCACAATTTAAATAATTGCTTTTTCTCATCATTACTTAAATCAAGCTTATCAACAGAACTTTCGAATATTTCAGAATTTCTGCATACATGGATTTTGTTATCATATGCAGGAATGATTTTGCATAATTTTAACAAATTTTTCCTAACTTTAAGGGCCTCTGAATTGTCTTCTACTTTTGGTGGCCTTTGAACATCCGTCTCTCGTACGTCATCTACATCAGTTCTGAAGTCTCCTCCCACATTTCCACCATCTTTTTTTACATCATCAGAGTCAAGGTCACCTTGAGTAGCCATTACAGACACATGTCCCACATGTTGCTCAATTTCCTCATTACAGTCAATCTCTGGAACATCACTGGTATCTTCTGACACTATTTCTACACAGTCATTTTTAGATTTCTCTAATACAAACTTATGAAATACGTCAATCAACTGTAAAATATTTTTCAATTTCTCTCTTTCTCTATTAAAGGACACCAGCTTAGATTCTAGCTTTAGATTTTCCATTTCACATTCTGCATATAAGCTGAGCCATAAAACTTCTAAATTAGACTGATCTACAGACATAAATTTCAGTCTACTTTGCTTAGAAAAAGAAGTAATGACATCCATTTTCTTACCTTGAAATATCTCAGCTTGTAGCTCCTTTCTTGGACAACGCTGGCCTCTTGTCATCAGCACGTCTGATTCCTGTAGTACGTCTGATTCCTGTAGTACGTCTGGCAACTCTTAGCCCTCATTCATCTGTAGATTCTGTCTGATCCTTGTGCCGTGAAATAGTGGAATTCTTGAGACTTGGACAACAGGTGTCTTTGGCAAACTTCACCTCCCCCGTGTACAAGGGAAAGAATCCACTCAAAATAGCACAGAAACAGAACTGTCTGGCTCGCCAAAATGTTAAAAATGCTTATTTTAAGTTATTTTTCCAGGACTTGTTACCAGATGCGATACTCAAAAGAAAATGTCAAAATGTTTCTTATAAAAAAATATAGTGGTTTATTGGATTGTCCACCAAAAAACATAATTGCAGGAAAACATAAAATGAGTGAAATAGTTACGAAGAGATTGTCCATTTGTCCATAGCAAAGCTTATACAATTCTTTCCTTGGTACCCTGAATAGTAAAATGACATCTGTCTCTTGTCAGCAGCGCTGGTCTAAGGAAGTAACACGTGGTTACATAGCAGCTGTTCATTCATAGTAGTGTTCTTGTCCCATGTGTCTGTAGAGAGAGCGAGAGAGAGCCCCCCTCCCTTCGTGTAGTCATTATATATACGTCCCTTAGATCATGTGATCTCTATATATGGGGATGACACTTTACCATACAGAAATAGCATGTGTATGTCAGCTGAAAGTCAATGTACTCAGTACAGAATTGAGTGTAGAATAAATCCATAACCAATAATTAATATTTAACAACGTGTCATCTCTGATATGTACAGTACAGTGAAGGCCTTTAAAACCAAGCTGAGTCTGTGGGAGACGCAGATGCGGAAAGAAAACTTAAGCCACTTTTCCAGCTGCCAGACCATGAAAGAGAAGCTCTCTACCGCTGTGTTCCCGTGTGCACAGTTTGCCGATAAACTCAACATACTTGCCGCCGACTTCCGACGCCGATTTGCTGACTTTGAAGCCCAAAAAATCAGGTTTGAACTGCTCAGCAATCCTTTTGCATTGATGTAGAAAGCGCACCACCAAATCTACAAATGGAGTTGATTGAGCTCCAGTGCAATGACACATGAAGGAAAAATATGAGAGAGTGGGTGCTGCCAAGTTTTCACGTTCCATCCCCGACACAATGCCCCAGTTGCGCATCCAAGCCGCTCAGGACGCTCTCTATGTTTGGCAGCACATACCTGTGTGAACAACTGTTCTCTTTGATGAAGCTAAACAAAACATTACAGAGGAGTCGTCTTACTGATAATCACCTTCACTCAATCCTGAGGATTTCCTCAGCTCAGAGCCTAACCCCGAACATTGATGAACTTGTACAAAAGATGAGACACCTCCAAGTATCAGGCTCAGCCTCAGACAAGTGAGCATCACAGAGCAGTAAAGTATTTTCGGTTTTTTAATTCAGTTACATTTTTACATTTGTTTCTACAAGACGTGATTTTTCTTTGAAGGAAGTATTGTTTTGTCTGTGTGCCATAAATTTTTGTATTTTATTTATTTATATTTATTTTTCAGTTGAATGGACTCAGGGAAAATTGCAGATAAGAGCCATGAGAAAGAATACAACTGATCTGATTTATTTTTTCATTTTACTATTTTTGAAAGTAGTGATCGGTAGATCATAGAGCAGCACAATAATACATTTTCAGTTTATAATGCATGCACTTTTATTTATGCATTTATCTTGATATTAAGAAACACATTTTGTTTTTAAAAACAATTTAATTTCAGCTGCAGATGAAGGAAGGGAGACACACTAGACATTACTAGTGGGTAGGCGGAGCCCAGATGAGATAGACACCTCAGATTAAAAAGAGTGTTGACCGGCCCCTCCAGCTCGGGCTCCTCCTACTCAGCTCTCCAGTTTTCAATTTGAGGTCAGAGAAGATAGTCGCTGCTGGAAGCAGCTCCTCAGAAGATTTTATTATTTTTTATCGGACAAGAGACTTGGATCACCAAATGTGGTCTAGAGGTCTCAGGGGTCTCAGCGCTGCTGGACCCCAACCTCTCCCTTGGCGGATCTGTATTACCCTATATGGTGGTCCCTGCAGAACCCTGCCGGCCCGGGGGGATGAGGATGGCTTCCCTGGCGGGGACACAAACCGCGCTACAGGGGTCACTGCGATCCCCGCCCTGGGGGAAGCATGGGCACGCGCCAGAAACCCCTGGGGGTCCCTGTGGCGCTTTCGGCTGGTGAGTACTCCACATTTAATATGTGTTTGAGTGTTTTCAGCGACTGCTGCAGCAGTCGCTGTTACAATATACATGCGGTGACTGTGTGTTTTTTGTCCGCAGGTGGATGCCTGCAGGACATAGGAACGGGGGAGAGAGGAGCTGCGCGCCTTTTTTATTTGAATTTCGCGCCGCTCTGAGCGCGCGCTTTACGGCAGTCTCCTTTTCCGGCTTCCCTCATGAAGCACACGGAGACACAGCGCGGCGGCCATTAGCCGAGTAATGCTGACAGGCTGAAAGCTCCCTTGGACATCGCTCTCCTCCCCTCTCGGCAGCGCTGCACCGCGACCAGCTGGGTGAGTCGCTTCTACCGTCTAGGGCAGAAGCTTAACCCCTTCACCCCCACAGCGCGGGCGCCTTTCTGAGGCACAAATGGGTGGCAGCACTGCGCTGCCTGCAGCTGTTATCTCAAAGCTCGCACACCTTTTCAATATAAGAGGTTGTGGGGAGCCTGCGACAGTAATACTGCCACTATACGTTCTTGCTAACGGCGACGCATACTATGCGATCGTTTGTGTGATCATTTTTAATGTCGCTAGTAGCTGCCAATCTGGGCGATCTCATTAACAACGCATAGGCGGTTAGCGATCCCCTTAATGATTTTGGTGGTCATTGCGACTTACAAACAGCGCAATTTTTTAGCGATATTGTGAACGTTTTCTTGTTAAGTTTGGCATAGCTGTCCTATAGCTGCTGCCTTATAAGAGGCACGTGGGGCTCGCACACCCTTTTCATTATTAAGGTTGTGGGGAGTCTGCGACTTTAACCCCTTCTTAGGCGGTTAACTCTTAATGGGGGACAGCTGGGGTAGCTCTCTTCTTAAGAGCTTTAACCCTTCAGCGTTTTCAGTTTTTTCTTTAAGAAACCACATTACTGACAGGTTTAACCTGCCATATACTGTGCAACCGTCTCCCAGATCCGCTACAGGATCAGTCTCGCGTATCTGACGCGCAGAACTGGACGGTGTCAAGCGCAGCGTCGGAGGTTTCCACAAAATGGAGGCCCTCGCTAGTTTCTATTGATGGCCTGTCTGATTTTCTATTATTGAGTGTCAGCTAGATCCTCTCATGTCAGGAAGCGACACAAGCCGGTGCCTTCCTTCCCGCGTAACGAAAATGTCCGATTCGGAAAGGAGGATGGCAGGGACACTCTGCCTCCCTTTTGGGCCGTAAAGAGGTTTTTATTGGAGGCGTTACAGTTACCGAAGGAGGTATCTGGACGTCCTGGTAAGTCGGCCCGGATGTTTTCAATCACGATCAAGCTTTACCATCACTGGATGAGCTTAATGGGGCAGTGGAGAAGGAGCGCCTGTGTCCAGAAAATTGAGACACCGTATCCGTGTTCTACGGAGTTGATGATAATTGGATCCTTCTCCTGAAGTGGATGTCCCTTTATCCCAGCTTAGCAAAATCCTCCTTGTTAAGGGGAAGGCGAGTCTGCAGGACCCGCTGGACAAAAAACGTAGATGGCAGAAAAATCCATCTGCGAGGCCGCGGATCATGGATTCGGTGTTAAGAATCCATGTGTGCTTGTAAAGTTTCCCTGAGCCGGTTGGACCGTCTACGGACGGCGTGGCAGGGTGGATCTCCTCTATAGAGGTAGATGGGCTTTTCCAGTTTTTTGGAGGATACTGCATTACTGCTATCCAGGGCGCAATCCTCGGCAGTCACAGTCAGAAGAGCACTGTGCCTTAGACAGTGGACGCAGTTTCCAAACAGGGTTTGCTAGCTTGCAAGGTGGTCAGCTATTTGGACCTGACCTCACGGAGCTGATTGCCAAGGTAAAGGCAAAAGCAACAGCTTCACCGCAGTGCAGAGCTGTGACCTAGTGGCCGGTAGTTTTCGGCGGTCCTTTCGGTCCAGGGGATGATTCAGTCAGCCCTCTGGGGTTCGGGTCGTCTCTCTCTTTTTAAAAAAAAAAAAAAGGGGGAATTCTCAGAAATTCCGCATACCCTGGAAACAAAGTTTCCGTCAAGACAAGCGAGAAGCTGACAAAAAGCCCGCTAAGGCGGACTGACGCCAGAGCTCACTCGAGGGCTCTCGAGTGGGGGGTCGCCTGCTCCTATTCAAATTGACTTGGGTTTCCCGCGTCCCGGATGCCTGGATGACGCGGGTTGTATCGGCAGGCTACTTTATGGAGTTTTCTTCTCGACCCCCAGACAGTTTTTGCCAATATCGCTTTCCGTCAGAGCCCAAGCTATTTGCCGCTCTACTGCGAGAGGTCGATTCCCTTCTGCAGAAGGGTGTGGTGGTACCGGTTCCGCAGGAGGACCGGGGAAGAGGGTTTTATTCCAACCTCTTTGTGGTCCCCAAAAAGGAGGACAAATTTCGCCCCATTCTGGATCTCAAAAGATCTAATCGGCATGTCCACACCCGGAAATTCCGCATGGAGTTGCTTCGCTCCGTTGTGGCAGCCTTGTCGCAGAACACTTTTTGGTGTCAATCGACATTCGCGACGCTTATTTGCATGTTCCCGTCGGAAGGGCCCACCAACGCTTCCTTCGTTTTGCCATAGGTCAGGGCCATTACCAGTTTGTGGCTCTGCCATTCGGTTGGCCTCAGCGCCCAGAGTTTTTACAAAAATTCTGGCGCCTCTCATGGTGATTCTTCGAAGGCAGGGGGTTACGATACTTCCCTACCTGGACGACCTTCTGATTGTGGCGTCTTCGAAGGAGGAGGCGGTAACTGCTCGCAATCTATCCCTTCAGCTCCTGGAGGATTTCGGGTGGCTGGTCATTTGGGAGAAGTCGTCTCTGGAACGGTCGCAGTCAATCCTGTTTTTGGGGATGCATTTCGACACGGTGCGAGCAGTGGTGTCCCTGCCTCCAGACAAGCAAGCATGTCTCCTTCGACATGCACGGGTTATGAAGTCTTCGACAGCAATGTCCCTGCGAAGCTGTATGCGTCTTCTGGGTTGATGGTGGCGTCCATGGAAGCACTTCCGTTTGTCCGGTTTCATTCCAGGGCTCTCCAAAGGTTCATTCTGAGCCGTTGGGATCGATCGCAGGTTTTCACTGGATTGCAGTGTCATCATCCCCCACAGGGTACGAGAGTCCCTAGGATGTGGATACGTCCGAAAGAGTTATCCCTGGGAAAGTCCTTCCTTCCTCCGAAGTGGTCGGTCATAACCACCGATGCCAGCCTGACGGGCTGGGGGGGGGTGTCTGGAACGATCTTTGGACTCAGGGAGTATGGTCGTCGGAAGAGTCTGTCTTGCCGATCAACATCCTGGAAATTGAGGGCGATTTTTTTCTTTGCCTCCAACACTGGACGGTCCCTTTAAGCGGTCTGCCAGTCCGAGTGCAGACGGACAATGCGACGACGGTCGTATATATCAACCACCAAGGCGGGACTGGGAGTTCCAAGCTCATGGTGGAGGTATCTCGTATCCTAGTATGGGCAGAGACCAGAGTGCCAGCTATCTCTGCGATCCACATTCCAGGAGTTCAGAATACCACAGCGGACTTTCTCAGTCGCGAGAAGATGGATCCCGGAGAATGGAGTCTTCATCTGGAAATTTTTGCACTGCTGTGCTCCCGTTGGGGAATTCCCAAATGGATCTGATGGCATCCAGGTTCAATGCCAAGTTACCGACTTTCATGTCCAGGTACAAGGATCCGAAGGCTGTGGCGGTGGTTGCTCTAGTGGCTCCGTGGGACCAATTAGAGCTAATCTATGTTTTCCACCGATTTCCTTACTCCTCCTGGTGTTACGTCGGATCAGACTAGAGAGAATCCTGGCTATGTTGATAGCCCCAGATTGGCCAAGGAGGACGTGGTTCTCGACACTGGGGTCGCTCCTGGCAGCGCCACCATTTCTACTTCTTTTCCGCTCGTACCTGTTAACCCAAGGGCCCGTTGATCATCCGGAACTGATGTCCCTGCGTTTGACTGCGTGGTTCTTGAGACCGAAATATTGTTCCGTCAAGGTTTTTCAGCCGAAGTCATTGCCACTTTGCGAGCTGCCAGAGGTCCGGCTACTACTAGGATTTACCACTTGGGAAGCCTTCTTTTAGTGGTGTTCGGGTTCTTCAAGGAACCCGAGGATTTTTTCCATTCCCAATTTGTTGGTTTTCCTGCAATTCGGGTTGGACAAGGGGTTGGCAGTGAGCACCCTGAGGGGTCAGGTTTCTGCTCTGTCCTTGCTGTTCCGAAAGGCTATCGCCTCACGTAGGGACGTACGTTCCTTTTTTCGCGAAGTAACCCTCCAGTTTCCACCGCGGAAGGCGCCTGTGTCTCCTTGGGCCTCAATCTTGTCTTGGAGGCTCTTCAACACGGGCCTTTTGAGCCTATGGACTCTGTTAGTCTTTCTTTGCTCTCTTGGAAGGTTGCCTTCCTAGTGGCGGTCACCTCTTTGAGAAGGATTTCTGAGTTGGCGGCTCTTTCTTACTTGCCTCCTTTTCTGGAGTTTCACCCGGATCGTGTAGTGCTTCGCACACGGGGCGACTTTCTACCTAAGGTGTGTCGCAATTTCATCTTAACCAGGATATTATGTTGCCCTTCCTTTGTCCGGGACCGAGTAATGCGAAGGAACGGGCCTTGCACACATTGGATTTGGTGCGGGCTTTGAAGTTCTTTTTGTCTGTTACCCAAAGTTTTTCGGAAGTCGGACTCCCTGTTTGTGATTCCAGCAGGTCGTCGACGTGGTCAACGGGCTTCCAAGGTTTCTATGGCTCGTTGGATCCGGTCGGCCATTTTGGAGGCTTACCGACTTAAAGGCGAACCTTGCCCTATTAAGGTTCGAGCTCATTCCACGAGAGCTGTGGGCTCATCGTGGGCTTTCCATCAAGGGCCTCGGCAGCTTAGCTTTGCTGGGCGGCGACCTGGCGCTCCGTCCACACCTTTACAAGATTTTATAAGGTGGACGTTAGTGCTTCTGCTGATGCAGCCTTAGGACGTAGGGTCCTGCAGGCGGCTGTAGTTTAAAGTTCTAGTTAACTTGTATTTGGCGCCTGTTGCGCATTTATCAAGGTTGTTGGGATTCTGCCTCTTTTGGTTTTTTCCCACCCTTAATTTTTGGACTGCTTTGGGACGTCCCACTAGTAATGTCTAGTGTGTCTCCCTTCCTTCATCTGCAGCTGAAAGACAGATTTTGGTAAGAACTTACCTGTAAAATCCTTTTCAGCGAAGAAGGAAAGGAGACACACTTTCCTCCCATGGCAGAAGTGTGTTGTTGTTTTTCAGATGCGGCGTGACCCTTCTCTGATAGCGATTATCTGGGCTGAGGTCGACGCGCTAAGGCTCTGTTCCAGCATCGCCAGCTCATCGCAGTGGTCAGGTCCAGTGAGTAGTACCTGGAACTGTGTGGTTTTTGCCTACATGCATGCATAATCTGTATTTTTGTGTTTTATTCTCTGAAGTCCTTCAGAAGGGGTTATGTTGCTCCGCTGGTGATATTGCTCTTCCTTAAGCTTGGTACAACTGGAGAGCTGAGTAGAGGAGCCCGAGCTGGAGGGGCCGGTCAACACTCTTTTTAATCTGAGGTGCTATCTCATCTGGTCTCCGCCTACCCACTAGTAATGTCTAATGTGTTTCCCTTCCTTCTTCGCTGAAAAGGATTTTACAGGTAAGTTCTTACCAAAATCCGTCTTTTTTGCTGTTCGGCTGTTGAAAATGTTTTAACTTGAAGTTACTGACAGAGCCATAACAAAATATTGCCATATTCATTTAATCATTAAATAATGTACACTGTGTTAGGTCTTGGTTCATTAGGCTATGTGCAATCATTTCGATATGTTTTAATAAACATTGAACCAGTCCGGCCCTCGGCTTGTAGCAAATTTGTTTTTTTGGCCCTCGGTGTGTTTGACTTTGACATCCCTGTACTAACCTAACCAAACACTTGACATTTCATTGAGATGCAGACAGATACCTTTTATACTTGAATTTGTGTGTATGTTTGTTAATTCAGTGAGTTAATCCCTGTGGGTAAACAATAGATATGTGCATTGTGTCTGTCCTTTTTTGATACATCCAAAATCTTTCTAAATGTTGTTGTTACCCTGTCTTTTGACAATTATTTAATAAAGTCTAAACCCTTTCAAACCACGTGCTTCCTTTCCGTCAGTTCTAAAATGCAGGAAACAAATCATTTAATGCATATTGGATTATAATAAATTTCTCATCCATGATGTAAAAAGGAATCATTCATGTCACTTATCTTTAAAGCAGAGTACCCCATTCCGATGCGTTTCTCCCCTCATCAATGCAGTGAGAAGTTCATCAGGGGAAGACAAATTAAGGGGCTCAAAACGGCTCTTGACGATTAGCCCACATTGTCTGAATTGACTGTTCTTCATGCATATGAACTCCTGTTCATAATATTCCCTTTTTCAAGGTTGCAGCCAAGCACAGACCGGAAGTGTGTGTGGGGGGGAAACATCATACTTTGGGAGTGCTTTTCTGCAAAGGGGGCAGTATGACAGCTCCGTATTGAAGGAAGGATGGATGGGATCATGTATCATGTGATTTTGGACCACAACCTCCTTCCCTCAGTAAGAGCATTGAAGATGGGTCGTGACTGGGTCTCCCAAAACATACAGCCAAGGCACATAAGGAGTGACTCCGAAAGACACATTTCAAGGTCCTGGAGTGTCCTAGCCATTCTTCAGACTGGAACCCAATAGAAAATCTTTGGAGGGAGCTGGAACTCAATTTTGCTCAGCAACAGCCCCAAAACCTGAAAGATCTGGAGAAGATCTGTATGGAGGAGTGGGCCAGAATCCCAGCTGCACCGTGTGCAAACTTGTCAAGAACTACAGGAACTTCTGACCTCAGTAATTGCAAACTAAGGTTTCTGTATGAAATATTCTTTTTTTCTATTGTATCAAATTCTTATTTCATGCAAGAAAATGAAAATTAATTATGTAAAAATCATACAATGTGATTTTCTGGATTTTTTTTAAAGACTTTGTCTCTCACGGTTGAAGTGCACCAATAAAAATTACAGACCTCTCCATTCTTTGTAGGAGGGAAAACTTGTTAAATCGTCAATGTCTCAAATACATATTTTCCCAACTGTATGTACTGTACATTACTATTACTATATATATTTTAGCCAGGTAGGCTAGGGTTAAATCCTCTGCTTATAACCAGGCTAGGTGTTCACTTTAGTGAGTCAGCTGGGGAGCTGAGCTGAATGGATTGTGTGGGAGCTGGAGAGAGAGAGGAGCCAGGGTATCTCTCTGAGAAGAGACTGCACAGGCCATGTGCACCAATTTACAAGTATCACTGGTTGCTGTGGATGATAGTTGTTTTGTGTGTCCAAATTGGGACTAGCTCAGCGGTGTCTGAAACAGTTGGGGTCTAAATTGTTTAGTTAGCACCTAGGCAAGGCTATGGATTTGTGTTTATGGTTTTGTTTTGGTCATGTGCAACCATTGGCAATAAACATTAGCATGCATGAAATTATCACCAGATGTCGGGAACAACCAATCCAATCCACACAGGCAAAGAAATCAGAAAGAAAGAGCACCTGAAACGTGCATCATATCACATGGCCATATTTTTGGTCAGGGTGCTATCCATGTGCTCAATGGACAGCACCCTGATGCAATCATAACCTATGTGCCTTTGGACACCAGTGATTTTTTTTTTAGTATGTTCATCTGCTGCCAGCCTAAAACTATAACAGGAATTTCAAACTGACTCCTGCATAAAGTTCATAATAAGCCAGTCTATTTAAGAAAGATGTACTTCATGACAGGATTCAGTTTCTAATTTTTTTTTAGTTTCCTGCTCACTTTTCTTGTATATGAATATATAATATAATGTGAATTTATATGACTGTAACATAATAGCAATCTTCATTACGTGCAATTTTCTTTGAAAAGAAAATAGCTCCACAACTACTGCTGTCCTCAATGTCCATCAGAACAAATACATATTTATCAGACTCAGCTCTTTAATCAGCTGTTCTGTTCGTGCCATTCAATAGAATTTGTGGCTGTAAGGGACATTTTTCTAACTATCATGCATGAAGAACATAATAATACATAAACCATTGGTAAAGGGAGAAAGAGAACACTAGTTCATCTGCATAGGTAAATCAATCCCACTTGTATAACCCAGCTGCATAGTGAATTGCTCTTAATTTGAGCTAACAAACACCATTGTGAAAGTGCTGTAGACTATAATAATAACAACCGGATACTTTTAAGTATTTTGACAGAGGAGCTGAGCAAAACTGCAGTGGAGTTGTACATGAATACTCTGTGCACAAAAAACAGGTATTGTAATCAATTTTATTTCTATCACTTTTATTACTTTCCTTGTTTATATTTATTAAAAGGACTCTGTCAGCACAGAATGACTGTTCAAAATAAATCCTGCTGATTGATGCTTCATGGCGGGCTCAATAATTTAAATACACCTTCCAACCTGCTTATTGACGCTTTATTTTCACCCTCCCCCTTTATTTGATTGACAGCTCTGGCTTCACAAAGCCAGAGAAGGGCACAGATAGAGGGAAAATAAGCAAGGAGGGAAAGTGTGTTTAGAAAATTTGCCCCGCCATGAACAGTGCGTGCTGACAAAGTCCCTTTAAAGAAGCACTCCCTTTAAAGTTTTTATCCTCTTAATATATTGCAGTTATCATATTATATTATATATCATTGTGTACTTATAATTGCTCATTTTGCCTTTCTACCCAGCTAATTCTTCTGTTTTTCATTAAGACCACAGACCATTTCTCTGTTTTCATCCTTTTTGGCTACTTTTGCATTTTTTCATTGGTCTCATCCTTAGAGGTAGAGTAGCAACACACAGAAGTTGCTCAGGTAGTGCAGCTCATCCAGGATGGCACATCAATGCGAGCTGTCACAAGAAGGGTAGCTGTATCTGTCAGCACAATGTCCAGACCATGGAGCAGATACCAGAATACAGGCCAGTTCACCAGGAGACGTGGAGGGGGCCATTGGAGGACAACAACCCAGCAGCAGGACCACTACCTCCTCCTTTGTGCAAGGAAGAACAGGAGGAGCAGTTCCATAGACCTGCAAAATGACCTCATGCAGGCCACTAACATCTATATGTCTTCTCAAACTGTCATAATCAGACTCCATGAGAGTGGTATTAGGGCCCAACGTCCACAAGTGGGTGTTGTACTTACAGCCCAAAACAATGCAGGATGATTGGCATTTTCCTGAGAACACCAAGATTGGCAGATTTGACATTGGCACCCTTTGCTCTTCACGGACGAGAGCAGGTTGACACTGAGCACATTGTTAGACGTGACAGAGCCTGAAGACGCCATGGAGAACATTCTGCTACATGCAACATGCTCCAGCATGACCGGTTTCCCAATGGGTCAGTAATGGCGCGAGTAGGCATTTTTTTGGAGGGCCGCATAACCCTCCATGAGCTAGCCAGAGGTACCCTTACTGTCATTAATTACCTGGATGAGATCCTCAGACCTATTGTGAGACCATATGCTGGTGAAATGGGGCTGGGATCCTTCTGATGCATGACAATGCTAGGCCTCATGTGGATAAAGTGTGTCAGCAATTCCTGCGGGATGAAGACATTGATGCTATGGACTGGCCTGCCTGTTCCCCAGACCTGAATCTAATCAAGCACACCTGGGACATCTCTTCTCGTTCCATCCACCAGCACACGTTGTACCACAGACTGTCCAAGAGTTGACAGATGCTTTAATCCAGGTCTGGGAGGAGATCCCTCAGGAAAACATCTGCCTCATCAGGAACATGCCCAGCGTTGTAGGGAGGTCATACATGCACATGGAGACCACACACACCTCTGAGCATCACTTCCTTGTCTTGAGGCATTACCACTGAAGTTGGATCAGCCTGTAATTTCATTTTGATTTTACACTTTGATTTTGAGTATTATTCCAAATCCAGACCTCCATGGGATAGTAATTTTGATTTACATTGATCATTTTTATGTTTTATTGTTCTTAACTAGTGATGGGCATGTAACATTGTTGCTCGGATCTCCATGAGTGATCTCCAAGTATTTTGGCATGCTCGGAGATTTAGTTTTCGTAGTCTCAGCTGCATGATTTGCGACTTGTAGACAGGCTGAATACATGTGGGAATTCCCTAACAAGCAGGCATTCCACAAATTTATTCAAGCTGTCTAGCAGTCGCAAATCATGCAGCTGAGGCAACGAAAACTAAATCTCCGAGCACACCAAGATACTCGGAGACCACTCGCTCATCACTATTCTTAACACAATACAATATGTTATGAATAATGATTTGCAACTGGAATATTTCATTCAGAGATATCTAGGATGTGGTATTTCCATGTTCCCTTTATTTTTTTCAGCAGTGTGTGTATGTGTGTATATATATATATATATAAGTATATACAGTACAGACCAAAAGTTTGGACACACCTTCTCATTCAATGATTTTTCTGTATTTTCATAACTATGAAAATTGTAGAATCACACTGAAGGCATAAAACTATGAATTAACACATGTGGAATTATACATTACACTTAACCTCTTCACCCCAAGGGTGGTTTGCACGTTAATGACCGGGCCAATTTTTACAATTCTGACCACTGTCTCTTTATGAGGTTATAACTCTGGAACGCTTCAACGGATCTTCGCGATTCTGAGATTGTTTTCTCGTGACATATTGTACTTCATGTTAGTGGTAAAATTTCTTCGATATACCTTGCGTTTATTTTTGAAAAAAACGTAAATATGGCGAAAATTTTGAAAATTTTGCAATTTTCAAACTTTGAATTTTTTTTCCCTTAAAACAGAGAGATATGTCACACAAAATAGTTAAGAAATAACATTTCCCACATGTCTACTTTACATCAGCACAATTTTGGAACCAAAATTTTTTTTTGTTAGGAAATTATAAGGGTTAAAAGTTGACCAGTGATTTCTCATTTTTACAACAAAATTTACAAAGCCATTTTTTTAGGGACCACCTCACATTTGAAGTCACTTTGAGGGGTCTATATGGCAGAAAATACCCAAAAGTGACACCATTCTAAAAACTGCACCCCTCAAGGTACTCAAAACCACATTCAAGAAGTTTAATAACCTTCAGGTGCTTCACAGGAGCTGAAGCAACGTGGAAGGAAAAAATTAATATTTAACTTTTTAGCCACAAAAATGATCTTTTACAAACTTTTTTTTATTTTCACAAGGGTAAAAGGAGAAAATGGGCAGATAAAGTTGTTTTGCAATTTCTCCTGAGTACGCCAATACCCCATATGTGGGGGAAAACCACTGTTTGGGCACACGGCAGAGCTCGTAAGGGAAGAAGGAGCACCGTTTGACTTTTTCAAACTAAAATTGGCTGGAATTGAGATTGGACGCCATGTCGTGTTTGGAGAGCCCCTGATGCGCCTAAACAGTGGAAACCCCCCACAAGTGACACCATTTTGGAAACTAGACCCCCTAAGGAACTTATCTAGATCTGCTGTGAGCACTTTGAACCCCAAAGTGTTTCACAAAAGTTTATAATGCCTGGGTGTGAAGAAAAAAAAATCCTAGGAAGCAGGAACGTTTTGGAATGCAAACATTGATGGGGGTCATGTTCCGTTTGTAGTGCCCCAGATGAGCCTAAACAGTGGAAACCCTCCACAAGTGACCCCATTTTGGAAGCTAGACCCCCTAAGGAACATATCTAGATCTTTGGTGAGCACTTTGAACCCCCAAGTGCTTCACAAACTTTATAATGCCCGGGCATGAAAATAAAAAATTTATTTTTTTCCCACAAAAATTATCTCTTAGTCACTAATTTTTTATTTTCCCAAGGGTAACTTTGTTGTCCAATTTGTCCTGAGTACGCTGATACCCCATATGTGGTGGGGAACCACTGTTTGGGCGCATGGCAGAGCTCGGAATGGAAGGAGCACCATTTGACTTTTTCCAACCAAAATTGGCTGGAATTGAGATTGGACGCCATGTTGCATTTGGAGAGCCCCTGCTGTGCCTAAACAGTGGAAACCCCCCACAAGTGACCCCATTTGGGAAACTAGACCCCCTAAGGAACTTATCTAGATCTTTGGTGAGCAATTTGAACCCCCAAGTGCTTCACACAAGTTTATAACGTAGAGCCGTAAAATTAAAAAATCATATTTTTTCCACAAAATTGATCTTTTCACCCCAATTTTTATTTTCCCAAGGGTAACAAGACTCCAAAAGTTATTGTGCAATTTGTCCTGAGTGCGCTGATACCCCATATGTGGGAGTAAACCACTGTTTGGGTGCATGGCAGAGTTTGGAAGGGAAGGAGCGCCGTTTGACTTTTTCAACGCAGAATTGGCTGGATGCCATGTCGTGTTTGGAGAGCTCCTGATCTGCCTAAACAGTGGAAACCCTCCACAAATGACACCATTTTGGAAACTAGACCCCTCAAGGAACTTATCTAGATGTGTGGTGAGCACTTTGAACCCCAAAGTGCTTCACAGAAGTTTATAACGTACAGCCGTAAAATAAAAAATCTCTTTTTTTTTTTTTTTACAAAAATGATTTTTTCGCCCCCAATATTTATTTTCACAAGGGTAACAGGAGAAATTGGACCCCAAAAGTTGTTGTCCAATTTGTCCTGAGTATGCTGATACCCAATATGTGGGAGTAAACTACTGTATGGGCGCATGTCGGGGCTCGGAAGGGAAGTAGTGACGTTTTGGATTGCAGACTTTGATGGAATGGTCTGGGGAGTCATGTCGCATTTGGAGAGCCCTGATGCGCCTAAACAGTGGAAACCCCCACAAGTGACACCATTTTGGAAAATAGACCCACAAGGAACTTATCTAGATGTGTGGTGAGCGCTATGAAGCCCCAAGTGCTTCACAGAAGTTTTATAACATACAGCCGTAAAAACAAAAAAATCATTTTTTTTTTACAAAAATGATTTTGTCGCCCCCAGTTTTTTATTTTCCCAAGGGTAACAGGAGAAATAGGACAAATTGCACAATAACTCTTGTGGTCCAGAGTACGCTGATACCCCATATGCGGGAGTAAACTACTGTTTGGGCGCATGGCAGAGCTCAGAAGTGAAGGAGCACCGTTTGACTTTTTCACCGCAGAATTGGCTGGAATTGAGATCAGACGCCATGTCACATTTGGAGAGCCCCTGATGTGCCTAAACAGCAGAAACCCTCCAATTCTAACTCCAACCCTAACTCCAACACACCCCTAACCCTAGTCCCAACCCTAACCACAAACCTAACCCTAACACTCCCCTAACCGTAATCCCAACCCTAATCCTAATCCTAACGTTAGCGCCAACCCTAACCCTAACTTTAGCCGCAACCCTAACCCTAACGGGAAAATGGAAATAAATACATTTTTTAAATTTTATTATTTTTCCCTAACTAAGAGGGTGATAAAGAGGGTGATTTACTATTTATAGCGGGTTTTTATGATTGGCAGCTGTCACGCTAAAAGACGCTTTTTATTGCAAAAAAATAGTTTTTTGCATCACCACATTTTGAGAGCTATAATTTTTGCATATTTTGGCCCACAGAGTCATGTGAGGTCTTATTTTTTGCGGTATGAGTTGACGTTTTTATTGGTACCATTTTGAGCACGTGACATGTTTTGATCGCTTTTTATTTCGATTTTTGGGAGGTTAGAATGAACAAAAATCAGCAATTCATGAATTTCTTTTGGGGGAGGCGTTTGTACCGTTCCACGTGTGGTAAAATTGATAAAGCAGTTTTATTCTTCGGGTCAGTTACGATTACGGCGATACCTCATTTATATCATTTTTTTTATGTTTTGGCGCTTTTATAGAATGTAAACAATTTTATATAAAAAATTATTATTTTTGCATCGCTTTATTCTGCGAGCTATAACTTTTTTATTTTTTCACGGATGATGCTGTATGACAGCTCGTTTTTTGCGGGACAAGATGACGTTTTCAGCGGTACCATGGTTATTTATCTCGGTCTTTTTGATCGCGTGTTATTCCACTTTTTGTTCAGCGGTATGATGATAAAGCATTGATTTTTTGCTTCGTTTTCTTTTTTTTTTTAGGGGTTCACTAAAGGGGTTAACTAGTGGGACAGTTTTATAGGGGGGGTCGTTACGGACGCGGCAATACCAAATATGTGTACTTTTATTGTTTTGTTTTTTTTATTTACAGGAAAGAATGAATTTATTGGGGAATATTTTTTTTTTTTTTATGATTTTTTTTTCCACTTTTTATTTTTATTTTTTTTACTTTTTTACTTTGTCCCAGGGTGGGACATCACTGTATTTTAGCAGATCGCTGGTGTGACAGTGTGCACAGCACTCTGTCACACCAGCGATCGCTCTGGCATTGCTGCAGGCTTCCTCAGCGCCTGCTCTCAGCAGGCACTGAGGAAGCCGCCTCCCTGCAGGACCCCGGCGCCATCTTGGATCCGGGGACCTGGAGGGAGGACGGACCCTCGGAATAGCGCGACACATCGCGCTGCTCTGAGGGTCTCGGGGAGTGCGCAGGGAGCCCCCACCCTGCGCGATCCTCCCCTGTGCCCCGGGTACACCGTGATCATGTTTGATCGCGGTGTGCCAGGGGTTAATGTGCCGGGAACGGTCCGTGACCGCTCCTGACACACAGTCACGGGTGTCAGCTGTGATAATCAGCTGACACCCGGTGGCGATCAGCTGCGCTCCCCCGGGAGCGCAGCTGATCGCCCATGACGTACTATTCCGTCCATGGGAATTAGGTCCAGGGTCACATGGACGGAATAGTACGTCTGATGGAATAAAGGGGTTAACAAAAAAGTGTGAAACAACTGAAAATATGTCTTATATTCTAGGTTCTTCAAAGTAGCCACCTTTTGCTTTGATTACTGCTTCGCACCTGAAAAGGTGAACGGATGGACTCTACATGCCTGGTTCCCACCGTGAAGCATGGAGGAGGTGGTGTGATGATGTGGGAGTGCTTTGCTGGTGACACTGTTGGGGATTTATTCAAAATTGAAGGCATACTGAACCATCATGGCTACCACAGCATCTTGCAGCAGCATGCTAATCTGTTGTGAATGGGTTTGAGATGAGTTCTGAGCAGAGGCTCCCTCTGGTGGTTACAAGCGGTACTAGTGAGGATTGTGAGGACTGGGAATCAGGTGTTACTGATTGGTCTTATATAAGGGAGTCATTTTCCCATCAGCGTTGCCGGTGATCAATTGTTCTGGTCTGAATCCTTCTTTCCAGTTTCCCTTGTAGCCTGCTGTGTCGTGTCTGCATCTCCTGCTATCAGATAAGACAATTTCTTTTTTTGTGTTTTTGCTATATTTTTGCATTTTGTCCTGCACTTCTGTGGGGGCCTTCAGGGTCCCCTCCGGGGGCTTTTGCCCTCTCAGTTTAGTCCAGCCACTGTGTTTTGTACTTTTGCTTTTTCCAGTTTTTTTCAGTGGCTGCTGTTTTCATTTTGTTACACCAGAGAACTAATTTAGGTGGTAGAGGTCGTGTGATCTCAGGTGATTTTGAAATTAGTAGAGTTGGTGTTTTTTCAGGGTTTTCTGAGATTGCAGTAAGTACCCTTCCTGTCCTTTTCTATTTAGATAGTTTGGGCCCCAGCGTTTGCTCATACTATTTTCTTTCTGTGTCAGTATTTCCTCTTGTCTAACCGCCATTACATGTTTGGGGGCTTTCTATTATCTTTGGGGTTCTGCTCCGGGGCAGATAGCTTTCCTATTTCTATCTTTAGGTGTAGTTAGTTTCTCAGGCTGTGACGAGGCGTCTAGGACCAACGTAGGAACGCTCCACGGCTGCCTCTAGTTGCGGTGGTTAGTCAGGGTACTGCAATCTCATAGATTCCAACTGCTCTGGTGTATTTCCTTTTTTACCTGCACTCCTCAGCTACCGTAACATAACAGTATCACCGACCATAAAAATTGTATGGTACTCACAGAAGGGAAAAAATATTTTGAAGGAAGAAAAGTTGTCAGAGATATTTTTCTGTTTGTTGCATTTTTTTTTTTTCCCTCTGTATCTCTGGGTGCTGGGGAGGATCTTTTTTCCCAATGGAGTTTGCACAGTTGTCTGGCCGTGTGGATCAGCTTGCCACTGAGGTTCGAAGTATTGCTATCTATCTTGCTGGGTTGCCTGTTGTGGAACCTAGGATCCCCATGCCAGATTTGTTTTTAGGGGATCGAGCTAAGTTTCAGAATTTCAAAAATAATTGTAAATTGTTTCTTGCCTTAAAATCTAAGTCCTCAGGGAACGCAGCGCAGCAGGTTCAAATTATCATCTCTCTCCTGCGCGGCGATCCTCAGGATTGGGCTTTTTCCCTGATACCTGGGGATCCTGTTTTGAGTGATGTTGATGCGTTTTTTCAGGCTTTGGGGTTATTGTACGATGAGCCTAATGTCACTGATCAAGCTGAAAAAGCCTTGTTGGCATTAAATCAGGGGCTTGATGACGCTGAGTTATACTGTCAGAGATTCCGTAGGTGGGCAGTCCTGACCAAATGGAATGACGACGCTTTGGTTGCCCTTTTCCGGAAGTGTCTGTCGGATAATGTAAAGGATGTTATGGTGGGATTCCCTGTCCCCCTGGTCTCAATGATTCTATGTCATTAGCGATTCAAATTGACAGACGTTTGCGTGAGCGGAGAAGTATGCGTGGAGTGGTGTTGCCTTGTGAGCCAGCTGCTGAGCCCATGCAGTGTGATGGAGTGGTGTCTGGGGCACAGCGTCATGAGTTTCGAAAGCGCAATGGGTTATGTTTCTACTGTGGTGATGCCTCTCATGCTATTTCAGTCTGCCCTAAGCGGGGAAGACATTTTGCACGCTCAGTTGTCTTGGGTAGTGTTCAGACTAAGTTTTTATTAACTGTCACTCTGATATGCTCTCTGTCCTCATTTTCTGCTCAGGCTTTCGTTGATTCTGGAGCAGCTATTAACCTGATGGATTATGATTTTGCTAAACGTTGTGGGTTTCCCTTGATACCCCTACAGAAGTCTATTCCTTTACTGGGGATCGATTCTACCCCTTTGGCTGAGAATAAACCCCAGTTTTCTACTCAGGTGATAATGAGGGTTGAACCTGATCACCAGGAGTGCTGCAAATTTTTGGTTCTATATAATCTGCATGACATTATAGTGCTGGGTTTCCCCTTTGGTTACAGTCTCATAATCCTGTTTTGGATTGGAAATCTGTGTCTGTAACCAGTTGGGCTGCCAATGTGTTAATACCAACACTCCTGTTTTTTCTGCCTCCCCCCAGGCTGAGGATGTTCCTGACTTTTTGTTTGATTTTTCTGATGTGTTTAGCGAAAGTAAATCTGCATCCTTGCCTCCCATAGGAGCTATGACTGCGCTATTGAATTAGTGCCGGGTAGTAAATTCCCTAAAGGTCGCCTTTTTAACTTGTCTGTACCTGAACATGACGCTATGCGGTCTTATATCAAGGAATCTTTGGAGAAGGGTCATATCAGACCATCCTCTTCACCCTTAGGTGCCGGTTTTTTCTTTGTGGCCAAAAAAGATGGTTCATTAAGGCCGTGTATTGATTATCGTCTCTTGAACAATATTACTGTGAAATATCAATACCCGTTACCCTTGATTTCTGACCTGTTTTCCAGGGTGAAAAACGCTACTTGGTTTACCAAGCTTGACCTCAGGGGGGCGTATAACCTTATTCGCATTAAGCACGGGGATGAATGGAAGACGGCATTTAACACCCCTGAAGGGCATTTTGAGTACCTTGTGATGCCCTTTGGGCTCACTAATGCTCCTTCCGTCTTCCAGTCTTTCATGAATGACATTTTCAGGGATTTTGTGGACAAGTTTCTGATTGTTTATTTGGATGATATCTTGATTTTTTCTAATGACTGGGACTCTCATGTGAAACATGTTCGAACTGTATTCCAGATTTTGAGAGAGAATCCTCTGTATGTGAAGGGATCAAAGTGTCTTTTTGGCGTACAGAAGATCTCATTTCTGGGATTCATTTTGTCCCCATCTGTTATTGAAATGGACCCGGTCAAGGTTCAGGCCATCTGTGATTGGGTCCAACCTACTTCATTAAAGGCTCTTCAGAGATTTTTGGGTTTTGCCAATTTTTATCGTAAATTTATTGGTAATTTCTCGGTTATTGTTAAACCATTAACTGATTTGACCAGAAAGGGTTCTGATGTGGTGAATTGGCCTCCTGAGGCAGTCTCTGCGTTTCAGGAACTTAAGCAGAGATTCACTTCTGCTCCTGTTCTACGGCAGCCTGATGTTTCTCTGCCATTTCAGGTGGAGGTTGATGCCTCTGAAATTGGGGCAGGTGCCGTTTTGTCCCAAAAAGATCCAGAGACCTCTAAAAGTAACCTTGTGCCTTTTTCTCTCGAAAATTTTCTCCTACTGAACGTAATTATGACGTGGGTAATCGGGAGTTATTGGCCATGAAGTGGGCTTTTGAAGAGTGGAGACATTGGCTGGAGGGAGCCAAACATCAGGTGGTGGTCCTTACGGACCATAAGAATCTGGTCTATCTGGAATCTGCCAAGCGACTCAATCCTAGACAGGCCAGGTGGGCCTTGTTTTTCACACGTTTTAATTTTGTGGTTTCCTTTCTTCCTGGCACTAAGAATGTTAAGGCGGATGCCCTCTCGAGGAGTTTCCTTGCGGACTCTCCTGAGCTATCTGATCCCTCTGTTATTTTGAAGGAGGGTGTAGTTCTTTCCGCCATCTCGCCCAATTTGAGACTTGCTCTGGAGGGGTGTCAGGAGGATAGGCCCGAGCGCTGCCCTGTTGGAAAATTGTTTGTCCCGGACCAATGGAAAAAGAGTGTGATGTCTGAGATTCATTGTTCCGCATTGGCTGGGCATCCCGGAATTTTTGGTACCAGAGACTTGGTTAGTCGGTCCTTTTGGTGGCCTACCTTGTCTCGCGATGTCAGGGAATTTGTGCAGTCCTGCGGGACTTGCTCTCGCTCCAAGCCTTGCTCTCGCTCTAGTGGTTTGTTGATGCCATTGCCTGTGCCCAAGAGACCATGGACCCATATCTCTATGGATTTCATTTCCGATCTTCCTGTTTCTCAGAGAATGACCACCATCTGGGTAATTTGTGATAGGTTTTCCAAAATGATACATCTTGTGCCATTACCTAAGTTGCCTTCCTCCTCTGAATTGGTGCCGTTGTTCCTTCAGCACGTGGTTCGTTTACACGGCATTCCTGAGAACATTGTGTCTGACAGAGGAGTCCAGTTTGTTTCCAGATTTTGGAGGACTTTTTGTTCTAAACTGGGTGTTCAATTGTCTTTCTCCTCGGCATTTCATCCTCAGACCAATGGTCAAACTGAGAGAACAAACCAGACATTGGAGACTTATCTAAGATGCTTTGTGTCTGCTGATCAGGATGACTGGGTCTCTTTTTTGCCTTTGGCTGAGTTTGCTCTTAATAATAGGGCTAGCTCTGCCACTTTGATGTCTCCGTTTTTCTGTAATTCTGGGTTTCACCCTCGATTTTCTTCAGGACAGACGGAGGCTTCTGTCTGTCCAGGTGTTGACTCTGTTGTTGAGCGTATGCAGCAGATTTGGGACCAGGTAGTGGAGAGGTTGTCCCTCTCTCAGGAGAAGGCCCAGCGGTTTGCTAACCGGCATAGGACTGATGGTCCTCGGTTTAAAGTGGGGGACTTGGTCTGGTTGTCCTCAAAGAATATTCCTATGAGAGTAGCATCTCCTAAATTTAAGCCTAGGTTCATTGGACCTTATAAGATTCATGGAGATTATTAATCCTGTTTCTTTTCGTTTGCTTCTTCCAGGGACATTTAAGATCCATAACGTGTTCCACAAGTCCTTGTTGAAGAGGTTTGTTGAGCCAGTGGTTCCTGCTGCTGTGCCTCCTGACCCTGTTTTGGTTGAGGGCAATCTGGAGTATGTGGTTGAGAAAATATTTATTCTCGTTTTTCTAGACGTAGACTCCAGTATTTGGTTAAATGGAGAGGTTATGGTCAGGAAGACAATTCTTGGGTGTTTGCTTCGGACATCCATGCTAGGAGACTTATCCGTGCGTATCATAGAACTCATCCTGACCGACCTGGTTGCTCAAATGAGGGTTCGGTGACCCCTCCTCAAGGGGGGGGTACTGTTGTGAATGGGTTTGAGATGAGTTCTGAGCAGAGGCTCCCTCTGGTGGTTACAAGCGGTACTAGTGAGGATTGTGAGGACTGGGAATCAGGTGTTACTGATTGGTCTTATATAAGGGAGTCATTTTCCCATCAGGGTTGCCGGTGATCAATTGTTCTGGTCTGAATCCTTCTTTCCAGTTTCCCTTGTAGCCTGCTGTGTCGTGTCTGCATCTCCTGCTATCAGATAAGACAATTTCTTTTTTTGTGTTTTTGCTATATTTTTGCATTTTGTCCTGCACTTCTGTGGGGGCCTTCAGGGTCCCCTCCGGGGACTTTTGCCCTCTCAGTTTAGTCCAGCCACTGTGTTTTGTACTTTTGCTTTTTCCAGTTTTTTCAATGGCTGCTGTTTTCGTTTTGTTACACCAGAGAACTAATTTAGGTGGTAGAGGTCGTGTGATCTCAGGTGATTTTGAAATTAGTAGAGTTGGTGTTTTTTCAGGGTTTTCTGAGATTGCAGTAAGTACCCTTCCTGTCCTTTTCTATTTAGATAGTTTGGGCCCCAGCGTTTGCTCATACTTAGTGTTGAGCATTCCGATACTGCAAATATCGGGTATCGGCCGATATTGGCTGTATCGGAATTCCGATTCCGAGTTCCGATATTTTCGTCTTATCGGATACCGGAATCGGGATGTCACTGTCACTGTCAGTGTCCATCGGTCGGGTCTGTCAGGAGTCAGCGGCACTTACCTGGCAGAAGATCTCCGGCGGTCACGTCCTGCACTGCTTCATGGCCGCCATCCTCTTCTCCCCGGCGGTCACATGCAGTTTCTCGCGATAACTGCAGTGACTGCTGGGTAATCGCGGCCGTAAAGCAGTCAGTCCGATGACGTCACCGCCGGGGAAGCAGGTAATCAGCTGTGCTGCGTTGCAATGACAGGCTCTGCCTGTCATTGCGATGTAGCAGAGCTGGATCGTCGTGGGACTATCGTTACTATGGACTGCGTCGGACAGGTGGTATACTGTTGGTTTGTTTTTTTTTTTTTTTACAGGAGATCGATGGCGTCGCAGGAATGAGAGAGTAATAAAAGAAATGAAAACTGTGTTGTCTCTTTTATTTCATTAAAAGACTTTTTTCTTGCTGTGTCTTTTTTTTATACATTTAATAACTTTGGGATTAATAATGGATCGGTGTCTTATTGACGCCTATCCATTATTAACCGGGCTTATTGTCACCGTGCAATCAACGGTGACATTAACCCCTTATTACCCCGCTTGCCACCGCTACAGGGCAAGTGGGAAGAGCCGGGTAAAGTGCCACAATTGGCACATCTTTTGATGCGCCAAATGTGGGGCTGCTGTAGCCTGGTATTATCAGGCTGTTGAGGGCCAAAATCCATGGGCCTTGACAGTCTTTTAATACCAGGCCGCAGCAGTCTGCATTTTACTTGGCTGGTTAACAAAAATAGGGGGGATCCCCACGCCGTTTTTTTTTCGAGGGGATCCCCTATTTTTGTTAACCAGCCAAGCTAAGCAGACTGCTGTGGCCTGGTATTATCAGGCTTGCAAGGTCCATGGATATTGGATCCTTACCAGCCTGAAAAACCAGGCCTCAGCGGTCTGCTTCATCTGGCTGGTTAACAAAAATAGGGGGGACCCCACGCCAATTTTTTTCGAGGGGATCCCCTATTTTTGTTAATCAGCCAAGATATGCAGACTGCTGTGGCCTGGTATTATCAGGCTGGCAAGGTCCATGGATCTTGGCTCCTTAACAGCCTGAAAATCCAGGCCTCAGCGGTCTGCTTCATCTGGCTGGTTAACAAAAATAGGGGGGACCCCACGCCAATTTTTTTCGAGGGGATCCCCTATTTTTGTTAATCAGCCAAGATATGCAGACTGCTGTGGCCTGGTATTATCAGGCTGGCAAGGTCCATGGATCTTGACTCCTTAACAGCCTGAAAATCCAGGCCTCAGCGGTTTTCTTCATCTGGCTGGTTAACAAAAATAGGGGGGACCCCACGCCAATTTTTTTCGAGGGGATCCCCTATTTTTGTTAATCAGCCAAGATATACAGACTGCTGTGGCCTGGTATTATCAGGCTGGCAAGGTCCATGGATCTTGGCTCCTTAACAGCCTGAAAATCCAGGCCTCAGCGGTCTGCTTCATCTGGCTGGTTAACAAAAATAGGGGGGACCCCACGCCATTTTTTTTTCGAAGGGAACCCCTATTTTTGTTAATCAGTTCCCTCTGACGTCACTGATTGTGTCCCTGGCTGACCTGAAGTGAAAGTGGAAAGCAATCAATTAAGCTTTCCACTTAAGGGCCCGTCTCACATAGCGATATCGCTACCGAGATCGCTGCTGAGTCACTAGTTTTGTGACGCAGCAGCAAGCTCACCAGCGATATCGCTGTGTGTGACATTCAGCGACGATCAGCCCCCTGCTGGGTATCGCTGATCGTCGCTGAAATGTCAGGACCTTTGATCGCTGGTTTCCCGCTGACAGGCACACATCGCTGCGTGTGACAGGCGGGAGACCAGCGATCCGCTGGTAACCAAGGTACACAGCGGGTTTCCAGGCGCGGGGCTGTGCCTAGAAACCCGCTGTGTACCTTGGATACCAGCGCCCTGATGCAGGGAGCTGGTATCCAAGGTACACAGCGGGTTTCCAAGCGCTGCGCGGTGCCTGGAAACCCGCTGTGTACCTTGGTTACCAGCGGATCGCTGGTCTCCCGCCTGTCACACGCAGCGATGCGTGCCTGTCAGAGGGAAACCAGCGATCAAAAAAAGGTCCTGACATTTCTGCGACGATCAGCGATACCCGGCAGGGGGCTGATCGTCGCTGAATGTCACACACAGCGATATCGCTGGTGAGCTCGCTGCTGCGTCACAAAACTAGTGACTCAGCAGCGATCTCGGTAGCGATATCGCTATGTGAGACGGGCCCTTAAGCGATGTTACCCGCAGTGTCGCTGTCCCAGATCGCTGCCTGAGCTGCCTGTTTGGCAGCTAAGCAGCGATCATGTAGCGATACACCAGCGATCCTGACAAGTGCATATCGTTGTCGGGATCGCTGGTGTATCGTTATGTGACACCCAGCCTTTACTCTCCTGTCAGGCAGGAGAGGAACTCATTCATTTGGGGTTTACTGTGAGGCTGCAGCATTAGCTGCGGTCCCTGCAGTAAACATTAACCCTTTCTGAAGGATTACACCGTGGGACCTGACTGTGCATGGGATAGGTAAGAATAATTTTGCTTTTTTATTTTATTTTTATTACAGGAAATGGTTTTTGCAGTAAAATAAAAGATGGTCAAAAACATGTGTCTTTATTTCATTAAAATGATTTTTAATTAAAGTGTGTGTGTTTTATTTTTATTTCATGCAATAGGATTAATAATTGATAGTTGTCTAATTGACAGCTCTCAATTATTAACCTGGCTTAAGGTCACCTTTCAATAGCAAGGTGGCTTTAACCCCATATTAACCCATTCGCCACCGCTACAGGGCAATGGGAATAGACGGGCAAAGTGCCAGAAAGGGCGAATCTAATTATAGATTTGTCTTTCCTGGGGTGTCTGGGGGCAGATGTTAGTAGCCGGGGGGGGGCAAAAATAATGGTCCCTCTCTGGGCTATTATTATCTGCCCCCACTCACTGGCTTTGTCTGTCTGGTTGCGAAAATAGGGCGGGAGCCCACGCATTTTTTTTCAGCAATTTTACACCTCATATATATATATACAAGTCATTGAATTTGTGACACATATATATATATATTTATATTTGTAGTTCATACACTTCTACATAGTATAATAGCCGCTAATTCAATTGCCGGCTTTTGTGAAAATGCAGAACCCGACATGAAATGACACTTGGTGTACATAGGGTTAACCATGTCTTTTCATGTCCTTTGCTATCTAATTTGCACAAACAATTAAATCAGACTATGTGTGCAAAATTTCACACCTGTAGGGGTTAATTAAAGGTGTAAATTCGTAGCAAAAAAGTCCGTTTTTTTTACAACGAATTTACACCTTTAATTAACCCCTACAGGTGTGAAATTTTGCACACATAGTCTGATTTAATTGTTTGTGCAAATTAGATAGCAAAGGACATGAAAAGACATGGTTAACCCTATGTACACCAAGTGTCATTTCATGTCGGGTGACCCGACATGAAATGACACTTGGTGTACATAGGGTTAACCATGTCTTTTCATGTCCTTTGCTATCTAAGGCCGGAGTCACACTGGCGACAAAATCGGACGACTGCAATGCGATGAAATATCGCATTGCAGTCGGACCTATGTTAATCTATGGAGCAGCTCCCAGTATCAGATTTTTTGTGGTCCGTTTTAAACGTCCGTGTACAATCGCAGCATGCTGCGATTGTCACCGATTGTCGGTCGACAATCGCCAATGCAAGTCTATGGGAGCGATGAAAAATCTGATTACAAACGGACCACACTGTGTGACTTGCGATGAAATCGCATCGGTGTCCTTTAGAAAAGCCGGCAATTCATCCCCGCCTATACTGTAAAATCACACTGACAGCTTTAATAAAGACTAGAAAGAATAGATATATACACATAGAACACATACATATATATATACATGTCATTGTGACATGTATATATACATATATTTATAGTTCCTAGACTTCTACATACTGTAATAGCCGCTAATTCAATTGCCGGGTTTTGTGAAATCACAGAAGCCGACATGAAATGATACATTGTTTCCACACATTTAACCATGTAATTTCATGTATTTTTATATATGTTTGAAACATACAATTACATGAGTGTATTTGTGCAAAATTTCAGACATGTAGGGGTTAATTAAAGGTGTAATTTCGTTGAAAAAAAATGCGTGGGCTCCCGCTGTATTTTCTCCACCAGACAGACAAAGCAAAGCGAGTGGGGGCAGATAATAATAGCCCAGGGAGGGTGCATTTTTTTGTGCCCCCCTGGCTACTAACATCTGCCCCAGACACCCCAGAAAGGGCAAATCTATAATTAGATTCGCCCTTTCTGGCACTTTGCCCGTCTATTCCCATTGCCCTGTAGCGGTGGCGAATGGGTTAATCTCACCTTACTGTCACCTTGCAATTGAAAGGTGACCTTAAGGCAGGTTAATGATTGATAGCTGTCAATTAGACAACTATCAATTATTAATCCTATTGAAGTAAATAAAAAAACACACCCCACTTTAAGAATAAATAATTTTAATGAAATAAAAACACATTTTTTTGACCATATTTTATTTTACACTAAATCCGTGCGAAGCCATTGATCTCCTAAAATAAAGAAAAAGAAATAAAACAACATTATTCTTACCTATTCCGCCGATCTGTCACGTCCCACGCTGTAATCCTTCACAAAGGGTTAACTAGCTTTGAGCCAAGCAGTGCAAGTAATCCTGCATGCTCAGCTCAAAGCTCATGAATGAATAAGTTCCTCTCCTGGCGACAGGAGAGGATGTGTTTCATGAATGAAGCTTAATTGATTGTGTCCACTTTCCCTTTAGGTCAGGTCACTACAGTTAAATTGGCAAGAAATCAATTAAGCTCCATTCATGAATCTATTCCTCTACTTTCGCTGGGAGAGGAAGTTATTCATTCAGGGGAATACAGGTCTGAGACAGCATTATTAGCTCTCTGCGACCTTTAACCTGTTAACCCTTTCTGATGGATTACACCGTGGGACCTGACTGTACATCGGATTGGTAAGTATAATTTTGCTTTTTTATTTTATTTTTATTACAGGAAATGGTTTTAGCAGGAAAATAAAATATGGTCAAAAACTGTGTGATTATTTAATTAAACTTATTTTTTATTAAAGTGTGTGTGTTTGATTTTTCTTTCATACAATAGGATTAATAATTGATAGTTGCCTAATTGACAGCTATCAATTATTAACCTGGCTTAAAGTGACCTTTCAATTGCAAGGTCATTTTACCCCTTATTAACCCATTCGCCACCGCTACAGGGCAATGGGAATAGACGGGCAAAGTGCCAGAAAGGGCGAATCTAATTATAGATTTGCCCTTTCTGGGGTGTCTGGGGGCAGATGTTAGTAGCCAGGGGGGGCACAAAAAAAATGTACCCTCCCTAGGCTATTATTATCTGCCCCCACTCGCTTGCTTTGTCTGTCTGGTGGAGAAAATACAGCGGGAGCCCACGCATTTTTTTTTAACGAATTTACACCTTTAATTAACCCCTACATGTCTGAAATTTAGCACACATATACTCATGTAATTGTATGTTTCAAACATATATAAAAATACATGAAATTACATGGTTAAATGTGTGGAAACAATGTATCATTTCATGTCGGCTTCTGTGATTTCACTGAAGCCGGCAATTGAATTAGCGGCTATAACAGTATGTAGAAGTGTAAGAACTATAAATATATGTATATATATATATATATGTCACAATGACACATATATATATATATATATATATATATGTGCTCTATGTGTATATATCTATTCTTTCTTTTGGCATTTAAATACTATTCTTTTGGATCCATTATATGTCAGTTTTGCAAGCCTGCGAGAAAATCTCGCAAGTCGGATGAAAATCGGATGTTACAACGTACACACACATGCGATTAAATCGCATCTTTGAAGGAAAATCGGATGCCAGAAGGATGTGTGATGTTTTTATTTTGATCCGATTGTCGACCGTCTAAAACGGACCGATTTTTTGTGGTTGTGTGTGACTCCAGCCTAATTTGCACAAACAATTAAATCAGACTATGTGTGCAAAATTTCACACCTGTAGGGGTTAATTAAAGGTGTAAATTCGTAGCAAAAAAAGTCCGTTTTTTTTACAACGAATTTACACCTTTAATTAACCCCTACAGGTGTGAAATTTTGCACACATAGTCTGATTTAATTGTTTGTGCAAATCAGATAGCAAACGACATGAAAAGACATGGTTAACCCTATGTACACCAAGTGTCATTTCATGTCGGGTGCTTCTGTCTTTTCACTGAAGCCGGCTTTACCCGGCAATTGAATGAGAGGATATTTTACTATGTAGAAGTGTATAAACTATACATATATGTATATATATATGTCACAATGACATGTATATATATATATATGTATTCTATGTGTGTATATTTAGTGTTTACAAGGAAAGAATGGGTTTTTTTTAGTTGCGATATTTTGTTCCCATAGACTTACATGGGACTTCCGGTATCAGTATCGGGTATCGCCGATATTTTAGTGATATCGGCGATACCATTCCGATTCCGATACTTTAGGATATCGGAAAGTATCGCTCAACTCTACTCATACTATTTTCTTTCTGTGTCAGTATTTCCTCTTGTCTAACCGCCATTACATGTTTGGGGGCTTTCTATTATCTTTGGGGTTCTGCTCCGGGGCAGATAGCTTTCCTATTTCTATCTTTAGGTGTAGTTAGTTTCTCAGGCTGTGACGAGGCGTCTAGGACCAACGTAGGAACGCTCCACGGCTGCCTCTAGTTGCGGTGGTTAGTCAGGGTACTGCAATCTCATAGATTCCAACTGCTCTGGTGTATTTCCTTTTTTACCTGCACTCCTCAGCTACCGTAACATAACACTAATCCATCCGGTTTGCGTTTAGTTGAACCATCATTTATTTTTCAACAGGACAATGACCCCAAACACACCTCCATGCTGTGTAAGGGTTATTTGACCAAATAGGAGAGTGTTGGGGTGCTACGCCTGATGACCTGGCCTCCACAGTCATCAGACCTGAACCCAATCGAGATGGTTTGGGGTGAGCTGGACCGCTCTCCTCTTCAATTTTGAATAAATCCCCAACAGTGTCACCAGCAAAGCACCCCACACCATCACACCACCTCCTCCATGCTTAACGGTGGGAACTAGGCATGTAGAGTCCATCTGTTCACCTTTTCTGCGTGCAAAGCAGTAATCAAAGCAAAAGGTGGCTAATTTGAAGAACCTAGAATATAAGACATATTTTCAGTTGTTTCACACTTTTTTGTAAAGTGTAATGTAATCCACATGTGTTAATTTATAGTTTTGATGCCTTAAGTGTGATTCTACAATTTTCATAATCATGAAAACACAGAAAAATCTTTGAATGAGAAGGTGTGTCCAAACTTTTGGTCTGTACTGTATATATATATATATATATATATATATATATATATATTTAAATATATACATATATATATATATATAGTGGGTATGGAAATATTCAGACCCCTTTAAATTTTTCACTCTTTGTTTCATTGCGGCCATTTGGTAAATTCAAAAATGTTCATATTTTTCTCATTAATGTACACTCTGCACCCCATCCTGACTGAAAAAAGCCAAAAATGTAGAAATTTTTCCAAATTTATTAATAAAGAAAAACTGAAATATCACATGTAGTAATATAAAATAACACGGCACTCATGCGATGATTAGTTGTAGGTGCTCAAGTAGGTTGTCCAATCCGTCATATAACCAATATCAAAAAACTTGGCACTCAAATCGTGAAGAAAAAAAGTGGCGGACCGAAAACGTTCAATAACGACATTTTGTCTGGATGCAAAATAAATGGAACTTTTTTCTTCACGATTTGAGTGCCAAGTTTTTTTATATTGAAATATCACATGGTCATAAGTATTCAGACCCTTTGCTCAGACACTCATATTTAAGTCACATGCTGTCAATTTCCTTGTGATCATACTTGAGATGGTTCTACTCCTTCATTGATGTCCAACTGTGTTTAATTAAACTGATAGGACTTCATTTGTAAAGGCACACACATGTCTATATAAGATCTCACAGCTCACAATGCATGTCAGACCAAATGAGAATCAGGAGGTCAAAGGAACTGGCCGAGGAGCTCAGAGACAGAATTGTAGCAAAGCACACATCCGGCCAAGTTTACAAAAGAATTTCTGCCGTACTCAAGGTTCCTAAGAGCACAGTGGCCTCCATAATCCTTAAATTGAAGAAGTTTGGGACCACCAGAAGTCTTCCTAGACCTGGCCGTCCAGCCAAACTAAGCAATTGTGGGAGAAGAGGCTTGGTGAGAGAGGTAAAGAAAAATCCCAAGATCACTGTGGCTGAGCTCCACAGATGCAGTAGTGAGATGGGAGAAAGCTCCACAAAGTCAACTATTACTGCAGCCCTCCAACAGTCAGGACTTTATGGCAGAGTCGCCCGACGGAAGCCTCTCCTCAGTGCCGGACATATGAAAGCCCGCATACAGTTTGCTATAAAATACATGAAGGACTCCCAGACTTTGAGAAATAAGATTCTCTAGTCTGATGAGACGAAGATTGAACTTTTTGGTAATAATTCTAAGTGGTATGTGTGGAGAAATCAAGGCACTGCTCATCACCTGCCCAATACTATCCCAACAGTTAAACATGGTGGTGTCAGCATCATGCTGTGGGTTGTTTTTCAGCTGCAGGGATAGGATGGCTGGTTGTAATTGAAGGAAACATGAATGAGGCCAAGTACAGAGATATCCTGGATGATAACCTCTTCCAGAGTGCTCTGGACCTCAGACTTGGCCAAAGGTTCACCTTCCAAAAAGACAATGACCCTAAGCTCACAGCTAAAAAAACAAAGGATTGGCTTCAGAACCAGTATGTGACCATTCTTGACTGGCCCTGCCAGAGACCTGACCTAAACCCAATTGAGCATCTCTGGAGAGACCTGAAATGGCTGTCCACCAACATTCACCATCCAACCTGATGGAACTGGAGAGGATCTGCTAGGAAGAATGGCAGAGGATTCCCAAATCCAGGTGTGAAAAACTTGTTGCATCATTCCCAAGAAGACTCATGGCTGTACTAGCTCAAAAGGGTGCTTCTACTCAATACTGAGCAAAGGGTCTGAATACTTATGACCTTTAGTGATGAGCGAGCACTAAAATGCTCGGGTGCTCGTTGCTCTGGTCGAGCAAACTGGAATGCTCGCGAGCTCGACCCAAGCAACGAGCCCAATGTAAGTCTATGGGAAACCAGAGCTTTTTTGCCGCGATCCCCCCCCCCCGGAGGTCTTTTTAGGGTATCAAAACATCAGAAATCTATGGGAACAGTGCACAAATGACGTGGGAACATCATGGGGAAGACGCCTGGAAGCATTTCTGACTCCTAGGTCACTGCTGTGAACAATGTTGTTAGAGTGTTACTCCACTTTTACACCTTGCGGAGATCAACATGCTAAGCATGCAGATGAGGAGACTTAAAGCCGCAATGCTCCTCTGGGAAATATGCTAATTAAGCAAATTGTCTCTTCAGAGAGGAAGAGAGCTAGAACTCTAGTGCCACCTTTTGGAAGGTAGCAATCCTACAAGTCAATGTCGACCCTTTAACGAGCCTTATCACATGACCTAGGATAATAGCCAAACCAGAATCTCAATTTGCAGACACTGTGTTTCGGGGTTCAGCCCCTCGTCAGTGCAAAGCGGAGATCTGGTTTGGCTGTGTGAGAGGCGTCAGACCATTGTCCAAGAAATATCGTCACTCCTTGCGGAGATCAACATGCTAAGCATGCAGATGAGGAGACTTAAAGCCGCAATGCTCCTCTGGGAAATATGCTAATTATGCAAATTGTCTCTTCAGAGAGGAAGAGAGCTAGAACTCTAGTGCCACCTTTTGGAAGGTAGCAATCCTACAAGTCAATGTCGACCCTTTAACGAGCCTTATCACATGACCTAGGATAATAGCCAAACCAGAATCTCAATTTGCAGACACTGTGTTTCGGGGTTCAGCCCCTCGTCAGTGCAAAGCGGAGATCTGGTTTGGCTGTGTGAGAGGCGTCAGACCATTGTCCAAGAAATATCGTCACTCCTTGCGGAGATCAACATGCTAAGCATGCAGATGAGGAGACTTAAAGCCGCAATGCTCCTCTGGGAAATATGCTAATTATGCAAATTGTCTCTTCAGAGAGGAAGAGAGCTAGAACTCTAGTGCCACCTTTTGGAAGGTAGCAATCCTACAAGTCAATGTCGACCCTTTAACGAGCCTTATCACATGACCTAGGATAATAGCCAAACCAGAATCTCAATTTGCAGACACTGTGTTTCGGGGTTCAGCCCCTCGTCAGTGCAAAGCGGAGATCTGGTTTGGCTGTGTGAGAGGCGTCAGACCATTGTCCAAGAAATATCGTCACTCCTTGCGGAGATCAACATGCTAAGCATGCAGATGAGGAGACTTAAAGCCGCAATGCTCCTCTGGGAAATATGCTAATTATGCAAATTGTCTCTTCAGAGAGGAAGAGAGCTAGAACTCTAGTGCCACCTTTTGGAAGGTAGCAATCCTACAAGTCAATGTCGACCCTTTAACGAGCCTTATCACATGACCTAGGATAATAGCCAAACCAGAATCTCAATTTGCAGACACTGTGTTTCGGGGTTCAGCCCCTCGTCAGTGCAAAGCGGAGATCTGGTTTGGCTGTGTGAGAGGCGTCAGACCATTGTCCAAGAAATATCGTCACTCCTTGCGGAGATCAACATGCTAAGCATGCAGATGAGGAGACTTAAAGCCGCAATGCTCCTCTGGGAAATATGCTAATTATGCAAATTGTCTCTTCAGAGAGGAAGAGAGCTAGAACTCTAGTGCCACCTTTTGGAAGGTAGCAATCCTACAAGTCAATGTCGACCCTTTAACGAGCCTTATCACATGACCTAGGATAATAGCCAAACCAGAATCTCAATTTGCAGACACTGTGTTTCGGGGTTCAGCCCCTCGTCAGTGCAAAGCGGAGATCTGGTTTGGCTGTGTGAGATAAGGCTCGTTAAAGGGTCGACATTGACTTGTAGGATTGCTACCTTCCAAAAGGTGGCACTAGAGTTCTAGCTCTCTTCCTCTCTGAAGAGACAATTTGCATAATTAGCATATTTCCCAGAGGAGCATTGCGGCTTTAAGTCTCCTCATCTGCATGCTTAGCATGTTGATCTCCGCAAGGAGTGACGATATTTCTTGGACAATGGTCTGACGCCTCTCACACAGCCAAACCAGATCTCCGCTTTGCACTGACGAGGGGCTGAACCCCGAAACACAGTGTCTGCAAATTGAGATTCTGGTTTGGCTATTATCCTAGGTCATGTGATAAGGCTCGTTAAAGGGTCGACATTGACTTGTAGGATTGCTACCTTCCAAAAGGTGGCACTAGAGTTCTAGCTCTCTTCCTCTCTGAAGAGACAATTTGCATAATTAGCATATTTCCCAGAGGAGCATTGCGGCTTTAAGTCTCCTCATCTGCATGCTTAGCATGTTGATCTCCGCAAGGAGTGACGATATTTCTTGGACAATGGTCTGACGCCTCTCACACAGCCAAACCAGATCTCCGCTTTGCACTGACGAGGGGCTGAACCCCGAAACACAGTGTCTGCAAATTGAGATTCTCGTTTGGCTATTATCCTAGGTCATGTGATAAGGCTCGTTAAAGGGTCGACATTGACTTGTAGGATTGCTACCTTCCAAAAGGTGGCACTAGAGTTCTAGCTCTCTTCCTCTCTGAAGAGACAATTTGCATAATTTCCACTTTTACAGGCGCACACTAAAACATACAAAATCGAAACCAAAATGGATTTTCCTGGGAAATATGTTAAGGAACATCCTTTCCAGGATAATGATTTGCATGTAAGGCAAAATAAATAACCCCCCCCCAAAAAAAAAGGTGTACCTCCACCACTTGGGCTATGTTCACAAATAGCGTTTTTGATGCATTTTTCAACTTTAGCCTTGCTTTCAACCAATACAAATGCATTCATAGGGAAAATCATTTTAACAATTAACAACCTTAGCTGGCCATGTGGTATGTGACACATCATCAGACACATCCTGTTTCATTTATTTTTATAGGGGTATGAGGCGGCATTAATATTCTTAAAGGGCCATCAGCCGGGTATGCTTTGCTGTTCTCAATATTAAACAGGTGGTCTCCTATTCTGTTATTGCTTATGCAATGAGTGGCTGGGCTGCCAAAAATTAGGACGCACCCTAATACCCCTTTGACGACACGTACAGAAGGTCCTTAGGAAAAAATGTTCCCGTTATAAGAAAGTGGATCTCCCATAGTGTTTGCCTATGCATTGAATGCAAGGCTTGCCCTGCCCCAAAGTTACACGCACTCCAATACCCCTTTGAAGCAACATACTGGATGGCCACATGAAAGCAAAGTTCCAATTATTCTTTATTTGGTACTGCCATACTGTTTGGCTTTGCACTGAGTGCAAGACCTGCCATGCCACAAAATTAAACGCATCCCCAATAACCCTTTGAACCGACTTACTGGATGGACACCTGAAAACATTGTTCCTAGTAATTTGGTACTCCCATACTGTTTGGCTATGCAGTGAATTCTTGAGCCTGAAGATCTTGGCAGTGGAGAATGTCAGTGTTGAGTTTGGAAAATCTGCAGTGGAGAATGTCAGTGTTGAGGCTGAAGAAACTGCTGTGGAGAATTGCAGTGTTGAGGCTGAAGACCCGGCAGTGGAGCATTGCAATGATGAGGCTAAAAAACATCTGGCAGTGAAGCATTTCAGTGTTGAGGCTCAAGAAACTAAAGTGTAGAATTGCAGTGTTGAGGATGGAGACCCAAAAGGGGAGAATTACATTGTTGAAGCAGCTGACCAACCCCTACAGTTCCCATTATTAGGAACTGGGTGTCCCATACTGTTTGGCTATGCAGTGAATGCAAGGCCTGCCCCAAATTTGCACACACCCCTATCCCTCTTGGAAGAAACAATTAATTTACCATTAGAAAGGAGCGGCCCTATACTTTTAATGCCTATACACAAAATGTATGGGGCTGACAGACATTTCCCCCTGGGGGGTACACATCAACATACTGCGTCAACATTTTTGTTACGGCCATCATAAACACCCTTCAAAACACTAACGTGGCTGTTGCATCACTGAACACGTTCACCCTGGTGATCTAGTGGTGGTGTCTGGAGAGATGTGGAGGATGTCCTCCTATAAATCTTTTCCCATTTTAAAGGAGCAGGTCTCCTATACTTGTAATGCCCATACACAAAATGTATGGGCTGACAAATATTTTCCCCTGGGGTGTACACATCAACATACTCTGTAAACATTTTTATTACTAGCATCATAAACACCATTCAAAACAATAACGTGGCTGTTGCATTATGGAATACGTTCACCCTGGTGATCTAGTGGTGGTGGCAGAAAAGACGTGAAGGATGGACTCAGAAAAATGTCTTCCCAGTTTAAAGGAGCGGGTCTCCTATACTTTTAATGCCCCTATACTAAGTGTATGGGCTGTCAGATAGCGCTTACTGAATGTGTTGGGGGACACTCGCTTAGCAACGGGATGAAGGCACACGGGCACGTTTTCTCCACAAAACAGTCTATTCGGGTTTATTTAAACCTCCATGTTACACATCACACACATAGGTAGTAGATAGCACTTCCTAGTACACGGCTTAACTCGCAGTTCCTAAGCATGCCGGACTTTTTTGTCCAGTTACCGTGGGCGACTGCACACCGAACAGTTCATTATTGTCCACGGAACACAACAGGCACCAATAGACAACATTAACCCATACCCGACCCATGACGCCCACGTCGGCGTCATGAAAACCAGTGGCATCCCGACCCATGATGCCGACGTAGGCGTCATGGTATAAATCATGTTCCTGCAGGTCGGGTGACCGGGGTCACTGAAAGGTCACCCGACTCGCAGTAACAAGACCCTTTGTGCATCACCACACCACGTGGCTACGATCGCTCTGATTGGCTGTTAAAAGTGAAGCAGCCAATCAGACCGATTTGTAATATTTCACCAATGAAATTTGGTAAAATATTACAATCCAGCCATGGCCGATGCTGCAATAGCATCTGCCATGGCTGGACACCAAGTTCCGACCCTCCCCACACCGAGTGACCGCGGCGATCGGCTGCCGCCACCGATTGATGGCTGCGATCGGTCACCGCTGTCACTATCTGCTCCCCTGCGCTCCGGTCCTCTCCCCTCCTCCTTGCCTCCGCTCCCCCTCGGCTTCCGATTCCCCCCCTCAGCTCCCCTCACCTCCCCCGGTCCTCTGGTGTCCCTGTATCCATCCCGGCGTCCGTCCGGGACTCTTCATGGGCGCCGCATCTTGGAAAATGGCGGGCGCATGCGCAGTGCGCCCTCCAGAGTCCATAAATTTATTTTGATCACTGTGATAAAATCTCACAGTGATCAAAATAAATAAAAAAAGTAAATAAACGCCCCCTTTATCACCCCCATAGGTAGGGACAAAAATAAAATAAAGAAAATATATATTTTTTTCTATTAGGGTTAGAATTACAGTTAAGGTAGGTTAGGTTAGGTTAGGGTTAGCCTTAGGGTTAGGGTTAGCCTTAGGGTTAGGGTTAGGCTGGATTCATATCGCGTTATGGCAGTCCGTTAGACGGACTGCGTTACACCGCGGTATAACGCGGTGTAACGCAGTCTTTTAACGCTGCCATTCACCCCCATTTGCGGGCGCATCGCGACGCATGCCTTAAAGCGGCATGCGTTCGCGACATGCCGTCATTCAGTGATGGAGCCTCGGACACAGGCTGCAGCGTCTAGGCTCCGTCACTGCTAGCACAGATGAATCATCTGCTGATTCATCTGCGCTAGTGGGTATAGCATAACGCGATCGTGTTATTCTTTACTGTTACCAGTCCGTCAACGCTATGTGTTGAATGGGCTGGTAAAACGTAATGTAAACCTAGCCTTTAGCATTACGGTTAGAATTAGGGTTAGGGTTATAAATAGGGTTACGGTTAGAATTAGGGTTAGGGTTGGAATTTGGGTTATGGTTGAATAGGTTAGGTTAAAGGTTGTTGGAATTAGGTGGTTGGGATTAGGGTTATAGGCTTGTGGTTAGGGTTAGAGTTAGGATTAGTGTTAGGGGTGTTTTGGGGTTAGGGTTGGGATTAGGGTTAGGCTTGTGGTTAGGGTTATGGTTAGGGTTGGTATTAGGGTTAGGGGTTTGTTGGGGTTAGGGTTATGGTCAGGGTTTGGGTTAGGGGTGTGTAGGGGTTAGGGTTGTGGTTAGGGTGTGTTGGGGTTAGGGTTGGAGTTAGAATTGAGGGGTTTCCACTATTTAGGCACATCAGGGGTCTCCAAACGCGACATGCCGCCACCGTTGATTCCTGCAAATTTTGCGTTCAAAAAGTCAAACAGTGCTCCCTTTATTCTGAGCCTCGAGTGTGCCCAAACAGTGGTTTACCCCCACAGATGGGGCATCAGCGTACTCAGGAAAAATTGCACAACAAATTTGGGGGTCTAATTTCTCCTGTTACCCTTTGGAAAAAAAATTAGGGACTTAAAGATCATGTTTGGGAAAAAAATGATTTTTTATTTTCACGGCTCTGCAATATAAACTTCTGTGAAGAACTTGGAGATTCAAAGTGCTCACCACACATCTAGAGGAGTTCCTTGGGGGATCTAGTTTCCAAAATGGGGTCACTTGGGGGGGTTTCCACAGTTTAGGCACATCATGGGCTCTGCAAACGTAACATGATGCCCGCAGACCATTCCATCAAGTCGGTATTACAAAACGTCACTACTTCCCTTCCGAGCCCCAACGTGTGCCCAAACAGTGGTTCCCCCCCACATATGGGGTACCAGCGTACTCATGACAAGCAGTACAACAACATTTGGGGTCCAATTTCTCCTGTTACCCTTGTGAAAATAAACAATTGTGGGCTAAAAAAAACATTTTTTTTGAGGGAAAAATATTTTTTATTTTCATGGCTCTGTGTTATAAACTTCTGTGAAGCACTTGGGGGTTCAAAGTGCTCACTACACATCTAGATAAGTTCCTTGGGTGGTCTAGTTTCCAAAATGGGGTCATTTGGGGGGTTTCCACAGTTTAGGCACATCAGGGGCTCTGCAAACGTAGCATGACGCCCGCAGACCATTCCATCAATTCGGCATTTCAAAACGTCACTACTTCCCTTCCGAGCCCGACGTGTGCCCATACAGTAGTTTTCTCCAAATATGGGAAATCATGTACTCAGGACAAATTGGACAACAAGTTTTGGGGTCTAATTTCTCCTGTCACCCTTGGGAAAATAAAAAAATTGGGGACTAAAAGATCATGTTTGTGGAAAAAATATGATTTTTTTATCTTCATGCCGCGGGTACCTTGTAATTAACACTTGTGTTTAGGGTCCCATTTGGGGGTTCATAAAAGATGCTCAACCCCAAACATCAATGTCGATTCAAAGTCATATTCCCTTCCGAGGCTAAGTTGAATGGTTCCCCCCACACATATGGGGTACCAGTAAACTCAGGACAAACTGTACAAGTACTTTTGGGGTCCAATTTCTCCTGTTACCCTTGTGAAAATAAAAAATTGCGGGTTAAAAAAATCAGTTTTTGAGGAAAAAAATGATTTTTTATTTTCACAGCTCTGCATTATAAACTTATGTGAAGCACGTGGGGGTTTAAGGTGCTCACCACACACCTGGATAAGTTTCTTGGGGGGGTCTAGTTTCCAAAATGGGGTCACTTGTGGGGAGTTTCTACTGTTTAGTCACATCAGGGATCTGCAAAACGTAACATGACGCCCACAAACCATTCCATCAATGTCGGCATTTCAAAATGTCACTACTTCCCTTCCGAGCCCCAACGTGTGCCCGAACAGTGGTTCCCCCCACACATATGGGGTACCAGTAAACTCAGGACAAACTGTACAAGTACTTTTGGGGTCCAATTTCTCCTGTTACCCTTGTGAAAATAAAAAATTGCGGGTTAAAAAAATCAGTTTTTGAGGAAAAAATGATTTTTATTTTCACAGCTCTGCATTATAAACTTCTGTGAAGCATGTGGGGGTTTAAGGTGCTCACCACACACCTGGATAAGTTTCTTGGGGGGGTCTAGTTTCCAAAATGGGGTCACTTGTGGGGGTTTCTACTGTTTAGGCACATCAGGAGCTCTGCAAACGTAGCAAGATGCCCGCAGACCATTCCATCAAGTCGACATTTCAAAGCGTCACTACATCCCTTCCGAGCCCTGACGTGTGCCCAAACAGTGGTTTCTCCCCCACATATGGGGTACCAGCATACTCATGACAGACTGGTCAACAACTTTTGGGGTCCAATTTCTCCTGTAATCATTGTGAAAATAAAAAATAGGGGGCTAAAAAATCATTTTTTAGAAAAAAAATGATTTTTTATTTTCACGGCTCTGCGTTATAAACTTCTGTGAAGCACCTGGGGGTTCAAAGTGCTCACTGTGCATCTAGATAAGTTCCTTAGGGGTCTAGTTTCCAAAATGGGGTCATTTGTGGGGGAGCTCCAAAGTTTAGGCACACAGGGGCTCTCCAAACACGACATGGTGTCCTCTAGCGATTGTAGCTAATTTTCCATTAAAAAAGTCGAATGGTGCTCCTTCCCTTCTGAGCCCTGCCGTGCGCCCAAACAGTGGTTCCCCCCACATATGAGGCACCAGCGTACTCAGGAAAAACTGGACAACAACTTTTGGGGTCCAATTTATCCTGTTACCCTTGGGAAAATAAAAAATAGCGGGCTAAAAAATGATTTTTGAGGAACAAAAATATTTTTTTTATTTTCACTGCTCGGCGTTTATAAACTTCTGTTAAGCACTTGGGGGTTCAAAGTGCTCGCTACACATCTAGATAAGCTCCTTGGGGGGTCTAGTTTCCAAAATGGGGTCATTTGTGGGGGGTTTCTACTGTTTAGGCACATCAAGGGCTCTGCAAACTCAACATGACTCCCCCAGAACATTCCATCAAGTCTGCATTCCAAAATGGCGCTCCTTCCCTTCTGAGCTCTCCCATGCGCCAAAACAGTGGTTCCCCCCACATATGGGGTATTGGTGTACTCAGGACAAATCGCACAACTTTTGTGGTCTAATTTCTCCTGTTAACCTTGTGAAAATAAAAAATAGCGGTCTAAAAAATAATTTTTGAGGAAAAAAATGATTTTTTATTTTCACTGCTCTGCGTTATAAACTTCTGTGAAGCACTTGGGGGTTCATAGTGCTCACAACACATCTAGATAAGTTCCATAAGGGGTCTAGTTTCCAAAATGGTGTCACATGTGGGTTTTTTTCACTGTTTAGGCACACAGGGGCTCTCCAAACGCGTCATGGTGTCCGCTAACGATTGGAGCTAATTTTCCATTCAAAAAGTCAAATGGCGCTCCTTCCCTTCTGGGCCCTGCTGTGCGCCAAAACAGTGGTTTATGACCACATATGAGGTATCTGTGTACTCAGGATAAATTGCCCAACAAATTTTAGGATCCACTGTTGCCCATGTGAAAATGAAAACACTGAGGCTAAAAAAAAATTTTTGTGAAAAAAAAGTACTTTCTTTTTTTTTTTCAGTATTTGTGTTGGTTTGTTATTTTTGTTTTTTTACAGGAGATCGATGGCGTCGCAGGATGAGAGTACAATAAAAATAATGAAAACTGTGTTGTGTTTTATTTCATTAAAAGACTTTATTCTGGCTGTGTATTTTTTTTTAAATTTACAAACTTTATGATTAATAATGGATCGGTGTCTTATTGACGCCTCTCCATTATTAACCGGGCTTATTGTCACCGTTCAAAGGTGACATTAACCCCTTATTACCCCACATGCCACCGCTACAGGGCAAGTGGGAAGAACCAGGTAAAGTGCCACAATTGGCGCATCTGTTGAGGGCCAAAATCCATGGGCCTTGACAGTCTTCTAATACCAGGCCGCAGCAGTCTGCTTTTTACTTGGCTGGCTAACAAAAATAGGGGGACCCCCACACCATTTTATTTCGAGGGGATCCCCTATTTTTGTTAACCAGCCAAGCTAAGCAGACTGCTGTGGCCTGGTATTATCAGGCTTGCAAGGTTCATGGATATTGGATCCTTACCAGCCTGAAATACCAGGCCTCAGTAGTCTGCTTCGTCTGGCTGGTTAACAAAATTAGGGGGGACCCCACGCCATTTTTTTTCGAGGGGATCCCCTATTTTTGTTAACCAGCCAAGATAAGCAGACTGCTGTGGCCTGGTATTAGGCTTGCAAGGTGCATGGATCTTGGATCGTTAACAGCCTTAAATACCAGGCCTCAGTAGTCTGCTTCATCAGGCTGATTAACAAAAATAGGGGCGAACCCATGCCATTTTTTTTTTCGAGGGGATCCCCTATTTTTGTTAATCAGTTCACTTCAGGTCAGCCAGGATTCCCTCTGACGTCACTGATGCTGTGCGGTGTCCCTGGCTGACCTGAAGTGAAAGTGGGAAGCAATCAATTATGCTTCCCAGCTAACCACTTCCTCTCCTGTCAGCCAGGAGAGGAGATGATTCATTCGGGGGTTTACTGCGAGGCTGGCAGCATTAGCTGCAGTCCCTGCAGTAAACGTTAACGCTTTCAGAAGGATTACATCGGGGGACCTGACTGAACACCGGATAGGAAAGAATAATGTTGCTTTATTATTTTATTTTTATTACAGGAGAACAAGGGAATCAAGGATTACCAGTACAATAAAATATGGTCAAAAACTGTGTATTCATTTCATTAAAATGATTTTTCATTAATGTGTGTGCGTTTTTTTTTATTTCATACAATAGGATTAATAATTGATAGTTGTCTAATTGGCAGCTCTCAATTATTAACCTGGCTTAAAGTCACCTTTCAATAGCAAGGTGGCTTTAACCCATTATTAACCCATTCGCCACCGCTAGAGGGCAATGGGAATAGACGGGCTAAGTGCCAGAAAGGGCGAATCTAATTATAGATTTGCCTTTTCTGGGGTGTCTGGGGCCAGATTTTAGTAGCCAAGGTGGGGCCAAAAATAATGGTCCCTCTCTGGGCTATTATTATCTGCCCCCACTTGCTGGCTTTGTCTGTCTGGTGAGAAAATAGGGCGGGAGCCCACGCATTTTTTTTCAACAATTTTACACCTCATATATATATATATATATTAATTTCATTGTGACACATATATATATTTATTTATAGTACACTAGCTGTAGTACCCGGCTTCGCCCGGGTTAATTAATAACTGCTGTTAGCTGTAACAAAATAGACTATGTTAACAAAAATTTATTCTGCACATAAAAATCACACACCAAAACGTTCGGGGGTTAAAATTTCCATTCAACACATAGCCTATGATGCTCCTGGGGTTGAGATGTGCGGGCATGCAAAATTTCATGCCCGTAAGTACAACGGTGCAGATTCCTATCCCGGGCCAAAATTATTTGCCGATTTGGAATGCGCGGGGTTAAAATTTCGACTCAAAACCTAGCCTATGACGCTCCCGGGGTCGAGACGTGCGGGTGTGCAAAATTTCATGCCCGTAAATGCAGATTCCTATGCCGGACATACACACAAGCATTCAGCTTTCTCCCCATTATGTAGATAGGGCCAAAATTGTTTGGCGATTTGGAACGTGCGGGGGTTAAAATTTCCATTCAACACATAGCCTATGATGCTCCTGGGGTTGAGATGTGCGGGCATGCAAAATTTCATGCCCGTAAGTACAACGGTGCAGATTCCTATCCCGGGCCAAAATTATTTGCCGATTTGGAATGCGCGGGGTTAAAATTTCAACTCAAAACCTAGCCTATGACGCTCCCGGGGTCGAGACGTGCGGGTGTGCAAAATTTCATGCCCGTAAATGCAGATTCCTATGCCGGACATACACACAAGCATTCAGCTTTCTCCCCATTATGTAGATAGGGCCAAAATTGTTTGGCGATTTGGAACGTGCGGGGGTTAAAATTTCCATTCAACACATAGCCTATGATGCTCCTGGGGTTGAGATGTGCGGGCATGCAAAATTTCATGCCCGTAAGTACAACGGTGCAGATTCCTATCCCGGGCCAAAATTATTTGCCGATTTGGAATGCGCGGGGTTAAAATTTCGACTCAAAACCTAGCCTATGACGCTCCCGGGGTCGAGACGTGCGGGTGTGCAAAATTTCATGCCCGTAAATGCAGATTCCTATGCCGGACATACACACAAGCATTCAGCTTTCTCCCCATTATGTAGATAGGGCCAAAATTGTTTGGCGATTTGGAATGCGCGGGGTTAAAATTTCGATTCAAAACATAGCCTAGGACGCTTTCGGGTCGAGATGTGCGGGCGTGCAAAATTTCATGCCCGTAAGTGCGACGGTGCGGATTCCAATCCCGGACAAACATACCCACATACATACATACACACATACATACATTCAGCTTTATATATTAGATACACTTCTACATAGTATAATAGCCGCTAATTCAATTGCCGGCTTTAGTGAAATTACAGACCCGACATGAAATGACACATGGTTTACATAGAGTAAACATATCATTTCATGTAGTTTGATATATGGTTTTCACTAACAATTACATGAGTGTATGTGTGCAAAATTTCACACATGTAGGGGTTAATTAAAGGTGTAAATTCGTAGAAAAAAAATGTTTTTTTACAACGAATTTACACCTTTAATTAACCCCTACTTGTGTGAAATTTTGCACACATACACTCATGTAATTGTTAGTGAAAACCATATATCAAACTACATGAAATGACATGGTTAACTCTATGTAAACCATGTGTCATTTCATGTCGGGTGGCTCTGTAATTTCACAAAAGCCGGCATTGGCCGGCAATTGAATCAGCGGCTATTTTACTATGTAGAAGTGTATGAACTATAAATATATGTATATATATATGTCACAATGACATGTATATATATGTATTCTATGTGTGTATATCTAGTGTTTACAAGGAAAGAAAGGGTTTATTTTAATTACAATATTTCTGTCCCATTGACTTGCATTGGTTTTCCGGTATCGGAATCGGCGATACCCGATACTTTTTGGGTATCGGTCCGATACAATCCGATCCGATACTACTTGATATCGGGAAGTATCACTCAACACTAGTAGAGAGTCAGTTCACGCCACGTGTCCAGCTTGGATACCCAATAGTTAAAAGGCACGTTGGTACAGTCATCAAGGTAGTCCCTCAGAATCTTCGAAAACTTTGCACTACTTGTGAGAGTACCCCACACCTCAGGGCCAGTGCGATGGGATGGCCTGAGAAAACTCTCCCAGAACTTTGCATCTGCTAGATTGAAGTTGTGTCTTTCTCACCTATACTCCTCGGTTATCCAATGAACTGTGACCTCTGCCGCCAGCGTTTTCAGATGGGAATTTTTTTAATAATTCCGCAACAAGGGCCCTCTGGTACTGCAGCATTTTAATAGGCCTGTCTGCCTCTGGAAGAAGAGATTGAAAGTTCTCCTTGTAGCGTGGCTCTAGAAGTGTCACCAACCAGTAATGTCTGCCTCTGGAAGAAAGATTGAAAGTTCTCGTAGCGTGGGTCTAGAAGTGTCACCAACCAGTAATGAGTATCACCCAAAATTTTCAGAATTTGCGGGTCACAGGAAAGGCAGCGCAACATAAAGGCAGCCGTGCGTGCCAGACTGCTAACAGGCAAGACTTCCATCTCATCACCTACTCCTCCTCCTCCCTTTCCTCAGACCATCCATGCTGAAAAGAGAGTATGACAGTTGTGCTTGTAATGCCGTCTATAGTACATGAAACTAGCTCCTGTTGTTCTTCCTCTTCCTCATTGTCAACCAATCCACGTTGGGATGACAACAGGCTGGGCTGTGTGTAATCACCCTGTACGGTTCCATGCTCCATCTCATCGTGCTCTGCCTGCAATGCATCATCTTTCATTGTGAGCAGAGAGCTTTTCAGAATACAGAGAAGCGGGATGGTGACGCTAATTATGGCATCATTGCCGCTCACCATCTTGGTGGACTCCTCAAAGTTCTGTAGGATGGTACATATGTCTGAAATTCATGTCCACTTCTGAGGTCTTATATGTGGAATCTGAACTGAATACTGACGGCCTTGATGATGCTGGTAGTTAACAATTGCGCTCTTCTGCTCACAAATTCTTACCAACATATGCAGTGTAGAGTTCCAACTCGTGGGGAGATTACACACCAGTCGGTGAGCTGGAAGCTGCAAATGCTGCTGAAGCACGGCAAGGGCAGCGAAAGCTGTAGCTGACTTTCTAAAATAGGCACACAGCAGATCCGGTAGCTCCAGGTAGCTTTTGAGAAACCGTTGAACAACGATGATAATATGTGCAAAACTGTAAAGCGCTGCGGAATATGTTAGCGCTATATAAAAAAAAAAAAAGATTATTATTATAAGCCCATTTGTCAGGCATGGTACGTGTGTACTCGCCTCGTCTCAGAGCCGCCACCAGGTTCCAGCCATTGTCACACACGACAATGCCTGGCTGTAGGTTCAGCGGTGTTGTCAACAGATCTGCCTGCTCTTCAGAGCTGTCCACAACTCTTCAGCATTGTGCGGTTTGTCACCTAAGCATATTAGCTTCAGCACAGCCTGTTGCTGCTTGGCTGAGGCAGTGCTGCAGTGCTTCCAGCTTGTGACTGATGTGGTGATTTCGGAGATGGAGGCTGAAGAGGGGGAGGAGGAGGATGAGGTACACTGTGGGGGCTACCCTGACTGACCTGGGCCCGCAATCCTCGTTGTTGGGAGGACGTGTTCCATCCCATGGTCCGACTGGGTCCCGGATTCCACTATGTTAACCCAGTGTGCCGTCAGCGAGATGTATCGTCCATGCCCATAAGTACTTGTCCACGTGTCCATTGTTAGGTGGACTTTCTCAGTAATAGCATTGTTGATTGCACGGTTAATGTGGGACATGCGCTTGTGTAATGCCGGGACGGTACACTGGGAAAAAGAGTGGCAGCTGGGGACTGAGTACCGAGGGACGGTCACCGCCATCAGGTTGCGGGAAGCTTCCATCTTCATGAGCCTAAAAGGCAACATTTCAAGTGCAAGCTGATGAGAAATATGTGAATTTAGTACTGTGGCCTGTGCGGAATTGGCTGGGTATTTCCGCTTGTGTTCCAATGACTGGGTATGGACAACTGAAGGCTGCGTTGGGACAAGGACATGGACATGCTTGATGATGGTGCTAGTTGAGTGTGGGCAACGACAGGTGCAGGGCAGGAGGTATCTTTGCATCCACCGTGGACAGGGGAAAGGCTTGCATGCACAACAGTGGAAGAAGCAGTGGTGTCACCTGCAGGCACTGCTACTGGACCCTGGGTTCGGCCCACAAGGTCGGGTACTTTGCTGCCATGTGCCTGATCATGCTGGTGGTGGTCAGGATGATAGTTTTGCTAAAGGCGCATGAATTTAGGTACTTTTTTCACAGCTTTGATATCTCTTTAACAATAAGAGCATGGAAGAGGCTAGGAGTCATGTGGTGAGCTGCATTTCTTGCTACATGTTCACAGATTTACAAGTGGAAAAGCCAAATTTCACATGCCACAAATGCAAGCTTTTGTCCATGTTGGAGGAAAAGTTGCGAAATCTAGAAGAGAGGTTAGCTACATTGAAGATCATTAAGGAAGATGAAGAGCTCTTAGACAGAGCAGAATTATCTCTTCATGGTACAGAAAGAGAAGAAATTCGAAGAGCACCTGAATAAACAGAGGAATGGAAGCATGTGACCCAGAGAAGCAGGAGGATCGTGAGGCAGTCAGCACCCATACTGCTCAGGAACCAATACCAGGCTCTCACACAGGAGAATGATGAAGACTTTGCCCACAAAGAGCAACCTTGTAAGCCCTCAGAGTCCTCCTGAATGGAGAAAGAAAAATGTTGTGAAGAAACGGAGAGTTGTGGTCATGGGGATTCCCTGTTGAGAGGAACAGAGGCCGCTATTTGCAGACCGGATATAACCTCAAGAGAAATGTGCTGTCTTCCAGGTGCAAAAATTAAAGATGTGTCTGACAGGATATCAGGACTCTTCAGACCTAAAGATGACTACCCATTCCTGCTAATACATGTGGGGACAAATGACACTGCAAGAAACGACCTGGAAACCATCTGCAGTGACTTTGAAAACTTAGGCAAGAAAGTGAAAGAACTGGGTGCGCAGGTGGTCTTCTCATCCATCCTCCCAGTGGATGGCCATGGAACAAGAAGGTGGAATAAGATTCTGCAGGTGAACAACTGGCTACGTTGATGGTGCCGTCAGCAAGGATTTGGATTTCTGGATCACTGAGTGAATTACCTATACGATGGACTACTTGCTAGAGATGGGGTGCACCTTACGAAGACTGGAAAACATGTATTTGGAAGTCGCCTTGCTACACTCATCAGAAGAGCTTTAAACTAGAACAACGTGGGAAGGGAAGCAAAAAGCCAGAAAAATCCATACACCTGACAAATGCTATTGAGAACTCGGCTATTAGAAGTGGAAAGGGAGAACGAAGACAAAAAAATCTAAATAATAAAAATATTGGAGGAAGAGAAACCAATCACAAACTAAAATGTTTTTATACAAATGCACAAAGCATGGGCAACAAACAAGGAGAATTGGAACTACTAACGCAGGAGAAGAAGTATGATGTCATTGGAATCACTGAAACTTGGTGGGACGATACACATGATTGGAATACAAGGCTAGAAGGATACAACTTATTTGCAAGAAACAGACTTGATAAACGAGGAGGAGGTGTGGCATCGTATGTTAGAAAAGTGTATATCTGCACAGAGATTGAAGCTTCAGAGACTGGGAGTTCTGTGGAAGCTGTTTGGGTAAGAATACAAGGAGCGAACAATGGAAAGGACACCATTGTAGGCATTTACTACAGGCCGCCTATGCAAGCTGAAGATTTGGATGAATTCTTTATGCATCATATGGCCAAGTTCTCCAAAAAATATGACATAGTGGTCATGGGAGATTTCAACTATCCAGACATTTGTTGGGAATCTCCCTCAGGCAAAACTAACAGGTCCAGGAAATTCTTATCCTCTCTTGCTGACAACTTTATCTTCAAAAGGTAGGGGAGAAAACAAGGGGATCTGCTACCTTGGATCTAATCCTTATAAACAGGGAGGAAATGGTTGAGGAGGTAAGAGTGGCTGGGACCCTAGGAGGTAGCGACCATGCCATTTTAGAATTTTGGATAACTAGAGAAGGAAGACCTGTGAAGACTCAGACTTCAAGGTTAGATTTCAGAAAGGCAGATTTTAAGGGACTCAGAAAGAGAATCGGAGGGATCCAATGGCTGGATATCCTTAAGGACAAAAATGTCCAGGAAGGATGGGAAATCTTAAAAAATGAGATTCTCAAAGCACAATCATTAACAATTCCGAAAAGAGGGAAGAATAGGAAGCATTTAACGAAACCAGGATGGATGAACAAAGAACTTAAACACATGCTAAAAAGGAAGAAAGAAATGTATATCAAATGGAAAGAGGGAGGTATAACTAAAGAAGAATATAATGATGTCTGCAGAACCTGCAGGGCAAGAATCAGATTAGCTAAAGCTGACAATGAATTAAGGCTTGCAAGAGATGTCAAAATCAATAAAAAAGGATTTTGGGGATATGTCAAAAGTAAAAGAAAAGTCAAAGATGCTATAGAATTTTTACAGGATGAAAATTATGAAATGGTAAGAAAGGATGTTGAAAAGGCCGAACTTTTAAATTCCTATTTTGCATCTGTTTTCTGTCAGAAAGGAAATGTAACATCAACTGATCTTCCCTGTCCTATTAAGGGAATAGAAGAATCCAGGATATCTATAAACAGAAAAATAGTGAGGAAACACTTAGCTAACATAAATGAATTCAAGTCTCCAGGTCCAGATGAGTTACACCCCAGAGTACTGATGGAGATAGCAGAAGAAATTTTTGAACCACTCTCCATAATCTTTGAAAATTCTTGGAGAACAGAAGTCCTAGAAGACTGGAGAAGAGCAAATGTTGTTCCTGTCTTCAAAAAGGGGAAGAAGGTGGACCCAGGGAACTATAGGCCGGTGAGTCTGACATCTATACCAGGAAAGATCTTTGAACAAATTATTAAAGAACATGTATGTAAGTACCTGGACAAGAATGAAGTGATTAACCAGAGTCAGCATGGGTTTGTAACTAATAAGTCATGTCAGACTAATTTAATTTCCTTCTATGACAGAATCACTGACTGGGTGGATCAGGGAAATGCTGTAGATATATTATATCTTGACTTCAGCAAAGCATTTGACAAAGTATCACACACAATCCTTATTGAAAAAATGACTAAGTATGGAATGGACAAGGCAACTGTTAGGTGGATACATAACTGGCTTAGTGATAGGACCCAAAGAGTGGTAGTAAATGGCTGCACATCGAGTTGGAAGAATGTATCAAGTGGGGTACCACAGGGCTCTGTCTTGGGCCCTGTATTGTTCAACATCTTTATCAATGATTTAGATGAAGGAATTGAGGGTAAACTGATTAAATTTGCTAATGACACAAAGCTAGGAGGGATAGCTATTACTAGAGAAGAGAGAGAGAGGATTCAAAAAGATATAAATAAACTGGAGCAGTGGGCAGCAACTAACAGAATGGTTTTTAACAGGGAAAATGCAAAGTACTTCATCTGGGAAATAAAAATGAAAAAAGCGAATACAGAATGGGAGGAATAAGGCTAAGCAACAGCACATGTGAAAAAGACTTGGGTATACTAATAGATCACAGACTGAACAAAGTCAACAGTGTGATGCAGCAGCAAAAAAGGCAAATACAATTCTGGGATGTATTAACAGAAGCATACAGTCTAGATCACATGAAGTCATTATTGCCCTCTACTCCTCTTTGGTCAGACCTCATCTGGAATACTGTGTCCAGTTTTGGGCACCACATTTTAAAAAAGACATCAACAAACTGGAGCAAGTTCAGAGAAGAGCGACCAGAATGGTGTTCGGACTGCAAACCATGTCCTATGAGGAACGGTTACAGGATTTGGGAATGTTTAGCTTGCAAAAAAAGAAGACTGAGAGGTGACTTAATAGCTGTATACAAATATCTCAAGGGCTGTCACATTGTAGAAGGATTATCTTTATTCTCATTTGCACACGGAAAGACTAGAAGCAATGGGATGAAACTGAATGGGAGGAGACACAGATTAGATATTAGAAAAAACTTTTTGACAGTTAGAGTGATCAATGAGTGAAACAGGCTGCCACGAGAGGTGGTGAGTTCTCCTTCAATGGAAGTCTTCAAACAGAGGCTGGACATACATCTGTCTGGGATGATTTAGTGAATCCTGCTTTGAGCAGGGGGTTGGACCAGATGACTCAGGAGGTCCCTTCCAACTCTACCATTCTATGATTCTATGATTCTATGCGGCATGGCAGGTGGTGCAAATGGCCTGTTTGGAGCTATCGGCAGAGTCTTTAAAAAACAACCAAACTCTGAAGACCTAACAGTTGTACTGGCAACTTCCATCGTGTTGGTGTTACGAGGAGCGGTTGCCCGCCTTCTATCTGTGGCCACCACACTGCTTCTTCCTGCCTGTTGGTGTGCTACGCCTCGCTCCCCCAGTGTACTGCTGTCCTTCTCTGCATGTCTTCCTGGTAGGTTAGGTTGGTTACTATATCATCCACCACCTCATCTTCCACTTCCACACCCTGGTCCTCCTGACTTTATGGAAATTGTGTCTCATCATCGTCCACCTCTTGTGACACGTTCCCACTGTCGCCTTCGTGTGACTGTGGCTGCTTAACCTCTTAATCCCATGGGACGTACTATTCCGTCCATGTGACCTGGTACTTAATTCCCAGGGACGGAATAGTATGTCCCATGCGATCAGCTGTACTCCCGGGGGTACCGCAGCTGATCGCGGCTGGGTGTCAGCTGATTATCACAGCTGACACCCGGCACTATGTGCCAGGAGCGGTCACAGACCGCTCCCGGCACATTAACCCCTGGCACACCGCGATCAAACATGATCGCTGTGTACCAGGGGCACAGGGGAGCATCGCGCAGGGAGGGGGCTCCTGCGCGCTCCCCTGAGACCCTCAGAACAGTGCGATGTGTCGCGCTGTTCCGAGGGACTCTCCTCACTGCAGGACCCCGGATCCATGATGGCCGCCGGGTCCTGCAGGGAGGCGGCTTCCTCAGTGCCTGCTGAGAGCAGGCGCTGTGGAAGCCTGTAGCACTGCCTGTGCGATCGCTGGTGTGATAGAGTGATGTGCACACTGTCAAACCAGCAATCTGACCCTACACAGTGATGTCCCACCCTGGGACAAAGTAAAAATGTAAAAAATAAAAATAAACATTTGTAAAAAAAATTCCTAAAATAATGGAAAAAAAAATATTCCCCAATAAATTCATTTCTTTAATGTAAAAAAAAAACCCCAACAATAAAAGTATACATATTTAGTATCGCCGCGTCCGTAACGACCCGTACTATAAAACTGTCCCATTAGTTAACCCCTTTAGTGAACCCCTTAAAAAAAAAAGGCTAAAAAACAATGATTTATCATCATACAGCCGAACAAAAAGTGGAATAACACGCGATCAAAAAGACGGATATAACCAAACATGGTACTGCTGAAAACGTCATCTTGTCCCGCAAAAAAAAATCCACTACATAGCATCATCAGCGAAACAATAAAAAGTTAGAGCTGACAGAATAAAGGATGCAAAAATAATTATTTTTTTTATATATAATCGTTTTTATTGTATAAAAGCGCCAAAACATTAAAAAATAATATAAATGAGGTATCACTGTAATCGTACTGACCCAAAGAATAAAACTGCATTATCAATTTTACCACACGCTATAAACGCCCCTCACCCAAAAGAAACTCATGAATTGCTGGTTTTTGTTCATTTTGCCTCCCAAAAATCGTAATAAAAGCGATCAAAAAATGTCATGTGCCCAAAAATGGTACCAATAAAAACGTCACCTCGTCCCGCAAAAAATAAGACCTCACATGACTCTGTGGGCCAAAATATAGAAAAATTATAGCTCTCAAAATGTAATGATGCAAAAACTACTTTTTGCAATAAAAAGCGTCTTTTAGCGTGTGACAGCTGCCAATCATAAAAACCCGCCATAAATAGTAAATCAAACACCCCCTTTATCACCCCCTTAGTTAGGGAAAAATAATAAAATTAAAAAATGTATTTGTTTCCATTTTCCCATTAGGGTTAGGTTTGGTGCTAAAGTTAGGGTTAGGGTTGGGGCTAAAGTTAGGGTTAGAGTTGGGGCTAAGGTTAGGGTTGGGGTTGGGATTAGTGTTAGGGGTGTGTTGGGGTTAGGGTTGGAGTTAGAATTGGGGGGTTTCCACTGTTTAGGCACATCAAGGGCTCTCCAAATGTGACATGGCGTCTGATCTCAATTCAGCCAATTCGGCGTTGAAAAAGTGCTCCTTCCCTTCTGAGCTCTGCCATGCGCCCAAACAGTAGTTTACCCCCACATATGGAGTATCAGCATACTCAGGACAAATTGCCCAATAACTTTTGAGTTGTTGTTACCCTTGGAAAAATAAAAATTGTGGTGAAAAGATCATTTTTGTGGAAAAAATATGAGTTTTTAATTTTACGGCTCTACGTTATAAACTTGTGTGAAGCACTTGGGGGTTCAAAGTGCTCATTACAGATCTAGATAAGTTCCTTAGGGGGTCTAGTTTCTAAAATGGGGTCACTTGTGGGGGATACCCACTGTTTAGGCACATCAGGGGCTATCCAAATGCGACATGGCGTCCAATCTCGATTCCAGTCAATTTTGGTTTGAAAAAGTAAAATGGCGCTGCTTCCCTTCCGAGCTCTACCGTGCGCCAAAACAGTGGTCCCCCTCACATATGGGGTATCGCGTACTAAGGACAAATTGAACAACAACTTTTATTGTCCAATTTCTCATGTTACCCTTGGGAAAATAAAAAATTGGTGACTTAAATACTACATTGTGGGAAAAAAAATAGGATTTTTTATTTTCATGCCCGAGCATTATAAATTTGTGTGAAGCACTTTGGGGTTCAAAGTGCTCACCACAGATCTAGATAAGTTCCTTAGGGGGTCTAGTTTCCAAAATGGGGTCACTTGTGGGAGGTTTCCACTGTTTAGGCACATCAGGGATTCTGCAAACTGAACATGACACCCATCAAAGTCTTCATTCCAAAACGTCATTACTTCCTTTCCGAGCCCTGCGGTGCACCCAAACAGTATTTCTCCCCCACATATGGGGTATCAGCGTACTCAGGACAAATTGGACAACAACTTTTGGGGTCCAATTTCCTTGGGAAAAATCAAAAATTTGGGATAAAAAAATAATTTTTGTGGAATTTTTTTTTTTCACACCCAGGCATTATAAACTTTAGTGAAACACTTGGGGGTTCAAAGTGCTCACAACAGATCTAGATAAGTTCCTTAGGGGGTCTTGTTTCCAAAATGGTGTCACATGTGGGGGGTTTCCACTGCTTAGGCACATCAGGAGCTCTCCAAACGCGACATGGCGTCCAATCTCAATTCACTCCAATTTTGGTTTGAAAAAGTCAAACGGTGCTCCTTCCCTTCCAAGCCCTGCCGTGCGCCCAGACAGTGGTTTTCCCCCACATATGGGGTATCGGCGTACTCAGGAGAAATTGCACAACAACTTTTTCTGTCCATTTTCTCCTTTTACCCTTGTTAAAATAAAAAAAATATTTGTAAAAGATCATTTTTGTGACTAAAAAGTTAAAAGTTCATTTTTTCCTTCCAAGTTGCTTCAGCTCCTGTGAATCACCTTGAGGGTTAATAAACTTCTTGAATGTGGCTTTGAGTACCTTGAGGGGTGCAGTTTTTATAATGGTGTCACTTTTGGGTATTTTCTGCCATATAGACCCCTCAAAGTGACTTCAAATGTGAGGTGGTCCTAAAAACAATGGTTTTGTACAATTTGTTGTAAAAATGAGAAATCGCTGTTCAACTTTTAACCCTTATAACTTCGTAACAAAAAAAATTTGGTTACAAAATTGTGCTGATGTAAAGTACAGTCATGGACAAAAGTTTTGAGAATGACACAAATATTAATTTTTACAAAGTCTACTGCTTCACTTTTTCTAATGGCAATTTGCATATACTCCAGAATGTTATAAAGAGTGATCAGCTTAACAGCAATTACTTGCAAAGTCAATATTTGGCTAGAAAATTAACTTTATCCCCAAAACACATTTCAACATCATTGCAGCCCTGCCTTAATAGGACCAGCTAACCTCTTTTCAGTGATTGCTCCATCAACACAGGTGTGGGTGTTGATGAGGACATGGCTGGAGATCAATCTGTCATGATTAAGTAAGAATGACACCACTGAACACTTTAAAAGGAGGCTGGTCCTTGGCATCATTGTTTCTCTTCTGTTAACCATGGTTATCTCTAAAGAAACACGTGCAGTCATCATTGCAATGCACAAAAATGGCCTAACAGGGAAGAGTATCACAGCTAGAAAGATTGCACCTCAGTCAACAATCTATCGCATCATCAAGAACTTCAAGGAGAGAGATTCCATTGTTGCCAAAAAGACTCCAGGGCGCCCAAGAAAGACCAGCAAGCGCCAGGACCGTCTCTTAAAAGTGTTTCAGCTGCGGGATTGGGCAACCAGCAGTGCAGGGCTTGCTCAGGAATGGCAGCAGGCAGGTGTGAGTGCATCTGCACGCACTCTGAGGCGGAGACTCTTGGAGCAAGGCCTGGTCTCAAGGAGGGCAGCAAAGAAGCCACTTCTCTCCAGAAAAAACATCATGGACAGACTGATATTCTGCAAAAGGTACAGGCAGTGGACTGCTGAGGACTGGGGTAAAGTTATTTTCTCTGATGAATCCCCTTTTCGATTGTTTGGGACATCAGGAAAACACCTCATTTGGAGAAGACAAGGTGAGCGCTACCACCAGTCTTGTCTCATGCCAACTGTTAAGCATCCTGAAACCATTCATGTGTGAGGTTGCTTTTCAGCCAAGGGAATCGGCTCTCTCACAATCTTGCCTAAAAACACAGCCATGAATAAAGAATGGTACCAGAATGTCCTCCAAGAGCAACTTCTCCAAACCCTCCAAGAGCAGTTTGGCGATCAACAATGCCTTTTCCAGCATGATGGAGCACCTTGCCATAAAGCAAAGGTGATAACTAAATGGCTCACGAAACAAAACATAGAGATTTTGGGTCCATGGCCTGGAAACTCCCCAGATCTTAATCCCATTGACAACTTGTGGTCAATCATCAAGAGACGGGTAGACAAACAAAAACCTAAAAATTCTGACAAAATGAAAGCATTGATTGTGCAAGAATGGACTGATATCAGTCAGGATTTGGTCCAGAAGTTGATTGAGAGCATGCCAGGGAGAATTGCAGAGGTCCTGAAGAAGAAGGGTCAACACTGCAAATATTGACTTGCTGCATTAACTCATTCTAACTGTCAATATGAGCTTTTGTTACTCATATGTTTGCAATTATTATATGTCTGTCTGTGATAAAAAACATCTGTCAAACACACATAAAAACCAGAGGGCAGCAGATCAAGTGAAAATATAATATTTGTGTCATTCTCAAAACTTTTGGCCATGACTGCAGACATGTGGGTAATGTTATTTAGTAACTATTTTGTGTGACATATTTCTGTTTTAAGACAATAAAAATTCAAAGTTTGAAATTGCAAAATTTTTAAAATTTTCGCCATATTTCCATTTTTTTCATAAATAGATGCAAATTATAGCTAAGAAATTTTGCCACTATCATGAAGTACAATATGTCACGAGAAAACATTCTCAGAATCGTGAAGATCCGTTGAAGCGTTCCAGAGTTATAGACTCATAAAGAGACAGTGGTCAGAATTGTAAAAATTGGCGTGTTCATTAACGTGCAAACCACCCTTGGGGGTTAAGGGGCTAAATATTTTGGCATCACTACATGCGATCTCATCTTGCACCGCTTCAAGTGGACTAGTCAAGAGGCCTGAATCTATAAATGGAAAAGTGAACAGCTCTTCGGAGTATCCAAATGTGGGATCAGTTGTCTCCGGGCACTCAGCATGGTGGGAGGAAGGAGGATCAGGGTGAGGAATATGCAGTCCAGACTCATGACTACTCAGACTTGACCATGTTGGAGACAAGGTGGTGGTGGTAAACTGACTGGAAGCATTATCCGCTATCCAACCAACAACCTTTTGACACTGCTCTGGATTCAATAGTGGTGTGCTGTTGGGGTCCCCTAATAATTGGGACGTTCAAGCAAGAAGATGGGGGTGTTTATTGTGGCCCAATTTCAATTTGCTCATTGCCTTGGCCTCTGCATGCACATTGACCATCACATCCACTTCCCCGTCCCTTGCTACGTGCCTTGCCCATTTTAAATGGAATACAATATTTTCCACGTTACTACAAATGGCTGAATTTGGATTGAACTTATTTGTGATCTGTGTGCGGGAAAACCACAGTTTAAAATATCTGGCCTGTAGGTAACAATTTTTTTTTTTATAGCAAACTGGTGTCAATAACTAGGCTAAGACACAGGAAAAACAGTTGAATGGAGGCCTCAATTGCCACAATTTGTAGACCACAGAGAGATGAGGCATGTGACGGAGATACTACACTGTAAAATATGTGGCCTGTATTTTTAATTTTTTACTGTAAAATAGTGTCAAGAACTAGGGTAACACACAGCAAAAACAGTTGAATGGAGGCCTGAAATGCCACAATTTTTAGACCACAGATAGCTGAGTCATGTGAAGGAGATATCACACTGTAAAATATGTGGCACGTATTTTTATTTTTTAACAGGAAAATAGTGTCAAGAACTAGGGTGACACACAGCAAAAACAGTTGAATAGAGGCCTGAAATGCCATAATTTTTAGCCCACAGATAGCTGAGTCCTGTGACGGTGATACCACACTGTAAAATATGTGGCCTGTATTTGAATTTTTTAACAAGAAAATAGTGTCAAGTACTATGGTAACACACAGCAAAAACAGTTGAATGGAGGCCTGTAATGCCACAATTTGTAGCCCACAGATAGATGAGGCGTGTAACAGAGATACCACACTGTAAGATATGTGGCCTGTATTTTATTTTTTTACAGCAAAATACTATCAAAAACTAGGGTAACACACAGAAAAAACAGTTGAATGGAGGCCTGAAATGTCACAATTTGTAGCCCACCGATAGATGAGGGTGTGACAGAGATACCACACTATAATATATGTGGCCTGTATTTTTATTTTTTTTACAGCAAAATACTGTCAGAAACTAGGGTAACACACAGCAAAAACAGTTGAATGGAGGCCTGAAATGCCACAATTTTAATCCACAGATAGTTGAGGCGTGTGACAAAGATACCACACTGTAAAATATGTAGCCTGTATTTTTATTTTTTACAGCAAAATACTGTCAAGACCTAGGGTAACACACAGCAAAAACAGTTGAATTGAGGCCTGATATGCCACAATCTTTAGCCCACTGATAGAAGAGGCATGTGACGGAGATACCACACTGTAAAATATGTGGCCTGTATTTTTATTTTTTGCAGCAAAATATTGTCAAGACCTAGGGTAACACACAGCAAAAACAGTTGAATGGAGGCCTGAAATGCCATAATTTGTAGCCCACTGATAGATGAGGCGTGTTATGGAGATACCACACTGTAAAATATGTGGCCTGTACTTTTATTTTTTTACAGCAAAATACTGTCAAGACCTAGGGTAACACACCTCAAAAACAGTTGAATGGAGGCCTGAAATGCCATAATTTGTAGCCCACTGATAGATGAGGCGTGTGAGGGAGATACCACACTGTAAAATATGTGTCCTGTATTTTTATTTATTTTTACAGCAAAATACTGTCAAGAACTAGGGTAGCACACAGCAAAAACAGTTGTATGGAGGCCTAATATGCCACAATTTGTAGCCTACAGATAGATGAGGCATGTGACGGAGATACCACACTTTCAAATATTTGGCCTGTATTTTTTTTTTGGCTAGTAAAATTGTGTCAATAAGTAGGCTAAGACGCAACAAAAACAATTTTATGGAGGTCTGAAATGGCACAAGTTTGAGTGCAATGATATGTGATCCTTGTGGCGGACAAAACCCAGTGTAAAATATCTGCCCTGTAGCTAAATATTTTTTTGGCAGCACAATGGTGTCAAGAAATTGTATAAGACACTCCAAAAAATTTTTAAAGTTCCCCAAAAATGGCTGAATTTTCTACATACTCAGATGTGATCGCTGGGATGGGCAAACCCGTTTAAAATAGCTGGATTTTCAATCTGTACTATGAAAAGGACCTGGCTGTATTCTGCAGTCCCAACAAGCAAATTGAGAAAAAAACATGTGCTCTGGATATCTTTTGAATTAAATAATCAGGATTAAAATGCACAAAAAATTATTCCTGGCCACTGATACCTGGGGCTATGTATATACGGTCAATATATGTAATAGGCAGCAGCAGACAGTAATGGAATGGACCCTCTTGATGTATGCAATGAAATATGCCACATACAATGCCTGCCTGACTAGCAGTGATATCTATATACCCACATACAGTGCCTGCATGCCTTGCACTGATATGTATATACCCACATACACTATCTATATTCCCCGTAATTAGCCCTTAGGAGGACTGTTGATTTAGCTGGATTTGTGTATTCAGTTATGGTATACCCACACTATCTTTGAAACCCTAAAATCTGACCCTATCTCGGCAGCAACTCTCCCTACACTAGCTGATTCCAGAGCTGAATGTGATGAGCATGGCGGCGCCAGGTCTGATATAGATCTGATGACGCTGTGCGGCCAGCCAATCACTGTAATACCACAACCAACATGGCTGCTTCATTACAGTGTGTGGCACACAATCCTTGCATGTTGATTGGTGCTCTAAAGAGCGTCAAACATGCAGGGCATGGACCAGAACTCTCGCCGAGCAATCCCGGAAATGCTCAGCGCTCGCCAAGCACCGCGAGTACAGCGATTATGCTCGCTCACCACTAATGACCATGTGATATTTCAGTTTTTCTTTTTTAACACATTTGCAAAAAATTTCTACATTTCTGTTTTTTTTTCATTCAAGATGGGGTGCAGAGTGTACATTAATGAGAAAAAAATGAACTTTTTTGAATTTACCAAATTGTTGCTATGAAACAAAGAGTGAAAAATGTAAAGGGTTCTGAATACTTGAATACTTTCCATACCCACTGTATATAATGTTATGCAGTGCCTTGAAAATGTGTTTATACTTAAATGTATTTTATTGTGATGTACCAACATAAAGTAACAAGTCACAATTTTCAGATTTATATTTTTAAATAATTAGAAAACTGTATCATTTCCTTAAACTTCATAAATTCTTGCTACTTTGTGTTGGTACGTTACATAAAATCCAAATAAAAAACAGTTAACTTTGTGGGCATAAAGTGAAAAAAAATGTGGAAAAGCTCATGAGGCATATATATACTTTTTCATGGCACTGTATAAGTATAGTAAATCAAAAGAGTGATAATACAGTTAAGCAAACAATTATAAAAAAATGTGTGGCCATCTTTGTGAGTAGCTGCGGAAGACCATTGAGCAAGGCCAAGGGAGTAATAGAGAGATAGAAGCTTAGTGACAGCTGAGTGGGAAGTGTCAATGGGATGTTGAAGTCACCCATGAAAATAGTGGGGATATCAGGGGAAAGGAAATTATGTAGCCAGGTGGTGAAGTGGTCCAAGAAGGCGGTGGCTGGCCTGGGAGGTGACAAATGACAGCCAGTTGGAGAGGGAGTAGTTGCGATCACAATGTACCTCAAAACAGGAGAGAGTAATGGAAGGTGGCAGTAGGATTTGGGTGATGTAACAGTTATCTGACAGGAAAAAGACAATTTTTCCGCCATGCTTGCTGCTGGACACTGGACAAGGACTTTTCATTGTATGTCCAGTTTCCTGTTTGTGTTTGCCAGTCTAATAAAGCTTATTGAAAGGCTGCAGCGCAGCCAATCAAGAAGCATTTAGACTGTGGCACTTCCAGAGTCATAACAGCTATGTCAAGTATTAGTGTAGGGATAGGATGCACTAGCAGAGTGAGAAAAAGTCTCACGGTGCAGAGGCAAGTTCACTGCAGTTCAAATTCACCCAGTGAAATTCTCCCAGTGAACTGTGGCGAACTCGCCTCTGGACAATGAGACTTTTTTTCACTGTGCTAGCGGTGATCTCACAGAGGTGTTATGATTTGGTAGCTGAGGAGAGCAGGCAAAAAAGGAAATACACCAGAGAGGTTGGAATCTATGGGATTGCAGTACCCTGACTAACCACCACAACTAAAGGCAGCCGTGGAGCGTACCTACGTTGGTCCTAGACGCCTCGTCACAGCCTGAGAAGCTAACTACACCTAAAGACAGAAAGAGGAAAACTATCTGCCCCGGAGCAGATCCCCAAAGAACATAGAAAGCCCCCAAACATGTAATGGCGGTTAGACAAGAGGAAATACAGACACAGACAGAAAATAGTATGAGCAAACGTTGGGGCCCAAACTTCCTAAATAGAAAAGGATAGGAAGGACACTTACTGCAATCCCAAAAAACCCTGAAAAGTACCAACTCTACTAATTACAAAAACACCTAAGATCACACGACCTCTACCACCTAAATTAGTTCTCTGGTGTAACAAAACTAAACAGCAGCCACTGAAAAAACTGGAAAAGGCAAATGAACAAACAACAGTGGATGAACTAAACTGAGAGGAGCACAAGCCCCCGGAGGGGACCCGGCAGACCCCCACAGAAGTGCAGGACAAAATGCAAAAAGCAAGCACAAAAAACTAAAAGAAGAAAATGTTTTATCTGTTAGCAGAAGATGCAGGCACGAAACAGCAAGCTACAAAGTGAACAGGAATCAAAGATGAGACCAGAACAATTGATCACCGGCAACCCTGATGGGAGGGAACCTCCCTTATATAAGACCAGTCAGTAACACCTGATCGCCAATCTTCACAATCTTCATTGGATAGTTCAGTACTGTTTGTAACCACCAGAGTGAGCTTCTGCTCAGAAATCATTTCTAGCACATTCACAACAGTACCCCCCCCTTGAGGAGGGGTCACCGAACCCTCATTTGAGCAACCAGGTCGGTCAGGATGAGTTCTGTGATACGCACGGATGAGTCTCCTAGCATGGATGTCCGAAGCAAACACCCAAGAATTGACCTCCTGACCATAACCTCTCCACTTAACCAAATACTGGAGTTTCCGTCTAGAAAAATGAGAATTCAATATTTTCTCAACCACATACTCCAGATTGCCCTCAACCAAAACAGGGTCAGGAGGCACAGCCATAGGAACCACTGGCTCAACAAACCTCTTCAATAAGGACTTGTGGAACACGTTATGGATCTTAAATGTCCCTGGAAGAAGTAAACGAAAGGAAACAGGATTAAGAATCTCCATGATCTTATAAGGTCCAATGAACCTAGGCTTAAACTTAGGAGATGCAACTCTCATAGGGATATTTCTTGAGGACAACCAGACCAAGTCCCCCACTTCAAACCGAGGACCATCAGTCCTATGCCGGTTGGCAAACCGCTGGGCCCTCTCCTGAGAGAGGGACAACCTCTCCACTACCTGGTCCCAAATCTGCTGCATACGCTCCACAACAGAGTCAACACCTGGACAGACAGAAGCCTCCATCTGTCCTGAATAAAATCGAGGGTGAAACCCAAAATTGCAGAAAAATGGAGACATCAAAGTGGCAGAGCTAGCCCTATTATTAAGAGCAAACTCAGCCAAAGGCAAAAAAGAGACCAAGTCATCCTGATCAGCAGACACAAAGCATCTCAGATAAGTCTCCAATGTCTGGTTTGTTCTCTCAGTTTGTCCATTGGTCTGAGGATGAAAAGCCGAGGAGAAAGACAATTGAACACCAAGTTTAGAACAAAAAGTCCTCCAAAATCTGGAAACAAACTGGACTCCTCTGTCAGACACAATGTTCTCAGGAATGCCGTGTAACCGAACCACGTGCTGAAGGAACAAAGGCACCAATTCAGAGGAGGAAGGCAACTTAGGTAATGGCACAAGATGTATCATTTTGGAAAACCTATCACAAATCACCCAGATAACGGTCATTCTCTGAGAAACAGGGAGGTCGGAAATGAAATCCATAGAGATATGGGTCCATGGTCTCTTGGGCACAGGCAATGGCATCAACAAACCACTAGAGCGAGAGCAAGGCTTGGAGCGAGAGCAAGTCCCGCAGGACTGCACAAATTCCCTGATGTCACGAGACAAAGTAGGCCACCAAAAGGACCGACTAACCAAGTCTCTGGTACCAAAAATTCCGGGATGACCGGCCAACGCGGAACAATGAATCTCAGACAGTACACTCTTTTTCCACTGGTCCGGGACAAACAATTTCCCAACAGGGCAGCGCTCGGGCTTATCCTCCTGGCACCCCTCCAGAGCCAGTCTCAAATTGGGCGAGATGGCAGAAAGAACTACACCCTCTTTCAAAATAACAGCAGGATCAGATAACTCAGGAGAGTCCGCAAGGAAACTCCTCGAGAGGGCATCCGCCTTAACATTCTTAGTGCCAGGAAGAAAGGAAACCATGAAATTAAAACGTGTGAAAAACAAGGCCCACCTGGCCTGTCTAGGATTAAGTCGCTTGGCTGATTCCAGATAAACCAGATTCTTATGGTCCGTGAGGACCACCACCTGATGTTTGGCTCCCTCCAGCCAATGTCTCCACTCTTCAAAAGCCCACTTCATGGTCAATAACTCCCGATTACCCACGTCATAATTACGTTCAGTTGGAGAAAATTTTCGAGAGAAAAAGGCACAAGGGTTACTTTTAGAGGTCTCTGGATCTCTTTGGGACAAAACGGCACCTGCCCCAATTTCAGAGGCATCAACCTCCACCTGAAATGGCAGAGAAACATCAGGCTGCCGTAGAACAGGAGCAGAAGTGAATCTCTGCTTAAGTTCCTGAAACGCAGAGACTGCCTCAGGAGGCCAATTCACCACATCAGAACCCTTTTTGGTCAAATCAGTCAATGGTTTAACAATAACAGAGAAATTACCAATAAATTTACGATAAAAATTGGCAAAACCCAAGAATCTTTGAAGAGCCTTTAATGAAGTAGGTTGGACCCAATCACAGATGGCCTGAACCTTGACCGGGTCCATTTCAATAACAGATGGGGACAAAATGAATCCCAGAAATGAGATCCTCTGTACGCCAAAAAGACACTTTGATCCCTTCACATACAGAGCATTCTCTCTCAAAATCTGGAACACAGTCCGAACATGTTTCACATGAGAGTCCCAGTCATTGGAAAAAATCAAGATATCATCCAAATAAACAATCAGAAATTTATCCACAAAATCCCTGAAAATGTCATTCATGAAGGACTGGAAGACAGAAGGAGCATTAGTGAGCCCAAAGGGCATCACTAGGTACTCAAAATGCCCCTCTGGGGTATTAAATGCTGTCTTCCATTCATCCCCGTGCTTAATGCGAATAAGGTTATATGCCCCCCTGAGGTCAAGCTTGGTAAACCAAGTAGCACTTTTCACCCTGGAAAACAGGTCAGAAATCAAGGGTAACGGATATTGATATTTTACAGTGATATTGTTCAAGAGACGATAATCAATACACGGCCTTAATGAACCATCCTTTTTGGCCACAAAGAAAAAACCGGCACCCAAGGGTGAAGAGGATGGTCTGATATGACCCTTCTCCAATGACTCCTTGATATAAGACCGCATAGCGTCATGTTCAGGTACAGACAAGTTAAAAAGGCGACCTTTAGGGAATTTACTACCAGGCACTAATTCAATAACGCAGTCATAGCTCCTATGGGGGGGCAAGGATGCAGATTTACTTTCGCTAAACACATCAGAAAAATCAGTCAAATAGTCAGGAACTTCCTGAGCCTGGGGGAGGCAGAAAAAACAGGAGTGTTGGTATTAACACATTGGCAGCCCCAACTGGTTACAGACACAGATTTCCAATCCAAAACAGGATTATGAGACTGTAACCAAGGGAAACCCAGTACGATAATGTCATGCAGATTATACAGCACCAAAAATTTGCAACTCTCCTGATGATCAGGTTCAACCCTCATTATCACCTGAGTAGAGAACTAAGGTTTATTCTCAGCCAAAGGGGTAGAATCGATCCCCAGTAGGGGAATAGACTTCCGTAGGGGTATCAAGGGAAACCCACAACGTTTAGCAAAATCAAAATCCATCAGGTTAATAGCTGCTCCCGAATCAACGAAAGCCTGAGCAGAAAATGTGGACAGGGAGCAAATCATGGTAACAGTCAACAAAAATTTAGTCTGAACACTACCCAAGACAACTGAGCGTGCAAAACGTCTTCCCCGCTTAGGGCAGACTGAAATAGCATGAGAGGCATCACCACAGTAGAAACATAACCCATTGCTTTTTCGAAACTCATGACGCTGTCCCCCAGAAGCCACTCTATCACACTGCATGGGTTCAGAAGCTGGTTCACAAGGCAACACTATTCCACGCATACCTCTACGCTCACGCAAACGTCTGTCAATTTGAATCGCTAATGACATAGAATCATTGAGACCAGAGGGGACAGGGAATCCCACCATAACATCCTTTACATTCTCTGACAGACCCTTCTGAAAAAGGGCTGCCAAAACATCGTCATTCCATTTGGTCAGGACTGCCCACCTTCGGAATCTCTGACAGTATAACTCAGCGTCCTCAAGCCCCTGATTTAATGCCAACAAGGCTTTTTCAGCTTGATCAGTGACATTAGGCTCATCGTACAATAACCCCAGAGCCTGAAAAAAATGCATCAACATTACTCAAAACAAGATCCCCAGGTGTCAGGGAAAAAGCCCAATCCTGAGGATCGCCGCGCAGGAGAGAGATGACAATTTGAACCTGCTGTGCTGCGTTCCCTGAGGACTTAGATTTCAAGGCAAAAAACAATTTACAGTTATTTTTGAAATTCAGAAATTTAGCTCAATCCCCTAAAAACAAATCTGGCATGGGAATCCTAGGTTCCACAACAGGCAACCCTGCAAGATAGGTAGCAATACTCCGAACTTCAGTGGCAAGCTGATCCACACGGCCAGACAGCTGTGCAAACTCCATTGAGAGAAAAACAAAATCCTCCTCAGCATTCAGAGAAACAGAGGGAAAAAAAAAAAAAAAAATCTCTGACAACTCTGACAATCTTCTTTCTTTAACACTATTTTTCCCTTCTGTGAGTACCATACAAATATCAGTTTTTGGGCCGGTGATACTGTTATGATTTGGTAGCTGAGGACAGCAGGCAAAAAAGGCAATACACCAGAGAGGTTGGAATCTATGGGATTGCAGTACCCTGACTAACCACCACAACTAAAGGCAGCCATGGAGCGTACCTACGTTGGTCCTAGATGCCTCGTCACAGCCTGAGAAGTTAACTACACCTGAAGACAGAAAGAGGAAAACTATCTGCCCCGGAGCAGATCCCCAAACAACATAGAAAGCCCCCAAACATGTAATGGCGGTTAGACAAGAAGAAATACAGACACAGACAGAAAATAGTATGAGCAAACGTTGGGGCCCAAACTTCCTAAATAGAAAAGGATAGGAAGGACACTTACTGCAATCCCAAAAAACCCTGAAAAGTACCAACTCTACTAATTGCAAAAACACCTAAGATCACACGACCTCTACCACCTAAATTAGTTCTCTGGTGTAACAAAACTAAACAGCAGCCACTGAAAAAACTGGAAAAGGCAAATGAACAAACAACAGTGGCTGAAATAAACTGAGAGGAGCACAAGCCCCCGGAGGGGACCCGGCAGACCCCCACAGAAGTGCAGGACAAAATGCAAAAAGCAAGCACAAAAAACTAAAAGAAGAAAATGTCTTATCTGTTAGCAGAAGATGCAGGCACGAAACAGCAAGCTACAAAGTGAACAGGAATCAAAGATGAGACCAGAACAATTGATCACTGGCAACCCTGATGGGAGGGAACCTCCCTTATATAAGACCAGTCAGTAACACCTGATCGCCAATCTTCACAATCTTCATTGGATAGTTCAGTACTGTTTGTAACCACCAGAGGGAGCTTCTGCTCAGAATTCGTTTCTAGCACATTCACAACAGAGGTCACTGCAATTCATTTGCCCAGCTGGGAACTCAGTCTCTGTGATCGTCAGTAACCTCGATTATGTCACCGCTAGTCACTGAGGCTATGTGCGCAGCAACTCATTCATCAGTGATTCTCATCCTGGACAGTCACATCTTAGCACTGTCCAGGTTGAAAACTGTTTATCCCACAGACATGGATTACAGCATGGGACAGAACAATGGACATGGTTGTTTTTTATTTTTGTTTTATTACAGGAGACAAGGGATTCAATGGAATGGGTGTTAGGTGAGTATAACTATGTTTGTTACTTTATAAATAAAAAAGTAAAAATGTGTTTTGTTTTATTTCAAATAAAAGACTTAATTCTGGCTGTGTGTTTATTTACAATATAACTATAGAATTAGTAATGGATAGGTGTCTAATTGAAGCTTCTCCTTTACTAACCAATGGGCTTGATGTCACCTGACAATACAAATGTGACATTAACACCACAAATATGAACTCCACTTGCCATCGCTACAGGGCAACTGGGTGCAAATTACAAATATTGTGACATTTTCTGAATGCTATGTGGCACATAGGGACGGTCACCGCCATCAGGTTGCGGGAAGCTTCCATCTTCATGAGCCTAAAAGGCAACATTTCAAGTGCAAGCTGATGAGAAATATGTGAATTTAGTACTGTGGCCTGTGCGGAATTGGCTGGGTATTTCCGCTTGTGTTCCAATGACTGGGGTATGGACAACTGAAGGCTGCGTTGGGACAAGGACATGGACATGCTTGATGATGGTGCTAGTTGAGTGTGGGCAACGACAGGTGCAGGGCAGGAGGTATCTTTGCATCCACCGTGGACAGGGGAAAGGCTTGCATGCACAACAGTGGAAGAAGCAGTGGTGTCACCTGCAGGCACTGCTACTGGACCCTGGGGTTCGGCCCACAAGGTCGGGTACTTTGCTGCCATGTGCCTGATCATGCTGGTGGTGGTCAGGATGATAGTTTTGCTAAAGGCGCATGAATTTAGGTACTTTTTTCACAGCTTTGATATCTCTTTAACAATAAGAGCATGGAAGAGGCTAGGAGTCATGTGGTGAGCTGCATTTCTTGCTACATGTTCACAGATTTACAAGTGGAAAAGCCAAATTTCACATGCCACAAATGCAAGCTTTTGTCCATGTTGGAGGAAAAGTTGCGAAATCTAGAAGAGAGGTTAGCTACATTGAAGATCATTAAGGAAGATGAAGAGCTCTTAGACAGAGCAGAATTATCTCTTCATGGTACAGAAAGAGAAGAAATTCGAAGAGCACCTGAATAAACAGAGGAATGGAAGCATGTGACCCAGAGAAGCAGGAGGATCGTGAGGCAGTCAGCACCCATACTGCTCAGGAACCAATACCAGGCTCTCACACAGGAGAATGATGAAGACTTTGCCCACAAAGAGCAACCTTGTAAGCCCTCAGAGTCCTCCTGAATGGAGAAAGAAAATGTTGTGAAGAAACGGAGAGTTGTGGTCATGGGGGATTCCCTGTTGAGAGGAACAGAGGCCGCTATTTGCAGACCGGATATAACCTCAAGAGAAATGTGCTGTCTTCCAGGTGCAAAAATTAAAGATGTGTCTGACAGGATATCAGGACTCTTCAGACCTAAAGATGACTACCCATTCCTGCTAATACATGTGGGGACAAATGACACTGCAAGAAACGACCTGGAAACCATCTGCAGTGACTTGAAAACTTAGGCAAGAAAGTGAAAGAACTGGGTGCGCAGGTGGTCTTCTCATCCATCCTCCCAGTGGATGGCCATGGAACAAGAAGGTGGAATAAGATTCTGCAGGTGAACAACTGGCTACGTTGATGGTGCCGTCAGCAAGGATTTGGATTTCTGGATCACTGAGTGAATTACCTATACGATGGACTACTTGCTAGAGATGGGGTGCACCTTACGAAGACTGGAAAACATGTATTTGGAAGTCGCCTTGCTACACTCATCAGAAGAGCTTTAAACTAGAACAACGTGGGAAGGGAAGCAAAAAGCCAGAAAAATCCATACACCTGACAAATGCTATTGAGAACTCGGCTATTAGAAGTGGAAAGGGAGAACGAAGACAAAAAAATCTAAATAATAAAAATATTGGAGGAAGAGAAACCAATCACAAACTAAAATGTTTTTATACAAATGCACAAAGCATGGGCAACAAACAAGGAGAATTGGAACTACTAACGCAGGAGAAGAAGTATGATGTCATTGGAATCACTGAAACTTGGTGGGACGATACACATGATTGGAATACAAGGCTAGAAGGATACAACTTATTTGCAAGAAACAGACTTGATAAACGAGGAGGAGGTGTGGCATCGTATGTTAGAAAAGTGTATATCTGCACAGAGATTGAAGCTTCAGAGACTGGGAGTTCTGTGGAAGCTGTTTGGGTAAGAATACAAGGAGCGAACAATGGAAAGGACACCATTGTAGGCATTTACTACAGGCCGCCTATGCAAGCTGAAGATTTGGATGAATTCTTTATGCATCATATGGCCAAGTTCTCCAAAAAATATGACATAGTGGTCATGGGAGATTTCAACTATCCAGACATTTGTTGGGAATCTCCCTCAGGCAAAACTAACAGGTCCAGGAAATTCTTATCCTCTCTTGCTGACAACTTTATCTTCCAAAAGGTAGGGGAGAAAACAAGGGGATCTGCTACCTTGGATCTAATCCTTATAAACAGGGAGGAAATGGTTGAGGAGGTAAGAGTGGCTGGGACCCTAGGAGGTAGCGACCATGCCATTTTAGAATTTTGGATAACTAGAGAAGGAAGACCTGTGAAGACTCAGACTTCAAGGTTAGATTTCAGAAAGGCAGATTTTAAGGGACTCAGAAAGAGAATCGGAGGGATCCAATGGCTGGATATCCTTAAGGACAAAAATGTCCAGGAAGGATGGGAAATCTTAAAAAATGAGATTCTCAAAGCACAATCATTAACAATTCCGAAAAGAGGGAAGAATAGGAAGCATTTAACGAAACCAGGATGGATGAACAAAGAACTTAAACACATGCTAAAAAGGAAGAAAGAAATGTATATCAAATGGAAAGAGGGAGGTATAACTAAAGAAGAATATAATGATGTCTGCAGAACCTGCAGGGCAAGAATCAGATTAGCTAAAGCTGACAATGAATTAAGGCTTGCAAGAGATGTCAAAATCAATAAAAAAGGATTTTGGGGATATGTCAAAAGTAAAAGAAAAGTCAAAGATGCTATAGAATTTTTACAGGATGAAAATTATGAAATGGTAAGAAAGGATGTTGAAAAGGCCGAACTTTTAAATTCCTATTTTGCATCTGTTTTCTGTCAGAAAGGAAATGTAACATCAACTGATCTTCCCTGTCCTATTAAGGGAATAGAAGAATCCAGGATATCTATAAACAGAAAAATAGTGAGGAAACACTTAGCTAACATAAATGAATTCAAGTCTCCAGGTCCAGATGAGTTACACCCCAGAGTACTGATGGAGATAGCAGAAGAAATTTTTGAACCACTCTCCATAATCTTTGAAAATTCTTGGAGAACAGAAGTCCTAGAAGACTGGAGAAGAGCAAATGTTGTTCCTGTCTTCAAAAAGGGGAAGAAGGTGGACCCAGGGAACTATAGGCCGGTGAGTCTGACATCTATACCAGGAAAGATCTTTGAACAAATTATTAAAGAACATGTATGTAAGTACCTGGACAAGAATGAAGTGATTAACCAGAGTCAGCATGGGTTTGTAACTAATAAGTCATGTCAGACTAATTTAATTTCCTTCTATGACAGAATCACTGACTGGGTGGATCAGGGAAATGCTGTAGATATATTATATCTTGACTTCAGCAAAGCATTTGACAAAGTATCACACACAATCCTTATTGAAAAAATGACTAAGTATGGAATGGACAAGGCAACTGTTAGGTGGATACATAACTGGCTTAGTGATAGGACCCAAAGAGTGGTAGTAAATGGCTGCACATCGAGTTGGAAGAATGTATCAAGTGGGGTACCACAGGGCTCTGTCTTGGGCCCTGTATTGTTCAACATCTTTATCAATGATTTAGATGAAGGAATTGAGGGTAAACTGATTAAATTTGCTAATGACACAAAGCTAGGAGGGATAGCTATTACTAGAGAAGAGAGAGAGAGGATTCAAAAAGATATAAATAAACTGGAGCAGTGGGCAGCAACTAACAGAATGGTTTTTAACAGGGAAAATGCAAAGTACTTCATCTGGGAAATAAAAATGAAAAAAGCGAATACAGAATGGGAGGAATAAGGCTAAGCAACAGCACATGTGAAAAAGACTTGGGTATACTAATAGATCACAGACTGAACATAAGTCAACAGTGTGATGCAGCAGCAAAAAAGGCAAATACAATTCTGGATGTATTAACAGAGCATACAGTCTAGATCACATGAAGTCATTATTGCCCTCTACTCCTCTTTGGTCAGACCTCATCTGGAATACTGTGTCCAGTTTTGGGCACCACATTTTAAAAAAGACATCAACAAACTGGAGCAAGTTCAGAGAAGAGCGACCAGAATGGTGTTCGGACTGCAAACCATGTCCTATGAGGAACGGTTACAGGATTTGGGAATTTTTTAGCTTGCAAAAAAAGAAGACTGAGAGGTGACTTAATAGCTGTATACAAATATCTCAAGGGCTGTCACATTGTAGAAGGATTATCTTTATTCTCATTTGCACACGGAAAGACTAGAAGCAATGGGATGAAACTGAATGGGAGGAGACACAGATTAGATATTAGAAAAAATTTTTTGACAGTTAGAGTGATCAATGAGTGAAACAGGCTGCCACGAGAGGTGGTGAGTTCTCCTTCAATGGAAGTCTTCAAACAGAGGCTGGACATACATCTGTCTGGGATGATTTAGTGAATCCTGCTTTGAGCAGGGGGTTGGACCAGATGACTCAGGAGGTCCCTTCCAACTCTACCATTCTATGATTCTATGATTCTATGCGGCATGGCAGGTGGTGCAAATGGCCTGTTTGGAGCTATCGGCAGAGTCTTTAAAAAACAACCAAACTCTGAAGACCTAACAGTTGTACTGGCAACTTCCATCGTGTTGGTGTTACGAGGAGCGGTTGCCCGCCTTCTATCTGTGGCCACCACACTGCTTCTTCCTGCCTGTTGGTGTGCTACGCCTCGCTCCCCCAGTGTACTGCTGTCCTTCTCTGCATGTCTTCCTGGTAGGTTAGGTTGGTTACTATATCATCCACCACCTCATCTTCCACTTCCACACCCTGGTCCTCCTGACTTTATGGAAATTGTGTCTCATCATCGTCCACCTCTTGTGACACGTTCCCACTGTCGCCTTCGTGTGACTGTGGCTGCTTAACCTCTTAATCCCATGGGACGTACTATTCCGTCCATGTGACCTGGTACTTAATTCCCAGGGACGGAATAGTATGTCCCATGCGATCAGCTGTACTCCCGGGGGGACCGCAGCTGATCGCGGCTGGGTGTCAGCTGATTATCACAGCTGACACCCGGCACTATGTGCCAGGAGCGGTCACAGACCGCTCCCGGCACATTAACCCCTGGCACACCGCGATCAAACATGATCGCTGTGTACCAGGGGCACAGGGGAGCATCGCGCAGGGAGGGGGCTCCTGCGCGCTCCCCTGAGACCCTCAGAACAGTGCGATGTGTCGCGCTGTTCCGAGGGACTCTCCTCACTGCAGGACCCCGGATCCATGATGGCCGCCGGGTCCTGCAGGGAGGCGGCTTCCTCAGTGCCTGCTGAGAGCAGGCGCTGTGGAAGCCTGTAGCACTGCCTGTGCGATCGCTGGTGTGATAGAGTGATGTGCACACTGTCAAACCAGCAATCTGACCCTACACAGTGATGTCCCACCCTGGGACAAAGTAAAAATGTAAAAAAATAAAAATAAACATTTGTAAAAAAAATTCCTAAAATAATGGAAAAAAAAATATTCCCAATAAATTCATTTCTTTAATGTAAAAAAAAAACCCCAACAATAAAAGTATACATATTTAGTATCGCCGCGTCCGTAACGACCCGTACTATAAAACTGTCCCATTAGTTAACCCCTTTAGTGAACCCCTTAAAAAAAAAAGGCTAAAAAACAATGATTTATCATCATACAGCCGAACAAAAAGTGGAATAACACGCGATCAAAAAGACGGATATAACCAAACATGGTACTGCTGAAAACGTCATCTTGTCCCGCAAAAAAAAATCCACTACATAGCATCATCAGCGAAACAATAAAAAGTTAGAGCTGACAGAATAAAGGATGCAAAAATAATTATTTTTTTTATATATAATCGTTTTTATTGTATAAAAGCGCCAAAACATTAAAAAATAATATAAATGAGGTATCACTGTAATCGTACTGACCCAAAGAATAAAACTGCATTATCAATTTTACCACACGCTATAAACGCCCCTCACCCAAAAGAAACTCATGAATTGCTGGTTTTTGTTCATTTTGCCTCCCAAAAATCGTAATAAAAGCGATCAAAAATGTCATGTGCCCAAAAATGGTACCAATAAAAACGTCACCTCGTCCCGCAAAAAATAAGACCTCACATGACTCTGTGGGCCAAAATATAGAAAAATTATAGCTCTCAAAATGTAATGATGCAAAAACTACTTTTTGCAATAAAAAGCGTCTTTTAGCGTGTGACAGCTGCCAATCATAAAAACCCGCCATAAATAGTTAAATCAAACACCCCCTTTATCACCCCCTTAGTTAGGGAAAATAATATAAATTAAAAAATGTATTTGTTTCCATTTTCCCATTAGGGTTAGGTTTGGTGCTAAAGTTAGGGTTAGGGTTGGGGCTAAAGTTAGGGTTAGAGTTGGGGCTAAGGTTAGGGTTGGGGTTGGGATTAGTGTTAGGGGTGTGTTGGGGTTAGGGTTGGAGTTAGAATTGGGGGGTTTCCACTGTTTAGGCACATCAAGGGCTCTCCAAATGTGACATGGCGTCTGATCTCAATTCCAGCCAATTCGGCGTTGAAAAAGTGCTCCTTCCCTCTGAGCTCTGCCATGCGCCCAAACAGTAGTTTACCCCCACATATGGAGTATCAGCATACTCAGGACAAATTGCCCAATAACTTTTGAGTTGTTGTTACCCTTGGAAAAATAAAAATTGTGGTGAAAAGATCATTTTTGTGGAAAAAATATGAGTTTTTAATTTTAACGGCTCTACGTTATAAACTTGTTGAAGCACTTGGGGGTTCAAAGTGCTCATTACAGATCTAGATAAAGTTCCTAGGGGGTCTAGTTTCTAAAATGG
>JARQOD010000001.1:871378585-871412000 GCA_033576555.1 Oophaga sylvatica
ATTTGCCTCCTCATCATACATATGATTATCCTATTACCCTGAGCCCGGAGCTAAACTTCCAATGTCCACTGTATAATTTTGGCCCTCAGAGACAAGCAATGAAGGATTTCATTGTGGAAAGTCTAGAGAAGGGACATATCCGACCCTCATCTTTGCCCATGGCAGCAGGGTTCTTCTTTGTAAAGAAAAAAGATGGTGGTCTACGTCCCAGTTTAGATTTCCGGGAATTAAATCAGATTACCATCAAAGATCCATACCCTCTTCCTCTGATTCTGGATCTGTTGAGCCAATGGGAGCTAAGGTGTTCTCCAAGCTGGATTTAAGGGGGACCTACAACCTGGTTAGAATCAGAGAAGGGGATGAATGGAAAACAGCGTTCAGTACCCCGAGGGTGACTTCGAGAGTCTGGTCATGCCTTTCGGTCTGACCAATGCACCCGCGGTATTCAAAAATTTCATTAATGATATTTTCCATCATTTGGTGGGCATGTTTGTGGTGGTCTATCTTGATGATATTTTGGTTTGCTCACCGGATTTTGAGACACATCGGGGGCATGTTAAACATGTGCTGCAAATCTTAAGGGATAACAATCTATATGCCAAACTAGTAAAATAAGTTTTTGCTATCTATGAGGTGCAGCTTTTGGGGTACCTGTTGTCATCTTCGTATTTTGGATGGTTCGGGAGAAGGTCCATGCTGTCCTTGATTGGGCCCGTCCTGAGAACCTGATAGCCGTTCTTCAAATGCCAATTTAATCGCAAAAAGTTCCCTATTACCCATGTCATAATTTATCTCAGCCGAAGACAATTTCTCATAAAAGGGGACAGACCCTGAGACAACACAGCCCCAGTATAGCGAAGTATAGGGGCCATGGCAAAGCAGCTCTTAAGGGAGGAAAAAGTCTGCAGAGCAGCATCCAACCATTTGGAAAAGTCAGACCCCTTCCTAGTCATGTCAGTAATCGGTTTCACAATTATTGAATAATTTTGGATGAATTTCTGGTAAAAATGAGTAAAACCCAGAAAACATTGTGGGGCCTTGAGGTTCTCGGGACTGTCCCAATTAAGGACAATGTGGACCTTCTCCAGATCCATCGGAAAACCCGAAGATGACAACACATACCCCAAAAACTGCACCTCCTGGACGGCAAAAACACATTTTTCTAGTTTGGCATGATCCAAAACACTGCGTTGTACACTGCAAGCACAGTAGATGGGATTAATAGAAATCCCATTCCCACAGTGCTTTTTTTTTACTCTGTGTAAAAATCACCTGGAATGCATGTTTCCGAGCCACAGAATGTCAATTTTTCTTGCGCAAACGCTCAATCTTCTGTGCAGAATTCTACCATAGACATGCATTAGATGTGGTAAATCCAGTGTTTTTAGCCTGGTTTAAATTAATAATTTAAAAAAATTAAATCTCCCCACCCTTTCCCTCTTTCACCAATTTATCACAAACACTCTTGACATGCAGTTCCGATGTAGTGTACACTCCTTAAAGTCTCCTGTGAATGTGAATAGCAGTAAACAGACTGCTATTCACAGTGAGTAGTGACTCACTTTGCTACTATTCACATTTGCCTTTACTGGTTATCTAAAATGGAGGGGGCCCATGTCATTTTTTTAGGACCCCCTCATTTTTCATAACCAGCAAAGGCAAAGCAGACAGCTATGAGCTGATAATATCAGGCTGGGAAGGTCCATGTATATCTGGCCCTTTCTAGCCTAGTAATATCAGCTCCAGCTGTCTGCTTTCCCTTAGTTGGTTATTAAAAATGGGGGGACCCTATGTTGTTTTTTATTTATTTTTTTAATACATTAAAGGGAGTTTGTCACGTGATTTCTTTGTACTATACTAATGATATCCTGAAATAGGGCTTGGGAAGCCCATTCAGGATATTCAACTTTTATTGCTCCCACTTCACCGGTTTTCTTGCTGTCAGCACCAGAGAAGTGAGAGCCATGCGCAGCCATTTAAACAGTTCTAAATTGAAAACTAATATTCACTGCTCCCCACGCCCACATCCAGGAGCCTGGTCAATGATAGTCAACATCTTCTCAGGCGCAGAGGGTTGGGCATGAGGAGCAGTGAACATTCATTTTGAATTTATATTTGCTTAACTGGGCAGCGCGGCTGAGTGCTGTTTCAATCCATTTCAGCAATTTTCCAACCCCCAGACTCCGGTCTGCCGGAAAAATACTCAAGTTTCCCATTGATATCTCTTATACTCGGTACTTGAGTCGAGCCCAATTCGAGTACAGGGCACTCGTGCATTTTAGTGCACTATCATCACTATTTGCAGCGCTTACGATCATTTGATTGCATTGATAATACACTGTTCTATTCAGGTACATGGCATAGGCTCATTTCAAGGACATACATAGAAATCATGGGGCCCCATAGCAGAAGTTCTAATTACCCCCACCCTAAAAAAATACTATATGGCAGAGTCACAGAACAGCATATCTCACAACTATGCAGCCCTTACAAAGTAATTTTCCTTCTATTGAAGCCCTAGATTCATTGCACCCATAAACTATGATGCCAATAAAAGTGCCCCAAAACACTGTATGATACCCCAAGTGTGAAACCCACACAACTATCCATGCAGTACAATGCACCTAAATACTATATAATGGCCCCACACTGTATAATGGCTCCCACATAGCCCTCTGCACAGTATGATGAACTCCAAACAAACCTCCACATTGTATAATTGCTTGCATAAAGTATAATGACCCCCACATAGCCTTGCAAATATCATAATGGCTCCCACATAGCCCACCAAATATAATTGACACCACATAGCCTTCCATACAGTATAATGGGTCTCATATAGCCATCCATATAGGTATAATGGCAGCACATTTCCTTATGTATAGTATAATGCACCCTTTAGTTCTTCATGTAGCATAATGAACCCCACTGTTGTGTTTTGGTAGCTGAGGAGAATAAGCAAAAACGGCAATACACCAGAGAGGCTGGAACCTATTGGATTGCAGTACCCTGAACTAACCACACAACTAGAGGTAGCCGTGGAGCGTTCCTACGTTGATCCTAGACGCCTCGTCACAGCCTGAGAGATAACTACACCTAAAGGCAGAAAGATGAAAGCTATCTGCCCCGGAGCAGATCCCAAATAAAATAGGAAGCCCCCAAACATGTAATGGCGGTTAGACAAGAAGAAACATGGACACAGACAGAAAATAGAATGAGCAAATGCTGGGGCCCAATCTGTCTAGACAGAAAAGTACAGGAAAGGATACTCACTGCAATCCAAAAAAACCCCTAAAAAATACCAGCTCTTCTGATTGCAAAAACACTGAGATCACACGATCTCTACCACCTAAAATCAGATCTCTGGTGTAACAAAACTAAGCCGCAGCCACTGAAAAAACAGGAAAAAGCAAATGAACAAATACCAGTGGCTTCAGATAAACTGAGAGGAGCACAAGTCCCCAGAGGGGACCTGGCTGACCTCCACAGAAGTGCAGAGAACAATGCAAAAAGCAAGCACAAAAATAAAAGCAGAAAATATCTTATCTGATAGCAGAAGATGCAGGCAAGACTCAGCAAACTTCCAAATGAACCAGGAACCACAATAGAGACAAGAACAATTGATCACCGGCAACCATCATGGGAGGGAACCTCCCTTATATCAGACCAGTCAGCGATCCTCGATTGCCATTCCTCGCTGAAAGGCTCAGTACTGTCTGTAACCACCAGAGGGAGCCTCTGCTCAGAAACCATCTCTAGCACATTCATAACACCTCACATTGACTTCCATATTGTATAATGCACCCCGTAGTCCCCCCAGATTGCATAATACACCGCATAATCCTCCATATAGTATAAAGCAGCCCCACCATAATTCTCCATACAGTATAGTGCACCCCATAGTCCTCCATATAGTATAATACATCCCCCATAGTTCTCCATAGAGTATAATATACCTCATAGTCCTCTGCATAGTATAAACCACTCCATAGTCCTCCATATAGTATAAAGCACTCTATAGTCCTCCATTTAGTATAATGCACCCCATAGCTCCATAAAGTATAATGCACCCGATAGTCATCCATACAGTTTTATAGCCATCACAATGTACTCACCAATTTTAAAATATAAATAAATACGATTCTTGCCTCTCTTTCTAATTCCCCTGCTACTCCAGTCTTGGCAGTGAGCGCTCTGAAGCTTTGTCTTCACTGCTCAGCACAGTGAAGTGACGTCATTACGTCAGCTACACTGAGACGTCTGATCTCAGAAGCCAATGGAGAATGATGAAAGCGGGTGTGAACAACTTCCTCTTTCATCATTGCTTTCAACTGTATCGGCATCCAGGATGCCGACGCAGTTGAACATGCGATGCCACGCGAGAGGGGCCCCCGACTCCAAAACCCCATAACGGCAGCAGGGTATGACTCCATAGGTGGTATACCACTGGTTCATTTATGAGATCTGAAAGGCTTTAGTATAAGATTCTAAAAAATATGTCACACCAATCAATAGATACTGTTCCATCAAAAATGTTTGTCAAGTTCCTTATATCTCTCTATGGGTCATTGTTGGAACCGAATTGTTCTCTTAAAGGGAATCTATCACCCTAAATTGGCGGGATATTTAAATGATGGCAGTCAGGTCAGATGGGCGGTGTTTTGGGTACTTGCCTTAACATGCTGTTCGCCGCTGTCTCCATTATTTCTGGGAATTGTAGTCGTTGCCCTCCATATAACACGCCTGCGCATTGCAATCTTGAATTGCGCACACACAGTATGCTTTGCCCGCAGATTGCAATGCGCAGGCGCGTTATATGGAGGGCAAAGACTACAATTCCCAGAAATAATGGAGACAGCGGCGAACAACATGTTAAGGCAAGTACCCAAAACACCGCCCATCTGACCTGACTGCCATAATTTAAATATCCCGCCAATTTAGGGTGACAGATTCCCTTTAATCGAGTTTGATCCCCCCCTTTTGCAGTCTGCAAAAGATTTCTCAAGTTGTAAAATAAATTATATTATTTTTATTAATGTTAGCACAACATGCGCAATACTTTGTTATACACATTTATATTTGTAAAGAGCCTTTATAATCACTAAAATAAATAACAGTTATTCTTGTGATACAGAGTTTGGACAAATGTAGGTCTTTCTCGAGAAATTAATAGGCAGAAATGCTCCAAGTGCTCCCCAAACACTAGCATCTGTAAGCAAATTATTTCACATCTCGAAAGCCTCCGAATATAAGTTCAGATAAGACAAAGTTTACCATATTGAGCATCAACTACATCAGAATAATTAAATGCAGGAAGGAAAAGATCACAAAATAGATTGTAGAGCAGATTGTAAGTTGTGTGAAGATGCACTAGGGACTTGTGGAATAAAATCCTCTCAATCAGCTTGGGAACATACAAGCTGTCTAAACCAAAAAGCAATGTCTAGCTTTGCTGAGAGTAAAAATCTAATCATGATGATATAAGCATCCAGAATATCATACCATTATTAAAAATAATATACATAATAATAACAATACAGTATATTAGGCTGAATACAAAGTTAGCTTTTGCAGCATATTTGCTTTTTTCCAGACATCTTTAGGTAAAAATAGAAAATGTAACTTTAATTTGTTTTGGAAGCACTTTTTGAGTTGGTGGAGTTAGTAATTGTGCTCCAATCTTTACATGCTCTGAATTTAGCACTATTTTTAATGACAGTTTTTCTATAGAACTTCAAAAACTCAAGAAAAATGCATGCATCAAATGGATAATAAAAATATAAACTAACACAATCAAAATGAGCATTTACAATTGCGATCGCCGCCATTAAATAACCGCTGATTATAGCATGACCGATCCAATCATTTAACAAAATAGGTGGCTGGCCTTTTTGCACAAGCCAATAATTAGCAAATGAGCATTCTAATAAAAAACCATTCCCAATCATCAGCTTGCCTGAATGACCCTTAATGCTATCCTATCAATTGCTTGAGGCAGAGTCAAGTTCTTGTAACAAATTATAGCACAGTTAAATACTCTTACTTTTGTTCTGCTCTCACCTGAAAATTAGAAACCTTTGACTACATTTCACTACTTTACGGGGGCTTTGATATTGATGACCTCTTCATTACTATGCCTCCTTCAAGGGGTCCTTTTACCTACAGCTCCAGGGGACAGCAATGGGTGCGGCCTTTGCTAATCTCTTCATGGGGCTGTGGGAGAGGGACCTCTTCCTGTCAGACAAACAGGGTCGATTAGCTGTGCTCCATTTTGGGCACGCTATATCAACGATATCTTCTTTGTCTGGCAGGGCACCTCAATCGACCTTGTGCAGTTTGTCTCCTCTCTAAACAACAACGATCTTAATATACAGTACATCTAACTCTGATACGGGATCCTACGTCCATCGATTTCCTTGATGTCACAATTAAGAAAGATTGTGATGGCCTTATTCAAACTGACATCTTTCGGAAAAAGACAGCAACAAATACGTTGCTACACGCCTCTTCCTGCCACCCACGACATTTTATTCGTGCTATCCCTGTGGGACAATTTTTACGGCTACGCCGCATTTGCTCCACAGATTTTGATTTTGAGACCCGTGCCAGAGAACTAAAAACTAGATTCTTGGCTCGTGGATATAGTGGACGTGCCATAAAGAAGGCATACCATCGGGCAAAACACTCCTCCCGCAACAATCTATTATATAATAATGTTGTGCGTGGCTCTGGCACCTCCAACGTGCCTAGGTTCATTATGGCCTTTCTCTCTCAGTCCCATGCAATGAGATCAGCTATCGATAGGGCTTGGCCCATCTTGAAGGCCAATCCTATTCTTCGGAAATTTCTCCCAGATCGTCCTGCTATTACCTATAGGAGGGCAAAGAATTTGCGTGACCGCCTCACTCGGAGCCACTATGTACCCTCTGTTCCATCTACTTTCCTTGACGTGGTGCCGGGTAGTGGTGGATGCGTTCCGTGCGGAAGATGCATTGCTTGCCCCAATATTGAGCGTTGTACCACGTTTACGGACTCCACGGGTAGTGTGGTGTTTGACATCAAGCAGAGAATTACATGTGTCTCTCGCTTTGTCATATATTACGCCACCTGCCCGTGCGACCTTATATATATAGGCCTTACTACCAGACAACTCAAGGTCCATATCAGGGAACACGTCCTCGGTATTCAGGCGGCATCTTCCTGTATGGACGTCTCCACCCTGAAAACATTACCGCGCCATTTCCGGGAATTCCATCGTTGCGATGGGTCAATATTAAGGGTACGTGGCATTGATATATTGAATATCAACATAAGAGGTGGAAAGCTGTCTAAGAGACTTGCCCAGCTTGAGACAAGATGGATCTGGATGTTGCGTACTATTCATCCTGATGGTCTCAATGAGAATCTGTCCTTTGTTCCTTTCTTGTGAATTTTGCTCGCTGAATATGGGGTTAGTCCTTGCACATGTGTGTTGTTTTTATATTTTATCTTTTTTTATTATATCTTTAATAGCCTGAATATGGACGGTCTATCCATCAGTATCTCATCTACGGCTGTTTATCCTTCATTGGAACCAAGTTATTCAAGTCCAGCATTTGTGGTACACAACTTATTTTGTGGCAGGGTTTCTGTCCCCTTGACACTTCGTAATTATAAAAATATTTAGAGTTGAGAGTCCTCAGTGGTTGATACCTTTTAATGGCTAACTGAAAAGATGGTAACAAATTGCAAGCTTTCGAGACTTCGTAATTATATACACTCTAAATGTATGTTGCATTTATCATACTCTGCAAATTGATGACAATCCTTGTAAAATATATACATATTTATGTGTTTTTGCTACATTGTATTTGTATATATGGTAGGGTGATATAAATATGTATTAGCATATATGCTTAGTTTTGGTTTCCATCTGTGTGTATCTTACCTTTTGTCTCCGCCTCCTGGACACTTAACATACAACACTATAAATATTCTTAATGCATGTTGTTTTTTACCTTATACCACTCTGAAAAGTGATGTTAGTCCTTTGAGAATATGTACATATTTGTGGTCTTTGTTGCCCTGTGTTTTTATATATAACAGTGTGGCATAGATATGTATCTGTATATGTGGTTTGTCTGCTATTTTGCTGTATACTATTCCTTGTATGGTGTTTGTAACGTACATTGTTGTATACGATGCTGATCTTGTAATTTCTGTATATTTGTCCCTCTTCTCTGAGGAGTTTTCATTATACTGATGTCCATTTTATAATGTATGCTGACCACAGTGTATATTTTACTCTGCGATACCCGTGACTGACTCGTTCCCTACCTGCTCGGTATCCTACCATGTGGGGCCCCACATGTGTTTGGTTTTGGTTACCTGTTCAGAATAGGGGTGTCAAGCGTTCCGGTGTGTTTCACTGTGTTCCCCTTCACTACCTGTTTTGTATATTCCTTTAATGTTTTGCCCTTATCTAACATGGTGGCGATATTACCCTTTTGCATAGGCGCATGCGCCGGCTGTCCCGAGCGGCCACGCCCCCTCTCTGATGCTTATCCTCTGGTCACATGGTTACATGCTTCCGGCGGTCACGTGCGGAGGAGGGACGGCTGGGCGGGACGGCGGGGATGCATGCTTGCTGCCTCATTTCCGGTGGCCAGCATACAAATAATCAGCTTTTCTATTCTAACTCACGTCCCCTGATGAAGGAGCATTTAGCTCCGAAACGTGCATCGGGGACAGCCCGACTGTTACCTGCTCCAGCCCTTAGGGAATTATGGCACCTACCGGTGTTTATACATATTTTTGGTATTATGTCTATGCACTGTATACTCCTGTGTGGCACCTGTGGTAGTAGTGTGGCTAATGGTACATTGTTCCATTGAGTGTATGGCATAGTACCTACCTGTTATACATTATACATGACAAAATCTATTTTATGGTAGTTACCCAATATATTTATTATATAGGATGATGTCTATTTAGTTAATACCCCTTTCTATAGCCACTTGTGATGCTAATGCGGCCATTATTTGTTGATTTTGTGTGGTACCATGGTATTTACCTTTGATTATTAACCTCAGTGCAGTACATATAACCTAGTTGCTATATTTAGTTACATATAACTTACGATATATTGGCCTGAGTAGGCTACTCTTCGAGCTCTTTCTTCATGTGCATAAATGGGTGTACCTCATGTTATCCCTTCTCCCCTGTTACTGATCTGTATTTTTACCTCATGTTATATCTATGTATAAATAAAACTTTAATTTCATAAGACTATATGGCTTCTTTCCATTGTGGTGTGTCTGGTTAAGAAAATTGTGTGCAGTAGGCTGCACACACACTGTACTAATTATATATGTCACTGACATCTGTATAACTATCTATTCTATGTGTATATAATGCATGTAATCCATCTGTTCTATCCTGTTGGGTCCTGCTGTGATTTTACTGTACGCGGCTGCTGAATTGACGGATTTTTATCTATCTATCTATCTATCTATCTATCTATCTATCTATCTATCTATCTATCTTTGTGTGATTTGAAGAATATTTCCTTTGAAAATGATATGTAAATGACAAAGAGAATTGCTCTATGTAAATGCTGATGTTAAAATCGCATTTCAATCGGATAGCATTAGGATGTAAATCGGATGCTAGGAGTTAAAACTTGGATTGTACTTGCATGAAAAACGCATTTCACTTGCATTACACTCGTCCGACTTTGCAGAAACAAAATCGTATGGATTTTAAAATCGCTAGTGTAAATCCAGCCTTAGGATATGTGCACACGATGAGTAATTGCAGAAATTTCTGCAAGGTTTCAGGATCTCTTGGCTGCAAAAACGCACGTTTTTTGGCACGTTTAGCATGTGTTTTTGTACAGCAATGAAGGCTTTTTTGAGCTAAATAAAGATATTTAAAAAAAAAGTTTTGTGATGTAATTTCTTAGTTAAACACCTTCTTTTTTATTCTGATGCAGTAGCCAGACACCCTCATTACTAAACCAGTAAAAGCACTCGCACACACTTAATAATTACAAAAAAAATTTTAAAAAATTGTGTCGGCTCCCACGTAATTTAATAACCAGCAGAGGGAAAGCTTATGGCTGAGGGCTAATGTTAATATTCTGGGAAGGAGCCAATAGCCATAAAGGTTGCCAGGCTATTAATATCAGCTCACAGCTGTTTGCTTAGCCTTTTCTGGCTACTTTACAGGGGGACTCCAGAAAAAATTGACATAGGATCCCCGTACAAAATCTAACTAGCAAACCATGGATATTGGCCCCCACTCAGACTAAAAATATCAGCTCTTAGCCACCCCAGAAAAGGCACATTTATAATGACAAAGTCCTTTATTTAATCTAAATTAAACCATACTCACCGAACGCCTAATCCAGTGAAGCCAAGTCTCCTGTAGCAAAAATAAAATAATAAACCCCATTATTTATCACCTGTCTGCCGTGAAGATAATAATCCTTAATGTCCCATAATGAACTTGATGACTTTGAGAGCAGTCACTATGTGACTGTTCTCAAGAAGAACAGGCTACACACTGACACAGGAGGTAATCGCTCCTGCAGTGTATAGCACTGAGCTGCGGTGAGAAGTTCATTGGAGTTCATCAGCTGATGAGCCCGGTGATATCACTTATGGCACCACCTCTGTGGGAGAAAGTTCACTGGAGTTCATCAGATAATGAAATCGTGTGACCTCTCTTACAGTAGCTCAGCACTATATCCTCTCAGTGTATCGTCGGCGGTTCGATTAGAGCAGTCACATCTCCCGATGTAACTGCTCTACACGTGAGATCGCCATGGGACACTCAGTATTACATGGACTGCGGCTGATAAGAGAGTAAATGGTGGTTTATTATTTTTGATATTTTATAAGATACATGGGCATCAGTGATTGGCATTAAGTTGAGTATTTGTTGTTTTTTATTTTACATTTTTTATAGGAGACAAGGGCATTGAGGATTTGATGTTAGGTGAGTATAATGTGTTTCTTTTTTTATTTGAATGTGTATTTAATTATTTTCACTTTTTTTTAAGTTTGAGCACAGGTATTACACATGCTGCGAGCAGTGACTAGAGATATACCCATCAGCTGGCTCTTCTATTTACTGTTGATACTTGATAGACTAGCAGAGCATAGTGATGGCGTTAGAGTTGGGAGTATGTGATTGTTCTTCTCATTCAGCAAAGCACACTGGCATAGACTTTTTGTGGTTAAGGTTGTAGTTACACTGTGGGTCAGACCTGAAATGTGAGCTCTGCAATGCTTATCTCTAACAACGGTAACTGGTTTACCAGCTCGTTAATTCTTTACCACCAAGTCTAGCAACCCCAGGCCTCCTGTGTTTCGAGAGACTAATTCTCCATCAGCGGCTCTTGCTATACTTATCTGTGACAGCAGACATAGTCTGATGGGAGTAGTATCTCTCATCAGCCAGCACCTGCTGACCTGTGGTAATTTTTTACCGTGGTGCATCACGCCAAATGTGATCTCGCAGCTCTCTAACACGGTAACGTCTACCACGTAACTTTACCACCAATCAGAACCACCGCCTGTGTTTCCATGCTGTCACACAGCATGGGAAACACGCGTGTGTGTTGTGTTTGCATATATTTTGCCGTCCATTGACTTAATGGCATTTGGCTATAATCGGCTAATATTCGGCAATTAAATCGGCAAATATTGCAAATTCGGCAATCATGATCCAAAACCAATATTAAATATTCTCTCATCTCTAGTGAGAGCCCTCTAATTTCTTGTGTGCATGTCTCAAGAAGAGCAAACTGGGCACAATGTACAGGCACTACAATGTACGGACCCTACAATGTAAGGTCACTACAATGTAAGGGCACTAAAATGGCAGATTTGCAATTTTCACTCAGTAGCAGTCACTGCTGCTGGTTTCTGGAGTCAAAATTATCAGTACCCTTCTAGATAAATTCCCAGAGGTGTGTAATTTCTAAAATGGGTCACTTAAGGGAGGGATTCTGCTCTTCTGGCACTTGTGAGTTCTGTATATGGAGTCTATAAAGTATGTACAATATATTATTCTCCAAGAGTCAAATAGCACTCTTTCCTTTCCAAGTTTCGCTATGTGGCTAAGCAGTACTGTACAGTCAGATTTGTGCCACGTTCATCACAAATTGTGTGACAAATTTAGTTGCCATTTTTACCAATTTCCCCGTGCAAACACGTAAAATCTGGGGCTAAAACTAAATTTTTGTGGCAAAAATGAAATTACTTTTTCTTCATCATTCAATGGTATAAAATTCTGTGACAAACCTGTGGTGTCAGTATGATCACTGCACCCCTAGATGAATTAATTGAGATGTGTAGTTTGTAAAATTAGGTCACTTATGGAGGGGTTTTGCTGTTCTGGCACTTCAAGGGATCTGCCAATGTGACATGGCATCGTAAAACCATGCCAGCAAAATCTGCACTACGATATGGTGCTGCTTCCCTTTTGAGCTTTGCACTGTGCCTGAAAAGTAGTAGTTTTAGACTACATATGGGTATTGGCATACTCTGGAGAATTTGAGTGTTTTTTTGCCGTCATGCGCAAGGCTACTTTCACATTTGCGCTACACTGACATGCGTTGGTCTGCGCACGGCTCCTCCTATGGGCGCATGATGCTGCATGCGACCAGCGTACCTATCTTTAGCATTGGGTACGCAGGCCGTGCGCAGGTATGCGTTTGCCGGCGCATGCGTCCTTTTGACGATGCGCCGACCTGCACCAAACGCACCGTGCGCAAATGTGAAAGTAGCCTTTGATGATGCGGATAAAAAACGTTGCGTAAGCATGCGTTTTTGCATGTGTTTGCACATGCAGATGATAATGTGAACCTAGCCAAAATCATTGCTGATGTCTTTCTTCCTTGCCATTGTGTTAACACACGCCCAAATGATCCACACCAGTGAGCTGTCATAACATCTGCTTTTACAGAGGTGATCACACTCAATTAATCAAAGGCATTTGATTCGCACAAAGTCGCTATTACTCTCCTACGTTTTTAAATGTATCTGCCTTATTTCCAAATCTTCTAAAGACTAGATTTTTTTTATTATGTAACGATGTGTAAAACAACAGAATTGAAAGAGGGCGTATTTAGTTTTTCTTTTGACTGTATAGATGAGTTTATATACTGGTATATATTTTTCTGGACATTTTCAAGAAATGCTGTACCCGTGTCTGTAGTTTTATGGGGACAAGCTGGAATCACTCTTTGCATTCATATGCGGCAGTGTAACCATTCTAAGGAAAATATTGTCACTTTACCATTATACTCATGCCATTGGCTTTAGAAATCCAGAATATAAATCAGCTTTGAGAATATTATTTTAAAGTAGTTCTATTCACCCAAAAGAGCACAGCTTGATAAAATGTTCCTTGCCCAAACTTTCCAATCACTAAGCTGTACAATGATCTGGCAATAAATATGGATCATGGCCTCATAGTTAGAGGAGTTCTATTGATTCTTCACAGTCCTTTGATACAGATAAGAATACAGAGCATTATTGAATTTCGCAAGAATAGCTTCTGTTGCTTTGAATCACAGTGAAACAATGCAATTTCTTTTATAATAAAAGTAACTGGAACTTATTGTAACCCTTAAAGACAGGGAAGTCGTGGAACATGTGCGGAAACAATACTGGATCCTGAAATTATAAATCATTCTGCATTTTTATTGCTCAATTCTGATTTTACCAATTCATCACACGTATGTCTTGTTCTCATCATTTGTGCATTTGTGTATTGTCGGGAGAATATTGATTTGTCTCATGCACTGATTGCTGAAGGCTGTTTTGGATTCTTTGTAATATCAATTATGAGCATAATAGATTGCAAATTCTCTTTTTAACCATAGAACAAGAAAAAAATGTTGCTTTCCTAGTAAGTTGTATTGCTTCAACCATCTGTGTATTCACTTTTATGACCTCTTGAAGAAATGATTTATTGCTTCTACAGAGTGAAGGATACAGTGACCCAAAGCTGGCAAACACTGAATTATGTGGTAGTGATCAAATTCTGCAACCTCTGGTTTTAGAAGATAAAAAAAGGTTGAGAAAGCAGAAAATATGGCCCAAAACAAGAAAAAAAAATCTGAAAATGAATCAATATGCATTTAATGCAGTCAACCTGAAATTTTTAGAAATATACAAAATTAAACACAGAACAGGGTTTTATAATTGGCTATTGCCCAGAATGATTACATTTGCGAAAGCTGATTTAGTTATAGGATTTGGTGAATCAATCAACTAGGGTTCGCTCACATCTGCATATAAAATTGGAAAGTACAATGTGAAATAAAATCGCATTGCATTTGTAACAATGTTCAACAATTAGGTAGTATCCATCCAGGGCTGCCACTAGGAATTTCAGGGCCTCATACTGGCAAAATTTTCGGGGCCCCCTTGAGACTCCGCCCAGGCTCCACCCCTCGAACCATCCATAGTCCCACCGTCCTCTCTTGGAATAACTCCACTTCTGCACCACATCCTCACCAATCACACATTATAGTTTGCATCGCCACATGCATAGCCAGCAGCTTTTGTTTTGGACAAAAGATTTTTAATCTGCCACCATGACAAGGTAGACGCTTTTGGCTGGGCCCTACTCTACTGTAACTTATTGAACATTTGTTAAAATATTCAATACAATTTAGGTATATTTTTATTTATTTTGCAATTTTTAAAATGACCAATAATATTAAAAGCAAGGAACCAATAGCGCCACACCATTACCAGACCACATGTTACCACCACAGTGACCGAATAATAGCCCATACAAGGAGCAAATACTGCCACACCATGTCCAGACCACGTATTAAAACAACATAGTAACCGAATACTACAATACTGATCATTAATAAAAAAACACAATACTAATGTCACCATAAGTGCCATTATACACAGGAGATCTGTAATTCGTATACAGTGTCCGTGTACAGGTAACACAGTGATCACCGATGACATTATACAAAGGAGCTCTGTATATAGTGTATAGTTTACAGGTAATACAGTGATCACCAGTGACATTATACACAGGAGCTCTGCATATAGTGTATAGTGTACAAGTAATACAGTGATTACCAGTGACATTATACACAGGAGCTCTGTATATAGTGTTAGTGTACAGGTAATTCAGTGATCACCGGCGACATTATACACAGGAGCTCTGTATATAATATACAGTGTATAGCATGCGTGTACAGGTAATACACTGACTCAGCGGTGACGTCTCTAGTTGAAGCCCTTCATCTTTGCTTTTCATCTTCATCCAGTGCACACTGCCATCTGCAGAAAATAACACAGTTATTTAGAGAACATTCACCAATTTTTCCGCAACCTCTATACTACATCAGATGAAGAAAAAAGCGACCGTATCGCCCTATACTGTAACACAACCTCTCTTCCCCCACACTGAAAACAGTATCCCCAAAAATAATATCCTTTAATTAGCCCCTACATGTGTCCTCCCTTTCTGGACCCCACACGTCCTCCCATTCTGCCTCATGTCTCCATACTTCCTCCTTGTCTCTCCATAAAGCCCCATAGTCATCCATAATAGTATAATGTACTCAATAGTCATATATAGTAGTATAATGCACCCCCACAGTAGTATATTGTACCCCATAGTCATATACCATATAATGCACCAACATAGTAGTATAATGCACCCTCAAATCAGTATAATGCACCCATATAATGGTATAATGCACACCCATAGTAGTATTATGCACCCCCATAGCAGTGTAATGCAAATTATAGTATAATTATGCACCCCATCGTATAATGCACCCATAGTATAATGCACCCCATAGCAGTATAATGTACCCCCATAGCAGTATAATGCACCCCATAGTAGTGCAATTCACCCCCATATTGGTATAATCGCCTACTGTATCCTCACCCATCCCTTGTAGATTGTGAGCCCTCGCAGGCAGGGTCCTCTCTCTTCCTGTACCAGTTATGACTTGTATTTATTATGTATACCCCTCCTCACATGTAAAGCGCCATGGAATAAATGGCGCCATAATGATAAATAATAATAATCCACCCCTTATGTATAATGCACCACTATAGCAGTATAATGCACTCCATTGCAGTATAATACAGCCCCATAGCAGTATAATGCACCCCATAGCAGTATAATGCACCCCCATAGCAGCATAATGCACACTCTAGTACTATTAGTATAGGATTGTATAATTAGAATTAGAATAATGCACCCCCATAGTATAATGCAGCCCCATAAGAGTATAATGCCACCCGATAGTAGTATAATGCACCCCCATAGTATAATGTACCCCATAGAAGTACTGTATAATTCAGCTCCTTAGTATAATGCCTCCCCTTTCTCTTCCCCATAGTAGTATAATGCACCCCCATACGGTATAATATGCCCCATTCCGCAGCTTTTAAAAAAAAAATTTTTCCTTACCTGGCTGAGCTCCAGCGGTGTTGTCCTCTCTGATTCAGCTGAGGTGCGCAGCGTCGTTCTGGCGTATGACAGTGACATCATACGTCGGCGATGTGTGCGCTGACATCAGCTGTGAGTCTGTGATTAACTGGCAGCTGTTAACTGTTGCCGTGTGGGACGAATCTCGTGCACAGCAACAGAATTTATCTGATCATGCGTCGGAGGACGCATGATCAGTTCCTGAAGCGTCAGATTACTGCCGCTAGGGCCCGGTGGGCAGAACAAACAAGCCTACTGTGGGCACCCTCTGCTCATCGGGCCCCATATTTCAGTAAGGGCAGTAACCTGATGGTGGCCCTGTGTCCATCTGTGAGTTTTTCCTCACCTGGAATTGGGGTGAAGAAAAAATTGCAGCATGCTGAGAATGGACGCGTAAAATGTCCAAGACTCACCAATGCAAGTCAATGGGTGCGAGAAAAAAAATCTCACAGCACACGGACCATGCGTGAGAATAATTAGAATAGATAGAAAGATGTCAGTGATATATATATATATGTAGTGCAGTGTGTAGTGTGTGTAGCTCACTGTATGTGCATTTAGATTCTCATGCTAAAAATGTCAGCTCACAGCTGTCTGTGTAGCCTATACTGGTTATTAAAAAGGGGTCTCCCCTATTTTTAATAACCAGCAAAGGCTAAGGAGACAGCTGTGGGATGATATTAAAAGGCTGATAAGGGGTCATGGATATTGGATCACTTCCCATATCTTTGATCAAAATGTAAAAAATGGCAATGTATATATATTTTTAGCCTAAAATACAAAGTAAATGTGTCATCTTTAAATTTAGGCCTTTTAGAGATCATTTAATCTTAAACTTGCTTAACTGTTGATTAGAGATGAGCTACTTTGCCTCCGGGAGGGTCGAGTCGGGTTTCGGACCATCCGACTTTACCAAAAGTCGAGTCGAAAGAGATCGGACGACTAACTAACGGCAAAAGTCAGAGTTTCGACAAAAAACGAAACCCATCCCCAATGCAAGTCAATGGGGAATAAAAGTAGGCAGTGAGTGGAGGATAGTAAACACACCTACAGTGCCCATTTCAATGCCAAAGACATCAATTCTTATTACTTAAGCTTGTCAACCTTAATTTACTTTATAATAATAGTAACGCATTGAAAACTGGGGGTTATTTGGCTAAAGTTGTGGGGGGGGTACAGCCCAGTTAGGGAGGTGGAAAAACTGGCATATGTTGAGGTGTAGGCTGGAAGTTCAGCAGCTGCAAATGGTGGAATTGGAGAAGTTCCACCTTGTTGCAACGTCTTTGATTAGGCGGTGCTTGGGGAGGTGGAGCGATTGCTGCAGCCTCTGCATACGACTGGAGTCAAAGGGCGAGCGACGGATGTGCGAGCACAGTCTTTGCACCTTATGGAGCAGGGCTGGTAACTCCGGATAATTATTTATGAAGCACTGCACCACCAGGTTCAAGGTGTGAGCCAGGCAAGTTATGTGTCTGAGTTTTGCCAGGGCTTTGGCCGCCACAAAAATACGGCCGTTATCACTGACTACCTTGCCTGGCTCAAGATGTAGACTGCCCAGCCATGACTCAGTTTGTCGCTGCAAGTAGTCGGCCAGAACCTCCGCGGTGAGTCTGTTGTCGCCCAAAGACATCATCTTTAAACCAGCCTGCTGATGATTACCACTAGCTGTTTGATAGTGGGACACCTCGTGTGCAATACTGGCTGCTGCGGATGGAGTGCTCATGCGACTGCGCTCTGTCGACGAGCTTTCGCTTCTGGAGGAGGAGGGTCGAACGCCTACAGCTAACTGTTGCCTATACCATGGGCTAGGCAGCACTGTCCCACCGCCACTGTCCCCTGTGGACCCTGCATCAACCACATTAACCCAGTGCGCAGTGATGGACACTTAACGGCCCTGGCCATGCCTACTGGCCCATGCATCTGTTGTGAGGTGCACCTTTCCACTGACTGATTGTTTGAGTGCATGGACAATGCGGTCTTTCACATGCAGGTAGAGGGCCGGGATGGCTTTTCTAGAAAAGAAGTGCCGACTGGGTAGGTCATAGCGTGGGACATGAGCTGCATATGGCGGAACTAGTGGTGGACATGACGGACTGAGAGGGGGTTGATGATGGTGATGGTGGTGGTGGTGGTAGTGATGGCCTAGATTCAGTCTTTCGTTGCAAAAACATTGTGATTCCCTGACTGCTTTGGCCTTGCAATGACATCTCAATATTTCTTGCTGGTGGTGTGCTAACCGGTGGGCTTAAAGTGGGGGAAGCGATGTAGCGTTGCTAGCTACCTTCAGTCGGAGCAGGTGCACATGTGCTACCTGAGGTTTTGTAGTCCGTCCACGCTTGCAAGTGCATGGTGATTAGGCATGCAATTGGTATTCAAATTTCGGAGATTTTTCCCTCGGCTAAAGGTCCTTCCGCACTTCTTACAGAAAACCTTTGCCTCATCAATAGGATTTTGGTCAAAAAAGTGCCACACTGCACTCTTCCTACTATGGTATAAATTTTCAGGGTTTGCACGCTGTGCTAATTTGGACAAATACATACCAACAGATTGAGAGAAGAAGAACAGCATACTAATTTGGGTGAAGATTAAATAAATATCTTTATTTTGCCAGATGCGACGTTTCGACCACCATAGGTCTTTTTCAAGCATGCCAAAGCTGTCCTGCAACTCTTTTTGTTTTTTTAACACGTTTTTGGACAGCTACAGCCTGCCAGATAACCACTGCTGCGATGGCGATGCCTGCTGTGGATCCTCCTCCTCTTCTGAGCTATTGCCAGCGGCACCCTCTTCCCCAATGGATGCCAATCCGGGTCAACAACTGGGTCATCCATCACCTCCTCTTCAATTTCATCTGCACCTTCCTCAGTGTCACCGTGTAAGGTGGTATAGTATGAGGGAAGGGGCACCTGCGTTTCATCAGGGTCAGATTCTGGCTCGGTAGACTGCGAGGGCAATGTAGTGCTCTGGGTGAATGTGCCAGCAGAATCATCTAGCAGTGGCTGTGCGTCAGTGCACTCCATGTCAGATTCATCTTGGACTGGGGAATTCAGGATTTGACTTGATAGCCCAGGCATGGTATGTGAAAAGAACTCCATGGAGTAATCTGAAGTGTGGCCTGCCGCATCCTTCACATTTGGTGGGGGTGAAGGACACAAGGAAAGGTGTTGTTCCTGACCAGGAGCCTGCACTGATGACTCAGTGCTTGCATTTTTTTGAAACTTCAGAAGAGAAGGAGATAGAGCTGGAGGCTGTTTCGGCAATGTAAGTCAAAACCTGTTCCTGATGCTCCGGCTTTAAAAGCGGTTTACCTACTCCCAGAAAAGGGAGCCTTCCAGGCCTTCTGGAGCCAGACGATGACACAGGCTCAACACCTCCTGTCTTAGGTGCTATAGTGCTTTTGGCACTACCAGCAGATGCACCACCACCACCATCAGTACCAGCTGGCCCCCCACGCCCACGTCCGCGGCCTCTTCCACCATACTTCCTCTTGTTTGTGAAAATGTACCCAAAATACCAGCAGATATATGGTACTGTATCAGAAGAGTACAGCTGTATACTGTGAAGGGGAAAATTGCATATCTCCATATATATTTCGAGAGTAACACACAGGCTCAGTATAAATTAGACCAGAATATAAAAAGCATAAAAAAGGTACTGTATCAGAAGCGTACTGCTGTATACAGTGTAGGGGTAATTGGTAATCTCCATATATATTTCCGTAGTCACACACAGATGCTCTCAGGCTCAGTTTGGATTAGACCAGAATATAAAAAGCAGAAAAAGGGTAATGTTTCAGACGATACCAGGTGTATACAGTGTAGGGGTAATTGTAAATCTCTGTATATATTTCCGGAGTCAGACACAGACGCTCACAGGCTCAGTACGGATTAAACCAGAATATAAAAAGCAGAAAAAGGGTACTGTATCAGAAGCATACAGCTGTATACAGTATTGGGGTAATTTTAAATCTTTGTATATATTCGAAAGTAACACACAGACGTTCACAGGTTCAGTTGTTATGATTTGGTAGCTGAGGAGAGCAAGCAAAAACGGCAATACACCAGAGAGGTTGGAATCTACTGGATTGCAGTACCCTGACTAACCACCACAACTAAAGGCAGCCGTGGAGCGTACCTACGTTGGTCCTAGACACCTCGTCACAGCCTGAGAGGTTAACTACATCTAAAGATAGAAAGAGGAAGCGCTATCTGCCCCGGAGAAGATCCCCAAAGAACATAGGAAGCCCCCAAACATGTAATGGCGGTTAGACAAGAGGAAATACAGACACAGACAGAAAATAGTATGAGCAAACGTTGGGGCCCAATCTTCCTAGACAGAAAAGGATAGGAAGGACACTTACTGCAATCCCAAAAAACCCTAAAAAATACCAACTCTACTAATTGCAAAAACACTTGAGATCACACGACCTCTACCACCTAAATTAGTTCTCTGGTGTAACAAAACTAAGCCGCAGCCACTGAAAAAAAAATGGAAAAGGCAAATGAACAAATAACAGTGGCTCAGACAAACTGAGAGGAGCACAAGCCCCCGGAGGGGACCTGGCTGACCTCCACAAAAGTGCAGGAAACAATGCAAAAAGCAAGCACAAAAATAAAAACAGAAAATGTCTTATCTGAGAGCAGGAGAAGAGGCAAGATTCAGCAAGCTTCCAAGTGAACCAGGAACCACAGTTGAGACAAGAACAATTGATCACCGGCAACCCTGATGGGAGGGAACCTCCCTTATATAGGACCAGTCTGTAACTCCTGATTGCCATTTTTTACTAAATGGTTCAGCACTGTCTGCAACCACCAGAGGGAGCTTCTGCTCAGAACTCATTTCTAACACATTCACAACAGTACCCCCCCTTGAGGAGGGGTCACCGAACCCTCACTTGGGCAACCAGGTCGGTCAGGATGAGCTCTGTGATACGCACGGATCAGTCTCCTAGCATGGATGTCCGAAGCAAACACCCAAGAATTGTCCTCCTGACCATAACCTCTCCACTTAACCAAATACTGGAGTTTCCGTCTAGAAAAACGAGAATCCAATATTTTCTCAACCACATACTCCAGATTGCCCTCAACCAAAACAGCGTCAGGAGGCGCAGCCATAGGAACCACTGGCTCGACAAACCTCTTCAATAAGGACTTGTGGAACACGTTATGGATCTTAAATGTCCCTGGAAGAAGTAAACGAAAGGAAACAGGATTAAGAATCTCCATGATCTTATAAGGTCCAATGAATCTAGGCTTAAACTTAGGAGATGCAACTCTCATAGGGATATTTCTTGAGGACAACCAGACCAAGTCCCCCACTTCAAACCGAGGACCATCAGTCCTATGCCGGTTGGCAAACCGCTGGGCCCTCTCCTGTGAGAGGGACAACCTCTCCACTACCTGGTCCCAAATCTGCTGCATACGCTCCACAACAGAGTCAACACCTGGACAGACAGAAGCCTCCGTCTGTCCCGAAGAAAATCGAGGGTGAAACCCAAAATTGCAGAAAAATGGAGACATCAAAGTGGCAGAGCTAGCCCTATTATTAAGAGCAAACTCAGCCAAAGGCAAAAAAGAGACCCAGTCATTTTGATCAGCAGACACAAAGCATCTCAGATAAGTCTCCAATGTCTGGTTTGTTCTCTCAGTTTGTCCATTGGTCTGAGGATGAAAAGCCGAGGAGAAAGACAATTGAACACCAAGTTTAGAACAAAAAGTCCTCCAAAATCTGGACACAAACTGGACTCCTCTGTCAGACACAATGTTCTCAGGAATGCCGTGTAAACGAACCACGTGCTGAAGGAACAAAGGCACCAATTCGGAGGAGGAAGGCAACTTAGGTAATGGCACAAGATGTATCATTTTGGAAAACCTATCACAAATCACCCAGATAACGGTCATTCTCTGAGAAACAGGAAGGTCGGAAATGAAATCCATAGAGATATGGGTCCATGGTCTCTTGGGCACAGGCAATGGCATCAACAAACCACTAGAGCGAGAGCAAGGCTTGGAGCGAGAGCAAGTCCCGCAGGACTGCACAAATTCCCTGACGTCACGAGACAAGGTAGGCCACCAAAAGGACCGACTAAACAAGTCTCTGGTACCAAAAATTCCGGGATGACCGGCCAACGCGGAACAATGAATCTCAGACATCACATTCTTCTTCCACCGGTCTGGGACAAACAATTTCCCTATAGGGCAGCGCTCGGGTTTATCCTCCTGACACCCTCCCAGAGCCAGTCTCAAATTGGGCGAGATGCGAGAAAGAACTACACCCTCTTTCAAAATAACAGCAGGATCAGATAACTCAGAAGAATCCGCAAGGAAACTCCTCGAGAGGGCATCCGCCTTAACATTCTTAGTGCCAGGAAGAAAGGAAACCACAAATTAGAACGTGTGAAAAACAAGGCCCACCTGGCCTGTCTAGGATTAAGTCGCTTGGCTGATTCGAGATAAACCAGATTCTTATGGTCCGTGAGGACCACCACCTGATGTTTGGCTCCCTCCAGCCAATGTCTCCATTCTTCAAAAGCCCACTTCATGGCCAATAACTCCCGATTACCCATGTCATAATTACGTTCAGTTGGAGAAAATTTTCGAGAGTAAAAGGCACAAGGGTTACTTTTAGAGGTCTCCGGATCTCTTTGGGACAAAACGGCACCTGCCCCAATTTCAGAGGCATCAACCTCCACCTGAAATGGCAGAGAAACATCAGGCTGCCGTAGAACAGGAGCAGAAGTGAATCTCTGCTTAAGTTCCTGAAACGCAGAGACTGCCTCAGGAGGCCAATTCACCACATCAGAACCCTTTTTGGTCAAATCAGTCAATGGTTTAACAATAACAGAGAAATTACCAATAAATTTACAATAAAAATTGGCAAAACCCAAGAATCTCTGAAGAGCCTTTAATGAAGTAGGTTGGACCCAATCACAGATGGCCTGAACCTTGACCGGGTCCATTTCAATAAAAGATGGGGACAAAATGAATCCCAGAAATGAGATCCTCTGTATGCCAAAAAGACACTTTGATCCCTTCACATACAGAGCATTCTCTCTCAAAATCTGGAACACAGTCCGAACATGTTTCACATGAGAGTCCCAGTCATTGAAAAAAATCAAGATATCATCCAAATAAACAATCAGAAATTTATCCACAAAATCCCTGAAAATGTCATTCATGAAGGACTGGAAGACGGAAGGAGCATTAGTGAGCCCAAAGGGCATCACTAGGTACTCAAAATGCCCCTCTGGGGTATTAAACGCCGTCTTCCATTCATCCCCGTGCTTAATGCGAATAAGGTTATACGCCCCCCTGAGGTCAAGCTTGGTAAACCAAGTAGCACTTTTCACCCTGGAAAACAGGTCAGAAATCAAGGGTAACGGATATTGATATTTCACAGTGATATTGTTCAAGAGACGATAATCAATACACGGCCTTAATGAACCATACTTTTTGGCCACAAAGAAAAAACCGGCACCCAAGGGTGAAGAGGATGGTCTGATATGACCCTTCTCCAATGACTCCTTGATATAAGACCGCATAGCGTCATGTTCAGGTACAGACAAGTTAAAAAGGCGACCTTTAGGGAATTTACTACCAGGCACTAATTCAATAGCGCAGTCATAGCTCCTATGGGGGGGCAAGGATGCAGATTTACTTTCGCTAAACACATCAGAAAAATCAGTCAAAAAGTCAGGAACATCCTGAGCCTTTGGAGAGGCAGAAAAAACAGGAGTGTTGGCATTAACACATTGGCAGCCCCAACTGGTCACAGACACAGATTTCCAATCCAAAACAGGATTATGAGACTGTAACCAAGGGAAACCCAGTACAATAATGTCATGCAGATTATACAGCACCAAAAATTTGCAACTCTCCTGATGATCAGGTCAACCCTCATTATCACCTGAGTAGAGAACTGGGGTTTATTCTCAGCCAAAGGGGTAGAATCAATCCCCAGTAGGGGAATAGACTTCCGTAGGGGTATCAAAGGAAACCCACAACGTTTAGCAAAATCAAAATCATTCAGGTTAATAGCTGCTCCCGAATCAACAAAAGCCTGAGCAGAAAATGTGGACAGGGAGCAAATCAGGGTAACAGTCAACAGAAATTTAGTCTGAACACTACCCAAGACAACTGAGCGTGCAAAACGTCTTCCCCGCTTAGGGCAGACTGAAATAGCATGAGAGGCGTCACCACAGTAGAAACATAACCCATTGCGTTTTCGAAACTCATGACGCTGTGCCACAGAAGCCACTCTATCACACTGCATGGACTCAGAAGCTGGTTCACAAGGCAATACTATTCCACGCATACCTTTACGCTCACGCAAACGTCTATCAATTTGAATCGCTAATGACATAGAATCATTGAGACCAGAGGGAGCAGGGAAACCCACCATAACATCTTTTACATTCTCTGACAGACCCTTCCGAAAAAGGGCTGCCAAAGCATCATCATTCCATTTGGTCAGGACTGCCCACTTTCGGAATTTCTGACAGTACAACTCAGCGTCCTCCAGCCCCTGATTTAATGCCAACAAGGTTTTTTCAGCTTGATCAGTGACATTAGGTTCATCGTACAATAACCCCAGAGCCAGAAAAAATGCCTCAACATTACTCAAAACAGGGTCCCCAGGTGTCAGGGAAAAAGCCCAATCCTGAGGATCGCCGCGCAGGAGAGAGATGACAATTTGAACCTGCTGTGCTACGTTCCCTGAGGACTTAGGTTTTAAGGCAAAAAACAACTTACAGTTATTTTTGAAATTCAGAAATTTAGCTCAATCCCCCAAAAATAAATCTGGCATGGGGATCCTAGGTTCCACAACCGGCAACCTAGCAAGATAGGTAGCAATACTCCGAACTTCAGTGGCAAGCTGATCCACACGGCCAGACAACTGTGTAAACTCCATTGAGAGAAAAAAAAAATCCTCCTCAGCACCCAGAGAAAAAGAGGGAAATTCAACAAACAGAGAAAAAAAAATTTCTGACAACTTCCTTTTTTCTTTTTCCTTTTACTATTTTTCCCTTCTGTTGAGTACCATATAATTTTCAGTATGGCCGGTGATACTGTTATGATTTGGTTGCTGAGGAGAGCAAACAAAAACGGCAATACACCAGAGAGGTTGGAATCTACTGGATTGCAGTACCCTGACTAACCACCACAACTAAAGGCAGCCGTGGAGCGTACCTACGTTGGTCCTAGACGCCTCGTCACAGCCTGAGAGGTTAACTACACCTAAAGATAGAAAGAGGAAAAGCTATCTGCCCCGGAGCAGATCCCCAAAGAACATAGGAAGCCCCCAAACATGTAATGGCGGTTAGACAAGAGGAAATACAGACACAGACAGAAAATAGTATGAGCAAACGTTGGGGCCCAATCTTCCTAGACAGAAAAGGATAGGAAGGACACTTACTGCAATCCCAAAAAACCCTAAAAAGTACCAACTCTACTAATTGCAAAAACACCTGAGATCACACGACCTCTACCACCTAAATTAGTTCTCTGGTGTAACAAAACCAAGCCGCAGCCACTGAAAAAAAACTGGAAAAGGCAAATGAACAAACAACAGTGGCTCAGACAAACTGAGAGGAGCACAAGCCCCGGAGGGGACCTGGCTGACCTCCACAAAAGTGCAGGAAACAATGCAAAAAGCAAGCACAAAAATAAAAACAGAAAATGTCTTATCTGAGAGCAGGAGAAGAGGCAAGATTCAGCAAGCTTCCAAGTGAACCAGGAACCACAGTTGAGACAAGAACAATTGATCACCGGCAACCCTGATGGGAGGGAACCTCCCTTATATAGGACCAGTCTGTAACTCCTGATTGCCAATCTTCACTAAATGGTTCAGCACTGTCTGCAACCACCAGAGGGAGCTTCTGCTCAGAACTCATTTCTAACACATTCACAACACTCAGTATGGATTAGACAAGAATATAAAAAGCAAAAAAGGGTATTGTATCAGAAGATACCAGGTGTATATAGTGTTGGGGTAATTTTAAATCTCTGTATATATTTCCGGAGTAACACACAGACACTCACAGGCTCAGTATGGCTTAGACCAGAATATAAAAAGCAGAAAAAGGGTGCTGTATTAGAAGATACCAGGTGTATATAGTGTTGGGGTAATTTTAAATCTCCTTATATATTTCCAGAGTAACACACAGACACTGACAGGCTCAGTATGGATTAAACCATAATATAAAAAGCAAAAAAGGGTACTGTATCACAAGCGTACAGCTGTATACAGTGTTGGGGTAATTTTAATTTTAAATCTCCGTGTATATTTCCGGAGTCACACACAGACGCTTTCAGGCTCAGTATGGATTAGACTAGAATATAAAAAGCAGAAAAAGGGTACTGTATCAGAAGCGTACAGCTGTATACATTGTTGGGGTAATTTTAAATCTCCGTATATATTTCCAGAGTAACACACAGACGCTCACAGGCTCAGCATGCATTAGACCAGAATATAAAAAGCAGAAAAAGGGTACTGTATCACAAGCGTACAGCTGTATACAGTGTTGGGGTAATTTTAAACCTCCGTATATATTTCCGGAGTAACACACAGATGCTCACAGGCTCAGTATGGATTAGACCAGAATATAAAAAGCAGAAAAAGGGTACTGTACTAGAAGATACCAGGTGTATAGGTGTTGGGGAAAATTGTAAATCTCCGTATATATTTCCGGAGTAACACACAGATGCTCACAGGCTCAGTATGGATTAGACCAGAATATAAAAAGCAGAAAAAGGGTACTGTACTAGAAGATACCAGGTGTATAGAGTGTTGGGGAAAATTGTAAATCTCCGTATATATTTCTGCAGTCACACACAGATGCTCTTAGGCTCAGTATGGATTAAACCAGAATATAAAAAGCAGAAAAACGGTAATGTATCAGAAGATACCAGGTGTATACAGTATAGGGGTAATTGTAAATCTCCGTATATATTTCCGCAGTCAGACACAGACGCTCACAGGCTCAGTATGGATTAGACAAGAATATAAAAAGCAGAAAAAGGGTACTGTATCAGAAGATACCAGGTGTATACAGTGTAGGGGTAATTGTAAATCTCCGTATATATTTCCGGAGTCAGACACAGACGCTCATAGGCTCAGTGTGGATTAGACCAGACTATAAAAAGCAGAAAAAGGGTAATGTATCACAAGCGTACAGCTGTATACAGTCTAGGTGTAATTGTAAATCTCCATATATATTTCCGGAGTCAGACACAGACGCTGATAGGCTCAGTATTGATTAGACCAGAATATAAAAAGCAGAAAAAAGGTGCTGTATCACAAGTGTACAGCTGTATACAGTCTAGGGGTAATTGTAAATCTCCGTATATATTTCCGGAGTCACACACAGATAGTCAGCATGTATTTGTCAATGATACCAGCCAGTACACAGTAGTGTGTGTGTGTGAGGAGCGTACAGCTCTATACGGTGTGGGAAAAAATGAACGCTTGGTAACTGTGCAGAAAAAAAGAATAAAATTATTAGTGCTGTGTAAAAAGCAGGCAGCCTATTAACCACCGCTGCTGCATACAAGAAAATCCTCCCCTGTCACTGTACACTAGCTGTACAGCACAATTGCTATCAGCACAAGCACATAAGAACTTTTGTTTCCAGCCCTAACTCTCTCCCTACCGATAAACAGCATCAGCAACTTCTCCCTACTGTTAAGATTGGTAGAAGTAAAATGGCGGTCGGCGGTCAGGGCTTTTATAGACACTATGACACCCCCCAAAGCAAGCCAATCACTGCAATGCCCTTCTCTAAGATGGTGGTGGCCTCTGCCCATGTCATCTCGTTTCCCACAGTGTATGTCCTTGCTCATTCGCTGAGAAAAGGCGCCTGCAAGCATTATGGGAAAACCGACTTTGGCGCTCGGGTCGACGACCGCATGGCCGACTTCACGCTATGGTCGGGTTTCGCTCGGCGAAACCCGACTTTGGTGAAAGTCGGCAATTTTTGAATCTGACCAACTTGTTTCGCTCAACTCTAATGGTTAGGAACACTGCTGACCACTGGGTTGCCACTCTGTTTGATCCACATTATAAAACAAAATTTTGCCAGTTGCTTCCTACCCTGGAAAGGGACCCGTGAATGCTGAAGTATCGAAACACAACCTTCAGAGAGAACATTTCCCCAAGACAGCAGTGAAGAACACAATTCGCATCGCAGTTTTAGACTTCCAACCTCAGGCACGTCAATTCTTCAACGCCAAAGCATTAGCAGCAGCAGCTGTGGTGGAATGGAAGAAGCAATTTCTGTGAGTACATTGACAATTTTTTTAGACCAACTTGTGCACCAGCACAACAGAGTTCAAGTCTTACACGTGGAATGGAGAGGATGGTGCAAGAGTATCTACAACTGAATATCAATACCATAAGGGAGGGTTTGGACCCTTTCACATTTTGATCTTCCAAAATGGATAAGTGGCCTGAACTCGCTTCACATGTTTTATCATGCCCGGCAGTCAGCGTTCTTTCAGAAAGTGTCTTCAGCGCTGCTGGTGGTGTCATGATGGATAAGCACAGCCGGCTTGTCCCCTGAAAGTCATGGATCTCCAAGGACTTTTGCACCCCAATCGCAGACTGTACAGACTAGGTGATATTACATTTTTTAGTGTGATGCATTAATGTCACGTAACAGCACTCTGTGAAATCTTTAGTGTGGCTTCTGTGCCTGCTGTGGCTGCTGCTCCTGCTGATGTTAACACAAGTTTGTGGAAATGTGTTGGTCTGATTGGTGTGGTGGTCATGGTTGGTGTACATCTGTTGGGTTAGCTATAGTGGAAGACATGTCAGTCCCAATTATACTACTTCTATTCTCGTGACAGTTATTCCTGTTGTGAGTGGGCTTGGGATGAGTTCTGAGCAGAGGCTCCCTCTGGTGGTTACAAGCAGTGCTGGTCTGTCCAGAGAAGATTGTGAAGATTGTGAGGATTGGGAATCAGGTGTTACTGACTGGTCTTATATAAGGGAGTCACCTTCCCATCAGGGTTGCCGGTGATCAATTGTTCTGGTCTGAATCCTTGATTCCTGTTTCCTTTGTAGCCTGCTGTGTCGTGTCTGCATCTCCTGCTAACAGATAAGACATTTTCTTCTTTTTGTTTTTGTGCTTGATTTTTGCATTTTGTCCTGCACTTCTGTGGGGGCCTTCAGGGTCCCCTCTGGGGGCTTTTGCCCTCTCAGTTTAGTTCAGCCACTGATGTTTGTACCTTTGCTTTTTCCAGTTTTTTCAGTGGCTGCTGTTTTGATTTTGTTACACCAGAGAACTAATTTAGGTGGTAGAGGTCGTGTGATCTCAGGTGTTTTTGAAATTAGTAGAGTTGGTGCTTTTCAGGGTTTTCTGGGATTGCAGTAAGTACCCTTCCTATCCTTTTCTATTTAGTTAGTTTGGGCCCCAACGTTTGCTCATACTATTTTCTGTCTGTGTCTGTATTTCTTCTTGTCTAACCGGCATTACATGTTTGGGGGCTTTCTATTATCTTTGGGGTTCTGCTCCGGGGCAGATAGCTTTCCTATTTCTATCTTTAGGTGTAGTTAGTTTCTCAGGCTGTGACGAGGCGTCTAGGACCAACGTAGGAACGCTCCACGGCTGCCTCTAGTTGTGGTGGTTAGTCAGGGTACTGCAATCTCATAGATTCCAACTGCTCTGGTATATTGCTTTTTTTGCCTGCACTCCTCAGCTACCGAAATACAACAGTATCACCGGCCTAAAATTTAAAATTGTATGGTACTCACAGAAGGGAAAAAATTTGTGAAAGAAAAAACGGTTGTCAGAGTTGTCAGAGATATTTTTCTGTTTGTTGCATTTTTTTTTTTTTTTTTTTTTCCCTCTGTATCTCTGGGTGCTGGGGAGGATTTTTTTCTCTCAATGGAGTTTGCACAGTTGTCTGGCTGTGTGGATCAGCTTGCCACTGAGGTTCAGAGTATTGCTGCATATCTTGCTAGGTTGCCTGTTGTGGAACCTAGGATTCCCATGCCAGATTTGTTTTTAGGGGATCGAGCTAACTTTCAGAATTTCAAAAATAATTGTAAATTGTATTTTGCCTTAAAATCTAAGTCCTCAGGGAACGCAGCGCAGCAGGTTCAAATTGTCATCTCTCTCCTGCGCGGCGATCCTCAGGATTGGGCTTTTTCCCTGACACCTGGGGATCCTGTTTTGAGTGATGTTGATGCATTTTTTCAGGCTTTGGGGTTATTGTACGATGAGCCTAATGTCACTGATCAAGCTGAAAAAGCCTTGTTGGCATTAAATCAGGGGCTTGATGACGCTGAGTTATACTGTCAGAGATTCCGTAGGTGGGCAGTCCTGACCAAGTGGAATGACGACGCTTTGGCGGCCCTTTTCGGAAGGGTCTGTCAGATAATGTAAAGGATGTTATGGTGGGATTCCCTGTCCCTCTGGTCTCAATGATTCTATGTCATTAGTGATTCAAATTGACAGACGTTTGCGTGAGCGGAGAAGTATGCGTGGAATAGTGTTGCCTTGTGAACCTGCTTCTGAATCCATGCAGTGTGATAGAGTGGTGTCTGGGGTACAGCGTCATGAGTTTCGAAAGCGCAATGGTTATGTTTCTACTGTGGTGATGCCTCTCATGCTATTTCAGTCTGCCCTAAGCGGGGAAGACGTTTTGCACGCTCAGTTGTCTTGGGTAGTGTTCAGACTAAGTTTTTATTAACTGTCACTCTGATATGCTCTCTGTCCTCATTTTCTGCTCAGGCATTCGTTGATTCTGGAGCAGCTATTAACCTGATGGATTATGATTTTGCTAAACGTTGTGGGTTTCCCTTGATACCCCTACAGAAGTCTATTCCCCTACTGGGGATCGATTCTACCCCTTTGGCTGAGAATAAACCTCAGTTCTCTACTCAGGTGATAATGAGGGTTGAACCTGATCATCAAGAGTGCTGCAAATTTTTGGTTCTGTATAATCTGCATGATATTATCGTACTGGGATTCCTTGGTTACAGTCTCATAATCCTGTTTTGGATTGGAAATCTGTGTGTTATGTTTCGGTAGCTGAGGAGTGCATGAAAAAAGGCAATACACCAGAGCAGTTGGAATCTATGAGATTGCAGTACCCTGACTAACCACCACAACTAGAGGCAGCCGTGGAGCGTTCCTACGTTGGTCCTAGACGCCTCGTCACAGCCTGAGAAACTAACTACACCTATAGATAGAAATAGGAAAGCTATCTGCCCCGGAGCAGAACCCCAAAGATAACAGAAAGCCCCCAAACAAGTAATGGCGGTTAGACAAGATGAAATACTGACACAGAAAGAAAATAGTATGAGCAAACGCTGGGGCCCAAACTAACTAAATAGAAAAGGACAGGAAGGGTACTTACTGCAATTCCAGAAAACCCTGAAAAGCACCAACTCTACTAATTTCAAAAACACCTGAGATCACAAGACCTCTACCACCTAAATTAGTTCTCTGGTGTAACAAAATCAAAAACAGCAGCCACTGAAAAAACTGGAAAAAGCAAAAGTACAAACATAAGTGGCTGAACTAAACTGAGAGGGCAAAAGCCCCGGAGGGGACCCAGAAGGCCCCCACAGAAGTGCAGGACAAAATGCAAAAACATAGCACAAAAACAAAAAGAAGAAAATGTCTTATCTGTTAGCAGGAGATGCAGACACGACACAGCAGACTACAAGGGAAACAGGAATGAAGGATTCAGACCAGAACAATTGATCACCGGCAACCCTGATGGGAAGGTGACTCCCTTATATAAGACCAGTCAGTAACACCTGATTCCCAGTCCTCACAATCTTCACTGGACAGACCAGCACCGCTTGTAACCACCAGAGGAAGCCTCTGCTCAGAACTCATCTCAAACCCATTCACAACAGTACCCCCCCTTGAGGAGGGGTCACCGAACCCTCACCTGAGCAACCAGGTCGGTCAGGATGAGCTCTATGATACGCACGGATAAGTTTCCTAGCATGGATGTCTGAAGCAAACACCCAAGAATTGTCTTCCTGACCATAACCTCTCCATTTAACCAAATACTGGAGTTTCCGTCTAGAAAAACGAGAATCCAATATTTTCTCAACCACATACTCCAGATTGCCCTCAACCAAAACAGGGTCAGGAGGCACAGCAGCAGGAACCACTGGCTCAACAAACCTCTTCAACAAGGACTTGTGGAACACGTTATGGATCTTAAATGTCCCTGGAAGAAGCAAACGAAAAGAAACAGGATTAATAATCTCCATGATCTTATAAGGTCCAATGAACCTAGGCTTAAATTTAGGAGATGCTACTCTCATAGGAATATTCTTTGAGGACAACCAGACCAAGTCCCCCACATTAAACCAAGGTCCATCAGTCCTATGCCGGTTAGCAAACCGCTGGGCCCTCTCCTGAGAGAGGGACAACCTCTCCACCACCTGGTCCCAAATCTGTTGCATACGCTCCACAACAGAGTCAACACCTGGACAGACAGAAGCCTCCGTCTGTCCTGAAGAAAATCGAGGGTGAAACCCAGAATTACAGAAACACGGAGACATCAAAGTGGCAGAGCTAGCCCTATTATTAAGAGCAAACTCAGCCAAAGGCAAAAAAGAGACCCAGTCATCCTGATCAGCAGACACAAAGCATCTTAGATAAGTCTCCAATGTCTGGTTTGTTCTCTCAGTTTGACCATTGGTCTGAGTATGAAATGCCGAGGAGAAAGACAATTGAACACCCAGTTTAGAACAAAAAGTCCTCCAAAATCTGGAAACAAACTGGACTCCTCTGTTAGACACAATGTTCTCAGGAATGCCGTGTAAACGAACCACGTGCTGAAGGAACAACGGCACCAATTCAGAGGAGGAAGGCAACTTAGGTAATGGCACAAGATGTATCATTTTGGAAAACCTATCACAAATTACCCAGATGGTGGTCATTCTCTGAGAAACAGGAAGGTCGGAAATGAAATCC
>JARQOD010000001.1:871412100-871427892 GCA_033576555.1 Oophaga sylvatica
GCTTGCTCCAAATTCAGCCATTTGTAGTGAACGTGGAAAATATTGTCCTCCATTTAAAATGGGCAAGATGCATGTCAATGGGATGGGGAACTGGACGTGATGGTGATGGTGCATGCAGAGGCTGAGGCCGTGAGCAAGCTGAAATTGTGCCACAACAAACACCCACATCTTCTCGCCTGACCTTCCTGTCCCAATTACTAGGGGACCGCAGCAGCACACCACTATTAACCCAGAGCAGTGTCAAAGGTTGTTGGTTGGATAGCGGATAATGCTTCCAGTCACATTGTCACCACCATCACACCCTGTCTTCCACACAGTCAAGCCTGGTAGCCGTGAATCTGGTCCGCATATTCCTCACCCTGATCCTCCTTCCTCCCACCATGCCGAGTGCCCGGAGACAATTGATCCACACTTGGACACTCCGAAGAGCTGTTCACACTTCCATTAATAGATTCGCCCAGTCCACTTGAAGAGGGGCGAGAGGAGATTGCATGTAGCGATGCCCAAATATTTGAGCAGCCACAGTCACAACGAACACGAAGGTGGGAAATTGTCACAAGAGTGGACGATGATGAGTCACAATTGCCAGAAAGTCAGGAGGAGGACCAGGGTGCGGAAGTCAAAGACAAGGGGTGGATGATATAGTAACTGACCCAACCTGGCAGGAGGACATGCAGAGCGAGACAGTAGCATACTAGTGAGGGAGGAGTACACCCCAACATGCATGGAAGAAGCAGTGTGGTGGCCAAAGACAGAAGGCTGGCAACCGTTTCCCGTAACACCAACACGAAAAGAAGTTGCCATACAACGTTAGGTCTCCTGAGTTTGATTGTTTTATAAAGACTCTGCCGATAACCCCAAAAATGCCATTTGCACCAACTGTCAGGCCAGCATCAGCAGGGTAGCAAACCTACCAGCCTGACCACCACCAGCATTATCAGCACATGGCAGCAAAGCACCTGACTTTGTGGGCCGAATCCCAGGGTCCAAGAACAGTGTCTGCAGGTGACACCAATGCTTCTTCCACTGTTGCGCATGCAAGCCAATCCCCTGTCCATGGTGCATGCGAATATGCCTCCTGCCCTGCTCCTGTCGATGCACACACTCAACTAGCACCATCATCAGGCACGTCCATGTCCTTGTCCCAGCGCAGCATTAGATTGTCCATACCCCAGTCATTGGAACGCAAGCGCAAATACACAGCCAACGCCCCACAGCCATACCACTAAATTCACACATTCTCATCTGCTTGCGCTCTAAATGTAGCCTTTTCGGCTCATGGAGACAGAAGCTATCCACAACTTAATGAGGCGGCCACCCCTTGGTACTCGGTCCCCAGCCACCACTATTTCTCCTGGTATGCCGTCCCCGCATTACACAAGCACGTGTCCCATAACATTAGCCATGTCTTCAACAATGCTGTTACTGGGAAAGTCCACCTAACCACGGACACGTGACAAGTGCTTGTGGGCAGGGACGGTACATCCCAGGTTCCACACTGGGTTAACATAGTGGAAGCCGGACCCAGTCAGATCTTGGGATGGAACACATCCTCCCGTTGCTGAGGATTGCGGGCCCTAGGTCAATCAGGGTTGCCCCCACAGTCTACAGCTCCTGCACCTCCTCCTCCTACATCTCTGAAATGAACACATCTCGTCACAAGCTGGAAGAACTGCAGCACTGCCTTAGCCAAGCGGCAACAGCTGTGCTGAAGCTAATTTGCTTAGGTGACAAACCGCACAATGCTGAAGAGTTGTGGACAGCTCTTAAAGAGCAGGCAGATCTGTGGCTGACACCGCTGAACCTACAGACAGGCATGGTCATGTGTGACAATGGCCGGAACCGGGTGGCGGCTCTAAATGCGAGGCTAGGTCACACATTACCATACCTGGCCCATGGCTTAACCTCGTTGTTCAACGGTTTCTCAAAACTATCCGAAGCTGCCGGATCTGCTTGTGAAAGTATGCCCCTGTGTGCCCATTTTAGAAAGTCATCTATAGCTTCCGCCGCCCTTGCTGTACTTCAGTAGCGCTTGCAGCTTCCAGCTCACCGACTGGTGTGTGATTCCCCACACGTTGGAACTCTACACTGCATATGTTGGAAAGGATTTGTAAGCAGAAGAGGGCAGTTGTTGACTACCGCATCAACAAGCCATCGGTATTCAGTTCAGACTCCACACATAAACTTCAGGAGTGGACATGGATGTCAGACATATGTACCATCCTCCAAAACTTTGAGGACTCCACCAAGAAAGGTAAGCGGTGATGATGCCATAATTAGCGTCACCATCCCGCTTCTCTGTCTTCTGAAATGCCCTCTGCTCACAATCAAAGAGGATGCATTTCAGGCAGAGCACGATAAGATGGAGCAAGGAACCATACAGGGTGATTACACACAGCACAGCCTCATCTCATCCCAACATGGTTGGGTGACAATGAGGAGAGGAGGAAGAACAAGAGCTAGTTTCATGCACTATAGACGGTACCACCTGCACAACTGTCATACCGTCAGTTCAGCGAGGATGACCTGAGGACATGTATAAGGAGGGCGAGGAGAGAGCATGGTCAGTCGTCCTCTTGGTGAGGACATGGAAGTCTTGCCGGTTAGCAGTCTGGCACGCATGGCTGAGTTTATGTTACGCTGCTTACCCATGACCCTCGCGTTCTCCAAATTTTGGGTGACAGTCATTATTGGTTGTTAACACTTCTAGACCCACGCTACACAGAGAACTTCTATCTCTTATTCGGACAGGTCTACTAAAATGGGGCAGTACCAGAAGGCCCTTGTTGCGGAATTATTAAAAAAATCCCCATATGAAAACGCTGGCGGCAGAGATCACAGTTCCTTGGACAACCAAGGAGTACAGGCGGAGAGACACAACTCCAATCCAGCAGAGGCAGGGGAACACTTCAAAGTTCTAGGAGAGATTTTCTCAGTCCCTCCCATCGCACAGGCCCTGAGGCGCGGGGTACTCTCACAAGGAGTGCAAAGTTTTGGAAGATGCTGAGGAGTACCTTGCTGACCGTACCAACATCCTCTGTGATTCATCTGTGTCTTATAATTATTGGGTATCCAAGCTGGACATTTGGAATGAACTGGCTCTCTATGCCTTGGAGGTCCTGGCCTTCCCTTATCAGAGCGGGTTTTTAGTGATGCTAGTGGAATTATAACTGATAAGCGCATCCGCCTGTCAACTGAAAATGCTGACAGGCTGACTCTTATAAAAAATGAATAAGGCTTGATTGGGCCAGAGTTCTTAACACCACCAAATGATAGCAGCGTAACATAAACTCAAAACCAGTGTCTTTTTTTGGGAGGTCTATTCCCATGAACATGTTCACACCTACACATGGGTATACGCTTCCTGATTTTGGCTATTTACTGTTGTCCTCTTTCCCCTCATCCTCATCCTCCACCACCATATCACCAGGGTGACCGGGGTCCGTGATGCAACACCCACATAATTATTTTAAAGGGTGTTTATAATGCCCTTAAAAAAATGGTATAAAGTATGTTCATGTATACCCCCAAGGGGTAAATGTTTGTCAGCCCATACACTTAGTGCATGGGCATTACAAGTATAGAGACCCGCTTCTTTCTATGCTTTAAATAGTAACAGATTAATTTTGAGAGCCACTCATACACGTCTCTTTCCTAATAGAAGTGTTTTCAGAGCTCCTGATGTCTCTTCAAAGGTATGGTTGCTATTTGGCCAGGCCTTGCTTTCACTGCATAGGCAAACAGTATGGGAGACCCACTTCCTAATAATGGAAACATTGTTTTCAGGAGGCCCTCCTGTATGTCTCTTCAAAGGGTTATTGGGATGTGTCTAAATTTTGGCCAGGCCTTGCATTCACTGCATAGGCAAACAGTATGGAAGAACCACTTCCTAATAATGGGAATCTTGTTTTCAGGAGGCCCTCCTGTATGTCTCTTCAAAAGGGTATTGGGGTGCATCTAAATTTTGGCCAAGCATTGCATTCACTGCATAGGAAATAGTATGAGAGAACCACTTCCTAAAAATGGGACCATTGTTTTCAGGAGGTTCACATGTAGAGTACGTCTCTTCAAAGGGGTATTGGGGTGCGTCTAAATTTTGAATAGAAAAACAGTAGGGGAAAACACTTCCTAATAATGGGACAACTGTTTTTAGGGAGGCCCTCCTGTATGTCTCTTCAAAAAGGTATTGGGGTGCGTCTAAATTTTAGCCAGGCTTTGCATTCACTAAATAGGCAAACAGCATGGGAGAAACACTTCCTAGTAATGGTAACATTGTTTTCAGGATGCCCTTCTGTATGTCTCTTCAAAGGGGTATTGGCATGTGTCTAAATTTTGGCCAGACCTTGCATTCACTGCATAGGCAAACAGTATAGGAGAAACACTTCCTAATAATGGTAACATTGTTTTCAGGAGGCCCTCCTGTATGTCTCTTCAAAGGGGTATTATGGTGCATCCAAATTTTGGCAGCCCTTGCATTCACTGCATAGGCAAACAGTTGGGAGAAACACTTCCTAATAATGATAACATTGCTTTCAGGAGGCCCTTCTGTATGTCTCTTCAAAGGGGTATTATGGTGCATCCAAATTTTGGGCAGCCCTTGCTTTCACTGCATAGACAAACAGTATGGGAGAAACACTTCCTAATAATGGGAACATTGTTTTCAAGAGGCCCTCCTGTACATCTCTTCAAAAAGTATTGGGTGCATCCAAATTTTGGGCAGCCCTGCCACTCACTGCACACACAATAACAGTATAGGAGAAGCACTGTTTAATAATGGGAGCAACAAAACATAGCCAGCTGATGGCTCTCTCAGAATAGTGAGGGCCAACTGCTGGCCCTTTAAGAATAGTAAAGGCCACCAGATGGCCCTATAAAAATAGGCTTTGTGACCTTTAGAGTCCCTCCTTCAAAAATGAAACAGAACGTGTCTGATGATGTGTCACACATCACATGGCCAGATAAGGTTGTAAAATGTTAAAATGACATTTCCCAGTGAATGCATTTGTCTTGGTTGAAAGCAATGCTAAAATTCAAAAACGCGTCAAAAATGCTACGTGTGAACATAGCCCAAGGTATAGAGGAGCATTTTTGTTTTGGCTATTTATTTTGCCTTATACAAGTCATTACCCTGGAAAGAATGTTCCATAACATATTTCCAAGGAAAATCCATTTTGGTTTCGTTTTTGTATGTTTTATTGTGAATGGCGTAAGACTCTGACAACATTATTCACAGCAGTGACCTGGGAGTCAGAACTGCTTCCAGGGGTCTTCCCCATGCTGTTCCCATGTCATTTGAGCACTGTTCACATCGATTTCCTATTTTCTAGTCCCTCTGCAGACCGCCAGGAGGGAGGTCCGCCGGAAAAATGCTCGAGTTTCCCATAGACTTACATTGGGCTCGTTGCTCGGGTCGAGCACCCAAGCATTCCAATTTGCCTTACCCGCGCAACGAGCACCAGAGCATTTTAGTGCTCGCCCATCACTATTTATCACATGTCTGCAAGTATTTAATTTGCATAGTTGAATTCACGGATTGACTACAGCCTCAGTCACTTCTCTGAATAGAATAAGGGAAGCAGCTAAGGTTCTAAGAGGAGCTTAATGGTATGTACATTACACAATGCATGAATTCGTCATGCTGCGTTGTTTGCCAAAAATGTATTAAGGGATGGACAACCCCTTTAAGCCACAGGTACTTCTCACAAAATTAGAATATTATCAAAAAGTTAATTTATTTAAGTTATTCAATACAAAAAGTAAAACTTATATACTGTATTATATAGAGTCATTACAAACAGAGTAATCTGTTTCACATGTTTATTTCTGTTATTATTGATGATTATGGCTTGTAGCCAATGAAAACCCAAAAGTCATTATCTCAGTAAATTAGAAAAAAAAACACCTGCAAAGGCTTCCTAAGCATTTAAAAAGGTCTCTTAGTCTGTTTCAGTTGGCTCCACAATCATGGTGAAGACTGCTGACTTGACAGATGTTCAGAAGGCAGTCATTGACACACTCCACAAGGAGGGTAAGCCACAAAAGGTCATTGCTAAAGAAGCTGGCTGTTCACAGAGTGCTGTAACCCAAGTATATTAATGGAAAGTTGAGTGGAAGGAAAAGGTGTGGTAGAAAAAGGTCACAAGCAACCAGGATAATCGCAGCCGTGAAAGGATTGTTAAGAAAAGGCCATTCAAAAATTTTGGGAGATTCACAAGGAGTGGACTGCTGCTGGAGTCATTGCTTCAACAGCCACCACACACAGCCATATCCAGGACATGGCTACAAGTGTCACATTCCTTGTGTCAAGCCACTCATGACCAATAGACAACGCCAGAAGCGTCTTACCTTGGCCAAGGAGAAAAAGAATTAGACTGTTGCTCAGTGGTCCAAGGTGTTGTTTTGATATGAAAGTAAATTTTGCATTTCATTTGGAAATCAAGGTCCCAGAGTCTGGAGGAAGAGTGGAGAGGCACACAATCCAAGCTGCCTGAGGTCTAGTGTGAAGTTTCCACAATCACTGATGGTTTGGGGAACCATGTCATCTGCTGGTGTAGGTCCACAGTGTTTTATCAAGACCAAAGTCAGCACAGTCGTCTACCAGGAAATTTTAGAGCACTTCATGCTTCTCTCTGCCTACAAGCTTTTTGGAGATGGAAATTTCATTCTCCAGCAGGACTTGGCACCTGTCCACACTGCCAAAAGTGCCAATACCTGGTTTAAAAAAAATAGATAATATTTGAAAGACATTAGAATGTCTGGGGTACCATTGACCTAAAATATATATGAATAGATGAAATACAAAGTATATATATAAACATCTCACACAGTCACATAGATATAACTGGCCATAGATCCCCAATATATATAGGACTAGTAAGGACAGATTGCCAATAATCATATAAAGAGGGGAAGGAAACCAACAAAAATTGCAATCACATACCGTAAGTCCATATAATGCACAATATAGAATTAAAAACATCAGTGGATATAACACTGCATCGGGCGGAACAGGCCCCACAGTAGCACTGACTCATATTGCACAGTGCCCGGCTATATCAGCCATAGAAATAAAGCAGCCACTGCATACATGTGTATCTATCACTCTCACTAAACACAAGTATATGGGCTCATACGTCAAAATGTATACTTGGACAAGTGTCCAACATACAGTATATATAAGGTACATAGAATGTAACAATAATTACCTGTTGGTGATAAGTGGTGATAGATCATCTCTCAAGGGGCCAGCCTGCCCTCCCCTACCACGTTTTGGATTACTCCTTCATCAGGGAGCCCATGGTTTAAAAAAAAACAGTATCTCCTGACCTTAACCCCATAGGGTATTGTCAAGAGAAAAATGAGAGACAACAAACACAACAATGCACACGGGCTGATGGTTGCTATCAAAGGAACCTGGGCTTCCATAACACCTCAGCAGTGCCACAGGCTGATCGCCTCCATGCCACACCTCATTGATACAGTAATTGATGCAAAAGGAGCCCCGACCAAGTATTGTGTGCATTTACTGAACATACATTTCAGTGGGCCAACAGTTCGGATTTTATAATAATGTTTTCAAGCTGATGTTATAAAATATTCTAATTTACTGAGATAATGACTTTTGGGTTTTCATTGGCTATAAGCCATAATCATCAAATTAACAGAAATAAACACTTGAAATAGATCACTCTATTTGTAATGACTCTATATAATATGAGTTTCACTTTTTGTATTGAAGAACTGAAATAAATGAACTTTTTGATGGTATTCTAATTTTGTGAGAAGCACTTGTATATTCCTGTTAGAAGAAATGTCATTGTATTAAGAAGGAAATCACTAACAAAATGGTGGACACTTGAACTAAAAGTAGAAGAATACAAGTCTCACAACAAGTACAATATCCCACAAGAAATTTAAATCCAATTTTCTATTTTATCATATAAGACTTGGCTAAATAAATAATGTCTAAAAACTAAATCTTATCCATGACTATATAATAGGCATCTGATAAATATGGATCATGATCTCTCTCTTTTTTCATTTTTTCCAGTCTTGCTAAACCATTTCTAAACCACTCATATTTTAATTATTTTCCAAAGCAGCTGAAATGATATTGTATTTTTAAGGAAGCAATGTGTCTTGGCATCAACATAAATCATTTATACTACATTACTGTAACTCACATTAATCATGCCCAAAAACAATTGATCAAAGTTTGATTCCTAGTAAGATTCACCTCCAGCACTTAAGTCAAACTACTACATTGTTCTGGAAAATAACTCCAGGTGCCAAAACAGCATTTATTAGCTATCAGAAAATGACTTAATCTTAATGCCTAGATTGTATTACCGGTATATTTATATTGTGCATAATGAAAAGAAAAATATATTATTATAGAAAGAACTTGTTCACATATTACATTGCTTTTTACCTATAATATAATATATTGTTACCTAGTTATTCATACATACATTAAAACCAGTGGATAACTGGTTCACATATTTCACAAGGATGACCATATTTCATAAGAATAACGGTGCTCATCCATGATATTGGAGAGATGCAGTGATTTGCAGTCTCTGTGCATGCTGTGAGAGGGAAGGCAGAGCAGAAGGGAGAAGTTTAGAGCACACAGTACAATTCTTTCATCACACCCACCCAATGAGCAAGAGTGGAAAATGACAATGAACCTTCCAAGATAGAAGAGACAAAAAATATGCAGGCTTGACAAACAGTTTTTATGGCTTCTAGTATACATCAATAGATTCCTAATGGTAAATTGTGATTTTTTTTTTGCTTTGCTGATCTATCATCTATCTATCAATCTATCTATCTATCTATCTATCTATCTATCTATCTATCTATCTATCTATCTAACGTGTATCTATCTATTTGTCTATTTATTATCCACCTAACATCTATCTATCTATCTATCTATCTATCTATCTATCTATCTATCTATCTATCTATCTATCTATCTATCTATCTATCTATCTATCTATCTATCTATCTATCTATCTATCTGTTATTCCAGCCAGCTCCTCCTACTCTTCTGCTCACAAAGCTACCATAATAATCTTGTACGCTCCTCTGAGATCATTCTCCTGTTTCAGTCTCTGGGCCATACAGATTGGCACAGATGATGGTGGCACACCGCCTGAGTATTCTGGTAGTTGGCACGAAAGCAATTACTTAGGATCATCTTTCTACTGTTCCTGTTTATTAAACTTGGCCAAAGTTAGTCACCTGATATTCTCAACTCTGCTATGTTGCTCAGCTCTGCTACTTCAACAGTGAGCCTCCTGACATGCTCAACTTTCCCATGCTTGTGGGCACTCCTACATTAAAAGTGAGTGACCTTACATATTCAACTCTGCCACATTTCTGGGATCACCTCACCAACTAAAGTCTGTTTCATCACTGGCCTCTACTACATCTACAAGCTTTACCTGCTGTGCCATTAGCCTAATTCTCCTTTATTGGTCCCTCTTTGTTGAGTTTCAGTCTACCACGTGGTCTACATTTCTACTGCTTCAGTTGCTAACCTGCCATTACAACCTCTATTGCTACAGCCCATCCATTTTGGGCATGAAATAATTCTATCCATGCTCTCGACAACCACTTACCCAAACCGAATGCTTTGAGAATCTACCTCACCAGGTGAGACATAACACTATCCACCTATGATGATAATCTTACAATATTTTTATAAGATTTTTGGCACATCATTCTTGTTAACGAGAATGAATATGGAAGCAGTCAGTAAGTAGCCATTTATAGTGACTCCGTCTTTGGCCAAACTCTTCTATAGAGGAATTCAAAAAGATATTTCTGACTGCTTGGGTTAAAGCGGTTGACCACTACTTAGACCGCTTCTCAATTACCATATTCCTACACGTAAAATAATAACATCCTGTACTCACTTCTGGTGCTGACGCCATTCCAGTGAGATTGACGCTGAATCCCCTGGGACTAGAGTGAAGTAATGATACCAACACCAAAGGTGAGTACAATCTGTTATTATTTTACGAGTGGGAATATGGTGATTGTGAAGAGGTTGTCCGAATAGATAAACTCTTTAAGCGCAGTGCACATTGTCACTGTTCCTATTCTATTTATGCATGTGCTCCTCCTTTTATGGCAATATTGGGGCTGCCCAAACAAAACAACTACATTACACTAGGAAAATGAACATAGAAACTTTTAAAGTTACAACCTAGTAAGCTGTGCAGTGGTTGGATGGGCAGCCAAGGCTTTGGGGAAGCACAAAATGTAGTTGCTAGCCAGACTACACCAATGTTTAGAAACAATAATTTTACCTCCATAGCATGCAACTGCGACACTAAAAAATCAGCATCTGACAAAGTAAAGCCAACAAAGTGAAACCACAAAACACATATAAAGTCAGCGCTTAAAGGGGTTATTTTCAAGGCAAATGCATAATATTCAGTGCACCGAAACCTGTTATGGATGCAGTAAAAAAAAGTTCAAGATATCCTTCTAGTTCAGCATTAAAGCACACCACAGAAGGTGTAATAAAATGTAGGTACTCAAACAGCTTGCCAAACTAAGGAGAATAAAACAAGGAGTGTGATGAAGCACATGGGATATTGAAGCTATTAAGGACCGTCGCATACAGATAATAGGAGAGAAGGAAATAAAAGAGCTGCTGAAAATTAAGCATCCAAGAAAAAGCTGCAAGAAAATGATCATAAATGATCACAAAACTGCTGTACCGAAGCACAATGGAAAACTGATCTGAAAGAAATGCATCACTAATTATTGCTATTGAATATGCAATGCACGGCGAGAAAAGAGCCATAGATTATTACTGGGTATGATGCATCTTTCCAATTCTTTTGTATGCTCAGATATATTTTCACACTAGTTAAAAACTGACGTTGTGTGAAAGTAAATAGGATGTTAAAGTAAATATGAAAATTCACTGGTGCAAAAATAAATGGATTTGGAATAATTGTAATTGCAGTTTTATGGCAGAAGAATCAAATTTATACCACATCTGCAAGAGCAATAGGCCGCAAGAACAAAGACATGTTTCATAGTCTACCTCAATTTTAGAAATTTTGGTAAAATGAGAGATCTAATATGTTTAAATTAAAGAGAATGTGTGATCAGAAAATGTCTAATTGTTTAAGTCAGGTTTATGAACCGTGGTTACGGAAAGTATTCAGACCCCTTTAAATTTTTCACTCTTTGTTTCATTGCAGCCATTTGGTAAATTCAAAAAAGTTCATTTTTTTCTCATTAATGTACACTCTGCACCCCATCTTTACTGTAAAAACAGAAATGTAGAAATTTTTGCAAATTTATAAATAACAAACGTGGGGATTTCCTGCCACACACGGGAATTTTCATAGCCATGTTGGCTACTGGCATTTCTGTGATTACCTGTTCGAATCGCGTCATCGGGTCTTATATACCGAGCACTCAAGCATTTGAATGCTTAGTCATACCTAACAGAGACCTGTCAATCCAAAACAGCAGGTGGGGAGAAGCTGCCTATCCGACTAGCCTCAGTGCTGTCTAGGTCCCCGGTGGTTTTTAAAGAACACTTTTATGAAACGCCGCAGTGTTTCAGAGTTCCACATACCTGGCTGAGATAATACAGCCAGTGCCTGCTCAGGGATTGAGCAGCGTATATAAGCTGACAGGTTAATTTTAATTCTATAATTTACTGTACATTGCTTAGGTTATTGGCCACAAGTGGTGGCTGGTCTGCAAGGTATTGAGCGGGTGCTTGCAAACTGTTTGCTGTACAGCTTGCAAGCCCTGCTCTGAAGTAGTCTGGATTGCTGGATCTGGCCAGCTTCATTGGTCCTAGGCTCCTCCAATGTTGTAGAAGTAATGCTGCTTCTGTTTGTAGCATGCTAGAGGACACAATCCAGACTAGCATGGGGAAAAATTTCACTCTCCCATTAACAGAAATCCAAGAGGAAGGGGAGTGGTGTGCTCTTGAAGAAAGAAATGAGAAACCACCTTTAAAGCATAAATTGCATGATTGTATGAGGTCCTTTATAGACTCCTAATTAGATGTTGATTGGGTTTAGCCATGCTTATACAGTTGTCCAAAGGAGTCCAAACTGTTCCAAACACCATAGTCCTCTGTGAATAAAATATGTGTTGGTAAAAGCCTGATATATTTTTAGAATGTTATTGGATTTGTACACGAAATATAAAGGGATATTTTATACAGCTTTTACAGATGGTGACCTTTGTTTGTGCTTCACTTCTGCTCTATTTCTAGTGCTCATTTCTACAGATTGAGTGGGATCAGTGTAAAACTCAATATGTTTGGCTTTTGTCTGCAGCTTTAAGTTTGGCAAACTTGATACAAACACTAAATAGATTTTTCTAATTCTAATTACATTCTCTTTGATGGCAGCCTTGTACCAGACTGTGTTTTCAGAAAGCAGAAATTATTGGTGCAGCAGCGTGAACACTTCCAATTCAACTGCCAACTAGGGATCCAAATTAAAAACAGACGCATAAGAAGTATTTCATGATCAACTCAATTGCAGTACCCGACAGTGATAATAAGTATATGTTTGGCACAGCATGTCATCAAAGTTTGTTCTTTTTCACTTTCCTATAGAAGGAATGGCTCGGAAAGGTTGCTTATATGTTCCATTTGTGTTATATCTTTGTTTAAGTGCACATCCTTGCCAATAAGACTTTACGGGAACAGTGAGGTGCACGCATTCAATTATGGAGAAGAGAATTCCATGTTTATTCAATCATGGTACAGAACTGTATTCCACAGGGGGCGGACAATCTGCAACTCTCCAGCTGTGCTCTTCTTCAAGTACATCAATAACTGGAGAGCTACAGGAGGCCTTTGCGTACTATTCAATGTTCACAATAGGTACCACTTTATGAGTAAATGCAAAGTAAGAAAATATGCAAAGTTTAAAAAGTAAAAATGGTAGTAAACCAACATATCACATGCAAATAGAAATTTATCAAATAAGCACGGTGGATGTATATTAAAACATGTGAGTAATGGACCTAGTACTGAGACAAGCTGTACCAAATACAGCAAAACCACACGAGAAAACAGCCTTAAAGTCTCAAAAATACATTTTTATTAATTAGGCAAAATACATAAGAATAAAAACAAGGACAAGTATGGTGCAGGAGAAGACATCCGAAGTGGTGACAACCACGTGGAGGTGGAAAAAATGGCCAGACAGCAAGAGAAAAAAAGAAGACTCTCACCAAATGTATATACACACACAGTAAAATAACAGGTGCAGCAGCTCAAATAATGCAGATAATTAAACTATGGGTGCTATGCGCATAACATATAAATGAGAAAGGATGGAATAATAGCATATATTATATATTGAAGGCAATATATGAATGTAGGTACATACAGAGAGTGGGACACATCTGCCCATATTAGGGTACAGTATATGATGGTTAAAATTAGATGCAGCCCAATCAGGATGATGCCAGCAAAAATATATCTAAAGGCTATATGGATTAAACATCACAAACTCATAGGTGCAAGCGATGCATAACACAGCACAATGCAGATGACATGTATAAAAAACAACCATAGCACCATGGTAGCAGACAGCGGTACAGGATAATCATATGAAGATCGCCGACATGTGGGTAAAGTGAGACCGCAGCATTACCTCAGACAAGCCGTCCAGCCCTCCCCAACGCGCGTTTCGGAGCCGAAATGCTCCTTCTGTCACCACTTCGGATGTCTTCTCCCTGCACCATACTTGTCCTTGTTTTTATTCTTATGTATTTTGCCTAAATAATAAAAATGTATTTTTGAGACTTTAAGGCTGTTTTCTCGTGTGGTTTTTGCTGCAAAGTTTAAAAAGAAAAAATCCTTTGATAAAAAGTACAGTAATTTCTATATAGCACCATATGTACAGCTGATCCAAAGGAAGATTACAGAGGTCTGCAATATAAAAATTGTGAGTTTTTCTTCCACTTTACAAAAATTTTAATTCACAGAAAAATATTGTGTGTATATTATCAGTTTATTTTTGTGGATATCTACAAAATAACAGTTAATGGCCATAAATGTAGGACCAATGTAGATTTTTATAAACTGTGGTGCAGACATTTTTTAAGGTACCCTAAGAGTTAAAGTGGTATTCTGAGATTTTATAAATTTACTCAACAGTCGGCAATGAACATAATGAAATAACCATAACTTTCAGTAGTATGGGCTTATTGCCTTGCAAAACGAGGACCCTGGTTTTAATCTTGCCAAGAATGATACCAGCATGGAGTTTCTATATTCTCTCCGTGTTTGCATCGGTTTCCTCAAAGGCTCCAAAGTAATGCTGTTTAAAGATGAACAAATTGGAGTTGTTTCAATTTTCTCTAAAATTTTGGATACTGACAAATGTAAAATTTTCAGGATTTGCTTTACGCCATTTCAGCAGAATGAGACTAGTCAGATGCCATTTTATTGGATTCATGGTGCGCCAGCAAGGAATTAAAAGAAGCATAAAACACTCACCTGTCTAAGGCCCTCATCGGACTCCTCATGCCACCTCTGCTGCTGTGGCAGAAGTGGTGTGAGGAATCATATAGGGACAGATGACTATAATGCTTCATGGTTTAATAGTTTTTAAGGTTGAAGGTAGACATTTTCCATCAAGTTCAACCTATAGCTTAACATGTTGATCCAAACCTCACACAACACTATGTAGGCCTCCACCCAGTGCCAAAGAACTGACAAGACTTGTGCAAAGGACAGTGGAGCAGAAGCAAAAGCATATGGAATCAGGTAAAGACCAAGGACAGGTGAGTATAACATGTTTTTTGATTTTTTTTAACCACTACTTAACCTTTCCATTTATTATGCTTTAAGGTATGGAGAAACCTGAGAGGACAAAACTCATTATTTCATAGCATTTGGGGCACTTTTTGTTTTAGACCAATTTATTCTGACTGAATCAAATATGCAGGCCATTTCTATAATTTTGGGGCATTCTCTCATCTTTAATACTCAAGGAAATTTTAATTCTAAAATAGGGATAGTGATGACAAAGTCTATAAAGCGCTGTGGATTATGTTGGTGATATAAGCAGAGTGAATTAACTAAATAATTCACCTTTCAAATTCCTCTCCAATCTATCCACAAAGCTCAGGTGTCCTCCAGTGACTGAAGCTAATCTCCGGCATCAAAACTAATGCTGGCATGTGACCGGTAAAATAACTATAATCTTCTTTGGTCACGTGAATAATGTACCGCACCAGAACGATTAAAGGTGAGTTATGCTTATTTTATTTTATCACATTGAGTGCTGTTAGGTAAAATTATTAAAATCCCCCAAAAAATTTTTTGGCTCATCACCATATTGGGCCCACATAAACTCAAACAAAACTCAATACTCAGTAAGCTTTCCAAAAAATAATGATAACTTTTTCTATTCCACAGAAATTTTAAAAAAAAGTTTTTTTTCTCTTAGTACCCACAGTCCCCGAAAAAAATCACTTTTAAAAAGGCCACGATTCCGGAGCTACATTCTTTGAAAGGGGAAATGCCAGGAAGGAAAACAAAATGGAAAAAAACGAGCTCAGAGCTGCATCAAATACCCCTGCTTGAAAAAAATGACTACCAAAGACATACCACGACTTTTTTGAAACATTGGGGGGGCTCTTCTCCTCCAATTTCCCCATTTTCACCGGGCCCCAAAGGAAATTTAACGGGAAGAACAGACGGGGAAAATGAAATCGGAAGGACGCCCCCTCCCGTCCCTCAAAGAAGAAAATGTAAAAAAGTTGATTTTAAGGGGT
>JARQOD010000001.1:871427992-871481737 GCA_033576555.1 Oophaga sylvatica
CCCCTTCACCCCTTGCACGTTAATGACCGGGCCAATTTTTACAATTCTGACCACTGTCTCTCTTTATGAGGTTATAACTCTGGAACGCTTCAACGGATCTTCGCGATTCTGAGATTGTTTTCTCGTGACATATTGTACCTCATGTTAGTGGTAAAATTTCTTCGATATAACTTGCGTTTATTTTTGAAAAAAACGCAAATATGGCGAAAATTTTTAAAATTTTGCAATTTTCAAACTTTGAATTTTTATTCCCTTAAAACAGAGAAATATATCACACAAAATAGTTAAGAAATAACATTTCCCACATGTCTACTTTACATCAGCACAATTTTGGAACCAAAATTTATTTGTTAGGAAGTTATAAGGGTTAAAAGTTGACCAGCGATTTCTCATTTTTACAACAAAATTTACAAAGCCATTTTTTTTAGGGACCACCTCACATTTGAAGTCACTTTGAGGGGTCTATATGGCAGAAAATACCCAAAAGTGACACCATTCTAAAAACTGCACCCCTCAAGGTACTCAAAACCACATTCAAGAAGTTTATTAACCCTTCAGGTGCTTCACAGTAACTAAAGCAACGTGGAAGGAAAAAATGAATATTTTACTTTTTAGCCACAAAAATGATCTTTTACAAACTTTTTTTTTATTTTTACAAGGGTAAAAGGAGAAAATGGACAGATAAGGTTGTTATGCAATTTCTCCTGAGTACGCCAATACCCCATATGTGGGGGAAAACCACTGTTTGGGCACACGGCAGAGCTCGTAAGGGAAGGAGCGACGTTTGACTTTTTCAAACTAAAATTGGCTGGAATTTAGATTGGATGCCATGTCGCGTTTGGAGAGCCCCTGATGCGCCTAAACAGTGGAAACCCCCCACAAGTGACACCATTTTGGAAACTAGACCCCCTAAGGTACTTATCTAGATCTGTTGTGAGCACTTTGAACCCTCAAGTGTTTCACAAAAGTTTATAGAGCCTGGGTGTGAAAAAAAAAAAATCAATTTTCCACAAAAATGATTTTTTAGTCCCAAATTTTTGAATTTTCCCAAGGAAATTGGACCCCAAAAGTTGTTGTCCAATTTGTCCTGAGTACGCTGATACCCCATATGTGGGGGGGAAACTGTTTGGGCACACGGCAGGGCTTGGAAAGGAAGTAGTAACGTTTTGGAATGCAGACGTTAATGGGGGTCATGTTCCGTTTGCAGTGCCCCAGATGAGCCTAAACAGTGGAAACCCCCCACAAGTGACCCCATTTTGGAAACTAGACCCCCTAAGGAACTTATCTAGATCTTTGGTGAGCACTTTGAACCCCCAAGTGCTTCACACAAGTTTATAATGCCCGGGCATGAAAATAAAAAATCCTATTTTTTTCCCACAAAAATTATGTTTTAGTCACTAATTTTTTATTTTCCCAAAGGTAACAGGAGAAATTGGACCACATAAGTTGTTGTCCAATTTGTCCTGAGTACGCTGATACCCCATATGTGGGGGGGAACCACTGTTTAGGCGCACGGCAGAGCTCGGAATGGAAGGAGCACCATTTGACTTTTCCAACCAAAATTGGCTGTAATTGAGTTTGGATGCCATGTTGCATTTGGAGAGCCCCTGATGTGCCTAAACAGTGGAAACCCCCCACAAATGACCCCATTGGGAAACTAGACCCCCTAAGGAACTTATCTAGATTTTTGATGAGCAATTTGAACCCCCAAGTGCTTCACACAAGTTTATAACGTAGAGCCGTAAAATTTAAAAATCATATTTTTTCCACAAAAATAATCTTTTCACCCCAATTTTTATTTTTCCAAGGGTAACAAGACTCCAAAAGTTATTGTGCAATTTGTCCTGAGTGCGCTGATACCCCATATGTGGGGGTAAACCACTGTTTGGGTGCATGGCAGAGTTTGGAAGGGAAGGAGCGCCGTCTGACTTTTTCAACGCAGAATTGGCTGGACGCCATGTCGTCTTTGGAGAGCTCCTGATCTGCCTAAACAGTGGAATCCCCCATAAATGACACCATTTTGGAAACTAGACCCCTCAAGGAACTTATCTAGATGTGTGGTGAGAACTTTGAACCCCCAGGTGTTTTACTAAAGTTTATAACGTACAGCCGTAAAATAAAAAATCTTTTTTTTTTTTTTACAAAAATGATTTTTTCGCCCCCAATATTTTATTTTCACAAGGGTAACAGAAGAAATTGGAACGCAAAAGTTGTTGTCCAATTTGTCCTGAGTACACTGATACCCAATATGTGGGCGAAAACTACTGTATGGGCACACGTCGGGGCTCGGAAGGGAAGTAGTGACGTTTTGGATTGCAGACTTTGATGGAATGGTCTGGGGGCGTCATGTCACATTTGGAGAGCCCCTGATGCACCTAAACAGTGGAAACCTCCCATAAGTGACCCCATTTTGGCAAATAGACCCCACAAGGAACTTATCTAGATGTGTGGTGAGCACTTTGAACCCCGAAGTGCTTCACAGAAGTTTATAACGCACAGCCGTAAAAATAAAAAATCCTTTTTTTTTTTACAAAAATGATTTTTTCGCCCCCAATATTTTATTTTCACAAGGGTAACAGGAGAAATTGGACCCCAAAAGTTGTTGTCCAATTTGTCCTGAGTATGCTGATACCCAATATGTGGGAGAAAACTACTGTATGGGCGCACGTCAGGGCTCGGAAGGGAAGTAGTGACGTTTTGGATTGCAGACTTTGATGGAATGGTCTGGGTGCGTCATGTCGCATTTGGAGAGCCCCTGATGCGCCTAAACAGTGGAAACCCCCCACAAGTGACCCCATTTTGGAAAATAGACCCCACAAGGAACTTATCTAGATGTGTGGTGAGCACTTTGAACCCCGAAGTGCTTCACAGAAGTTTATAATGTACAGCCGTAAAAACAAAAAACTAATTTTTTTTGTACAAAAATGATATTTTCGCCCCCAGTTTTTTATTTTCCCAAGGGTAACAGAAGAAATAGGACAAATTGCACAATAACTCTTGGGGTCCAGAGTACGCTGATACCCCATATGTGGGGATAAACTACTGTTTGGACACATGGCAGAGCTCAGAAGTGAAGGAGCACCGTTTGACTTTTTCAACGCAGAATTGGCTGGAATTGAGATCAGACGCCATGTCACATTTGGAGAGCCCCTGATGTGCCTAAACAGCGGAAACCCCCCAATTCTAACTCCAACCCTAACCCCAACACACTCCTAACCCTAGTCCCAACCCTAACCACAAACCTAACTCTAACACACCCCTAATCCCAACCCTAACCCTAACTTTAGCGCCAACCCTAACCCTAACTTTAGCCGCAACCCTAACCCTAACCCTAATGGGAAAATGGAAATAAATACATTTTTTTAATTTTATTATTTTTCCCTAACTAAGGGGGTGATAAAGGGGGGTTTGATTTACTATTTATAGCGGGTTTTTATGATTGGCAGCTGTCACGCTAAAAGACGCTTTTTATTGCAAAAATAGTTTTTTGCATCGCCACATTTTGAGAGCTATAATTTTTGCATATTTTGGCCCACAGAGTCATGTGAGGTCTTATTTTTTGCGGTACGAGTTGACGTTTTTATTTGTACCATTTTTGAGCAGGTGACATTTTTTGATCGCTTTTTATTTCGATTTTTGGGAGGTTAGAATGAACAAAAATCAGCAATTCATGAATTTCTTTTGGGGGAGCGTTTTTATTGTTCCGCGTGTGGTAAAATTGATAAAGCAGTTTTATTCTTCGGGTCAGTACGATTATGGCGATACCTCATTTATATCATTTTTTTATGTTTTGGCGCTTTTATAGAATAAAAACAATTTTATATAAAAAATAATTATTTTTGCATCGCTTTATTCTGCGAGATATAACTTTTTTATTTTTTCGCTGATGATGCTGTATGGCGGCTCGTTTTTTGCGGGACAAGATGACGTTTTCAGTGGTACCTGTTATGTTACGGTAGCTGAGGAGTGCAGGTAAAAAAGGAAATACACCAGAGCAGTTGGAATCTATGAGATTGCAGTACCCTGACTAACCACCGCAACTAGAGGCAGCCGTGGAGCGTTCCTACGATGGTCCTAGACGCCTCGTCACAGCCTGAGAAACTAACTACACCTAAAGACAGAAACAGGAAAGCTATCTGCCCCGGAGCAGAACCCCAAAGATAATAGAAAGCCCCCAAACATGTAATGGCGGTTAGACAAGAGGAAATACTGACACAGAAAGAAAATAGTATGAGCAAACGCTGGGGCCCAAACTATCTAAATAGAAAAGGATAGGAAGGGTACTTACTGCAATCCCAGAAAACCCTGAAAAACACCAACTTACTAATTTCAAAATCACCTGAGATCACACGACCTCTACCACCTAAATTAGTTCTCTGGTGTAACAAAAACAGCAGCCACTGAAAAAACTGCAAAAAGCAAAAGCACAAAACACAGTGGCTGGACCAAACTGAGAGGGCAAAAGCCCCCGGAGGGGACCCAGAAGGCCCCCACAGAAGTGCAGGACAAAACGCAAAAATATAGCAAAAACACACAATAAGAAACTGTCTTATCTGATAGCAGGAGATGCAGACACGACACAGCAGGCCACAAGGGAAACCGGAAAGAAGGATTCAGACCAGAACAATTGCTCACCAGCAACCCTGATGGGAAAATGATTCCCTTAAATAAGACCAATCAGTAACACCTGATTCCCAATCCTCACTAGTACCGCTTGTAACCACCAGAGGGAGCCTCTGCTCAGAACTCATCTCAAACCCATTCACAACAGTACCCCCCCCTTGAGGAGGGGTCACCGAACCCTCATTTGAGCAACCAGGTCGGTCAGGATGAGTTCTATGATACGCACGGATAAGTCTCCTAGCATGGATGTCCGAAGCAAACACCCAAGAATTATCTTCCTGACCATAACCTCTCCATTTAACCAAATACTGGAGTCTTCGTCTAGAAAAACGAGAATCCAATATTTTCTCAACCACATACTCCAGATTGCCCTCAACCAAAACAGGGTCAGGAGGCACAGCAGCAGGAACCACTGGCTCAACAAACCTCTTCAACAAGGACTTGTGGAACACGTTATGGATCTTAAATGTCCCTGGAAGAAGCAAACGAAAAGAAACAGGATTAATAATCTCCATGATCTTATAAGGTCCAATGAACCTAGGCTTAAATTTAGGAGATGCTACTCTCATAGGAATATTCTTTGAGGACAACCAGACCAAGTCCCCCACTTTAAACCGAGGACCATAAGTCCTATGCCGGTTAGCAAACCGCTGGGCCTTCTCCTGAGAGAGGGACAACCTCTCCACTACCTGGTCCCAAATCTGCTGCATACGCTCAACAACAGAGTCAACACCTGGACAGACAGAAGCCTCCGTCTGTCCTGAAGAAAATCGAGGGTGAAACCCAGAATTACAGAAAAACGGAGACATCAAAGTGGCAGAGCTAGCCCTATTATTAAGAGCAAACTCAGCCAAAGGCAAAAAAGAGACCCAGTCATCCTGATCAGCAGACACAAAGCATCTTAGATAAGTCTCCAATGTCTGGTTTGTTCTCTCAGTTTGACCATTGGTCTGAGGATGAAATGCCGAGGAGAAAGACAATTGAACACCCAGTTTAGAACAAAAAGTCCTCCAAAATCTGGAAACAAACTGGACTCCTCTGTCAGACACAATGTTCTCAGGAATGCCGTGTAAACGAACCACGTGCTGAAGGAACAACGGCACCAATTCAGAGGAGGAAGGCAACTTAGGTAATGGCACAAGATGTATCATTTTGGAAAACCTATCACAAATTACCCAGATGGTGGTCATTCTCTGAGAAACAGGAAGATCGGAAATGAAATCCATAGAGATATGGGTCCATGGTCTCTTGGGCACAGGCAATGGCATCAACAAACCACTAGAGCGAGAGCAAGGCTTGGAGCGAGAGCAAGTCCCGCAGGACTGCACAAATTCCCTGACATCGCGAGACAAGGTAGGCCACCAAAAGGACCGACTAACCAAGTCTCTGGTACCAAAAATTCCGGGATGCCCAGCCAATGCGGAACAATGAATCTCAGACATCACACTCTTTTTCCATTGGTCCGGGACAAACAATTTTCCAACAGGGCAGCGCTCGGGCCTATCCTCCTGACACCCCTCCAGAGCAAGTCTCAAATTAGGCGAGATGGCGGAAAGAACTACACCCTCCTTCAAAATAACAGAGGGATCAGATAGCTCAGGAGAGTCCGCAAGGAAACTCCTCGAGAGGGCATCCGCCTTAACATTCTTAGTGCCAGGAAGAAAGGAAACCACAAAATTAAAACGTGTGAAAAACAAGGCCCACCTGGCCTGTCTAGGATTGAGTCACTTGGCAGATTCCAGATAGACCAGATTCTTATGGTCCGTAAGGACCACCACCTGATTTTTGGCTCCCTCCAGCCAATGTCTCCACTCTTCAAAAGCCCACTTCATGGCCAATAACTCCCGATTACCCACGTCATAATTACGTTCAGTAGGAGAAAATTTTCGAGAGAAAAAGGCACAAGGGTTACTTTTAGAGGTCTCTGGATCTTTTTGGGACAAAACGGCACCTGCCCCAATTTCAGAGGCATCAACCTCCACCTGAAATGGCAGAGAAACATCAGGCTGCCGTAGAACAGGAGCAGAAGTGAATCTCTGCTTAAGTTCCTGAAACGCAGAGACTGCCTCAGGAGGCCAATTCACCACATCAGAACCCTTTCTGGTCAAATCAGTTAATGGTTTAACAATAACAGAGAAATTACCAATAAATTTACGATAAAAATTGGCAAAACCCAAAAATCTCTGAAGAGCCTTTAATGAAGTAGGTTGGACCCAATCACAGATGGCCTGAACCTTGACCGGGTCCATTTCAATAACAGATGGGGACAAAATGAATCCCAGAAATGAGATCTTCTGTACGCCAAAAAGACACTTTGATCCCTTCACATACAGAGCATTCTCTCTCAAAATCTGGAATACAGTTCGAACATGTTTCACATGAGAGTCCCAGTCATTAGAAAAAATCAAGATATCATCCAAATAAACAATCAGAAACTTGTCCACAAAATCCCTGAAAATGTCATTCATGAAGGACTGGAAGACGGAAGGAGCATTAGTGAGCCCAAAGGGCATCACAAAGTACTCAAAATGCCCTTCAGGGGTGTTAAATGCCGTCTTCCATTCATCCCCGTGCTTAATGCGAATAAGGTTATACGCCCCCCTGAGGTCAAGCTTGGTAAACCAAGTAGCGTTTTTCACCCTGGAAAACAGGTCAGAAATCAAGGGTAACGGGTATTGATATTTCACAGTAATATTGTTCAAGAGACGATAATCAATACACGGCCTTAATGAACCATCTTTTTTGGCCACAAAGAAAAAACCGGCACCTAAGGGTGAAGAGGATGGTCTGATATGACCCTTCTCCAATGATTCCTTGATATAAGACCGCATAGCGTCATGTTCAGGTACAGACAAGTTAAAAAGGCGACCCTTAGGGAATTTACTACCTGGCACTAATTCAATAGCGCAGTCATAGCTCCTATGGGGAGGTAAGGATGCAGATTTACTTTCGCTAAACACATCAGAAAAATCAAACAAAAAGTCAGGAACATCCTCAGCCTGGGGGAGGCAGAAAAAACAGGAGTGTTGGTATTAACACATTGGCAGCCCCAACTGGTTACAGACACAGATTTCCAATCCAAAACAGGATTATGAGACTGTAACCAAGGGAAACCCAGCACGATAATGTCATGCAGATTATATAGAACCAAAAATTTGCAGCACTCCTGGTGATCAGGTTCAACCCTCATTATCACCTGAGTAGAAAACTGGGGTTTATTCTCAGCCAAAGGGGTAGAATCGATCCCCAGTAGGGGAATAGACTTCTGTAGGGGTATCAAGGGAAATCCACAACGTTTAGCAAAATCATAATCCATCAGGTTAATAGCTGCTCCAGAATCAACGAAAGCCTGAGCAGAAAATGAGGACAGAGAGCATATCAGAGTGACAGTTAATAAAAACTTAGTCTGAACACTACCCAAGACAACTGAGCGTGCAAAACGTCTTCCCCGCTTAGGGCAGACTGAAATAGCATGAGAGGCATCACCACAGTAGAAACATAACCCATTGCGCTTTCGAAACTCATGACGCTGTGCCCCAGACACCACTCCATCACACTGCATGGGCTCAGCAGCTGGCTCACAAGGCAACACCACTCCACGCATACTTCTCCGCTCACGCAAACGTCTGTCAATTTGAATCGCTAATGACATAGAATCATTGAGACCAGAGGGGACAGGGAATCCCACCATAACATCCTTTACATTATCCGACAGACCCTTCCGGAAAAGGGCCGCCAAAGCGTCGTCATTCCATTTGGTCAGGACTGCCCACCTACGGAATCTCTGACAGTATAACTCAGCGTCATCAAGCCCCTGATTTAATGCCAACAAGGCTTTTTCAGCTTGATCAGTGACATTAGGCTCATCGTACAATAACCCCAAAGCCTGAAAAAATGCATCAACATCACTCAAAACAGGATCCCCAGGTGTGAGGGAAAAAGCCCAATCCTGAGGATCGCCGCGCAGGAGAGAGATGATAATTTGAACCTGCTGCGCTGCGTTTCCTGAGGACTTAGATTTTAAGGCAAAAAACAATTTACAATTATTTTTGAAATTCTGAAACTTAGCTCGATCCCCTGAAAACAAATCTGGCATGGGAATCCTAGGTTCCACAACAGGCAACCTAGCAAGATATGCAGCAATACTCTGAACCTCAGTGGCAAGCTGATCCACACGGCCAGACAACTGTGCAAACTCCATTGGGAGAAAAGATCCTCCCCAGCACCCAGAGATACAGAGGGAAGAAAAAAAAAAAATGCAACAAACAGAAAAATATCTCTGACAACTTTTCTTCCTTCAAAATATTTTTTCCCTTCTGTGAGTACCATACAATTTTTATGGCCGGAGATACTGTTATGTTACGGTAGCTGAGGAGTGCAGGTAAAAAAGGAAATACACCAGAGCAGTTGGAATCTATGAGATTGCAGTACCCTGACTAACCACCGCAACTAGAGGCAGCCGTGGAGCGTTCCTACGATGGTCCTAGACGCCTCGTCACAGCCTGAGAAACTAACTACACCTAAAGACAGAAACAGGAAAGCTATCTGCCCCGGAGCAGAACCCAAAGATAATAGAAAGCCCCCAAACATGTAATGGCGGTTAGACAAGAGGAAATACTGACACAGAAAGAAAATAGTATGAGCAAACGCTGGGGCCCAAACTATCTAAATAGAAAAGGATAGGAAGGGTACTTACTGCAATCCCAGAAAACCCTGAAAAACACCAACTTACTAATTTCAAAATCACCTGAGATCACACGACCTCTACCACCTAAATTAGTTCTCTGGTGTAACAAAAACAGCAGCCACTGAAAAAACTGCAAAAAGCAAAAGCACAAAACACAGTGGCTGGACCAAACTGAGAGGGCAAAAGCCCCCGGAGGGGACCCAGAAGGCCCCCACAGAAGTGCAGGACAAAACGCAAAAATATAGCAAAAACACACAATAAGAAACTGTCTTATCTGATAGCAGGAGATGCAGACACGACACAGCAGGCCACAAGGGAAACCGGAAAGAAGGATTCAGACCAGAACAATTGCTCACCGGCAACCCTGATGGGAAAATGATTCCCTTAAATAAGACCAATCAGTAACACCTGATTCCCAATCCTCACTAGTACCGCTTGTAACCACCAGAGGGAGCCTCTGCTCAGAACTCATCTCAAACCCATTCACAACAGGTACCATGATTTTTTTATATCTGTCTTTTTGATCACGCGTTATTCCACTTTTTGTTCGGCGGTATGATGATAAAGCATTGATTTTTTGCTTCGTTTTTTTTTTTTTAAGGGGTTCACTAAAGGGGTTAACTAGTGGGACATTTTTATAGGGGGGTCGTTACGGACGCGGCGATACCAAATATGTGTACTTTTATTGTTTTGTTTTTTTTATTTACAGGAAGAAATGAATTTATTGGGGAATATTTTATTTTTTTTTTATTTATTTTGGATTTTTTTTTATAACATGTTTATTTTTATTTTTTTTAACTTTTTTACTTTGTCCCAGGGTGGGACATCACTGTATTTTATCAAATCGCTGGTGTGACAGTGTGCACAGCACTCTGTCACACCAGCGATCGCTCAGGCATAGCTGCAGGCTTCTCAGTGCCTGCTCTCAGCAGGCACTGAGGAAGCCGCCTCCCTCCAGGACCCCGGCGCCATCTTGGATCCGGGTCCTGGGAGGGAGGAAGCCCTCAGAACAGCGCGATCACATCGCGCTGGTCTGAGGGTCTCAGGGGGGCGCGCTGGGAGCCCCCACCCTGCGCGATCCTCCCCTGTGCCCCCAGTACACCGCGATCATGTTTAATCGCGGTGTGCTAGGGGTTAATGTGCCGGGAGCGGTCCGTGACCGCTCCTGACACACAGTCACGGGTGTCAGCTGTGATAATCAGCTGACACCCGGCGGCGATTAGCTGCGCTCCCCTCAGGAGCGCAGCTGATCGCCTATGACGTACTATCCCGTCCATGGGCAGAATGGCACGGGTTTTATGGACGGGATAGTACGTCTAATGTCAGAGAGGGTTAAAGAAGTGAATTTATTGGGGAATTTTTTATTTTTTTTCATTATTTAGGAATTTTTTTTTACACATGTTTATTTTTACTTTTTAACATTTTTACTTTGTCCCAGGGTGGGACATCACAGTATGGGGCCAGATCGCTGGTGTGACAGGGTGCACAGCACTCTGTCACACCAGCAATCGCACAGGCAGTGCTGGAGGCTTCTCAGTGCCTGCTCTCAGAGCGCAGCTGATTGCCCTGGATGTACTATTCAATCCATGGGAATTAAGTACCAGGTCACATGGACGGAATATTACGTCCAATGGGATTAAGGGGTTAATTAGGAACGGCACGGGGCAAGGCTGTTCTCTTTCACCCTTGCTTTATATACTCACTATGGAACATCTAGCAACCGCAATACAGAATAATCCCTCCATTAGAGGCATAAAAGCCCAATCAGAAGAGCACAAAGTGGCACTTTTTGCAGATGATGTCCTATTGTATGTCTCTTCCCCAACTATAAGTCTCCCAAATATTATCTCAGAATTACATAGATTTGGTCGTCTGAGCAATTTCAAAATTAATACCCACAAATCGGAGATTCTCAATATCTCAATCCAACCAAGTAAGGTGGAGAGGTTGGCAGCTTCATTTCCCTTTAAGTGGTGTTCAGCTTCTCTTACCTATCTAGGAATAAAAATCACCGCCAAAGTATCTAATCTTTATGAAGCAAACTTTAAGACAGCTTTACATAAAGCTGAGTTAGACTTAGAAAAATGGCATAAACTACTTTTATCTTGGTTTGGAAGAGTGAGCACTATTAAAATGGATCTATTTCCCCGTCTCCTATATTATTTCCAAACAATCCCCTTGCATTTACCTACCTCCTTTTTCTCACGTCTTAAAAAAGTGATTACTCGTTTAATTTGGTCACAAAACGAGAACGTATTTCATACTTTTTGTGAAGTAGATCAAAGCAAGAAGGGGGAATAGGTCTGCCAGATTTTGCTATGTATAGTCAAGCAGCAATTGGTACATGTATTTTAGAGCTCTTTCATAATAAAAACCAAAAAAAATGGGTTACATTAGAAAATGATCTTAATGGACGTGACTCCCGTATAGTTATTTGGTCCCCGACGGAAGAATGGGATATACCTTTACCCTTCCTCACCAAAAACATATCATTTATCAAAAGAGGAAGTTGAGAGCTGTGAGTCTCTTCGTCTCCTGGCCCCAGCGTCGGACTGGAACACCTTGGGCCCACCAGAGAAAATCATTCTTGGGGCCCACTATGTAGCTACATAGAAATAAATACAAGACCACAAATTGTGCAGTAAAACACACTAATATCAGGGTATAATATAAGGTAGTACATGTCTTAATTATGTAGCAGGAGTTGGGGTAGCCTCCCTCATAGATTATAAAGCAGCCCCCTCATAGGGGATAATGCTGCCCCCCTCATAGAGGATAATAGCTGCCCCCCCTCATAGGGTATAATGCTATATATATAGATAGATAATAGATAGATACCATATATAATAATAATAATAATAATAATCTTTATTTTTATATAGCGCTAACATATTCCGCAGCGCTTTACAGTTTGCACACAATATCGTCGCTGTCCCCGATAGGGCTCACAATCTAGATTCCCTATCTGTATGTTTTTGGAGTGTGGGAGGAAACCAGAGAACCCGGAGGAAACCCACGCAAACACAGGGAGAATATACAAACTCCTTGCAGATGTTGTCCTTGGTGGGACTTGAACCAGGACTTCAGCACTGCAAGGCTGCAGTGCTATCCACTGAGCCACCGTGCTAGCCCATGAGCCACCGTGCTGCCCATATATATACTCGAGTATAAGCCGACCCCCTAATTTTGCCACAAAAAACTGGGAAAACTTATCGACTCGAGTATAAGCCTAGGGTAGAAAATGAGATTATGCCCAATATGCTGCCCCATGTATTATGCCCCACAAGATGCTCCATAGATTGTGCCCATATGCTGCCCATGTATTATGCCCCCATAGATGCTCCATAGATTGTGCCCTCATAGATGCTCCATAGATTATGCCCCCATAGATGCTCCATAGATTATGCCCCATAGATGCTCCATAGATTATTCCCCCATAGATGCTCCTTAGATTATGCCCCACAGAAGCTCCATAGATTGTGCCCCCATAGAATCTCCATAGATTGTGCCCCCATAGAAGCTCCATAGATTATGCCCCCATAGAAGCTCCATAGATTGTGCCCCCATAGATGCTCCTTAGATTATGCCCCCATAGAAGCTCCATAGATTGTGCCCCCATAGAATGCTCCATAGATTATGCCCCATAAGTGCTCCTTAGATTATGCCCCATAGAAGCTCCATAGATTTGCCCCCATAAATGCCTCCCTTAGATTATTATCCCCATAGATGCTCCATAGATTATGCCCCCATAAATGCTCCTTAGATATTATGCCCCCATAGATTTATGCCCCCATAAAGCTCCCCACAGATTATGCCCCCATAGATTATGCCCCCATAAATGCTCCTGACAGATTGTGTGCCCCCCATATATAGATTATGCCCCCATAAATGCTCCACAGATTATGCCCCCATAGATTATGCCCCCATAAATGCTCCACAGATTATGCCAATTCCCATATTAAGATTTATATGCCCCCATAAATGCTCCACAGATTATGCCACCCATAGATTATGCCCCCATAAATGCTCCACAGATTATGCCCCATAGATGCTCCACACCAGACTGTTGCCCCTATAGATAGCTGCAAAAAAAAAAAAAAAGACATACTCACCTCTCGTCGCTGGGGCCAGGTGCTGGTGTCCTGAGCAGGCGGGGACACCGGCGCGCTATGGGTGACAGGTGCCGGTGTCACCACTGGCTCAGGGCCCCGGCACCTGCGATATTTACCTGTCACCGGGTCCACTGCTGAGCGCCGCTGTCTTCGGTCCTCCGGCAGTGAATGTTCAGGCAGGGGGCGCGGCGCTCACTAATGACGTCATCGCGCCCTCTGCCTGAACATCGCAGCAAGAGAGGATGCGAGGACACAGCGGCGCTCAGCGGTTGGAGCGGGTGACAGGTAAGTAATGTATTTCACATGTGGGCGTGGGAAGCAGTGAATATTCATTTCTCTTTAGCAGCGGGGACAGGGGCTCCTGCCTCCTGTCATCCGCTGCTGCTCCGCTGGCACGGGGGCCCCCATGGCAGCTGCGTGGTGTGCCGACACCAGCTGGGGGCCCCTGGAGCAGCGGGGGCCCTAGGCAACTGGCACCTGTATGCCAGCAGGTGCCAGGGCCCCCCAGATGCCAGGGCCCACCGGAGAATCCTCCTACACCTGCCTGGCCCCCTAACTCCTATATATGACAATCCATCCTTTCCTGCAGGATTAAAAAGAGACACTTATCTACATAAAAATAGAGCTTCATGCCCCATAGTCCATGATTTTGTTACAAGGACAGGGATAAGGTCTCTCCAGGACATTTTTCGGGACAAAGAGCCGCCAACAGGTACATGGTTCTTTTATGAACAAATAAAGAGGTTTATTATTAAATTACCCAAACAATCCGATCCATACTGAATATTATCTCCGTTTGAGACTCTTTGTTTATCAACAAACTCTATAGATCACACAATCTCTTTATTATACAAAACCTTCCAAGAAGGGCAGACCCCATCGAGAGATTTCCCAGCATTTTTTTCAAAATGGGAGATTGATTTGGGTAGACCCTTATCAGTTGAAGAAAGAACAAAGATTCACTTATGCACATGTGTAGCCCAGCTTCGCAGGCACACATAAAAGTCCAGGAGAGTGCACTGGAAGGCAACAGCAAAGCTTGATATGCATTCACTGCCACTCACTCTTCAGACACACCCATCTGAGATATAAGGGGGAGTGACACGTGGTTAGTCAGATAGTTTTCCGAGAGGAGTCAGTCAGTTAGCTCCGGGAGGCTCAGGAGTGAGTCATCCCTTGGATAGTTTCCTGTCTGAGATAAGATCAGTCTGTGTGGAGCTTAGTGTTCAGTGGAGTTCAGCCTGTTAGCTTCTGTCTCAAGGACAGAGCAGCCATTCAGTCTCGGTCCTGTGTGGACTTTGGAGGAAACTGAGAGCTATGCAGCGAGCTCTGGATGAAGCTGACCTTTTCCACAAAAGCCACCAGTGCTTATGTTAAGAGCGGAAAGCAGGGCGAAGGGCACAGTGGAGAAGTTAAAGAAGTGCTACAGGTATAGGGGTACCTGCACTAAATTGCCGGACACCGGAGTCCGAAGTGTTGCTACAGTTTCAAGCTTAGTAACAAGATTACCGGAGGCATCTGGACTACAGGTCGCAGAGAGCAGCCCTAAGTGTCAATACGTAACCGGAGACAGGGAAGACGGGTCTAGCCTGATCAGCAAATATAGACTTAGTTTTCACCACTTAGAAGTTTCCACCACAATGTTGGCCGGGCAGTACAGCTATTGAGAAAGCTGGAGATTCAGAGTTAACTTCGCTTCAGGCAAGTTGGACTCACCTACATTTGAAGTAAAGGAGGCCTCTAACCTGCTCAGCGGTTACCCGAATGTGCATTCTCCACCCCGACCAGCTCCCCGGGATCTACGTGAACCATCTACCAGTAAAAGGTATGAAAAGAAGCTGCATTGTGTGTGACTGAATCCTTATTTACACCCTACATCATCACCACCATAGACTTCCAGGGACCAGTCTCACCTGTGGGAGACTTACCACCAAGCTGCCCCATAACATCCCCTGTGAAGACCCTTACTGCAGCGCTGGTACAATTTACCAGAGACCACAGGTGGCGTCACGAACTATCCTAATAATCCCTTGTAAATATCTTCCCCCATTGTATGAGCGCCCAGGGCCACGGACCGAGTCCCGCTGCCAGTGACAAACCCCATAGACTTTCATGGGCTCGGTGCCGAGTACCCCATTGCCCTGGTACTAAGTAGTGCGACTCACACATTCAGGTCATTGCTGTTAGGGTCTGCGGAACGCACCAAATATATGATGTAGAGAGGTGCGTTCGCAGCCCGGGGTCCACCGTGCAGGCGGAGCCTGCTGCTAGTAAAATGGCGCAAGAAGTGAACTCTGTTATCCCGCAGAGTCGCCAAAATAAACGCTGTAAAGCGCTGTGGCAATATGTGCGAACTCTGTTATTCCACAGAGCCGCTAGAAGGAGTGCCGCAGCGCTATATGGCGATGTGTGCGAACTCACTTAACACCACTGAGTCGCAAAATAAAACGCTAGGGCACTGTCTAGCATTGAAAGCGAACCCTGTTATGTTACAGAGCCGCTGAGACAAACTTGTGTGTCCTGTCATGCACCCAGGTACACAGTTGACTGCTAAGCGAACATAGAACGCCAGGCCCTGAATACAGCAATCAAACTCCTCACCGGTTATGCCGGTAATCTAGGGCATCTAGGACACCGACCCTGACCAGCTAGCATACCAAACTCCTCACTGATTAAGTCGGTATTCTAGGGGCTTATTTCAGCCAAGCCCTAACCACACACACGCATGACCACACTGGCGCAAAGCATATAATGGTTGATATTAGCGCATGGCGGCCCAGCCATGCCACCCTTTTATAGTAACAGCTACAGGACCTGCCAGAAACAAGGACCAATGAGAAACTGTTCCAAAACATGTGGTTTCAGGCTCAAGAACTTTAAAGGGGCCCAAAAAGCGAGGTGCCAACTTGGTGGACTCTACACGTAGCCTGATGTTTCGGGCAGAGAGCCACACTAGGTCACCCGGAGCAAATGTAGGAGCGGGACGCCGATGGGCATCGGCCGAAGACCTCATCCTCTCTTTGGAGGCCTGAATGGCATCCTGGGTGCGGTCCAAAATGTCCCCTGCCTCCACAGCCCAGTCTGCCACCCTGGAATCGGCGGAAGACACGGGCATGGGCACTGGTACCCGTGGATGCTGACCATAGTTCAGGAGGAATGGGGTCTGTCCGGTGGAGTCAGCCACAGCATTATTTAGAGCGAAACTCAGCCCACGGTAGCAAGGATGCCCAGTCATCCTGCCTGGCAGAGACAAAATGTCGCAAGTATGTGACCAAGGTCTGGTTGGCCCTCTCTACCAACCCATTCGTCTCGGGATGGTATGCAGAGGAGAGATTCAACTCAATGCTGAGTAAACTACACAGCTCTCTCCAGAACCGAGACGCAAACTGGGGACCTCAATCATGACAATTTTGTCTGGCATACCGTGTAGGCGGAAAATATGCCTAATGAATAGTGTTGAGCGATACTGCTCGATATCTAAAAATATCGTATCGGAATGGTATCGCCGATATCACTAAATATCGTCGATATCCGATTCTGATACCGGAAGTCCCATGTAAGTCTATGGGAACAAAATATCGCAACAAAAAAAAACCTTTCTTTCGTTGTAAACACAAAATATACACACATAGAATACATATATATATATACATGTCATTGTGACATATATATATTATATACATATATTTATAGTTTATACACTTCTACATAGTAAAATAGACTCTGATTCAATTGCCGGGTAAAGCCGTGACATACCCCATAGAAGTCGACGGGCTCGGTGCCGAGTACCCCCAAAACCTCTGGCTCTGTGCGACTCAACTTGGGCGTCACGAACAGGATTCTGTAGCTCGCTATAAGCGAGTCCTGTGTGCCTGAATTGAACTGGTTTTGTGCTTGAGAATTGCTAAAATCATCAGAGAATGTATTTGCCATTTTTCAGCCATATCTGCGTCACGACGAGGCACTGGTGAAGAAGAAGGGCGTGCTCTTCGTGGGTGTACACTCACTCAGTGGCTCGAAAATGATGGCCGACCACTGTAAATGGTACTGCAATGTAAGATCGTGCCCCACAGCTCTTCAGTTCCGCCTCCTCATCCTCCTCAGTGTGCGGAAACTAACACGAAGGTCCCGCCTCCCTACAAAAGAGGGGCCCTCTCCAGATGCTAATGACACATTGACTTGGCAGAGATGGCTAATGGACACGAGCAGAAGTGTGAAGGGATGGAGCAGTCAGAGCCTCCCCCCACGGAAGCGACCCGATCGCCACGGAACCACCGTTGGGCACCCGGCCTGGAAACCCTCCTACGCTGCAAGAAGCGGAGGATACCCTAAGAGGCCTGGCCCGGGACCGGGAGGAGGTCGCCAGGATGGAAGCCAGCTGGCGTGCCCTAAAACTAAACTTGGAGCGGCGCCAATCCCTCTTACCTGAAGTGTCTGTACCGGAAGGTGAGGCACCCGTTCTAGTAGAGGAGTCCGTGCGGGCATCCCAGCCCTTGCAATGTGATCCGGTTGACGTTGTCGCAGTGGAGGCACCCGTTCCTGCAAAAAACTCTGCACCGGCAGCACCCCAGATCCCGCTGTCTGCCCCCGTCGCTGAGACAGAAGAAGCGACACCCGTCCTCATGGAGGAGGCCGCGCAGGCACCAGAGGTCTACCTGTCTGTACCGGAGCCCCGACTGTCATCTGTTCCAGAGCCGGCTGCTTCCTCCGCAGGTGAGCGCCGCCAGGACTGGGGGGCGCCAGGAGAGCTGCCGCAAACCGGACACTGTAAGCTGCAGTTTGATGGTGGAGACATGGAGCTGCTGGTGGAGGAGAATTTCAACGGCGTCAGGAGGAAGAGTGGAGACGTTGGGAGCGGGAAGCAGAGCGACAAAGGGAGCAGCGAGAAACCAAAAGCTTCGGCAACGTAACCTGGAGAAGGACCGGGCAGATAAGGACCGGATGAGAAAAGATAAAGGAACCCTGTGGGAGCCACGGGTAAGGGTGCAGTACGGAACTTTAAATTGAAAGGTGGTTGGGGCTTCATCCAGGAGCCTGGACTTTATTTAGAAGTTTTTGTAACCCGGCGGGACGTGGAGGCTCACCTCCCAGAAGGACACCCGGGGAGGGACCTGTTGCCAGGAGACTTGGTGACTTACACCCGACACTGGGGTTACAATGGATGGTACGCCCTAAATGTTACCAGGTGCGACCCCTACTCCCCAGAGTGTCAGGAACCTGTGAGACCCTCGGAGCCTTCAGCCTCCCACATCCAGGCTCTGCACAAGTGCCCACCCCACGCCGTAAATCTCCCCAGCCTCCCTCAGTGGTCTCCTCAGCAGCCCCAGCTATGGACATGATAAGTATAGCTGGCCCGTACCCGGCGCCTGTTAGGCCCCCTGGGGTTCGTTCAGTCCGGGACATAGGGTTCCAGACCCGGAGGGAGATGAAAGAGGTGGCCACACAGACACAGATAGCGGGTCACGACTTGACTGTACAGGCCACACGACGTCATCAGGTCCTGGTGGTCCTTGGTGTCTCGGATGTTTGGCAAGCATCAGAAGAGTACCAGGTGGTACCTGGAACACCCCTGCCAAAGAATTATAAATAACCCGGACAGGGTCCCTGTATGTAAATAGTTAAATTGTTGATGTACCCGGACGGGTGAATGTTCATAAAAAGTTTTTTAATTTAATTTAAAAAAAAAACAAAAAGTTTTCATTACTTTTATTACAGTCTCATCCTGCGACGCCATCGATCTCCTGTAAAAAAATGAAAAAAAAAAAAAAGTATACCACCTGTCCGACGCAGTCCATAGTAACGAGTGTCCCACGACGATCCAGCTCTGCTACATCAGAATGACAGGCAGAGCCTGTCATCCCGGCGCAGCACAGCTGATTACCTGCTTCCCGGCGGTGACGTATCGGACTGGTTTACGGCCGGGATTACCCTGCAGTCACTGCAGTTATCGCGAAAAACTGCATGTGACCGCCAGGGAGAAGATAATGGCGGCCATCAAGCAGTCCAGGACGTGACCGCCGGAGATCTTCTGCCAGGTAAGTGCCGCTGACTCCTGACAGACCCGACCGACGGACACTCACAGTGACAGTGACAAATCCGATTCCGGTATCCGATATGACGAAAATATCGGTACTCGGAATCGAAAGCCCGATACAGCTAATATCGGCCGATACCCGATATTTGCAGTATCGTATCGCTCAACACTACCAATGAATAATGCTGCCAAGGCCCGTGCAGATGGTAACCATGGTAACGGCACTAAGTGCACCATTTTGGAGAAGTGGTCGGTTATCACCCAGATGATGGTGCAGCCCTGAGACTTGGGTAAGCCCACCACAAAATCCATCCCGACCATCTCCCAGGGCCTGTCTGCCACTGGTAAAGGGAAAAGTAGCCCAGCTGGCCGTTGTCGAGGGGACTTATTCTTGGCGCAGGAGACGCACGCCTGAACGTATTCCCTGATGTCACGGACCATATGTGGCCACCAGTATGTCCTCGCCAGCAACTCAGATGTCCTTTTTGCCCCAAAATGTCCACCCATCATGGACGAATGTGCCCAAGAGAGTACCTCCGGTCGCAAATTGGTGGGCACAAAAGTCTTGCCCGGAGGCACAGACTCAAGCGAAACTGGGGCCACAGTTCTTAGGCTCTCTGTGGGGACAATCAACCGAGGCTCCTCCTCTACCTCCTCAGAGGACACCATGGAGCGAGAAAGAGCATCGGCCCGAATGTTCTTCTCACCGGAGAGGAAATGGAGGGTGAAATGAAGCCGGGAGAAGAACAGGGACCATCTTGCCTGACGAGAATTTAGCCGCTGAGCGGTCTGTAAATAGACCAAATTTTTGTGGTCAGTGAAAACTTGAAAGGGAAAGCGAGCCCCCTCCAGAAGATGTCTCCACTCGGAAAAGGCCAACTTCATGGCTAGCAACTCCCTATCCCCAATGGAATAATTCCTCTCCGCTGGTGTGAAGGTCTTGGAAAAGAAGAAACAAGGATGTTTCCGACCTTGAGCATCCTTTTGAAAAAGGACTGCTCCAGCACCAACGGATGAGGCATCTACCTCCAATAAAAAAGGCTTATCAACCTCAGGGCGATGTAAGATGGGAGTGCTAGCAAAATGGGACTTAATTGAAGTAAAGGCCCTGGAGACCTCCTCTGACCACAATTTGGGATTGGCTCCCTTCTTAGTGAGGGCTACCAGGGGAGCTACCAAAGTGGAGAAGTGGGGAATGAATTGGCGATAGTAATTAATGAACCCCATAAAGCGCTGCACCGCTTTAAGAGAATGGGGTTCTTGCCAATCCATCACAGCATGTAGTTTGGCAGGATCCATAGCCAATCCCTCGGCGGAGATGATATAGCCCAGGAAAGGTAAAGACTCCTGCTCAAACATGCATTTCTCCAACTTTGCATAGAGGGAGTTCGCCCGTAACAGGTTGAAGACTTTGCAGACATCCCTCCGGTGAGAGTCAATATCTGGAGAAAAGATGAGAATATCATCCAGATAGACTACTACAGAGGTGGAAAGCATATCCCGGAAGATGTCATTGACAAAGTCTTGGAAAACGGCTGGGGCATTACAGAGCCCGAAGGGCATCACCAGGTATTCATAATGCCCATCCCTGGTATTAAAAGCCGTCTTCCATTCGTCCCCCTCACGGATGCGAATCAGGTTATAAGCACCACGCAGATCTAATTTGGTAAATACCCTTGCTCCCCGGAGACTATCAAAGAGCTCAGAGATCAGGGGCAACAGGTACTTATTCTTAACAGTGATGGCGTTAAGATCTCTGTAATCTATACACGGACGTAATTCTCCACTCTTCTTCTGCACGAAGAAGAACCCCACTCCTGCTGGTGACACCGACTTCCTAATGAACCCTCTTGCCAGATTCTCCTGGATATATTGAGACATAGCCTCCGTCTCATTAAGAGAGAGGGGATAGACCCTTCCCCAAGGAGGTTCTGCTCCAGGCAAGAGGTCAATAGGACAGTCGTAGGGACGATGGGGCGGCAGAGTCTCCGCAGCCTTTTTAGAGAACACATCTGCATATGACTGATAACACTTGGGAAGGGGAGAAAGATCTGCGGCTATCTCTGTAGTGGTAACCTGAATGCACTCCCTGACACATCTGTCCTTACATGACTCACTCCAACCCAGTATCCTACCGAAGGTCCACTCAATATGAGGGGAGAGGGAATGGAGCCAGGGTACTCCCAGTAGGATTTCGTCTATTCCCTCGGGAAGGACGAGAAGGGAAATAATTTCCTGATGGGAAGGGGGTACACACAAAGTAAGAGGGACAGTCTGATATGTAATTGGCGAGGGCAATGTCAACCCATTCACTACCCGGAAAGTCACTGGTTTGTCGAGCTCTACCAGATGTATTGCGTGGCGACGAGCAAAGGTGGATGACATGAAATTCCCCTCTGCTCCTGAGTCCACACAAAGCTCGACTGTAAGTGTGGAAGAGTCTACAGTAACTGTCCCTTTAAATGTCATCTTGGAGGAAAATGCCGCTGTCTCTAGTGAACCTCCTCCCAGGGCCACTAGACGCGATCGCTTCCCCGATCGCTGTGGACATTTGTTGGCATAGTGTCCTGTCTGCTGACAAAGGTTACAGACCACAGATACTCGGATGGCTCAAGACTTAAGTCCTGCACGAGGAACCTCTGTGGCCTTTTGGGGTTCGGACGCCAGATCGGGGGATTCGAGAGGTTTGGCAAAGGTGGGAGCCAACCGAATCCTCTGCCTACACTGGGCCCGCTCCAACCTCCGCTCGTGAAAACGGAGGTCGATGCGGATAGATATGGAGATAAGCTTCTCCAGTGTGGCAGGAATCTCCCTGGTAGCCAAAGCATCTTTAACATGGTCAGCCAGTCCTCGCCAGTAGACTGGAATGAGAACTTTATCTGACCAGTCTAGCTCTGAGGCCAGAGTCCGAAACTGGATGGAAAACTGACTGACTAAAGACGAACCCTGTGCCAATGCCAGCAGTTGTAGCGCCGTATCGTGGGTGACCTGAGGTCCTAAAAAGACCTTTTTAATAGCCTCCAGGAAATGAGGAGCACTCCGCACCACACGATCGTCGCGCTCCCACAGCGGCGTTGCCCACTCCAACGCTCTGCCCGAGAGTAGAGACAGTACAAAACCCACTTGTGCCCGATCCATGGGGAAACGTGCAGCCAGATGCTCGAGCTGTATAGAGCACTGACTCACGAATCCCCGACATTGCTTGCTGTCACCGGAAACTTGTCAGGAAGCGGAGGTGGGATAATGTAGGGGCAGAGGTGGCAGAGGACAAACTGGCTGCAGCCACGCTAGCAGCCTGAACAGCGACTGCGGTAACATCCATAGCTGAGGTTGTGCGCTCAAGAGCCGCCAACCTACCCTCCAGCTGTTGGATGTACTGTGGTAAACACTGGTCATCCGCTATTTTACAAGCCAGATCCTGGCGCTAATATTATGTTAGGGTCTGCGGAACGCACCAAATAAATGATGTAGAGAGGTGCGTTCGCAGCCCGGGGTCCACCGTGCAGGCGGAGCCTGCTGCTAGTAAAATGGCGCAAGAAGCGAACTCTGTTATCCCGCAGAGTCGCCAAAATAAACGCCGTAACGTGCTGTGGCAATATGTGCGAACTCTGTTATTCCACAGACCCGCTAGAAGTGCCGCAGTGCTATATGGCGATGTGTGCGAACTCACTTAACACCACTGAGTCGCAAAATAAACACGCTAGGGCGCTGTCTAACCTTGAAAGCGAACCCTGTTACGTCACAGAGCCACTGAGACAAACTTCTGTGTCCTGTCAGGCACCCAGGTACACAGTTGACTGCTAAGCGAACATAGAACGTGATCATGCGCTAATGTCCTCGCGGGAGTCACCCGCAATCTATGGCGTCTGAACGCCAGGCCCTGAATACGGCAATCAAACTCCTCACCGGTTATGCCGGTAATCTAGGGCATCTAGGACACCGACCCTGACCAGCTAGCATACCAAACTCCTCACCGATTAAGTCGGTATTCTAGGGGCTTATTTCAGCCGAGCCCTAACCACACACACGCATGACCACACTGGCGCAAAGCATATAACGGTTGATATTAGCGCATGGCAGCCCAGCCATGCCACCCTTTTATAGTAACAGCTACAGGACCTGCAAGAAACAAGGACCAATGAGAAACTGTTCCAAAACACATGTAGTTTCAGGACCTTCCTGGCGGACCAATAGGAGCTGCTGCAGTACCTGAACATGTGACCCCTGATCTCCAATGAGAGATCTTACCCTGGGCATGCTCAGAAGGGTAAACTCAGGACTTCGTCCCAAAGACGTCTGCTCCAGCACTGGCTATAATAGCAAATCCAGGAGACACAGCAGCAAGTCTCTGCACAGAATTGGAATGGGCAAGACGCTGGGACCGACGTCTCTGCTGAGCAGGCTCCACTGTGGCCGGAGAAGAATGGGGGACCACAGCGGGACTTGTTTGAGACTCCCCCTGTGTGGGAACTCAAACCCTAACATTCGCTCTGTTTGCCATCACAGGAGAGGAGCTACAAAATCTTGTCGAGGTGGTACAGATGACCATCAGATTTAAACGTAATTTATCCAACAACACCGGATACGTGCTGGAGATGCTTAAAGATAGAGGTTCATTTGTACACTTTTGGTGGCACTGCTCACTCATACAGAAACTGTGGTTAGCATCCTTTGATCTCTGCAACAAGCTGTCTCTAACCAAAATTACAACCACAGTGGAGGTGCCTTGCTGTCCTTGTGTAGCTCCTCGATTTCTAGATTTAAGAAAGGTCTTCTTAGACATAATCTCACTGCTACCAGGATTGTGATTACTAGATTTTGGAAACAGGAAAAGGTTCCCTTGCATTCTGATTTGGTATGGAACTCAACGACATATATAGAATGGAACAGCTGATAGGACAACTGAATGGTATCACAGGAAAGGTATATAACACTTGGGCCCCCTGGGTTATGTTTAGAGAATCATCGGAATTGGACTCTTGGTTGATAGACCCATAGATGATGGGTCATATGAGTTTACCTACTGGATGGAGCCACATTTCCCACCCCACTCCTTAAAATCCTTCCCCCTCCCCCTTTTCTTTTTTTTTTCTTTTCCCTTCTTTCCCCCTTTTTCTTCTCTATCTTCTTTTCTTTTGTAGACCTAGAGTCTTAGTGTAGGTACCTTCTTCTTTAAAATTTATAAACAAAGTAATACTGATGATAATTGCCTACATGAGCAAACACCTCAGGCGCTCATCCAACATTTGTTTTATATGTATGACTTTCTGGGGAAAATTATAGTTGCTATATAATTTTTTTTTTTTGCATGTGATAGTAGAAGAGGTATGTTCTTTTCTCTTCCTGTTATTCATGATTGATGTGTATAAATACCTAAATAAACTTGATTTACCCAAAAAAATGAAATACCTCTCCTGGCTGGGCACTGCTCTACTCTGGACTCCTCAGCGTCGCCATCTTCCAGCTCTCTGCAGAGGCCGCAGAGACGTGACATCATCGCGCTCTCTGACCTGAATGTCACTGTCAGGAAACGCGGAAGACGTCACAGCGGTGGAGCAGGGAGAGGTAAGTATTGCAAGTGCTGGGGCCCTGAGCAAGCAGGGGGGGCCCACTCGGCAATGGCACAGAGTGCCTCATAGTATGCCAGGGTGTCTCTGACGGCGAGTGGGCCCCCAACCATCAGAGTCACTAGCGTACTATTTGGTGCCCTGCGCCAGAGCCGTCGCCCACGAGTGGGCCCCCCATCTGCTCAGGGCACCGGCACTTGCCCAGGTGCACCAGGTGGTGACGCCGGCCCTGGGGGGGTACAGCCCAGTTAGGGAGGTGCAAAAACTGGCATATGTTGAGGTGTAGGCTGGATGTTCAGCATCTGCAAATGAAGGAATTGGAGAAGTCGGAGGAAGAGGAGGACAAAGCGAGCCATTTTGCTGGCAACCTATGTGTCATCAGGGGAAGGTGGTACAAAATCCTTAGAAACCAAGGCATGGTTAATTTTAATGAAGGTGAGATCATCAGCATTTGGGGTCGACAGCCGGGTCCTTCTTTCTGTCATGATTGATCTAGCAGCATTGAAGACTCTTTCGGATAGCACACTACCATCAGGGCAAGCGAGCGCCTGTAAGGCATATTGTGCCAATTCAGGCCAGGTGTCCAGTTACAGGCCCAGTAGTCAAAGGGGAATGAACTGTGAGGGAGAATATCGATAGGGGAGGAGAGGTAATTTTGAACCATAGTTGACAACTGCTGTCTCCTGTCTGTTGCAATCGATTCAGTATTAACAGTCGTGTGAGCGGTACTTGAGAAATCAGTCCACAACATGGTCATGAAACACATGTCTCCAATGCCACTTCAGCTGTGTGCACCACGAACACCTCTTCCATTTGGCCCACTATGGCTCGTGGTAGAACCTGCACCGCTGCTTTGTGCTGGGAATGCCTCTAACAAATGGTTTACAAGAGTTGCTTGTTTGTTCACCAATATTAGCTCTAGGTTCTCCTGTGGCATGATGTTCTGTAATTTGCCTTTATAGCGTGGATCGAGGAAGCTGGCCAATCAGTAGTCGTCATCCTTCATCATTTTGGCAATGTGGGGGTCCCTTTTTAGGATCCTCAAGACATAATCACACATGTGGGCCAATGTTCCAGGAGTCAATGATGCACTGCCAGTGGTGGGTGGAGGAGCACTTTCTGCCAAATCCACATCCCTCCAGTCACGCACAAACCCTGTACCTGACCTTGGCAAGCCAACATTTTTGCTTGCCCCCTGAGAAGCATCCTCCTCCCCAAAATAATTATCCCCCTCATCCTCCTCTTCCTCTTCTTCCTCCACCTCATCCAGGACAGTTCTCTGAGCAGACAATGGCTGACTGTCATCAAGGTTTCCCTCCTCCTCTTCCTCCTCCGTTGCAGACGCCTGATCCTTAATGTGCGTCAAAGTTTGCATGAGCAGACGCATAAGTGGGATGCTCATGCTTATGATGGCTTCGTCTGCGCTTACCAGCCATGTGCATTCCTCACAACACTGAAGAACTTTACAGAGGTCTTTCAGCTTTGACCACTGCACACCCGACAACTCCATGTCTGCCCTCAAACTGCCTGCCCGTGTATCCTCCCACAAATGCATTACAGCCTGCCTCTGTTCCCACAGCCTCTCAACCATGTGCATGGTGAAGTTCCAACTTGTTGCAACGTCTATGATGAGGCGGTGCTTGGGGAGGTTGAGCGATCACTGCAGCCTCTGCATGCGACTGGAGTCTACGGGCGAGCGACGGATGTGCGAGCACAGTCTTCGCACCTTATGGAGCAGGGCTGTTAACGCCGGATAATTATTTAGGAAGCACTGCACCACCAGGTTAAAGGTGTGAACCAGGCAAGGTATGTGTCTGAGTTTTTCCAGGACTATGGCCGCCACAAAATTACGGCCGTTATCACTGACTATCTTGCCTGGCTCAAGATGTAGACTGCCCAGCCATGACTCAGTTTCTTGCTGCAAGTAGTCGGCCAGTACCTCCGCGGTGTGTCTGTTGTCGCCCAAAGACATCATCTTTAAAACAGCCTGCTGACGCTTACCACAAGCTGTTCGATAGTGGGACACCTCATGTGCAACACTAGCAGCTGCGGATGGAGTGCTCGTGCGACTGCGCTTTGTCGACGAGCTTTCGCTTCTGGAGGAGGAGGAGGGTCGAACGCCTACAGCCAACTGTTGCCTATATCGTGGGCTAGGCAGCACTGACCCACCGTCGCTGTCCCCTGTGGACCCTGCATTCACCACATTAACCCAGTGTGCAGTGATGGACACATAATGGCCCTGGCCATGCCTACTGGCCCATGCATCTGTTGTGAGGTGCACCTTTCCACTCACTGATTGTTTGAATGCATGGACAATGCGGTATTTCACATGCAGGTGGAGGGCAGGGATGGCTTTTCTAGAAAAGAAGTGCCAACTGGGTAGGTCATAGTGTGGGATAGCGTAGGCCATGAGCTCTCGGAACACTGCGCTTTCAACCAAACAGAAGGGCATTATCTCTAATGAGATCAGTTTGGCAATGTAGGCGTTCAAGCCAGTGTAAGCAGATGAGAGGATGAGTACTTTCTTGTCCTACTCAGAGTGTCTGCTAAGGTGAGCTGGACTTGAGAGCTGCATATGGGGGAACTAGTGGTGGACATGACGGACTGAGAGGGGGTTGGTGGTGGTGGTTGTGGTGATGGCCTAGATTCAGTGTTTCGTTGCAAAAACTTTGTGATTCTCTGACTGCTTTGGCCTTGCGACGACACCTCAAGATTTCTTGCTGGTGGTGTGCTAACCGGTGGGCTTACAGTGGGGGAAGCTATGGAGCGTTGCTGGCTCCCTTGAGTCGGAGCAGGTACACATGTGCTACCTGAGGTTTTGTAGTCCGTCCACGCTTGCAAGTGCATGGTGATTAAATGTCTAAGCATGCAACTGGTATTCAAATTCTTCCGCACTTCTTACAGATAACCTTTGCCTCATCAATAGGATTTTGATAAAAAAAAGTGCCTTACTGCACTCTTCCTACTATGGGATAAATTTTCAGGGCTTCCACGCTATGCTAATTGGACCGTCTGGCCAAGCTGTCCTGCAACTCTTTTTGTTTTTTTAACACGTTTTTGGACAGCTACGGACCTGCCAGATAACCGCTGCTGCGATGGCGATGCCTGCTGCGGATCCTTCTCCTCTTCTGAGCTATTGCCAGCGGCACCCTCTTCCCCAATGGATGCCAATCCGGGTCAACAACTGGGTCATCCATCACCTCCTCTTCAATTTCATCTGCACCTTCCTCTCTGTCACCGTGTAAGGTGGTATAGTATGCGGGGTGGGGCACCTGAGTTTCATCAGGGTCAGATTCTGGCTCAGTAGACTGCAAGGGCAATGAAGTGCTCTGGGTCACCAGCAGAATCATCTAGCAATGGCTGTGCATCAGTGCACTCCATGTCAGATTCATCTTGGACTGGGGGAATTCAGGATTTGACTTGATAACCCAGGCATGGTATGTGAAAAGAGCTCCATGGAGTAATCTGAAGTGTGGCCTGCCGCATCCTTCACTTTTGGTGGGGGTGAAGGACACAAGGAAAGGTGTTGTTTCTGACCAGGAGCCTTCACTGACGACTCAGTGCTTGTATTTTTTGAAACTACAGAAGAGGAGGCGATAGAGCTGAAGGCTGTTTCGGCAATGAAAGCCAAAACCTGTTCCTGATGCTCCGGCTTTAAAAGCTGTTTACCTACTCCCAGAAAAGGGAGCCTTCCAGGCCTTCTTGAGCCAGACGATGATGCAGGCTCAACACCTTCTGCCTTAGGTGCTATTGTGCTTTTGGCACTACCAGCAGATGCCCACCACCACCATCAGTACCAGCTGCCCCCCCGCCCACGTCCGCGGCCTTTTCCACCATACTTCCTCATGTTTTGGAAAATGTACCAAAAATAACAGCAGATATATGATACTGTATCAGAAGTGTGCAGCTGTATACAGTGTTGGGGTAAATTGTAAACCTCCGTTTAGATTTCCGGAGTAACACACAGACTCTCACGGGCTCAGTATGGATTAGACCACAATATAAAAAGCTGAAAAAGGGTACTGTATCTGAAGATAACAGGTGTATATAGTTTAGGGTAAATTGTAAATCTCCGTATAGATTTACGGAGTAGCACACAGATGCTCACAGCCTCAGTATGGATTAGACTAGAATATAAAAAGCAGAAAAAGGGTACTGTATCTGAGGCTACAGCTGTATACAGTGTTGGAGTAATTTTAAATCTGTATATATTGCCGGAGTAACACACAGATGCTCACTCAGTATGGATTAGACCAGAATATAAAAAGCAGAAAAAGGGTACTGTATCTGAAGCGTACAGCTGTATACAGTGTTGGGGTAATTTTAAATTCCGTATATATTGCCGGAGTAACACACAGATGCTCACAGGCTCAGTATGGATTAGACCAGAATATAGAAAGCAGAAAAAGGGTTCTGTATCTCAAGTGTACAGCTGTATACAGTCTAGGGGTAATTGTAAATCGCCGTATATATTTCCGGAGTCACACACAGATTGTCAGCATGTATTTGTCCGTGATACCAGCCGGTACACGGTAGTGTGTGAGGAACGTATAGCTCTATACGGTGTGGGAAAAATGAACGCTCGGTAACTGTGCAGAAAAAAAGAATAAAAAGTATTAGTGCTGTGTAAAAAGCAGACTGCACAGCAGTGTACACACAGCAATACAGCTAGCAGGCAGCCTATTAACCAGCTCTGCTGCTGCACAAAAGAAAATCCTCTCCTGTCACTGGCAGGCAGCCTAATAACCAGCGCTGCTGCACACAACAAAATCCTCCCCTGTCACTGCACATTAACTGTACAGCACAATTGATATCAGCACAAGCACAGAATCACTTTTCTTTCCTGCCTAACTTTCTCCCTACTGAGAAACAGCGGCAGCATCCTCTCCCTACGCTAAGATCGGCAGAAGTAAAATGGCGGCCGGCGGTCAGGGCTTTTATAGCCACTGTGACGCCACACAAAGCAAGCCAATCACTGCAATGCCCTTCTCTAAGATGGTGGTGGCCACTGCCCATGTCATCTCGTTGCCCACAGTGTGCGTCCTTGCTCATTGGCTGAGAAAAGGCGCCTGCAAGCATTATGGGAAAACTGACTTTGGCGCTGGGGTCAATGACCGCATGGCCGACTTTACGCTATGGTCGGGTTTCGCTCGGCGAAACCCGACTTTGGCGAAAGTCGTTGATTTTTGAATCTGACCGACCTGTTTCACTTAACTCTAGTAATGATCAAATGGTGAAATATTCGGATTTGGGAAAATCGGCACAAATAATTTCTAATATCCGTGTATCGTACCAAATAATGAATCCAATGCAATTCAATGGGAAAGCCAAATATTTTTCTCCTGGACCCAACAAACAGGTATGGGGCATGGGAAAAAAAGCTGAAATGGATGGGAAAAAGCTAAAACTAAATGGAAACAGGATGCCTGCATGCCTTTCTGACTCACTTATGGTATCTGGGAATTATGTTTCAGACTATTACGCCAGTTTTACGATTCTTAAAAAGACTTACTAAACCAAAACATTTTTTTTTAAAGGGAAAAATGCTAAGAAACAGTTTTTCCTTCATAATTACATGAATAAAACGCAAAATAAAAAAATATATATACCTCCCTTTTAGCATCTGTTCACATGGATCTTTTGTCTTTTGTTTTTCCTTTAACATTTGTGAGCACTCTCACTCTCTCATTCCTCCTTCCAAAAAGTTAGGAAGATAATGGAATACATATTCCCCATCCCTTTACAATGCCATTTCAAACATGACCATTTGAATTTTGGGCTTTGCCCGCCACCACCACTATGCCCACCTCCATGTCATTATGCGGCCCTCACTTCCCATTATCAGAGGGCCAGCAGGTGCTGTGAAACCTGAGTTTAGTAAGGGCCCTCAGGTGGCCCTATATCATACATTTGAGAGAGCTCTCACTCCTACATTTGGGAGGTCCCTCCCTCATTCCAAACAGTTAACAAGATAGTGGAATACATATTCCCCATGCCATTTCAATCATGACCATTTGAATTTTGGGCTTTGCCCATCACCACCACTATGTCACCGCCATGTTATTATGCGGCCCTCGCTTCCCATTTGCAGGGCATACAAAGTCAGAGGAAGTCCAGCCCTTGTTCAATTTTATAAGAGTCAGCCTGTGTGCATTTTCCATTGACAGCCATGTGCGTCTATCTGTTATGATTGCACCTGCCGAACTAAAAACCCGCTCAGACAACACACTCGTGGCAGGGCATGGCAGCACATCCAAAGCGTACAAGGAGAGTTCGGGCCAAGTGTGCAGCTTGGACAACATATAGTTAAAGGGCACTGAAGAATCAGGAAGGATGCTGGTATGGTCACTTAAATAGTCCTTTACCATCTTGGTCAACTTCTCCTTCCTCGTCATAGTTACACCCACAAATAGCCCTGGCTGATGGAACAGTCTCATGAAAATGGCCCAGTTGGTGGACATCCCCCCCCGAGTTGCACCTGGTGTTTGTGTCCCTCCCCTGTAATCCTTGTGGGCGAACAGAGCTGGTACCTCTGCCTCCAGCGTTGTCTGAGGGTAATCTTTTGAGCAGGTCTTCCACCACGGTCCTCTGGCATGCATGAACTGAAAATGGCATGTTTGCCTCCGACATTAGAGAAGCAAATTTCTCCTTGTACCATGAGTCAAGAAAGGAGCACAGCCAGCATTTCATGGTGGACAAAATGTCTTTCATGCGAGGATCTTGGGAAAGGCATCAGGACATGAACTCTGCTATGTGTGGCAGGCTAGAAAGAGTGAAATGTTCAGTGCCCTCACAGGAAGAATGCTAACCATCCTCTCCTCCTCACGACACATAGCCTCCTCCTCTTCCTCTTCAGGTCATCCATGCTGGACAGGCATGACTCTGGGATTGGGAGTCCCTTCGGTAGCACAGAGCAAAAAATCCTGTTCCTCCTCCTGTTCCTCATCATCACCCAATGTAGCCTGAGAATACTGTGTGAGGCTGGGCTGTGTGGTTTCAGCAACTGTACAATCTTTCTCTATAGCCACCTGCTCAGCATTCAATGCTTCCTCTTTCAGATTCTGCAGCGAAAGTTTTAATAGACAGAGCAGTGGGATGGTTACGCTCATAATAGCGTCATCAGCGCTCACCCTCTTGGTGAAGAACCTCACATAGGTAAGTGATCCACACCTACTTGGCAAGTAGGTCAGGCAAGTCAGGGTATATTTATAAAAAACACTGTACAACAAAGTTCAGCATGTGGGCCATGCATGAACGTGTACCAGCTTGTCGAGTTTTAAACTTGGAGATTCAGCGGAAAGAGTCACTGATCGGAATGTTCTTTTATTCCTTTCAACAGCTCATCTGTGTTGTATGTTTTATCATCTAAACAGATGAGCTTCAGCAGAGTGTACTGACGCTTCACAAAGGCAGTGCTGTAGATTTCCCAGCTGGGGAGTGATGGGGAGGGTAGTTAACGTTGCGCTGGGACAACGAAGTGGACGTGGTTGCTGACTGTTGTGTGTGTGTGTAACTGCTGATTGTAGGCAGGAGGCATCAGCTTCATGGTCAGCAGATTGGGAAGGCCATAATACAGGGAAAGGGGCAGTGGTTTGACCCTCAGACACAGATTTTATACTCAGGCGTTCCGCCCACCTACTGGGGTGCTTGGCTGCCATGTGCTTTTGCATGCTGGTGGTGCTCAGGTTGGCAGTGTTCTTGCCTCTTCTTAGCTTGGTTTGGCAGATGCTGTAAATTGCAGTTGTTTTGTCTGAAGGAATTTCATAAAAAAACTGCCAAACAGGAGAACAACGCACCCTTGGCCTGTTATCTAGCCAAGTAGGGGGGCTCTGTGGAACAGTTGACCGAGATCTACCTCTGGTCCAAACATTGCCTCTCCTTGCCCGTTTTCTTCCTACAGATCCATCCCTCTCTGCACTGCTGTGCTTGCTAGGCGTGCCACCTCACAGGTTGGATCAGTGGCCTCATCATCGACCACATCGTCTTCCAAATCCTCAATCTGATCCTCCTTGTGAGTTGCAATTTGATGCTGACCTGATGGCAACTGTGCCTCATGATTATCCTCCAGCTCTTCAGACATCAATTGACCTTCCCCAACGTTGCTTTTTCCTGGCCGTGGGTGCTCAAATGTTTGGGCATCACTGCACTCCACCTCCTCATGACCCTCTTTAATTGTACACGTTGAGAGGCCTGACAAATTACAAGGGAACGTAAACAGTTCAGCAGAGTGGCCAGCATTGGGGTCATATGTCTCCTGGGACTCTTTATGGTGGGAGGAAGAATGACCAGGTTGAGGATTCAGAGGCCCAGCCTCTTGGCTACTGAGACTGGACTGTGTGGAAGACTTTGTGGTGCTGCTTGTCAATACACTGGACCTTTTGTCTGCCATCCAACTCACAACATCCTCGCACTTGTCTGGGTTCGTTAGTGGTGTAGCGCGCTGAACAAATTTTGACAGGAACCTAGAACGAGACACGGCCTTGGCGGGCACCACCACAGTCACGTCCCTTAATGTTACCCTTTCTCATCTTTAATGCGTTATGCTTATGAAACCAAGAAATACTTATTTTTCACAACTACCCTTACAAAGGTGTTATGTAGAAATTCACTGTATCTAGCAATGTGTGGCTATTTCTTTGGAGTTCGCCGCTTGATTATTCACATCAACAGCAGACCGATGTTAATTACAGGTAAATAGTCACGTTTGTGTATCTCTGCAGGTGTTGCACCAGTCGCACAACTGATAGATAATGAAAAGCAGTTTTTTAAGGCAAGAGAATTTTTTTTCAATCACCTTGCTGACACACTCCATATGCGGAGTAATGAAGATTATTGCCCCTGCTAAATTGTCACATAAGATTATCTCTATCCAGATTGCGCCAGTCATAAGGCAACAACAGCACACACACCAGCCAATGACCCCCATTTTCCTGTAGAGTGGTGGCGCATGGATGATGCTCCTCTCATCCACGACTACTGACCTGAACTATGTTACGAAAGCCCTGATGTCCATGGACTCTTCCTGACATCTACATCTACACAGTTGTTCACTTACTGCAAACCTGAGCCAACAAATGCAACAGTTTTGCTGACCCTATAGATTAATTATTAATATTAATTAATTAATAATTTATTGCTAGAATAGTATTAGATCACTGTATTTATTCAGTGGCTTAAAATTGTATAACTGTATTAAACCACTCAGTATACAGTGTCTGTATTAGCTGCTAATAACTATTTCTAGATGAACACAGGCTTTGTATCTATCTAGTATCTAGTATCTATTTTCCATTTAAGATTTCTTTTTTTTGCCAGTTCATTGTAATCCAACATATGCAAAGATGTACAGAGTTCTACATTATATCAGAAATTCTTTAATGCCTCTGTCTTATAGCTTTCTCAGCAAGAGAAAGGTTTCTGAGGATTATGCACCATTCTGGCTGTGGGAAGGTTGGGATAATAAAACACTATTATATTTTCCTTAAGGAGTTTAGTAGAAGTAACTAGGCTGGGTACTCCCCCTTCTTTTACTGCAGTTTTTGGCTTTAGAGAAAGAAACAATCTACTTGAGTGATGAAAGGGAAGCCAAGAACTGAGAATGTAAGCTCTATGATATAAAATTTATTTACATTTATTGCAATTCTGCCTGCTTCCCACACACACGACTTACTAGGTCAGCATCACAATAACTGTGTGTAACACTACATTTCTGCCTCAAGTTATTATTCTGAATTAAACTTATAAATTGTAGCAGCAAATATTACATAAAGGAATAACCGGCATCTGCATATGGATTGGATTGGATTTTTAACACCCAGTGTCAACATGAACTTGGAAAAGGGAAATATCAAATCAAACAACTATGCGGCAAATGCCATAATCTTATGCTTGGAAATCAAATTATGAAAAAACAGTGTATAAAACACAAGCCTTATTCTGTTAAAGAATAAAATAGCAATTAAAGACACAACACATACAAATTAGACAAGGTGGAAAGGAATGATATTGAATCATATGAGGGAAGAATTACTTTAACTATCCAAAATTTCATCTCAAACACAGGGATTCAGAACCCTTTCTAAATCTCTATTTTCCCCCCAATAAAATAATAACACATATACTCACTTCCGGTGCTGGTGCTGTTCCAGTGGTGTCGGCACCGCTCTAGTGGAGCTCGCACGATACTATTTATATCCTGTATACCTAGATTAATTGTCATGGTTCCACCCCTCAGTGTGTCTGGGATGCAGTTACTGACAGCTCAGCCATCCAATCTAGTATAGGGGTGTCCTGAATCTGTCAGTAATTTGATTGACAGCTTGGCCGTCCAATCTGGTACAGGGGCATGTCAAACTGTCAGTGTGTTGATTTACAGCTCGACTATCTAATCTGAGACTGTTAGGTGTCGGCTGTCTCCATGTGTTCATTATTCCACCAGCTAATGGCCATGCTTCTTAACTGAGCTGTATCTCCCAGAACACTGCCAGGTGTACATTCAGTGTGAGGTTTGTGCTTTCTTGTGCCTAGAGTTCTGTAGGCTTGATCTGTTGACTGACCTTGGACTTCGTTCTGACCATCCACCTGTTTAACCTCTTCAGCTCTAATCCGTTATCCTCCCGGTAATCTGACTTTGGAACGTTACTTGACTACTCTTTTATCTCTTTCTTCTGTTTATGAGGTACCCTCCTGGCTTCTGACCTTGGACTCCTTGACCACTCTGACTCACGGCTTGGCCGTGAGAAGTACTAGCGTCACATTAATAATCCCCAGTATTGTGTACTAGTTTAAAATATCTTGGAAATCACTAAACCTTTAGACCTTTGATTTCTGTTCATTTAAAATTGTTTGCAGTAAGTAAATAGTCAATTGGTTCAAGTTACCACTGAGTCTATATCTTCTGTGCCGTTACATCCGCCTCGTACCTGTTTACACTTTCCACATAACTTCCCTATATAGAGCAGAAAAAATGGAACAGCATGGGTGCAAGGCTCCTCCCAAAACAAATATATATTTGTAATGTAATTGCAATATAAAAAGCAGGCAGCAATAAAATAAGAGGACTTTATTATCCCATATGGTGTGGCAATGTTTTGGCTGCGAACAACCTTTCTCAAGCCTATGTAGAGACAAATATCCCACACATATAAAAAAAAAAAAACACATACTCACCTTGCTTCTGTTCCCCCATCGCTCTGCTCCAGCTCTTGCTGACATCATTGCGTCTGCTGTCTCAATTGCACATGCTGAATGACGGAGGAAGCAGTTGGCTTATTCCGTCATCCACCATTATATTCACTGCTGTTTGCATCCTGAGGATGTTGTTAACAGTAAATTCAGGAGGCCGGAAGTGGAAGACCGACTCCATGGTGCAGCCCTTGGTGAGTGTTTTCATCCCTTTTGCTCTCTCGGTCTAATAGTTAACTAATAGTAATCTATTGGTTAACCCAGACCAGGGCAAAGAATGTCCTGAGGGCCACGTCTGGCTATTCCAGTCCGGCCAATGGAACACACGTTGCCCTGGTCTGGGTCAAACAAGAGGTTGCCATGGTCTATTAAATTCTGATTTAATTCATTATAAAGTTTGTTTTATATGTATATATTGTGTGGGATTGGCTCTAGGGTAGACCCTGGTTCACACATAGGGATTGCTCAAAACAAACGGGTGGTATATTAAATGTCCATAAACACTCTGGTTAACAAAATAAAACAGCTTCTTCTGGGCACTAAAAGAAAATAACCAGTCCATACTAAGCACTGGCTCACCCGTTTAAATGGTAGCACATACAAGGCCTCCTCAACTTGCACACACAAAGAACAGAGTGAGTCAGAAGCTGCCTTAAATTGGACATTACAAGACCTGGACTGGAGGTAAGTGAGCATCTGATCACATCCACCTCTTTCAGGTACTTGTTTAATCCGCACCCATAATCTGGGCCCATTAAAACATCTCCCAGCCTGCTTCCTTGGGTCCTACATCACTGAAGCTTGGCACCTCAGGGACATATACCTCTGGTCCATGACCTGTCCAGCTGCCATCTTACATACCCCCCTGTGCCCAAAGCTGGGGCTTGGCACCTTCCACCTACATACAATATACCCTTGATAGGGCATCTGCATTCCCATGTTGTTTCCTGGGCCTATGCTCCACCTGAAAGCTAAAATGCTGTAGGGATAGGAACCACCTAGTTTTTTCTCGCATCCACCTCAATGGGACATGGTGTGACACTAATCTGAACCTTCTACCTAACAAGTAATACCTCAGAGTGTCCAATGCTCACTTGATGGCCAAACATTCTTTTTCCACTATGGAGTAGTTCTTCTCAACCTTCGAAAGCTTCCAACTGAGGTACATCACAGGTTGTTCCTCTCCGTTAATCTCCTAGGACAAGAATGCTCCCAGCCCAATATCAGATGTGTCCGTATGGACCACAAACCCTTTTGAAAAGTCGGGCGCCATCAACAGAAGACCAGTTTCAGTTCCTGAAAGGCTGCCTCAGCTTCCGGGGACCATTTAGCCATAGATGACTTTGTCCCTTTCAGAAGATCTGTCAGCGGGGCTGTTATCAGGGCAAAGTTAGGGACAAATCTTCAGTAGTAACCCACAATGCCTAGAAATGCTCTGACCTTCTTCCTTGAGAGGGACTGCAGCCAGCTCTGGATCACCTGCACCATATTTATTTGTTGTTTTATTTCAGCTCTACCTACCAAGTAGCCCTGATATTTGGCTTATTCCATCCCCATAGCACATTTCTGAAATATATTGATGTCCTCTTGCGGGCTTCACCAGTGGCCTCACCCAATCCATAGCTATATACTTGAATGGAATCTCGATTACGAGCAATGAAACTAGGGGACTGCGAAAGTGAGCCATCGTGGAGGTTAGCTGGCATGTGGGGCAGTAACGACAATAGCTTATGATTTCTCTGTAGCACCAGGCCAGTAGAATCTCTGCAGGATCCGTTCCTGGGTCTTATCTGCCCCTAGGTGACCACCCAACACATGGGAATGAGCCATGTCTAATACCCTGCTTCTATAGGGCCCTGAGACCTGGGATGTAAGAGTAGAAGTCTGCTGATCTAATTCAAGAATCCAGAAGGCACTGTACAGGATTGACTATGCGGTTTATTCTCAATGCTTTTAGAAGTTGGACTAACTTCTTCATCAGAACACACAGAATACTGTAATACTGTAATAATATTGTAGTTCTCCTGATGAAGAAGTTGGTCCAACTTCAAAATGCGTTGAAAATAAACCACGTGGTCAGACCTGTATAATGTCTTCTGGATTATTAAATTACATCAACAGTGCAGACTACTACTCCTATCCTTCCACTACTTGCCTTATATGGCTGGATGTCCTGACCTGAGGGTGCTGCAGCAGCTGTCAATACTTGATTCCTTGGTTGTGGATTTAACAACCCCAAAAGGTGAGCAGTTTACCACTCACCTTTGTAAACTTGTCCATCGGATAGGATCCTATTGTGCTTGGTGATTGTTTTACCACAGTTTTATTAGTGTGATTTCATTATTTTTAGAAATTGTTTTACATTCTCCTGTATTTTTTATGTTTTTTCTAGAGTCATTAGGATTGCATAGAGTATGTAATACCTTTAAAATATACTTTTTACTTTAAACTATTTAAAACACAAGAGCTAATAACTCCTTACCAAGCAAAAAATAGACCGAAATAGTGTAAGGGTAAACTTGATAAGTCCTAGGTAACCATAATTCTCCCTAGTTCACCCCTACCTAACTGCGGAGTTTGACACCCTATCTTGAATGCAAAATGGTGCCCCTGCTCGCCAATGACTACCCCTGAATTCTCCCTGTATTCCCTAATACCAAAAGCCATAAAAAAACAGGGCAAAGTGCAATTATCTCAGTTATTTTTAAAATATAGGAGGTGTGTAGCACCAATATATACACTAGTAAAACAAGGACCTCCTTTCTTCGTTGTGGCACTATAGCACTTTTTATCAGAATTCTTTACCCAGACACCTTGTCTTCTATGTCCTTCCACTTGGGGTTTGGGGTTTATAATAGTGCTTTATCGTCTCTATATCTTAACCCACCCCTTTAACCTACCCCTTCCCCTTACCTCCACTAATGTTTTTTCCATGATTAGATAGTTGGGAGAGTATTCAGGGGAAGTGAAGGCAAGCCACCAGTGAGCGGGGGCGCCACTTTGCGTACAAGATTAGGGTGCCAACCTTCGCGGCAAGGTAAGGACAATTGTTTAGGGATACCAGAGGGTGAGTTATATTGTGTTAGTCAAACTCCATTGGCAATCTACTAAGTGATTCAATTTGCTTTTTTCTGGATATCTGACATTTATCACTCTCATAGAATATTTGTTTTTGGTTATGTAAATGGTATTGTGGTTATGGGCTCCGTAGGTTTGTTGGTAATTTGGACGACTGGCCTTCAGCTGGGGCACTGCTCAATCTCCCTGGTTCTATTGTATCTATACTCCCCACCCCCTCCCTTGCCTACCTGCCCCCAACACCAGAGTTCCTTATTGGGTACTGGTTACTTCTTGTGGGTTAATAACCTACAAAACGGAAGGTGTGGTACCTGGTGACCCTGTTTTTTTCATGGCTTTTGGCATTAGTTAGGGAATACAGGGAGAATTCAGGGGTAGCCATCGGTGATTGGGGGCGCCAATTTGCGTTCAAGATAGGGTGCCAACCTCTGCAGTTAGGTAGGGGTGAACTAGGGAGAATTATGGTTACCTAGGACTTATCAGGTTTACCCTTACACTATTTACTTTGGTCTAGTTTTTGCCTGGTAAGGCGTTATTACCTCTTGTCTGCTGTGTTTTAAATAGTTTAAAATAAAAGGTATATTTTAAAGGTCTTAGGTTTTTTAGCCCACTGGTTACTAAAACCTTACCATTCAATTTAGTTATTTTTTGGAGTGCATAGAGTAAAGAAGATTGGTACAAAGATGTTATAATCTTATATTATTCTTTGAACATAGCTAACAATTTCCAGTAGATGAAAATACACATTTCTGGTGATTTCTGACTTGATGCGTTAAGCCAAGTGACATATCATTTTCTTAATTACAGTGAACAGTGGTAAACAACTGATAACATCTGATGGTTGAGGACACATTAAATTTACTCCCTGGCAATTGAGAGATTTGTACAGAAGCAAGAAAGCAATCTCACAGATGCAGAAAGAAAAGTTGATAATGCCAGGATACAGCACAGACGGCAATCTCTCTTAAGGGAAGAGAAATGCACCATAAACATTCTGCAAAATAAGACTGATGATTCAGGGAATCGAAAGAGAAGAAATCATTTGTAAATTGTGGAATTTCCAGATGATGCTGAGGGGAAAGACACCATTACTTTCAGAGGACAAATGGCCTGTTATCCTGATCTCGACAATTGAGCCTTCTGTAAGTACAAAGAGATTGCTCAGATCTGTCTTTCTCTTGCTGAAAGAACGACTACAATATTATAGGTCAGGTTTTGTCTACCCAGAAATGAATTCTTAATAAACTAATATCACTAACATATAATATCTGCTCTTCTTTGATAAGCTGATTCATATGAGTGAATATAGGCATTTCTGTGTTTCTTTGAGATTTCAGGTCACTGTGTATCTAAATTGATGATGAGGCTAACAACTGTTATACAAGTTAAGCTAGCTTTCTAATTAGCCTTCTTAAATGGCTAATCTGGGACTTTTTCTTATGGGGCTAAGAACTTACAGGCATGTAGTTGCTAACCACCTGCCTGTTCTGCCTGGCACCGATCTTTGCCGTCAGACAGCGATCATAGATCATTCATGCTGGCGATTTTGCGGCTTCCGTTGCCGCTGATGCCACGTCAACAGTGCAGCTCTGCTCTGTTGATGAAGCATCTCCGCCAATGGTATGCTGATTGACAGCAAGCTGTCAATCAACATGACGTCAGCAGTGACGCGACATCGACAGAACAGACCAGAAGAGGATGAGGTGTTCACATGAGGTCACATGAAGCAGAAGCGGACCGTGACTGCTCTGAGTCAGGAGAACAGGCAGGTAGTTATCAACTACCTGTCTGTAAGTTCTTAGCCCCCATAAGAAAAAAATAATGGGAAAAATACATGAGAAAAGTAATAGGTGTTCCAAAAGAAGACAGCGTGACAGTTCTAACTGTGCAAGTGGAAAGTAAGGTTTCTCTCAAGATAAAATAATTGCACACATTTAACATTATAAAACATCTGAAATAGTTTATTTAAAAAAACACAAAAAAATAGGAAAATTGCTAAATTATCCAGTTTCAGAATATTTAATTGTAATAATAAAATTATCATCAGTATAATGGAGGGGAAAGTGTGGGATTAAATTGGTGAGGACACATTTTTAATAATTTCAATAATGTTAGTGGATGTGGGCCGAATTTTAGATAACATGGAAAACCCCTTTATGACCTTGCATGTATCCATACTTCCATGTTGCCTGGTACTTAATGGCCTTGGACATACAGATACGTCATGGCGATCTGCATGATCTAACAAGTTTGTCTGTCAATGCAGCGCTGACAGTTTGTACAGCATAGGAATGCTCCTGAATTTATCCTGCGCTCTACGCTGAGCGCTTACACTGGGTTTTCTGTGTAAATCTCTGAAATACATTATTCAGATGGCACCCCCCAGTGGAAGATTCCCTATTATGAGTCAGATGGAGACACTGTAGATGCAGTCTGCTCTGTGATCTGGCGGTGTCCGGCTATTTAGGAGTGCAGAAAAGTGCAATCGGCCACAGTTTTGAGCACTTCTGAAAAGAAGGACAACGCTGAACAGAGGTCAGACGGAGTCCAGAGTAACTCTGCTGCCTCATTATAGTAAATGGATCCATCTGGAGTTTCATCTGAATCATGTTACTCAGAGATTTAGGTGGAAACCCCGATATAAGTGTTCAGCGTAGAGCGCCTGATGAATGTGATCTCAAACATTATGCAAAATGTTCCTAACAAAAGCTTCAAATCAATCCACAAAAAAGGCAGTTCCCACTCAGGTCCATCAGCTGTCAATGGAAATATAGGGGCTTTCATGTTACTGGTAGCACAAAGGCTCTTCATAAGCGCTATGGCTCCTCGCCTCCCAAAAGAACACAGTAAATTCTGCACGCCCAAATCCAAATACCCCCTCCCTTCTGAGCACCACAGTGTGCCTAAGCCATAGTTTGCGTCCACATGTTTGGAATTTCTGTAGTGATGAAGGCTCGCATGTCTCCAGAAGCATGAGCTGAGCACAATGTACTGGTCATTACAATGTACTCGTAACTACAACATACTGGTCACTACAACGACAGTTTGCAATTTTCACTCAGCAACATCCACTGCTGCTTGTTTCTTGAAAACACCCATTGAGTCAAAATCATCACTACACCTGTAGATAAATTCCCAATGAGGTATCATTTCCAAAATGGGGTCACTTGAGAGGGGATTCTGCTCCTCTAGCACTTGGTGCTCTGTATGTGGAGTCTGCAAACTACTGTAGGAAAATGAGCGCCCTGGGAGGCAAATAGTACTCTGTCCATCCCTCCCGAGTCTCGACGTGTGGCTAAGCAGTAGGGAACAGCCATATGTAGGGTATTTCTACATTCAGCAGTGCCATTTGTACCAATTTCCCACTGTGAAAATGTAAAATCTGGGGCTAAAACAAAATTTTAGTGGTAAATATGTAATTCTTTTTTTCTTCACTGCCCAATGGTATAATATTCTGTGACCCACCTGTGGTGCCAATATGATCACTTCACCCGTAGATGAATTCATTGAGAGGTGTAGTTTGTAAAATGGTGTCTCTTATGGGTGGTTATTAGAGATGAGCGACTTTGCCTTTTTTTCGCAAAAGTCGAGTTGAACTAAATCGGCCGAATATCGACAAAAGTCGAAGGTCTGACTGAAACACGAAACCCAATGCAAGTCAACGGGAAGCAAAGTCGGCAGGGAGTGGAGGACAGTAAACACACCTACAGTGCCCATTTCAATGCCAACGACATCAATTCTTATTACTTAAGCTTGTTGTCATCCTTAATTTACTTTATAATAATAGTAACGCATTGATAACTGGGGTTATTTGGCTAAAGTTGTGGGGGGGCAGGGCTGGCTCCAGGTTTTCGTGGGCCCCGGGCCAAAGAGTCTCAGTGGGCCCCTTTAACACATACCACAATTAATGATGCTCCGATAACGCACAGAAATATAGGTATAGTACAATGGCAAATACTTCACTTCTTACATTACATGACTGCTATCTATTTTAAATTCTACAATAGCTCAAAAACCTGACAGTATACTCCTCCATACAGTATTACGGCCACCACATAGTGTGCCATACAGAATAATGAGCCACAGATATTGATCCATACATAATTGGTCATATAATGTTCCATACAGTATATGATGAGCTCCACATAATGCTACAGTATATGATGGTCCCCATATAATGTGCCATACAGTATAGGACGGTCCCCATAGAGTATAATGAGCCCCACATATTGCTCCATACAGTATAATGAGTCGCATATAAAGCTCCAAACAGTATATGATGGGCCCCATATATTGCTTCATACAGAATGGGCTCCATAAAATGCTCCATACAGAATAGACCCCATATGTGCTCCACATGATGCTCCATACCCTCTATGATGCCCCATAAATAATGAACCCCATATGATGCTCTAGTATATGATGGGCCCCATGGATGATGCTCCAGTGTATGATGGGCCTATATAATGCTCCATATGTAATGGGCCCCATTTATAATGCTCCACTGTATAATGGGCCCCGTATATGATGCTACAGAGTTTAATGGGCCCCATTTATAATGCTGCAGTGTATGATGGGCCCCATGGATAATGCTCCAGTGTATGATGGCATAGCCCTATAATGGCCCATTATAATGCATTAATGCCAATATAAGCTCCATATGATGGGCCCCATTTATAATCTGCAGTGTTATGGTCATGAGAGTCCATGATATGGGCATAATGCCTATATAATGGGCCCATAGATCCCAGTAATGATGCCATGATATGCTCCAGTGTATGATGGGCAAAACTCCATATACTTATAATGGACATTATATCCGTGTATAATGGGCGCGTATATATGCAGTGTATGATGGTCATATATGCCGGTATATGGGCATGGATGAGCTCCAGTGATGAGACCCCAGGATGATGTCAGTGTATGATGGGCCTATATAATGCTCCATATATAATGGGCCCCATATGATTCTCCAGTATATGATGGGCCCCATGGATGATGCTCCAGTGTATGATGGGCCAATATAATGCTCCATATACAGTATAATGGGCACATTTAATGTCCAGTGTTAATGGCGTATATGCTCCATTATGTGTTATTAATGCTCAGTGTAATGGGCCGCGTATATGATGCTCCAGTGTATGATGGGCTTCATTTATAATGCTCCGGTGTATGATGGGCCCCATGGATGATGCTCCAGTGTATGATGAGCCCCATGGATGATGCTCCAGTGTATGATGGGCCTATATAATGCTCCATATATAATGGGCCCCATTTATGATGCTCCAGTGTATAATGGGCCCTATCTATGATGCTCAAGTGTATGATGGGCACCATATATAATTCTCCAGTTTATTTTGCTCCCCATATATTACTCCAAACATTAAAAAAAATGAAAAACTTCTCCTCGCTGGGCACTGCTGTACTCTGGACTCCTCACCATCACCATCTTCCAGCTCTCTGCACTTGGACTGTTCAGGCAGAGGGCGTACAGACGTGACGTCATCACGCTCTCTGACCTGAATGTCACTGTCAGGAAATGTGGAAGACGTCACAGTGGTGGAGCAGGGAGAGGTAAGTATTGCAAGTGCTGGGGCCCTGAGCAAGCAGGTGAGTGGGCCCCTCCACCGTCAGAGACACCGGCGTACTATGAGGGGCCTTGTGCCAGTGCCGTCGCCCACGAGTGGGCTTCCTCACCTGCTCAGGGCACCGGCACTTGCCCAGGTACGCAAGGTGCTGACCCCAGCCCTGGGGGGGTACAGCCCTGTTAGGGAGGTGGAAAAACTGGCATATGTTGAGGTGTATGATGGACGTTCAGCAGCTGCAAATGGAGGAATTGGAGAAGTCAGAGGAAGAGGAGGACAGAGCGAGCCATTTTGCTGGCAACCTATGTGTCATCATGGGAAGGTGGAACAAAATCCTTAGAAACCCAGGCATGGTTAATTTTAATGAAGGTGAGATCACCAACATTTTGGGTTGACAGCCGGGTCCTTCTTTCTGTCAGGACTGATCCAGCAGCACTGAAGACTCTTTCTGATAGCACTCTACCAGCAGGGCAAGCGAGCTCCTGTAAGGCATATTGTGCCAATTCAGGCCAGGTGTCCAGTTCACAGGCCCAGTAGACAAAGGGGAATGAACTGTGAGGGAGAACATCGATAGGGGAGGAGAGGTAATTTTGAACCATAGTTGACAACTTCTGTCTCCTGTCTGTTGCAATCGATTCAGTATTACCAGTCGTGTGAGCGTTACTTGAGAAATCAGACCACAACATGGTCATGAAACCCTGTCTCCAACGCCACTTCGGCTGTATGCACCACGAACACCTCTTCCAGTTGGCCCAGTACGGCTCGTGGTAGAACCTGCACCGCTGCTGTGTGCTGGGAATGCCTCTAACAAACGGTTTACCAGAGTTGCTTGTTTGTTCGCCAATATTAGCTCTAGATTCTCCTGTGGCATGATGTTCTGTAATTTGCCTTTACAGTGTGGATCGAGGATTCTGGCCAACCAGTAGTCGTCATCCTCCATAATTTTGGCAATGTGGGGGTCCCTTTTTAGGATCCGCAAGACATAATCACACTTGTGGGCCAATGTTCCAGGTGTCAATGATGCACTGCCAGTGGTGGGTGGAGGAGCACTTTCTGCCAAATCCACATCCCTCCAGTCACGCACAAACCCCGTACCTGACCTTGGCAAGCCAACATTTTCTCTTGCCCTCTGAGAATCATCCTCCTCCCCAAAATAATCACCCCCCTCATCCTCCTCCTCTTCCTCTTCTTCCACCTCGTCCAGGACAGTTCCTTGAGCAGACAATGGCTGACTGGCATCAAGGCTTCCCTCCTCCTCTTCCTCCTCCGCTGCAGACACCTGATCCTTAATGTGTGTCAAAGTTTGCATGAGCAGATGCATAAGTGGTATGCTCATGCTTATGATGACGTCGTCTGCGCTTACCAGCCGTGTGCATTCCTCAAAACACTGAAGGACTTTGCAGATGCCTTTGAGCTTTGACCAGTGCACACCCGACAACTTGATGTCTGCCCTCAAACTGCCTGCCCGTGTTTCCTCCCACAAATGCATTACAGCCTGCCTCTGTTCACACAGCCTCTCAACCATGTGCATGGTGGAGTTCCTCCTTGTTGCAATGTCTATGATTAGGTGGTGCTTGGGGAGGGGGAGCGATCGCTGCAGCCTCTGCATACGACTGGAGTCTACGGGCGAGCGACGGATGTGCGAGTACAGTCTTCGCACCTTATGGAGCAGGGCTGTTAACTCCGGATAATTATTTAAGAAGCACTGCACCACCAGGTTCAAGGTGTGAGCCAGGCAAGGTATGTGTCTGAGTTTTGCCAGGGCTATGGCCGCCACAAAATTATGGCCGTTATCACTGACTACCTTGCCTGGCTCAAGATGTAGACTGCCCAGCCATGACTCAGTTTATCGCTGCAAGTAGTCGGCCAGTACCTCCGTGTTGTGTCTGTTGTCGCCCAAAGACATAATCTTTAAAACAGCCTGCTGACGCTTACCACTAGCTGTTCGATAGTGGGACACCTCGTGAGCAACACTGGCAGCTGCGGATGGAGTGCTCGTGCGACTGCACTCTGTCGACGAGCTTTGGCTTCTGGAGGAGGAGGGTCGAACGCCTACAGCCAACTGTTGCCTATACCGTGAGCTAGGCAGCACTGTCCCACCGCCACTGTCCCCTGTGGACCCTGCATCCACCACATTAACCCAGTGCGCAGTGATGGACACATAACGGCCCTGGCCATGCCTACTGGCCCAAGCATCTGTTCTGAGGTGCACCTTTCCACTCACTGATTGTTTGAGTGCATGGACAATGCGGTCTTTCACATGCAGGTGGAGGGCAGGGATGGCTTTTCTAGAAAAGAAGTGCCAACTGGGTAGGTCATAGCTTGGAACAGCGTAGGCCATAAGCTCTCAGAATGCTGCGCTTTCAACCAAACGGAAGGGCATCATCTCTAATTAGATCAGTTTAGCAATATAGGCGTTCAAAGCCAGTGTACGCGGATGAGAGGATGAGTACTTTATTGTCCTACTCAGAGTGTCTGCTAGGGTGAGCTGGACTTGAGAGCTGCATATGGGGGAACTAGCGGTGGACATGGCGGACTGAGAGGGGGTTGGTGATGGTGGTGGTGGTGATGGCCTACATTCAGTCTTTGGTTGCAAAAATGTTGTGATTCACTGACTGCTTTGGCCTTGCGACGACACCTCAACATTTCTTGCTGGTGGTGTCCTAACCTGTGGGCTTACAGTGGGGGAAGCGATGTAGCGTTGCTGGCTACCTTCAGTCAGAGCAGGTGCACATGTGCTACTTGAGGTTTTGTAGGTCCTTCCGCACTTCTTACAGATAACCTTTGCCTCATCAATAGGATTTTGGTCAAAAAAGTGCCACACTGCACTCTTCCTACTATGGGATAAATTTTCAGGGCTTGCACGCTGTGCTGATTTGACCGTATGGCCAAGCTGTCCTGCAACTCTTTTTGTTTTTTTTAACACGCTTTTGGACTGCTACAGTCCTGCCAGATAACCGCAGCTGTTATGTCGATGCCTGCTGCGGATCCTCCTCATCTTCTGTGCTCTTGCCAGCGGCACCCTCTTCCCTCAATGGATGCCAATCCGGGTCAACAACTGGGTCATCCATCACCTCCTCTTCAATTTCATCTGCACCTTCCTCTTGTCACCGTGTAAGGTGGTATAGTATGGGGCACCTTAGTTTCATCAGGGTCAGATTCTGGCTCAGTAGACTGCGAGGGTAATTTAGTGCTCTGGGTCAATGTACCAGCAGAATCATATAGCAGTGGCTGTGCATCAGTGCTCTCCATGTCACATTCATCTTGGAGTGGGGAATTCAGGATTTGACTTGATAACCCAGGCATGGTATGTGAAAAGAGCTCCATGGAGTAATCTGAAGTGTGGCCTGCCGCATCCTTCACTTTTGGTGGGGGTGAAGGACACAAGGAAAGGTGTTGTTCCTGACTAGGAGCCTGCACTGACGACTCAGTGCTTGCATTTTTTGAAACTTCAGAAGAGGAGATGATAGAGCTGGAGGCTGTTTCGGCAATGTAAGCCAAAACCTGTTCCTGAAGCTCTGGCTTTAAAAGCGGTTTACCTACTCCCAGAAAAGGGAGCCTTCCAGGCCTTCTGGAGACAGACGATGACGCAGGCTCAACACCTGCTGCCTTAGGTGCTATTGTGCTTTTGGCACTACCAGCAGATGCACCACCACCAGGGCCGGCTCCAGGTTTTTGAGGGCCCCGGGCGAAAGAGTCTCAGTGGGCCCCCCGTTTAACACATACCACGATTCATGATGCACAGATACAGCTGAGAAATATAGGTATAGTACAATGCCAGATTTCACTTCTTACATGAGTGATAGCGCCCGACTCAACGCAAGTCAATTGGTGCAGAAACGGTGCATATCCGCACAAAGAATTGACATGCTCCGGAAATGAACCCGCAGCGTTTATGCTGGTGATTTTTCCACATGTGCACAGCGGTTTTTAGTTTACATAGACTATAATGGCACTGTTCAACGCAGGAGAATCTGGTGTGGATCCGCAGCAGAATCCGCAACGTGTGCACAGACACGAAAATGAAGGTAAAAATCTGCGTTTTTAATGCAGATTTTCAAGCATTTTTTCGGGCGGTTTTGTATGCATTTTTGTAGGCTAAATAAAGATCTATTATTTACCAAAAAAAAAAAAAAAAGAATTGTGATGTCATTTCTTGTTCAGCCTCTTCATATCCTGGCTTTCGTATGTTGGGTTAACACTACGCCATCCAATCAATTAGGGACAGAATAGAAATTAAACAGGGATGAATTTTACCAGTACAGGGGCTGTAGGACCACAAGTATCAGCATAACCTGATATGTAGACAGCACTCAATACTGCTTATGAACTCGCCTCCAGTTAGCTGTTACGTACTACAAAGCTCAGGGTGCCCAGTCAGACCATGAAAGGTCATAGTGTCTCTGGATGCTACTATAACCCCAATCATGCATATCAGATGAGCTGACATATGAGCACACATCGGCCCGGATGAATCAGGGGTGCTTGGCATATCTGACATTATGGAGATATGAATCATACAGATTTGAGGAGACCCCGCCAGCTGCATATACACTGACTCTGCACTCAGGTGTCTGACGGAGCAGGAGCTGCAGACACCTGAGGCTTCACTGTGGTTAGAAGACATGGGAGAGGTGAAAGGACAGAGCATATTATCAGGGAGGAGTTTAGGGGATTAAACCTGGGAAAGCAAAAACTTTCCAAACTTCAGGATGGCAACTAATCACAAAGAGGAGAAGCTTACTGTTATGGTCAGCCCAGGAGCCAGTCCCCCGTGCACAGCAGCAGAGACTCACTGAGAGGCCCTCCCCCTCCGTCACTCCTCTCTTCCTGTTCCTGCGTCTGCTGCCTGTCACCTCACCGCAGACCACAGCAGAGACAGCCGGCCGGAGAGCAGCATAATGTATGCTAACAGGGGAGGAAGGGGGCCCGTTTGACCCTCATATCACCTGCGTGCAGTAGAGCGGGCCCCCCTGCTTCTCCTGTTAGCAGTAATACTGGCGCCGGCTGTCATTCTCCTCATTGCTTTGTATGCACCACTTGAACCGGCAGTATGTCTGCCCATGCTGAGTGGGCCCCCCGTCTCACCAGGGCCCCGGCACTTGCCCGGGTGTGCCGGGTGCGGACGCCGGCCCTGACCACCACCACCATCAGTACCAGCTGCCCCCCCCACCCACCTCCGCGGCCTCTTCCACCATACTTCCTCATGTTTGGGAAAATGTACAAAAGATACCAGCAGATATATGGTACTGTATCAGAAGGGTACAGCTGTATACGGTGAAAGGGAAATTGTAAATGTTCGTATATATTTCCGGAGTCACAGACAGACGCTCTCAGGCTCAGTATGGATTAGACCAGAATATAAAAAGCAGAAAAAGGGTACTGTATCAGAAGATACCAGGTGTATATAGTATAGGGGAAAATTTGAAATATCCGTATATATTTCCGGAGTCACAGACAGACGCTCTCAGGCTCAGTATGGATTAGACCACAATATAAAAAGCTGAAAAAGGGTACTGTATCACAAGATACCAGGTGTATATAGTATAGGGGAAAATTGTAAATTTCTGCATATATTTCCGGAGTCACAGACAAACGCTCTCAAGCTGAGTATGGATTAGACCAGAATATAAAAGGCAGACAAAGGGTTCTGTATCTGAAGATACCAGGTTTATATAGTATAGAGGAAAATTTGAAATCTCCGTATATATTTCCGGAGTCACAGACAGACGCTCACAGGCTTAGTATGGATTAGACCACAATATAAAAAGCTGAAAAAGGGTACTGTATCACAAGATACCAGGTGTATATAGTATAGGGGAAAATTGTAAATCTCCGTATATATTTCCTGAGTCACAGACAGACGCTCTCAGGCTCAGTATGGATTAGACCAGAATATAAAAAGCAGAAAAAGGGAACTGTATCAGAAGTGTACAGCTGTATACAGTGTTGGGGTAATTTTAAATCTCCGTATATATATCCGGAGTAACACACAGACGCTCACTCACTATGGATTGGACCAGAATATAAAAAGCTGAAAAAGGGTACTGTATCAGAAGCGTACAGCTGTATACAGTGTTGGGGTAATTTTAAATCTCCGTATATATTGCCGGAGTGACAAACAGACGCTCCCAGGCTCAGTATGAATTAGACCAGAATATAAAAAGCAGAAAAAGGGAACTGTATCAGAAGCGTACAGCTGTATACAGTGTTGGGGTAATTTTAAATCTCCGTATATATTTCCGGAGTAACACACAGATGCTCACAGGCTCAGTATGGATTAGACCAGAATATAAAAAGCAGAAAAAGGGAACAGTATCAGAAGTGTACAGCTGTATACAGTGTTGGGGTAATTTTAAATCTCCGTATATATATCCGGAGTAACACACAGACGCTCACTCACTATGGATTGGACCAGAATATAAAAAGCTGAAAAAGGGTACTGTATCAGAAGCGTACAGCTGTATACAGTGTTGGGGTAATTTTAAATCTCCGTATATATTGCCGGAGTGACAAACAGACGCTCCCAGGCTCAGTATGAATTAGACCAGAATATAAAAAGCAGAAAAAGGGAACTGTATCAGAAGCGTACAGCTGTATACAGTGTTGGGGTAATTTTAAATCTCCGTATATATTTCCGGAGTAGCACACGGAAGCTCAATCAGTATGGATTGGACCAGAATATGAAAAGCAGAAAAAGGGAACTGTATCAGAAGGAAACAGCTGTATAGAGTGTTGGGGTAATTTTTAATCTCTGCATATATTGCCGGAGTCACAGACAGACACTCACAGGCTCAGTATGGATTAGACCAGAATTTAAAAAGCAGAAAAAGGGAACTGTATCAGAAGCAAAAAGCTGTATACAGTGTAGGGGAAATTGTAAAACTCTGTATATATTTCCAGAGTCACACACAGATAGTCAGCATGTATTTGTCCGTGATACCAACTGGTACATGGTAGTGTGTGAGGAGCGTACACCTCTATACAGTGTGGGAAAAAATAAACGCTCTGTAACTGTGCAGAAAAAAAGAATAAAAGTATTAGTGCTGTGTAAAAAGCAGTCTGTGTCATGGTTTACTGGGTTCTTGGATCAGGTAGTTGTGGGTTTAACTTGGTTGGCCTCTTTCTGGGTCCTGGGAGGCTTTTTATAGCCTCACTGTTAAGCCAGTCTTTGTCGTTTATACTCTGACCTTTGGCTGAGTGTGTCTGACCCTGTGCTTGTGCCAGTGCGTTGTGCCTGTGCTACATTTTGTCTGTCTGATTCTGATTTGGCTGTGTCCCTGTTACGAGTTTTGCCTGTCCCTTTTGTACTGCGTTGCTCCCTCTGTGTATGATCCCTTGGCTGTGTTCTGGTTATTCTCTGCCTGCTCCTTTTGTACTGCGTTGCTCCCTCTGTGTATGACCTGGCTATCCTGACTATCCATTCTGTCTATGCCCCTTGGTAACTTTATTTCGTAGTTACCCTTCTAGGAGTTTTCCTTTACCTCATAGCTCTCTGGAGCTTAGGCCACGCCCCTAGGCAGTCACGTGCCTGCAGGTCCTCCGGCCTGAAGCATTCTCTATCTGCTACTGTTGCCTCTGAGAGACATGTGGCCGGCTCCGCCCCTTGGCAGTCACATGCTGCGGAAGGTCCTGTTCCACAGAAACAAACGTCTTCCCTGCTGCGGCTCTGCTATACAGGTATCTTTGGGCACAGTTTGTTCACTCAGGACACACGCACTGGCTCAGTGAGCAAGTGCAGTGCGGTGTCCCTGACAGTCTGCACAGCAGTGTACACACAGCAATACAGCTAGCAGGCAGCCTAATAACCAGTGCTGCTGCACACAAGAAAATCTTCCCTTGTCACTGGCAGGCAGCCTAATAACGAGCACTGATGCACACAAGAAAATCCTCCCTTGTCACTGCACACTAACTGTACAGCACAAATGCTATCAGCACAAGCACATAAGAACTTCTCTTTACAGCCCTAACTCTCTCCCTACTGATAAACAGCGTCAGCAACCTCTCCCTACTATTAAGATCGTCAGAAGTAAAATTTCGGTCGACGTTCAGGGCTTTTATAGACACTATGATGCCCCCCAAAGCAAGCCAATCACTGCAATGCCCTTCTCTAAGATGGTAGTGGACGCTGCCCATGTCATCTCGTTGGCCACAGTGAACGTCCTTGCTCATTGGCTGAAAAAACGCGACTGCAAGCATTATGGGAACACCGACTTTGGCGCTCGGGTCGACGACCGCATGGCCGACTTAGCGCTATGGTCGGGTTTCGCTCGGCGAAACTCGACTTTAGCGAAAGTCGGCGACTTATGAATCTGACCGACCTGTTTCGCTCAACTCTAGTGGTTATGCTGTTCTGGAACCTCAGGGACTCTGCCAATGTGACATGGCACCCTAAAACCAGTCCAGCAAAATGTGAGATTATGTCGCAGGGTCTCCGATCCAAGAGCAGAGATGCCTTCTTTTGTCTGCCTGCTCTCTGAATGCTGTAATCTCACAGATCGCAGCATTTAGAGGGTTAAAGTTCTGAGAGCCGAGTGTCAGCTGCCAGAATCAGCTCTGTACACAGGCAATGGCCATGACGTACATGTACTGTATCAGTCGGGAACTCCTTCCCAATCATGACGTACATGTACTGCAAATGTCGGGAAGAGGTTAAAGGCTATATGCACCTTCGCTACTTTAATTGTATATTTGCACCCTAAATGTAAAGTGATACAACTTTCTAAATTTACTTTGTTAAATAAAAATTTTCTACCACTGTGCTGCTGCAGATGTCTGTAAATCCTTTAACTAGCTTTTCCAAATTGCTACAAATCTATCAGAGCTCCTGCTCCTGGTGCTCCCTGCTTCCCCCTCCCTTCTCTAAGTAAAGGCT
>JARQOD010000001.1:871481837-871601892 GCA_033576555.1 Oophaga sylvatica
GTCCTCAAGCCCCTGATTAAATGCCAACAAGGTTCTTTCAGCTTGATCAGTAACATTAGGCTCGTCGTACAATAACCCCAGAGCCAGAAAAAATGCATCAACATCACTCAAAACAGGGTCCCCAGGTGTCAGGGAAAAAGCCCAATCCTGAGGATCGCCGCGCAGGAGAGAGATGACAATTTGAACCTGCTGTGCTGCGTTCCCTGAGGACTTGCAAAAAACAACTTACAGTTATTTTTGAAATTCAGAAATTTGACCCGATCTCCCAAAACAAATCTGGCATGGGAATCCTAGGTTCCACAACCGGCAACACAGCAAGATAGACAGCAATACTCCGAACCTCAGTGGCAAGCTGATCCACACGGCCAGACAGCTGTGCAAGCTCCATTGAGAGAAAAAAAAATCCCTCAGCACCCAGAGAAAAAGAGGGAAAAAATGCAAGAAACAGAAAAAAAAAAAATCTCTGACAACTCTGACATGACAACTTTTTTCTTTCCACACTATTTTTCCCTTCTGTGAGTACCATACAATTTTCAGTTTGGCCGGTAATACTGTTATGTTTTGGTAGCTGAGGAGAGCAGGCAAAAACGGCAATACACCAGAGAGGTTGGAATCTATTGGATTGCAGTACCCTGACTAACCACCACAACTAAAGGCAGCCGTGGAGCGTTCCTACGTTGGTCCTAGATGCCTCGTCACAGCCTGAGAGATTAAACTACACCTAAAGATAGAAAGAGGAAAGCTATCTGCCCCGGAGCAGATCCCCAAAGAACATAGGAAGCCCCCAAACATGTAATGGCGGTTAGACAAGAGGAAATACAGACACAGACAGAAAATAGTGTGAGCAAACGCTGGGGCCCAATCTGCCTAGACAGAAAAGGATAGAAAGGATACTCACTGCAATCCGAAAAAAACCCTAAAAAATGCCAACGCTACTGATTGCAAAAACACCTGAGATCACACGACCTCTACCACCTAAATCAGTTCTCTGGTGTAACAAAACTAAGCCGCAGCCACTGAAAAAACTGGAAAAGGCAAATGAACAAATAACAGTGGCTCCAGCGGAACTGAGAGGAGCCCAAGCCCCCCAGGGGGGAACCTGGCTAACCTCACAGAAATGCAGAGAAATATGCAAATGGTAAGCACAAAAACAAAACCAGAAAATATCTTATCTGAAAGCAGAAGAAGAGGCAAGACTCAGCAAGCTTCCAAGTGAACCAGGAACCACAGTTGAGACAAGAACAATTGCTCACCGGCAACCATGATGGGAGGGAACCTCCCTTATATCAAGCCACTTTGTGACTTCCTGATTGCCAATCTTCATTGAATGGTTCAGTACTGTTTGTAACCACCAGAGGGAGCTTCTGCTCAGAATTCATTTCCAAAACATTCACAACAGGTATCATAGGAAAACCACAACGTTTGGCAAAATCAAAATCCATCAGGTTTATAGCTGCCCCTGAATCAATAAAAGCCTGAGCTGAAAATGTGGACATGGAGCAAATCAAGGTAACAGTCAAAAGAAATTTAGTCTGAACACTACCCAAAACAACTGAGCGCGCAAAACGTCTTCCCCGCTTGGGGCAGACGGAAATAGCATGAGAAGCGTCACCACAATAGTAGCACAACTTATTACGCTTATGAAATTCATGACGCTGTGCCCCAGAAGTCACTCCATCTCACTGCATGGGCTCAGGGTCTGGCCCGCAAGGCATCACAATCTCACTCATATTTCTATGCTCGCGCAGACGTCTGTCAACTTGAATAGCTAATGACATAGAGTCATTGAGACCAGAGGGGACAGGGAATCCCACCATAACATCCTTTACAGTCTCTGCCAGACCCTTCCCAAAAAGAGCTGCCAGAGCATCATCATTCCATTTAGTAAGGACTGCCCACTTTCTGAATTTCTGACAATACAGCTCTGCTGCTTCATGACCCTGATTCAATGCCAACAAGGTTTTTTCAGTTTGATCAGTAACATTAGGTTCATCATACAATAACCCCAGAGCCTGAAAAGTACATCAACATCATTCAAAACAGGATCCCCAGGTGTCAGGGAAAAGGCCCAATCCTGAGGGTCACCGCGCAACAGGGAGATGACAATTTGAACCTGCTGCGTTGTGTTCCCTGAGGATTTAGGCTTCAAAGCAAAAAACAACTTACAGTTATTTTTAAAATTCACAAACAGACCGATCCCCCAAAAATAAATCGGGCAGAGGGATCCTAGGTTCCACAACAGGCAACCCAGCAAGATAGATAGCAATACTCCGAACTTCAGCAGCAAGCTACTCCACACGATCGGACAAATGCTTGACCTCCATTGGGGGAAAAATTCCTCCTCAGCCCCCAGAGAAAAAAAGGGAAAAAATGCAACAAACAGGAAAAAAAAAATTCTGACAACTCTGACAACTTTTTTTTTTTCCTTTACTATTTTTCCCTTCTATTGAGTACCATAGAATTTTCAGTTTGACCGGTAATTCTGTTATGTACTGGTAGCTGAGGAGGCAGGAGCAAAAAACCACATAGGCAGCCTGACACCAGAGAGGTTGGAAACTAATAGTTTGCAGACCCCTAAACTAACCGCACAACTAGAAGCAGCCTTGGAGCGTACCTACGGTGGTCCTAGACGCCTAGGCACAGCCGGAGAGATAGCTATCCCTGAAGATGGAAAGAGGAAAGCTGACTGCCCCGGAGTAGACCCCAAAAGAGTATGAAGCCCCCAAACATATAATGGCGGTTAGACAAGATGAAAATACGAACACAGACAGAAAATAGATTGAGCAAACGCTGGGGCCCAAAACTGTCTAGATAGGATTGAAAAATATTTAGACTTGAGAGTCCTCAGTGGTTGATACCTTTTAATGGCTAACTGAAAAGATGGTAACAAATTGCAAGCTTTCGAGACTACTCCGGTCTCTTCATCAGGCAAAGACTAAAACAAAAACTGAAGAATCACATATATATATATACACAAGAGGACACAGGAATAGTGCAATAGGTAAGACAAGTGACGTGAAGCAGAACTGTCATTATGGCAGAGGAATGAACATAAATATTGGAACAGATCATAGATAAGGAGAGAGTTTTATTACCCTCTGATTGGGGTCTGGTGTTGTGTTTTGATGCCCCTAGAAGGTCAGAGACGCAGATTCCTTAATTGATATAGAATGACATGAATCCATGTGACACGTTCATTCCAGCACTAAGAGTGTCAAAGGTCATCATAAGTTTGTATTCCCAAACCTTTCTATCTTTCTCAGATTGAAGTTAGATTTTAATACCAGTAATTCCATATCCATTATGCTATGACCGGGCATACAAAAGTGTTTTGCCACAGGTAAATCCATTCTTTTTTCTCTTATCGTGTGGCGATGAGAATTCATCCTTGTTCTCAGTTTTTGCCCGGTCTCCCCCACATACAGACCCCCAGTTGGACATTTAGTACATATAATTAGGTACACCACATTAGATGTGATGCAGCTGAAAGTACCTGGGATCTTGTAGTCCTGATGGGAGTTGGGTATCTTTATCTTGTCCGTGGTCATTATAGATGCACATGTTTTACACTTCTTCTGTTTGCAAGGAAAGGTTCCTGCAGCTTTGGGGAGGACAGGGAGCTTCTGACAATGATGCTTCTTAGATTTGGGGGCTGCCTAAAACATAGTAGTGGGGGGTCTGGAAATATGGATTGTAATCGGGCATCTTTTTGTAGTAAAGGTTGTAGTTTCCGTGCAGCTCCCCTTAGCATCTCCAGATTTGGATTGTAGGTGACCACTAGAGGCACCCGGTTATTTTCTTCTTTAGTTTTGTAATGTAGCAGGTGATTCCTTGATATTCTGGTGGCTCTTGTAATTTGGTTTTCAATTGTTCTTGGATGGTAGCCCTGGTTCAAAAAAGTCTTTCTGAGGCGACCAAGGTGTTCATCTCTATCCATGGGGTTGGAACATATACGGTTGTATCTGATGGCTTGGCTGTAGACTATAGAGTTTTTTATGTGTTTTGGATGGAAACTGTCCCATTTAAGGTATGTTGGACGGTCGATTGGCTTCTGATACAGGGATGTCTCTATTTCATTGTTCTTTAGCTTAATGGTGGTGTCTAAAAAGTTAATTTCAGTGCTGGAGTAGTTGAGTGTTAAGTTGATGGTTGGATGAAATTGGTTGAACTGTTCATGGAACGTCTTTAGCTGTTGTTCAGACTCCGTCCAGATGATTAAAATGTCATCAATGTAGCGGTAGTAGGCCCGAGGCCTGATGGGACATGAGGACAAAAAGTCGCTTTCAAGCTTGGCCATGAAAAGATTTGCATACTGTGGAGCCATTTTACTTCCCATAGCTGTGCCAGTCTCCTGAAGATAGATCTTGTTGTCAAATTCAAAGTAATTGTGGGTGAGGATAAATTTTGTGAGTTTCACCACAGAATCAGCATCATTCCCGGTGTTTCCCATGAAGACTTTGCAGGCATTTAATCCATCCTGGTGTGGGATATTAGAGTACAAAGATTCCACGTCCATGGTGGCCAGGATGGTTCCTTCTGGTAGGGGACCTATTGCTGCTAGTTTATTCAGTAGGTCAGTTGTGTCCTGAATGTAGCTGGGTGTATCCTTTACCAGGGGTTTAAGAATGCCCTCTACCCATCCAGATACCTGCTCAGTAAGGGTGTCCACACATGAAATAATCGGCCTCCCTGGATTCCCAGCTTTGTGGATTTTGGGAAGCATGTAAAATGTCCCTGTTCTTGGACTTTCTGGTATCAGGTCATCAGCTCTTATGGATTTGTCAGACAGACAAGATACCAACTTGCTTAGTTCCTTGTAATAGTCCTGTGTAGGGTCCGACTCCAGTTTTCTGTAGTAGCGTGTGTCCGTAAGTTGTCTGTTTGCTTCCTTAATATAGTCTGATGTGTTCATCATGACTATTGCACCTCCCTTGTCAGCAGGTTTAATGTTTATTTCTTTGTTGGTTTTCAGAGACTGTATGGCCTTTCTCTCCTGGGCACTGATGTTGGATGCTTGTCTCTTGTTGGTGGCTATGATGGTGGATTTTATCAAATGTCTGAATGAGTCTATATATTTATCCAAATGGGGTTACGTCCAGGTGGAGGTGTCCAGTCTGACCTCTTCTTGGTTGTTGGGATCCCTTTTCCTTCAGTCCGAGTGTTTTCTGGATCTTCTGTATCATTGAAGTATTCCCTCAGGCGCAGTCTCCTGAAAAAATGTTCCATATCACTGCAGAGTTCGGTTTTATCCAGGGCCTTAGTAGGACAAAATGAGAGTCCTCTAGAAATAGATAGGATTGTACAGGAGAGAATACTGTCTGCAACCAGAAAAACCTTAGGAAAAACTCCAACACTTCTGAATCCAAAACCACTGAGACCACACGGTCTCGACCACCTATATCAGATCTCTGGTGTGGACACGTAGCTACCCAGCAGCAAAATATCAAAAAACTGAGCAAATGAACAAATACAAAAAACGAACGGAGACCAGCCAAAGCCCCCCAAAGGGTACCCGGCTGAATACAAAAAGCAATACAGCAAAAAAGCAAGGAATTCAAACCACAGTAAAAAAAACTGAAAAAGACTTATCTGAAAGCAAGCAGGAGACAGCAGGAAAGCAAGCTGAGTTCCAACCTAGACCAGGAAGCACAATTGATTACCGGCGAGGATCAAGGGAGTTCAGCTCACTTATATCAGGCCAGTCAGTACCACCTGACCACCACTCGTTATTTGCAGGTGTAGGGTTCTTGGTATTCAACATTGGTTCAATACCCTCAGCAACCACCAGAGGGAGCTTCAGCTCTGATGTCGTCTCCAAAACGTTCACAACATCTCACATTCTTACCCAGATATGTTTTTTACACTATCCCATCCACTGCCATTTCCTCTGTTCTTCTGAACAGTTTATGAGTGTAGCTAGGTATCACTGGTTACTGCCAGTGTTAAGCTGATAGGACTACTTGATATGTTCCGATTTCAAACAGAAGCAAGCAGGGTGTTTATTTCTTTGCTGCACTGTTTCCTTGGATGGCCATTGCTTCTATTGTCCACAAAGTCGTCAATTTCTTGGTGTTTCTTCACAAAAGTTTGAATAGCAGTTCTTGAAACCCCAGTCTGCTTTAAAATCTTTATTTGGGAAATACCTTGCAGATGCAGTATAACTACCTTGTGTCTTGTTCTTGTACTTTGTCTTGTCAGTCTAGTGACATGAAACGGTCTTTGACAACCTCACTTTTGTAGCAGAATTTGACTGTTCCTCACCTAATTCTAAGCCTCATATATAGCTGTTTCTGTTTCAAGTAATGAGAAAATATCAGCTTACATTAAAAAAAATGATCATTATCACCTGTTTAATATAATTGGCTACTCATATACCTGACCAAAATATTACAAAATCCTTGATTTCCAGGTACATCTTTACAAGTGTACCGGGAATAATTGGTGTGGTTTGAGGGTAAAAGGTAGTCATGCAAAATATTGTTTTGATTAAGATTTATCTTCTGTTCATTAATTTTGCATTTTGCATTTAGTTTTTTTCCTCATACCAATTCAGCAGAAATCAGATCACACTGATGACATCCAAGTGCAGAATGATTTCCACAGAAACACAATGGAGAAGATGGAAAAATCTTTTTCTCCAACTTCTCCTCACCTGTGTTAAGAAAATGGAGAATCAGATGACACTAAGGTCACACCCAGATTAAATTTGCATCATCGTTAGATCACAGTGTCATTACTAAAATCAATCTGATTCAGAGGAGATAATATACACTTGTGTGACTGTCACGCTGTGATGGTCTTCGGGAGGGAAGGGGGGCCTCAAACTTTCCCTGGAACTGTGACCCTAACTGTCCCTGTCCTGTGGGGAACTCTTGAAGGTAGAAAGGCCTGAGTTTCTGATGTTACTATGCTCCTATTATACCCAGATTTGTCTCCTTCCCTGTTGTGAATAGGCTGGAAATGAGTTCTGAGCAGAAGCTCCCTCTGGTGGTTACAAACGTACTGGACTGTCCAGTGAAGATTGTGAGGATTGGGAATCAGGTGTTACTGACTGGTCTTATATAAGGGAGTCACCTTCCCATCAGGGTTGCCGGTGATCAATTGTTCTGGTCTCAATCCTTGATTCCTGTTTCCTTGGTAGCCTGCTGTGTCGTGTCTGAATCTCCTGCTAACAGATAAGACATTTTCTTCTTTTTGTTTTTGTGCTTGATTTTTGCATTTTGTCCTGCACTTTTGTGGGGGCCTTCAGGGTCCCCTCTGGGGGCTTTTGCCTCTCAGTTCAGTTCAGCCACTGATGTTTGTACATTTGCTTTTTCCAGTTTTTTCAGTGGCTGCTGTTTTGTTTTTGGTTACACCAGAGAACTAATTTAGGTGGTAGAGGTCGTGTGATCTCAGGTGTTTTTTGAAATTAGTGGAGTTGGTGCTTTTCAGGGTTTTTTGGGATTGCAGTAAGTGCCCTTCCTATCCCTTTTCTATTTAGTAAGTTTGGGCCCCAACGTTTGCTCATACAATTTTCTGTCTGTGTCAGTATTTCTTCTTGTCTAACCGCCATTACATGTTTGGGGGCTTTCTATGTTCTTAGGGATCTGCTCCGGGGTAGATAGCTTTCCTCTTTCTATCTTCAGGTGTAGTTAGTTTCTCAGGCTGTGACGAGGCGTCTAGGACCAACGTAGGAACGCTCCACGGCTGCCTCTAGTTGTGGTGGTTAGTCAGGGTACTGCAATCTCATAGTTTCCAACTGCTCTGGTGTATTTACCTTTTTGCTGCTCTCCTCAGCTACCAAATCATAACAGTATCACCGGCCTAAACTGAAAATTATATTGTACTCACAGAAGGAAAAATATTGTGAAAGAAAAAAGTTGTCAGAGTTGTCAGAGTTGTCAGAGATTTTTTTTTTCTGTTTGTTGCATTTTTTTTTCCCTCTGTATCTCTGGGTGCTGAGGAGGATTTTTTTTTCTCTCAATGGAGTTTGCACAGTTGTCTGGCCGTGTGGATCAGCTTGCCACTGAAGTTCGGAGTATTGCTACCTATCTTGCTAGGTTGCCTGTTGTGGAACCTAGGATTCCCATGCCAGATTTGTTTTTAGGGGATCGAGCTAAGTTTCTGAATTTCAAAAATAACTGTAAATTGTTTTTTGCCTTAAAATCTGAGTCCTCAGGGAACGCAGCGCAGCAGGTTCAAATTGTCATCTCTCTCCTGCTCGGCGACCCTCAGGATTGGGCTTTTTCCTTGACACCTGGGGATCCTGTTTTGAGTGATGTTGATGAGTTTTTTCAGGCTTTGGGGTTATTGTACGATGAGCCTAATGTCACTGATCAAGCTGAAAAAACTTTGTTGGCATTAAGTCAGGGGCTTGAGGACGCTGAGTTATACTGTCAGAGATTCCGTAGGTGGGCAGTCCTGACCAAATGGAATGACGACACTTTGGCAGCTCTTTTTCGGAAGGGACTGTCAGATAATGTAAAGGATGTTATGGTGGGATTCCCTGTTCCCTCTGGTCTCAATGATTCTATGTCATTAGCGATTCAAATTGACAGACGTTTGCGTGAGCGGAAAGGTATGCGTGGAATAATGTTGCCTTGTGAACCTGCTTCTGAATCCATGCAGTGTGATAGAGTGGTTTCTGGGGCACAGCGTCATGAATTTCGAAAGCGCAATGGGTTATGTTTCTACTGTGGTGATGCCTCTCATGCTATTTCTCTCTGCCCTAAGCGGGGAAGATGATTTGCTCGCTCAGTTGTCTTGGGTAGTGTTCAGACTAAGTTTTTGTTAACTGTTACCCTGATATGCTCTCTGTCCTCATTTTCTGCTCAGGCTTTTGTTGATTCTGGAGCAGCTATTAATCTGATGGATTTTGATTTTGCTAAACGTTGTGGGTTTCCCTTGATACCCCTACGGAAGTCTATTCCCCTACTGGGGATCGATTCTACCCCTTTGGCTGAGAATAAACCTCAGTTCTCTACTCAGGTGATAATGAGGGTAGAACCTGATCATCAGGAGAGTTGCAAATTTTTGGTTCTGTATAATCTGCATGACATTATCGTACTGGGTTTCCCTTGGTTACAGTCTCATAATCCTGTTTTGGATTGGAAATCTGTGTCTGTTACCAGTTGAGGCTGTCAATGTGTTAATACCAACACTCCTGTTTTTTCTGCCTCCCCCCAGGCTCAGGATGTTCCTGACTTTTTGATTGATTTTTCTGATGTGTTTAGCGAAAGTAAATCTGCATCCTTACCTCCCCATAGGAGCTATGACTGCGCTATTGAATTAGTGCCTGGTTGTAAATTCCCTAAAGGTCGCCTTTTTAACTTGTCTGTACCTGAACATGACGCTATGCGGTCTTATATCAAGGAGTCATTGGAGAAGGGTCATATCAGACCATCCTCTTCACCCTTGGGTGCCGGTTTCTTCTTTGTGGCCAAAAAGGATGGTTCATTAAGGCCGTGTATTGATTATCGTCTCTTGAACAATATTACTGTGAAATATCAATATCCGTTACCCTTGATCTCTGATCTGTTTTCCAGGGTGAAAAACGCTACTTGGTTTACCAAGCTTGACCTCAGGGGGCATATAACCTTATTCGCATTAAGCACGGGGATGAATGGAAGACTGCATTTAATACCCCTGAAGGGCATTTTGAGTACCTTGTGATGCCCTTTGGGCTCACTAATGCTCCTTCTGTCTTCCAGTCCTTCATGAATGACATTTTCAGGGATTTTGTGGATAAATTTCTGATTGTTTATTTGGATGATATCTTGATTTTTTCCAATGACTGGGACTCTCATGTAAAACATGTTCGGACTGTGTTCCAGATTTTGAGAGAGAATGCTCTGTATGTGAAGAGATCAAAGTGTCTTTTTGGCGTTCAGAGGATCTCATTTCTGGGTTTCATTTTGTCCCCATCTGTTATTGAAATGGACCCGGTCAAAGTTCAGGCTATCTGTGATTGGGTCCAACCTACTTCTTTAAAGGCTCTTCAAAGATTCTTGGGTTTTGCCAATTTTTATCGTAAATTTATTGGTAATTTCTCTGTTATTGTTAAACCATTAACTGATTTGACCAAGAAGGGTTCTGATGTGGTGAATTGGCCTCCTGAGGCAGTCTCTGCATTTCAGGAACTTAAGCAGAGATTCACTTCTGCTCCTGTTCTACGGCAGCCTGATGTTTCTCTTCCATTTCAGGTGGAGGTTGATGCCTCTGAAATTGGGGCAGGTGCTGTTTTGTCCCAAAGAGATCCAGAGACCTCTAAAAGTAACCCTTGTGCCTTTTTCTCTCGAAAATTTTCTCCCACTGAACGTAATTATGACGTGGGTAATCGGGAGTTATTAGCCATGAAGTGGGCTTTTGAAGAGTGGAGAAAATGGCTGGAGGGAGCCAAACATCAGGTGGTGGTCCTTACTGACCATAAGAATCTAGTTTATCTGGAATCTGCCAAGCGACTTAATCCTAGACAGGCCAGGTGGGCCTTGTTTTTCACACGTTTTAATTTTGTGGTTTCATTTCTTCCTGGCACTAAAAATGTTAAGGCGGATGCCCTCTCGAGGAGTTTCCTGGCGGACTCTCCTGAGTTATCTGATCCTTCTGTTATTTTGAAAGAGGGTGTAGTTCTTTCCGCCATCTCGCCCAATTTGAGACTGGCTCTGGAGGGGTACCAGGAGGATAAACCCGAGCGCTGCCCTGTTGGGAAATTGTTTGTCCCGGACCAGTGGAAAAAGAGTGTAATGTCTGAGATTCATTGTTCCGCGTTGGCCGGTCATCCCGGAATTTTTGGTACCAGGGACTTGGTTGGTCGGTCCTTTTGGTGGCCTACCTTGTCTCGTGATGTCAGGGAGTTTGTGCAGTCCTGCGGGACTTGCTCTCGCTCCAAGCCTTGCTCTCGTTCTAGTGGTTTGTTGATGCCATTACCGGTGCCCAAGAGACCATGGACCCATATCTCTATGGATTTCATTTCCGACCTCCCTGTTTCTCAGAGAATGACCGTCATCTGGGTGATTTGCGATAGGTTTTCCAAGATGATACATCTTGTGCCATTACCTAAGTTGCCTTCCTCCTCTGAATTGGTGCCTTTGTTCCTTCAGCACGTGGTTCTTTACACGGCATTCCTGAGAACATTGTGTCTGACAGAGGAGTCCAGTTTGTTTCCAGATTTTGGAGGACTTTTTGTTCTAAAATTGGTGTTCAATTGTCTTTCTCCTCGGCGTTTCATCCTCAGACCAATGGTCAAACTGAGAGAACAAACCAGACATTGGAGACTTATCTAAGATGCTTTGTGTCTGCTGATCAGGATGACTGGGTTTCTTTTTTGCCTTTGGCTGAGTTTGCTCTTAATAATAGGGCTAGCTCTGCCACTTTGATGTCTCCATTTTTCTGTAATTCTGGGTTTCACCCTCGATTTTCTTCTGGACAGACGGAGGCTTCTGTCTTCCCAGGTGTTGACTCTGTTGTGGAGCGTATGCAACAGATTTGGGACCAGGTAGTGGAGAGGTTGTCCCTCTCTCAGGAGAGGGCCCAGCGGTTTGCTAACCGGCATAGGACTGATGGTCCTCGGTTTAAAGTGGGGGACTTGGTCTGGTTGTCCTCAAGAAATATTCCTATGAGAGTCGCATCTCCTAAATTTAAGCCTAGGTTCATTGGACCTTATAAGATCATGGAGATTCTTAACCCTGTTTCTTTTCGTTTGCTTCTTCCAGGGACATTTAAGATCCATAACGTGTTCCACAAGTCCTTGTTGAAGAGGTTTGTTGAGCCAGTGGTTCCTACTACTGTGCCTCCTGACCCTGTTTTGGTTGAGGGCAATCTGGAGTATGTGGTTGAGAAAATATTGAATTCTCGTTTTTCTAGACGGAAACTCCAGTATTTGGTTAAATGGAGAGGTTATGGTCAGGAAGACAATTCTTGGGTGTTTGCTTCGGACATGCATGCTAGGAGACTCATCCGTGCGTATCATAGAACTCATCCTGACCGACCTGGTTGCTCAAATGAAGGTTCGGTGACCCTCCTCAAGGGGGGGTACTGTTGTGAATAGGCTGGAAATGAGTTCTGAGCAGAAGCTCCCTCTGGTGGTTACAAACGGTACTGGACTGTCCAGTGAAGATTGTGAGGATTGGGAATCAGGTGTTACTGACTGGTCTTATATAAGGGAGTCACCTTCCCATCAGGGTTGCCGGTGATCAATTGTTCTGGTCTCAATCCTTGATTCCTGTTTCCTTGGTAGCCTGCTGTGTCGTGTCTGAATCTCCTGCTAACAGATAAGACATTTTCTTCTTTTTGTTTTTGTGCTTGATTTTTGCATTTTGTCCTGCACTTTTGTGGGGGCCTTCAGGGTCCCCTCTGGGGGCTTTTGCCTCTCAGTTCAGTTCAGCCACTGATGTTTGTACATTTGCTTTTTCCAGTTTTTTCAGTGGCTGCTGTTTTGTTTTTGGTTACACCAGAGAACTAATTTAGGTGGTAGAGGTCGTGTGATCTCAGGTGTTTTTTGAAATTAGTGGAGTTGGTGCTTTTCAGGGTTTTTTGGGATTGCAGTAAGTGCCCTTCCTATCCTTTTCTATTTAGTAAGTTTGGGCCCCAACGTTTGCTCATACAATTTTCTGTCTGTGTCAGTATTTCTTCTTGTCTAACCGCCATTACATGTTGGGGGCTTTCTATGTTCTTAGGGATCTGCTCCGGGGTAGATAGCTTTCCTCTTTCTATCTTCAGGTGTAGTTAGTTTCTCAGGCTGTGACGAGGCGTCTAGGACCAACGTAGGAACGCTCCACGGCTGCCTCTAGTTGTGGTGGTTAGTCAGGGTACTGCAATCTCATAGTTTCCAACTGCTCTGGTGTATTACCTTTTTTGCCTGCTCTCCTCAGCTACCAAATCATAACACTTCCCCACCCCATGAGGCATGACACAGACATAGAAAGTAAACAAGGCACATAACAAAACAGGGATAACAGAAAACCTCTATCCTACAAAAGCACTAACCAACAATAGGGAGGAGAATCTGGAGAGGGAGGAATAAACTAAATGGGAACAGGAAACAGGAGATAAACACACACATACTACAGCAAACCACAGAACACTACTACAACTCTACTCCAACCACTTAGCTTTCACAAACAGCACAGGAAGACAAATCTTTTGCTGGCAGGAACAAAAAGGTCTGATCAAGTTTTTATAGGAAGAGGTAATGACCAGATCAGAAGCAGCTAAAATTGAGCTGCATGTTTCTAACCAGCATAGAAAGGGTTGCTAACCTCTTCAGCACCAGAGGAAACTAAATCCATTTAATATGGGACACAAATCACACCACCTCTAAAGAATACCTGCGATTACCCGACGTAAACATCCAACTCCAGGTCTTCCAAGGGGGCGTGACACCCTCCTTATCAGGACATTCCCAATTGTAAGTTTAGATATTTTCTTATAGTAGTAATTTGAGAAGGTTACAAAGATTGAACAGATGCATGCTGATATCAAAATGATTTTTTTTCTCATCAGTTAACATTCAATCAACAGATCCATTTTATATTTGTTTTTGCTACAATTTGAAGTTTGCTTCTATAAAGGTCAAAAGTTTAAAAATATCAAAAGTCCAACTTTACATTTAGAAGCACTTTGCTCATTGTTTTTTATTATGTAAATTCATGACAGCTATTTTGTTCTTCACAGCTCTATTACTTTGCATTTTAAGAATAGAATTAGAAAGAAAAACAGAATTGTGCTGCATATATTTGAATTCTTTTGTGTGTTATTTTAGAAAGCTAGAAAAAGCTAAGCAGTAAAAGACATGACAAGTGGATGAAGAATGCTATATGCACATTTTGTATTCAGGATTATTAGGAATTATTCATAGATCCAGTGCTATATTTCAGGCAGATAATAAATTTTATTTTCTACTGAATGGTAAAATTGCACCCTTAATTTCCATGTATAATTTGCTATTGTTCAGGGGAATTACACACCATTATAAAAGCATAATTTTACAGTCTCTGTGAGGTCACATTAGTGTAGTAACTTGAAATGCTTGGCTATAATTATGTGTTGAATTGAAGACGTGCGAATTCTACCAGGTGTGTGCATTTCAAATTCTTTGGCTGAAAAGACAACCACTTAACAAGCCTGTTTTATCTTTGTGAAGTTGACATTCCCCTGAGCTAGCAATCATCATAGGCATTTATCTGACAATTTCACCATGACTTTTCCATGAATCACAGAAATCAACTTCATCCATGAAAGATGAAAGACCACCAGAGGTTTTATAAATATCATAATCATGAATGTAAATTACCGCGTTTTGTGTGATAATCTTTTCTATGAACTTTATTCTGGGAATGCAGTAGGAGGTGTGTGTTCTGAGCGGCTGAGGATAAGCTCTTTTTTGGATTACTGACTTGAAATACTTTACACTTTATATTTCCAGAAGGACAAACATTCAGTTTAATCCTGCAGCATTAAAATGTCAGTGTCTCATAAATTGTTCCTCTCTTTAACGCTGTATTTGTGCTAATGTCTGCTTAACAATGGTCAGTGCTTTTCAAAGTACATTGTTCCGTTGTTGTTTATCCCATTTAAGCAAATATTTTAACGTGTGTCTGAAAACAACATATAATTAACATTCTTTATGATGGCATCCAAAGGATAACAGTTTAGGTAACATGAGAAGTTATAAAAATATCATACAACTATGGATTAGTTCGCATGAGCAGGCAATCATTTAAGCAATGAACGATGCAATCATAACTCACAAGAGGCAAACAATGCCAGAAAAGGTTTACACATGACTATAGATGAGCAAACCTGAACTTTAAAGCTCAGAGTTCGTATCAAACACTCTGAACTCCGAATATGGACTTCTCCTGGAAGTTCATGTTAGAGTTCGAAGTTGCGGGTGAAGTTTGGGACGGGGGGGGAGAGAGAATTCTGCTTCCTTTAGCACCCCCCTATGGCTCTTACTACGACCATTTTACAACACCAGAGTTCAGGTCCTTATTGACCTCTACGGGTTCGGGTTCTGGTTAAAGTTTGGATAGAGTTCTGGTACCTGAACCGAACTTTGGACAAAAATTCGGTCGATCCCGACGAACCAGAGCTTCCTCAAGACTGCTTATCCCTATAAAGGACGAGAATCGTGAATGAAATGGTTGAATAGTAATCGTTACATAGTAATTTCAAGTACAAGTCCTCTTTGTTTGAAGAGGCAATTTGCATAGTAATTTCAAACATTGCTCACTCAGTTCACACAGATCTATAATCTAAAGTATATTTGTGTTCAATATTCAAATTAGTGATATTATTGATTTTGACTACATGATTTCATGAGATATTGTCAAAATATTTCTGTTGATTTGTGCAAAGAAAATGTAATGGAATTAGCAAAGCAAAAAATGTTTCAATGATGCAAATATTTATTCGCTCCAATGCTCTAACTGCTGCTGAACTATTGCCTTGGAACAAAATCAACCCTATTTATCTCATGAATTTCCACTTCTCCTTGTTGTGGATTAAATCTTTGAACGAGCAAACAATCTTCATTTAATGATTTAATGCATGATGAACGAGAGATTTTGGACACATTTTTCTGTCGCTCAACCCATTCCCGTTACACAAATATCGTGAACAATGGTCTGTTACCAAAAGAATCTGACAAATTATCGACCAGTGTTAATGCAGCTTTAGGGCCTGTGCACACATTGCGGATTTGCCTGCAGATTTTTCCGCGCCGAAACCGCACCTCTTGGCAGAAACCGCAGGTCGGTTGACGCGGTTTTGGCGCGGTTGACGGTTTTTGGCGCGGTTTTGACGCGTTTTTTCTCATGCGGTTTTGTATGCGGTTTTTATAGCTAAATAAAGATATGTTGTTTAACAAAAAAAAAAAAGATTTGTGATGTCATTTCTTGCCCAACCTCCTCTTTTACATTTGTCCAACCCACACTCAATTACACACACACAGATAGAGATAGGCCGGCGTCACACTTGCGAGTGTGATGTGAGTGAGTCGCACGACTTTCTCACATCAACACCCGGCACGGCTGCCCGCTCTCGTACCCGAGTGTGCGGCTGCATGTATTTCTATCATAGATAGATAGATAGAAATATATATAGAAAGATAGATATATAGACAGAAAGATATATAGGTAGATAGATAGATAGATAGATAGATAAAATGGTACATAAATAGTTAAAGACACACGCGTACACATACACAAAATACCGCAATAGTTAATAAAAAAAAATATAGGAAAAAAAATGGCGTGGGCTCCCGCGCAATTTTCTGCGCCAGAGGGGAAAGCAGACAGCCGGGGCAATATTTCTAGCCTGGGAAGGGGTTAATACCCATGGCTCTTCCAGGCTATGAATATCAGCCTGCAGCTAGCCTTCACTGGCTATTAAAATAGGGGGACCCCCCAAAAAAAAATGATGTGGGGTCCCCTATAATTTATAGCCAGACAGGCTAGGCAGACAGCTGCGGGCTGATATTCATAGCCTAGGAAGGGGCCATGGATATTGGCGCCCCCCCTGGCTAAAAATACCAGCACCCAGCTGCCCCAGAGTTGGCGCATCTGTACGATGCGCCAATTCCGGCACTTAGCCCCTCTCTTCCCACTCCCCTGTAGCGGTGGGATATGGGGTAATAAGGGGTTAATATCACCTTGCTATTGTAAGGTGATATTAAGCCCGGTTAATAATAGAGAGGCATCAATAAGACGCCTATCCATTATTAATCTTATATTAATAAAGGGTTAAAAAAAACAACACGCATAAGAATAAATTATTTTAATGAAATAAAACACAACACGGTTTTCATTACTCTTTATTATACGCTCAGATCCAAGCGACGCCCTCGATCTCCTGTAAAAAAAACGTAAAAAAATAAAACAACCGTATACTCCCTGTCCGATCGCAGTCCAATTAATAACGAGGGTCCCACGACGGTCTCCCCTATAGAACGGTGACATCAGGTGATGCCACTGCTCTGTAGGGCCTCCCAGTGATGCACTGACAGGAGACAATGGCTCCTGCAGTGCATCACTGAGTTCATTCTCTCACTTTATGGCAATGCTGCGTGGGAATTTTCTCACCCAGCATTGCCGTAATAGTGACGTCATTCTCTCCCGGCGGCAGAGCGGTACACAGATCGATGGCGTCGGGGAAGAGGTGAGTATGTGCTATATGTTATGTGTTGTATGTCATATATGTTATATGTTCTGTATGTCATGTATGTTATATGTTCTGTATGTCATGTATGTTATATGTTCTGTATGTCATGTATTTTTTTATTTTTTTTTACATTCAGCACATTAGCCGGATGATGGGACTACTACTGTTTGGCTAATTGTCAGTCACTGTCACTGTAGGATAGCAGGACGATATGCTGCATACACGGAGACACGCACACAGCCCCGCAGCACATACACAGCCCCGCACACTGATCGCGCACACCGATCACGCACACCGATCGCGCACACAGACCCGCACACCGATCACGCAGACACCGGCACACAATCACCGCCCACACACACAGCGCCGCACAGTATACACGCCCACGCACCGCCCACACACATAGCGCCGCACACTATACACGCCCACACACTTCCCTCCTCCCGAACTGCAGCGGTTTCACCCGCAGCAAAGCCGCAGATCTTTTTTAGATCTGCGGTTTTGCTGCGGAAGTGCCCGACTCAATGCAAGTCAATGGGCGCCGAACCGCTGCAGTTCCGCACAAAGAATTGACATGCTGCGGAAAATAAAACGCGGCTAAACCGCGCGTTTTTTTCCGCAGCATGTGCACAGCAGACCTGCGGTTCCCATAGGGATTCATTGGCTGTGCACTGTGCTGCGGGTTGGATGCGTGTCCGCAGCGTTAAAAACGCAGCGGAAACGCATCTAAAATCGCAATGTGTGAACGGGGCCTTAGATTGCCCTTGTTGGAAAAACAGTGCTAAGGGAATAGATAGAAATTAAAGGGCCCCATAACAAAATGTTAAAATGGTCCCACTCCACTAAATGCTATAACTTTATTATGATCGATCATTTTATAATGCGCTTATAAAGAGGAGCGTTATTTTTCAAACTTGATGTATTATAGAATTGTGTCTTCATGTAAACTAAGCTGATTGATGAACTCCTGACTTATTAAGTTCCTTCCGGTGGTCTTTTATGAGTGGCTAGGGTGTTGTTTGCCTAGACTTACAGTATATTTCTTATTGTGAATACTAAAAGACAGGATTTTGATGGTTTCATGATTTGTGGGGCTCCCACCATCCAGCTGCTGAAAGTTTTCACCCTATTGTTATGCATAGAAAAAAGTTGTAAATCAGAGACGAGGGGTCAGTGGGGGTAACCTATATTCATGATTATATTGGACTTTTCATTCTCAGCTCTGCCATCAATCTGAATAGGGTTAAACTGTGAGTTTGACTGAATGATACTATAATGATAAGTAAAAAACACACTGTTCAAATCAGCGTGTCTCATTAATACTGAGGGCAGCATGAAGTAGAAGTAGATTACTTGTTCCTTTTAATAATCAGATAAAGTGTTTCATTTTTTCCGCCTCCTCCTCTTCCTTTCCTAATTTAGTTTACATTTATTTATTAATTTAATGTATATTTTTTTATTTTTTTGGATTGGTTTACATGTAATGTGTAGTGTTGAGCATTCCGATACTGCAAATATCGGGTATCGGCCGATATTCGCGGTATCGGAATTCCGATACTGAGTTCCGATACTTTTTGCATATCGAATACCGGAATTGGAAGTTCCATACATAATGCTATACATAGTCAATACTGTAAAATCACACTGACAGCTCACAAAACACTAGATATATACACATAGAATACATATATATATATACATGTCATTGTGACACATATATATATTTATAGTTCATACACTTCTACATAGTATAATAGCCGCTAATTCAATTGCCGGCTTTTGTGAAATTACAGAACCGCCCGACATGAAATGACACATGGTTTACATACAGTTAACCATGTAATTTCATGTAGTTTAGTATATGGTTTTCACTAACAATTACATAAGTGTATGTGTGCAAAATTTCATACATGTAAGGGTTAATTAAAGGTGTAAATTCGTTGAAAAAAATACGTGGGCTCCCGCCCTATTTTCTGAACCAGACTGTAAGGTTCTTTGTCTCTGTTGACATGTTCCTTGAAACTCAGTTTTCCGTCGGCCATTTTGCTTTCTGTCTTTCTGCAGCTCTTGCCCTCAGTTAATATGGAGTTTCCAGTTTTCATGTTCCTGCCCTGATTCTTCCCTCTTGCTTCTTAAGCAGCCTCAGCTGAACAATCAGTGCTCCTGAATCAAGCCTCAGTCAGTCTGTGACCTGACTCCTGGAAGCCTTGGACTTGTACTCCAGCTATTCCCTACTGAGGAACCTTGGAACACTTTTGGACTCTGGAAACCTGCTGTTTGGTGAATCCATGTTTGCAGAGGAATTACGGTACAGAGAAGAGATCCTGAACCTGCTTTGGAGATTTATTGTAGTGCTTGAAGTTACTCTGGCCTGCTGTGTCTCCTGTCGCTGTTCCTGCAAACTGTGTGAACTTTTCAGCATGCTTGTATGAAGTAATACAAGTCATTTCATTTCAACCTATGTCTCCTGTGTTTTCCTCGCACCCAAGCACAAGACGCTATAGGAACTGTACACTATACATGACAAGATTCAGGAGCCAATGTTTAGTGTCTGCTGGGTCTGGGAAAGCCGTGTCTGCTGTGACTGTGGATATCAGATGTCCGTTTAATACCTTATGTGATGACAGTGGTTGTGACTTCTCACAACCATTCCAGGTGAGCGCATTCCCTTAAAATTTTACTCTGGAGTGTTACCACAGGTAAACACTATTGTTTTTTTTTTTTTTCCTTTCCTCTTCTCCTTCCAGCACCTCTGCCTTAAAAGATCTGGAAGATGGAGGCCCGCATAAAGGAACTTTGCGGAGTGACTGATACAATCCTTTCAGATGTACAGACTTTAAAAACCCGTTTTGCAAGCCTACAGGACCTCACTAATCATAATTTGCAAGTGTTTGGACAGACTACCCAGGAATTGCGAGCCAGGATTGAGGCTCTAGAGGAACGAGCCCAGGCTCCTGCCATAACCCCAAGTTCTGGGATCCCCAAATTACCTCCTTTTGGCGGTGAACGTGAGAAATTCAGGGGATTTATTAATCAATGCAATTTATTTTTCTCTGCACATGCTTCACAATTTCCCACTGAACGATCCAAAGTGCTTACTATAATCATGTTGCTTACCAATAAGGCTTTGATGTGGGCAAACCCTCTGATTGAGACTGAGGATGATTGTTTGAATCACCTTGATGCTTTTATTTCAGCCATGGGGCAGGTGTTTGATGACCCCAATCGAGCTGCAACAGCTGAAGCAGCCATGTTAACTTTGCGCCAAGGTAAGCGTTCAGTAGCCGAATATGCCCTGGATTTCAGGAGATGGGCTCTTGATACCACTTGGGACACTTCCGCTAAAAAATCTATTTTTCGGAAAGGGTTGTCTCCACTGATTAAGGATGAACTTGCTCGTGCCGACCCTCCCACTGCGTTAGGTGACTTTATTAACTATTGTATCCGTATTGATGCTCGTCTGACTGAACGCAGACAGGAGAGATGGTTCGAAAATAATCGCACCAACCTTTTACTACCTCCCTCCTCAGCTAAGGAACCTTTGAGTAGGATCACAAGGGAACCAGAACCTGAACCCATGCAGGTGGACTCTTTACAAAGACGGGTTAGTGATGCACGCAAAGAACATCGTATAAAGGAAAATCTATGTTTCTACTGTGGTAAGTCAGGGCACTTCATTATAAACTGCCCCAGCCGTTCTCGTAAGACTACTGCAGCAGTCATTCACTGTGAGTGTTGCGAGAGGAGCTCTGTCATGTCCGAGCCTCAGGCTCCAGAGAGATCTGCTGCAAGAGATCTTGATTTCTCGGACTTAAACTCTGTTAGTTCTGGGGACGATGACGGTATAAACGCTGCAATTTTTCAAGTTTCCTCAGCGGTGTCCCAGCTGAGTTGTAAAAGAAACAATTCTCATTGCTTCCTTTCCATCAAACTCTGGGTTGACTCAGTCTGGGTGTCTAGCTCTGCTATGATCGACTCAGGAGCAAGTGGAAATTTTATGGATATCTCCTTTGCTCTGAAACAGGGGATACGTTCAGTGAAGAAGGCTACTCCAGTACAGATGGAGACTGTGGATGGCTCTCTACTGACTTCTGGACCAGTGGATCAAGAAACAGAGCCTTTGAGGGTCCTTATGGGTAAAGATCATCAGGAGAAAATGTCTTTTATGCTTATCTCTTCTCCCCACTTTCCCATTATTCTAGGGCTACCATGGCTGCAGGCGCAGAATCCTACGATTAACTGGGAGACCAAGGAATTACACTTTCCGGAGAAACAGATGAGTCAAGGAGTTTCAGCTTGCTCTGTTCCTAAAGGAACCATGTCAGTCCCTGAACTACCAGCTGTATACCAGGACTATGTGGATTTATGTGACAAGAAGAACGCTGATCAGCTTCCTCCTCACCGTCCATATGATTGTCCAATTGAATTATTGCCTGGAGCCGAGATACCTTTTGGTAAGATCTACCCCCTAGCGGGGCCCGAGCTAAAAGCTTTGAAGGATTATATAGACGAAAATTTAGCCAAGGGCTTCATACGCCCCTCTTCATCTCCCGCAGGTGCACCCATCTTCTTTGTGAAGAAGAAAGATGGATCTCTGAGACCCTGCATAGACTATAGGGAACTCAATAAGCTTACTATTAGAAACCGTTATCCATTGCCTTTAATCCCTGAATTGTTGGAGAGAGTGCGGCATGCCAAAATTTTCTCTAAACTGGATCTCCGTGGGGCCTATAACTTGGTCCGTATTAGACCTGGGGATGAATGGAAGACTGCTTTCAGGTCACGCTATGGACACTTTGAATATCTAGTTATGCCTTTTGGTCTGAGTACCGCCCCAGCCACTTTCCAACACTTCGTGAATGATATCTTCAGGGATCTCCTAGATACATTTGTGGTGATTTATCTGGATGATATTCTAATTTTTTCTAACTCCATAGAGGAACATCATGGACATGTGAGAATGGTCTTAGAACGCCTAAGACAAAAGCATCTCTACATCAAACTTGAAAAATGTGAATTCCATAGGACCGAAATTCAATTTCTGGGGTATGTACTATCTACGCAAGGGATTAGTATGGATGGAAGCAAGACCCAAGCCATCAAGGATTAGCCAATTCCTAGAAATGTGAAGGAGGTGCAGCGTTTCATCGGGTTTGCCAACTTCTATAGACGTTTCATTAAGAATTTTTCTGAGGTAGTGTCACCTATCACCCAACTTACCCGGAAACAGTCTAGGTTCTCCTGGACCCCGCAAGCTCAGGAAGCATTTTCCTGTTTAAAGCATAAATTTACCACCGCACCTATCTTAGTACATCCCAACCCCGAGCTTGCCTTCATAATAGAGGTGGATGCTTCAGACTGTGCCATTGGAGCTATACTCTCTCAGAGAACAGGTGAGAAGAATGTCTTGCATCCCTGTGCCTTCTTTTCCCAGCAGTTGTCTTCGGCTGAGAGGAACTACGATGTGGGCAATAGAGAATTGTTGGCCATTATTGCCGCCTTCAAGGAATGGAGACACCTTCTTCAGGGAACTGCACAGCAAATAGTCGCCCTGACAGACCATCGTAACCTTGAATTTATCAGGTCGGCTAAGTGCCTGACTCCTCGCCAGGCTCGCTGGAATCTTTTCCTAAACCAATTTAATTTTGTCATTTCTTATAGACCAGGATCGCGCAATGGAAAGGCTGATGCACTCTCTAGGATTCATTCAGCACAGACACGTCCACTTACTCCTCCTAAGACTATTCTTCCTGACTCTAGATTCCTGGGAGTGATTCATAATCAAGACCTACTTAAGGACATCAAGGAAGCATACCATGCGGATTCTTTGTTGGCTCAACCCCCAAGGGACGTAAGTCTTGTCTTTAAGAATGGTGTGTGCATTCAGGGACAATGTCTGTATATACCTGAAACAGTCAGATTGAGAGTATTGCAACTCATCCACGATTCCAAGATAGCCGGGCATAGGGGAATTCTAAAGACACAAGAATTTCTTTCTCGTTTCTTTTGGTGGCCCACTTACAGGAAAGATGTCTTAAACTATGTCACTTCATGTGAAGTCTGTGCAAGATGCAAAACACCTCGCTCCTCACCAACTGGTCTGTTGCAACCTCTTCCCACCCCGTCCCGCCCGTGGGGATCCATTTCTATGGACTTCATTGTGGAGTTACCAACCTCTCAAGGGAAGAACACCATTCTAGTGGTGGTTGACCGTCTAACAAAGGCAGCTCATTTTATCCCTTGTGTCGGCTTACCCACTGCAAAACAGACATCAGACTTGATGATTAAGAATGTGTTTCGCTTACATGGAGTACCGGATGAGGTCATTTCGGATCGAGGGGTGCAATTCACTTCAAGGTTTTGGCAAAATTTCTGTGCAGCATTGGACATTAAAGTAAACCTTTCTTCTGCTTTTCATCCCCAGACTAATGGACAGACAGAACGAACCAATCAGACCCTGGAGCAGTATCTCCGCTGTTTTATCTGCCACCTACAGGATGATTGGGTGGATCTACTTCCACTGGCTGAGTTCTCTTATAACAACTCTCAGAGCGCCTCCACTAAGCAGTCTCCTTTTTACTCCAATCTAGGTTATCATCCTAACATTCTTCCTCGATTTCCCATAGATACGCCCTTGCCGGCAGTGGCTGAAAGAATCACTTCTTTACAAAAGAATATGGATCTTCTAAAGGAAAATCTAGAATTGGCTCAGGAAAGGTACAAGAAAGCAGCAGATAAATTTCGCAAACCTGCACCAGCTTTCAAGGTAGGAGATTTGGTCTGGCTGTCAACCAGAAATCTTAAATTAAAGATTCCATCGTCTAAATTGGGACATAAGTACATTGGACCTTATAAGATCAATAAGATTATAAGTGCTGTTGCTTGTCGTCTTCAACTGCCCAGAACTATGAGAATCCACCCTGTCTTTCATGTATCACTACTAAAGGCTGCAACACCCAATACGTTTCCTGGACATTCTTCTCCTTGCCCTGACCCAGTGCTGGTCGATGGTCAGGAAGAATTTATGGTGGAAAGGATTCTAGATTCCAGGTTGTACAGAAATCAGTTGCAATATTTGATTAAATGGCAGGGCTACCCAGTGGAGGACAACTCATGGGAACCAGTCAATAATGTAAATGCTCCTCGCCTGCTCCGCCAGTTTCATCAGAGGTACCCTGACAAGCCGGGTCTGAGGTCATCCGGAGGTTGTCCCTAAGGGGGGAGTAATGTAAGGTTCTTTGTCTCTGTTGACATGTTCCTTGAAACTCAGTTTTCCGTCAGCCATTTTGCTTTCTGTCTTTCTGCAGCTCTTGCCCTCAGTTAATATGGAGTTTCCAGTTTTCATGTTCCCACCCTGATTCTTCCCTCTTGCTTCTTAAGCAGCCTCAGCTGAACAATCGGCCGATATTAGCTGTATCGGAATTCCGATTCCGAGTTCCGATATTTTCGTCTTATCGGATACCGGAATCGGGATTGTCACTGTCACTGTCAGTGTCCGTCGGTCGGGTCTGTCAGGAGTCAGCGGCACTTACCTGGCAGAAGATCTCCGGCGGTCACATCCCGGACTGCTTCATGGCCGCCATCTTCTTTCCCCGGCGGTCACATGCAGTTTCTCGCGATAACTGCAGTGACTGCTGGGTAATCCCGGCCGTAAAGCAGTCAGTCCGATGACGTCACCCGCCGGGGAAGCAGGTAATCAGCTGTGCTGCGTCGCGATGACAGGCTCTGCCTGTCATTGCGATGTAGCACAGCTGGATCGTCGTGGGACTGTCGTTCTGGACTGCGTCGGACAGGTGGTATACTGTTGGTTTGTTTTTTTTTTTTTTTTACAGGAGATCGATGGCGTCGCAGGAATGAGAGTGTAATAAAAGAAATGAAAACTGTGTTGTCTCTTTTATTTCATTAAAATACTTTTTTCTTGCTTTGTCTTTTTTTTATACATTTAATAACTTTGGGATTAATAATGGATCGGTGTCTTATTGACACCTCTCCATTATTAACCGGGCTTATTGTCACCGTGCAATCAACGGTGACATTAACCCCTTATTACCCCACTTGCCACCGCTACAGGGCAAGTGGGAAGAGCCGGGTAAAGTGCCACAATTGGCACATCTTTTGATGCGCCAAATGTGGGGCTGCTGTAGCCTGGTATTATCAGGCTGTTGAGGGCCAAAATCCATGGGCCTTGACAGTCTTTTAATACCAGGCCGCAGCAGTCTGCATTTTACTTGGCTGGTTAACAAAAATAGGGGGACCCCTACGCCGTTTTTTTTTCGAGGGGATCCCCTATTTTTGTTAACCAGCCAAGCTAAGCAGACTGCTGTGGCCTGGTATTATCAGGCTTGCAAGGTCCATGGATATTGGATCCTTACCAGCCTGAAAAACCAGGCCTCAGCGGTCTGCTTCATCTGGCTGGTTAACAAAAATAGGGGGGACCCCACGCCAATTTTTTTCGAGGGGATCCCCTATTTTTGTTAATCAGCCAAGATATGCAGACTGCTGTGGCCTGGTATTATCAGGCTGGCAAGGTCCATGGATCTTGGCTCCTTAACAGCCTGAAAATCCAGGCCTCAGCGGTCTGCTTCATCTGGCTGGTTAACAAAAATAGGGGGGACCCCACGCCAATTTTTTTCGAGGGGATCCCCTATTTTGTTAATCAGCCAAGATATGCAGACTGCTGTGGCCTGGTATTATCAGGCTGGCAAGGTCCATGGATCTTGGCTCCTTAACAGCCTGAAAATCCAGGCCTCAGCGGTCTGCTTCATCTGGCTGGTTAACAAAAATAGGGGGGACCCCACGCCAATTTTTTTCGAGGGGATCCCCTATTTTTGTTAATCAGCCAAGATATGCAGACTGCTGTGGCCTGGTATTATCAGGCTGGCAAGGTCCATGGATCTTGGCTCCTTAACAGCCTGAAAATCCAGGCCTCAGCGGTCTGCTTCATCTGGCTGGTTAACAAAAATAGGGGGGACCCCACGCCAATTTTTTTCGAGGGGATCCCCTATTTTTGTTAATCAGCCAAGATATGCAGACTGCTGTGGCCTAGTATTATCAGGCTGGCAAGGTCCATGGATCTTGGCTCCTTAACAGCCTGAAAATCCAGGCCTCAGCGGTCTGCTTCATCTGGCTGGTTAACAAAAATAGGGGGACCCCACGCCATTTTTTTTTCGAAGGGAACCCCTATTTTTGTTAATCAGTTCCCTCTGACGTCACTGATTGTGTCCCTGGCTGACCTGAAGTGAAAGTGGAAAGCACATCGCTGCGTGTGACAGGCGGGAGACCAGCGATCCGCTGGTAACCAAGGTACACAGCGGGTTTCCAGGCGCGGGGCTGTGCCTAGAAAACCGCTGTGTACCTTGGATACCAGCGCCCTGATGCAGGGAGCTGGTATCCAAGGTACACAGCGGGTTTCCAAGCGCTGCGCGGTGCCTGGAAACCCGCTGTGTACCTTGGTTACCAGCGGATCGCTGGTCTCCCGCCTGTCACACGCAGCGATGCGTGCCTGTCAGAGGGAAACCAGCGATCAAAAAAAGGTCCTGACATTTCTGCGACGATCAGCGATACCCGGCAGGGGGGCTGATCGTCGCTGAATGTCACACACAGCGATATCGCTGGTGAGCTCGCTGCTGCGTCACAAAACTAGTGACTCAGCAGCGATCTCGGTAGCGATATCGCTATGTGAGACGGGCCCTTAAGCGATGTTACCCGCAGTGTCGCTGTCCCAGATCGCTGCCTGAGCTGCCTGTTTGGCAGCTCAGCAGCGATCATGTAGCGATACACCAGCGATCCTGACAAGTGCATATCGTTGTCGGGATCGCTGGTGTATCGTTATGTGACACCCAGCCTTTACTCTCCTGTCAGGCAGGAGAGGAACTCATTCATTTGGGGTTTACTGTGAGGCTGCAGCATTAGCTGCGGTCCCTGCAGTAAACATTAACCCTTTCTGAAGGATTTCACCGTGGGACCTGACTGTGCATGGGATAGGTAAGAATAATTTTGCTTTTTTATTTTATTTTTATTACAGGAAATGGTTTTAGCAGGTAAATAAAATATGGTCAAAAACTGTGTGATTATTTCATTAAACTTCTTTTTTATTAAAGTGTGTGTGTTTGATTTTTCTTTCATACAATAGGATTAATAATTGATAGTTGTCTAATTGACAGCTCTCAATTATTAACCTGGCTTAAAGTGACCTTTCAATTGCAAGGTCATTTTAACCCCTTATTAACCCATTCGCCACCGCTACAGGGCAATGGGAATAGACGGGCAAAGTGCCAGAAAGGGCAAATCTAATTAGAGATTTGCCCTTTCTGGGGTGTCTGGGGGCAGATGTTAAGTAGCCGGGGGGGGCCAAAAATAATGGTCCCTCTCTGGGCTATTATTATCTGCCCCCACTCACTGGCTTTGTCTGTCTGGTTGCGAAAATAGGGCGGGAGCCCACGCATTTTTTTTCAGCAATTTTACACCTCATATATATATATATATACATGTCATTGAATTTGTGACACATATATATATATATATTTATATTTGTAGTTCATACACTTCTACATAGTATAATAGCCGCTAATTCAATTGCCGGCTTTTGTGAAAATGCAGAACCCGACATGAAATGACACTTGGTGTACATAGGGTTAACCATGTCTTTTCATGTCCTTTGCTATCTAATTTGCACAAACAATTAAATCAGACTATGTGTGCAAAATTTCACACCTGTAGGGGTTAATTAAAGGTGTAAATTCGTAGCAAAAAAGTCCGTTTTTTTTACAACGAATTTACACCTTTAATTAACCCCTACAGGTGTGAAATTTTGCACACATAGTCTGATTTAATTGTTTGTGCAAATTAGATAGCAAACGACATGAAAAGACATGGTTAACCCTATGTACACCAAGTGTCATTTCATGTCGGGTGCTTCTGTCTTTTCACTGAAGCCGGCTTTACCCGGCAATTGAATCAAAGGATATTTTACTATGTAGAAGTGTATAAACTATACATATATGTATATATATATGTCACAATGACATGTATATATATATATATATATGTATTCTATGTGTGTATATTTAGTGTTTACAAGGAAAGAATGGGGTTTTTTTAGTTGCGATATTTTGTTCCCATAGACTTACATGGGACTTCCGGTATCGGTATCGGGTATCGCCGATTTTTTAGTGATATCGGCGATACCATTCCGATTCCGATACTTTAGGATATCGGAAAGTATCGCTCAACTCTAAATACAAGTCATTTCATTTCAACCTATGTCTCCTGTGTTTTCCTCGCACCCAAGCACAAGACGCTATAGGAACTGTACACTATACATGACACAGACAGACAAAGCCAGTGAGTGGGGGCAGATAATATTAGCCTAGGGAGGGTGCATTTATTTAGTGCCCCCCCGGCTGCTAACATTTGCCCCAAGCCACCCCAGAAAAGACAAATCTATAATTAGATGCGCCCTTTCTGGCACTTTGCCCGTCTATTCCCATTGCTCTGTAGCGGTGGCGAATGGGTTAATAATGGGTAAAAGCCACCTTGCTATTGAAAGGTGACTTTAAGCCAGGTTAATAATTGAGAGATGTCAATTTGACAACTATCGATTATTAATCCTATTGAAGGAAATAAAAAAACACACACATTAATAATAAATAATTTGAATGAAATAAACACATTTTTTGACCATATTTTATTTAACTGGTAATTCGTGTGAAGTCCTTGCTCTCCTGTAATAAAGAAAAAATAATAAAACAACATTATTCTTACCTATCCGCCGCTCTGTCAAGTCCCACGCTGTAATCCTTCACAAAGGGTTAACTCGTTTACAGCCAAGCAGTGCAGCTAATGCTTGCTGCTCAGCTGTAAGCCCACGAATGAATGAGCTCCTCTCCCGGCCGACAGGAGAGGAAGTGATAAGTGTGGGAAGCTTAATTGATTGCTTCCCACTTTCACTTTAGGTCAGCGGGGACTCCCTCTGACGTCACTGATGCTGTGCGGTGTCCCGGGCTGACCTGAAGTGAAATTGGGAAGCAATCATTTAAGCTTCCCACACTAATCACTTCCTCTCCTGTCAGATGGGAGAAGAGATGATTCATTCGGGGGTTTACTGCGAGGCTGGCAGCATTAGCTGCGGTCCCTGCAGTAAACGTTAACCCTTTCAGAAGGATTACACCGGGGACCTGACTGAACACCGGATAGGTAAGAATAATGTTGCTTTATTATTTTATTTTTATTACAGGAGAACAAGGGCTTCGCAAGGAATGGCAGTAAAATAAAAGATGGTCAAAAACTGTGTGATTATTTAATTAAAATGATTTTTAATTAAAGTGTGTGTGTTTTATTTTTATTTCATACAATAGGATTAATAATTGATAGTTGTCTAATTGACATCTCTCAATTATTAACCTGGCTTAAAGTCACCTTTCAATAGCAAGGCGGCTTTAGTCCATTATTAACCCATTCGCCACCGCTACAGGGCAATGGGAATAGACGGGCAAAGTGCCAGAAAGGACGCATCTAATTATAGATTTGCCTTTTCTGGGGTGTCTGGGGGCAGATGTTAGTAGCTAGGGGGGGCCCAAAAATAATGATCCCTCTCTGGGCTATTATTATCTGCCCCCACTCACTGGCTTTCCCTGTCTGGTTGAGAAAATAGGGCGGGAACCCACACATTTTTTTTCAATGAATTTACACATTTAATTAACCCCTACATGTATGAAATTTTGCAAACATACACTACTGTAATTGTTAGTGAAAACCATATATCAAACTACATGAAATGACATGGTTAACTGTATGTAAGCAATGTGTCATTTCATGTCGGGTCTGTAATTTCACAAAAGCCGGCAATTGAATTAGCGGCTATTATACTATGTAGAAGTGTATGAACTATAAATATATATATATGTGTGTCACAATGACATGTATATATATATATATGTATTCTATGAGTGTATATCTAGTGTTTTGTGAGCTGTCAGTGTGATTAATAATGCTATACATAGTCAATACTGTAAAATCACATTGACAGCTCACAAAACACTAGATATACACACATAGAATACATATATATATATATATATATATATATACAGTACAGACCAAAAGTTTGGACATACCTTCTCATTCAAAGATTTTTCTGTATTTTCATGACTATGAAAATTGTAGAATCACACTGAAGGCATCAAATGTTAAGGGTCTGCGGAACGCACCAAATATATAAAGTAGAGAGGTGCGTTCGCAGCCCGGGGTCCACCGTGCAAGCGGAGCCTGCTGCTAGTAGAAATGGCGCGAGAAGCAAACTCTGTTATCCCGCAGAGTCGCCAACATAAACGCCGTAATGCGCTGTGGCAATAAGTGCGAACTCTGTTACTCCACAGAGCCGCTAGAAGGAGAGCCGCAGCGCTATATGGCGATGTGTGCGCACTCACTAGACACAACTGAGTGGCAAAGAAAACACGCTAGGGCGCTGTCTAGCGTTGAAAGCGAACCCTGTTATGTCACAGGGCCGCTGAGAAAAAGTACTGTGTCCTGTCAGGCTCTCAGGTACACAGTTAAGTGCTACGCGTTCATAAAGCGTGATCATGTGCTAATGTCCTCGCGGGAGTCACCCGCAATCTATGGCGTCTGAACGCCAGACCCTGAATACGGCAATCAAAACTCCTCACCGGTTATGCCGGTAATCTAGGGCATCTAGGACACCGACCCTGACCAGCTACCATACCAAATTCCTCACCGATTAAGTCGGTATTCTAGTGGCTTATTTCAGCCGGGTCCTATCCACACATACACATGACCACACTGGCGCATAGCATACAATGATTGATATTAGCGCATGGCGGCCCAGCCATGCTACCCTTTTATAGCAACAGCTACAGGACCTTCCAAGAACAAGGACCAATGAGAAGCTGTTACAAACAAACATAGCTACATGACCTTCCTGGTGGACCAATAGGAGCAGCTGCAGCACCTGAACATGTGACCCCTGATCTCCAATGAGAGATCTCACTCTGGCATGCTCAGATGGGAAAACGCAGGACTTTGTCTCAAAGACGACTGCTCCAGCACTGGCTATAATAGCAGATCCAGGAAAGGCAGCAGCAAGTCACTGCACAGTAGAGGAGTGGGCAAGACACCTGGACTGACGTCTCTGCTGAGCAGGCTCCACTGTGGCCAGAGATGAATGGGAGACAGCAGCGGGACGGGTTCGAGACTCCCCTTGTGCAGCAGCGGGAAATTGAACCCTAACATCAAAACTATGAATTAACATATGTGGAATTATACATTACACTTTACAAAAAAGTGTGAAACAACTGAAAATATGTCTTATATTCTAGGTTCTTCAAAGTAGCCACCTTTTGCTTTGATTACTGGTTTGCACACAGAAAAGGTGAACAGCTGGACTCTACATGCCTGGTTCCCACCGTGAAGCATGGAGGAGGTGGTGTGATGGTGTGGGGATGCTTTGCTGGTGACACTGTTGGGGATTTATTCAAAATTGAAGCGGTGAGCGGCCCAGCTCACCCCAAACCATCTCGATTGGGTTCAGGTCTGGTGACTGTGGAGGCCAGGTCATCTGGCGTAGCACCCCAATACTCTCCTTCTTGGTCAAATAGCCCTTACACAGTCTGGAGGTGTGTTTGGGGTCATTGTCCTGTTGAAAAATAAATGATGGTCCAACTAAACGCAAACCGAATGGAATAGCATGCTGCTGCAAGATGCTGTAGTAGCCATTCTGGTTCACTATGCCTTCAGTTTTGAATAAATCCCCAACAGTGTCACCAGCAAAGCACCCCCACACCATCACAATTCCTCCTCCATGCTTCACGGTGGGAACCAGGCATGTAGAATCCATCCGATCACCTTTTCTGCGTGCAAAGCAGTAATCAAAGCAAAAGGTGGCTACTTTGAAGAACCTAGAATATATGACATATTTTCAGTTGTTTCACACTTTTTTGTAAAGTGTAATGTATAATTCCACATGTGTTAATTCATAGTTTTGATGCCTTCAGTGTGATTCTACAATTTTCACAGTCATGAAAATACAGAAAAATCATTGAATGAGAAGGTGTGTCCAAACTTTTGGTCTGTACTGTATATACATGTCATTGTGACACACATATATATATATATATATATTTATAGTTCATAAACTGTAAACCATGTGTCATTTCATGTCGGTTGGTTCTGTAATTTCACAAAAGCCTGCAATTGAATTAGCGGCTATTATACTATGTAGAAGTGTATGAACTATAAATATATATATATGTGTGTCACAATGACATGTATATATATATATATATATATATATATATATATATGTATTCTATGTGTGTATATCTAGTGTTTTGTGAGCTGTCAGTGTGATTTTACAGTATTGACTATGTATAGCAATATAAATGCTATACATAGTCAATACTGTAAAATCACACTGACAGCTCAAAAACACTAGATATACACACATAGAATACATATATATATATATATATATATATATACATGTCATTGTGACACACATATATATATATATTTATAGTTCATACACTTCTACATAGTATAATAGCCACTAATTCAATTGGCGGCTTTTGTAAAATTACAGAACCAACCGACATGAAATGACACATGGTTTACATACAGTTAACCATGTCATTTCATGTAGTTTGATCTATGGTTTTCACTAACAATTACATGAGTGTATGTGTGCAAAATTTCATACATGTAAGGGTTAATTAAAGGTGTAAATTTGTTGAAAAAAAAATGGGTGGGCTCCTGCCCTATTTTCTGAACCAGACAGACAAAGCCAGCGAGTTGGGGCAGATAATATTAGCCTAGGGAGGGTGCATTTATTCAGTGCCCCCCCTGGCTGCTAACATCTGCCCCAGCCACCCCAGAAAAGGCAAATCTATAATTAGATGCGCCCTTTCTGGCACTTAGCCCGTCTATTCCCATTGCCCTGTAGCGGTGGCTAATGGTTTAATAATGGGTTAAATCCACCTTGCTATTGGAAGGTGACTTTAAGCCAGGTTAATAATGGAGAGTTGTCAATTAGACAACTATCGATTATTAATCCTATTGTATTAAATGGTTAAAAAAATGCACACACATTAATTAAAAATGATTTTAATGAAATAAATACACATAGTTTTTGACCACATTTTATTTTACTGGTACTCCATCCGAATCCCTTGTTCTCCTGTAATAAAAATAAAATAATAAAGCAACATTATTCTTACCTATCCGGTGTTCAGTCAGGTCCCCCGATGTAATCCTTCTGAGGGGTTAACATTTACTGCAGGGACCGCAGGTAATGCTTCAGCCTTGCAGTAAACCCCCGAATGAATCATCTCTTCTCCAGCTGACAGGAGAGGAAGTGATTAGTGTGGGAAGCTTAATTGATTGCTTCCCACTTTCACTTCAGGTCAGCCGGGGACACTGCACAGCATCAGTGACGTCATAGGGAATCCCGGCTGACCTGAAGTGAACTGATTAACAAAAATAGGGGATCCCCTCGAAAAAAAAATGGCGTGGGGTCCCCCTCTTTTTGTTAACCAGCCAGATGAAGCAGACTACTCAGGCCTGGTATTTAAGGCTGTTAAGGATCCAATATCCATGAACCTTGCAAGCCTTATAATACCAGGCCACAGCAGTCTGCTTAGCTTGGTTGGTTAACAAAAATAGGGGATCCCCTCGAAAAAAAAATGGCGTGGGGTCCTCCTATTTTTGTTAACCAGCCAAGTAAAAAGCAGACTGCTGCGGCCTGGTATTAAAAGACTGTCAATGCCCATGGATTTTGGCCCTCAACAACCTAAAAATACCAGCCTGCAGAAGCCCCACAATTGGCGCATCCAAAGATGCGCCAATTGTGTCACTTTACCTAACTCTTCCCAATGCCCTGTAGCGGTGGCAAGTGGGGTAATAAGGGTTAATGTCACCTTTGATTGAACGGTGACAATAAGCCCGGTTAATAATGGAGAGGTGTCAATAAGACACCGATCATTATTAATCATAAAGTTTGAAAATGTTTAAAAAATACACACCCAGAATAAAGTCTTTTAATGAAATAATACACAACACAGTTTTATATATTTTTTATTGCACTCTCATTCTGCGACGCATCGATCTCTGTAAAAAACAAAAATAACAAACCAACACAAATACTCCCTGTCTGACGTAGTCCAAAATAACGAGTGTCCCACGACAAGTCCAGCTCTGCTACATCTGGATGCAGGCTTAGCCTGACATCCAGACACAGCAGAGCTGCTTACGAAGGAGATTCCCCAGCAGTCACGTCGAATGGATTTCTCACGGCCAGCATCTCTCGAGAGTACAGCTGGCGAGATATCCAGTCTCCACGGCTTATCTCGAGAAGTGGCGTGAGAAATCCATTCAACGTCGTGACGCCGGAAATCTCCTCCGGTAAGCAGCTCTGCTGTGTTGGATTCAGGTGGCTGGCATCCAGATGTAGCAGAGCTGGACTCGTCATGGGACATCGTTATTTGGACTAGTCGGACAGGAGTATTGTGTTGGTTGTTATTTTGTTTTTTTACAGGAGATCGATGCGTGCAGGAATGAGGTGCAATAAAATATATAAAACTGTGTTGTGTATTATTCATTAAAGACTTTATTCTGGTGTGTATTTTTTTTAAACATTTTCAAACTTTATGATAATAATGGATCGGTGTCTTATTGACATCTCTCCATTATTAACGGGCTTATTGTCACCGTTCAATCAAAGGTGACATTAACCTTATTACCCACTTGCCACCGCTACAGGGCAGTGGGAAGAGCGGGTAAAGTGCAACAATTGGCGCATGTTTGGATGCGCTAATTGTGGGGCTGCTGCAGGCTGGTATTTTTAGGCTGTTGAGGGCCAAAATCCATGGGCCTTGACAGTCTTTTAATACCAGGCCGCAGCAGTCTGCTTTTTACTTGGCTGGTTAACAAAAAAAGGAGGTCCCCACGCCATTTTTTTTTTCGAGTGGATCCCCTATTTTTGTTAACCAACCAAGCTAAGCAGACTGCTGTAGCCTGGTATTATCAGGCTTGCAAGGTTCATGTATATTGGATCCTTAACAGCCTTAAATACCAGGCCTCAGTAGTCTGCTTCATCTGGCTGGTTAACAAAAATAGGGGGACCCCATACCATTTTTTTTTTCGAGGGGATCCCCTATTTTTGTTAATCAGTTCACTTCAGCTCAGCCGGGATTCCCTCTGACGTCACTGATGCTGTGCGGTGTCCCTGGCTGACCTGAACTGATTAGCCTGGGAAGCAATTAATTAAGCTTCCCAGCTAATCACTTCCTCTCCTGTCAGCCGGGAGAGGCGCTCATTCTTTCGGGGGTTTACTGCAAGGCTGAAGCATTAGCTCCGGTCCCCACAGTAAACATGTTAACCCTTTGTGAAGGATTACAGCGTGGGACGTGACAGAGCACCAGATAGGTAAGAATAATGTTGCTTTATTATTTTATTTTTATTACAGGAGAGCAAGGGCTTCTCACAGATTACCTGTAAATTAAAAGATGGTCAAAAACTGTGTGTTTATTTCATTAAAATAATTTTTAACATGTGCATGTTTTTTTTTTATTTCATACAATAGGATTAATAATTGAGAGTTGTCTAGTTGATAACTCTCAATTATTAACCAGGCTTAAAGTCACCTTCCAATAGCAAGGTGTCTTTAACCCATTATTAACCCATTAGCCACCGCTACAGGGCAATGGGAATAGATGGGATAAGTGCCAGAAAGGGTGCATCTCATTATAGATGTGCCTTTTCTGGGGTGGCTGGAGGCAGATGTTAGTAACCAGGGGGGGCCAAAATAAATGCAACCTCCCTAGGTTATTATTATCTGCCCCCACTCACTGGCTTTACCTGTCTGGTTGAGAAAATACAGCGGGAGCCCACGCATTTTTTTTCAACGAATTTACACCTTTAATTAACCCCTAGATGTCTGAAATTTTGCAAACATACACTATGTAATTGTTAGTGAAAACCATATATCAAACTACATGAAATGACATGGTTAACTGTATGTAAACCATGTGTCATTTCATGTCGGGTGGTTCTGTAATTTCACAAAAGTCGGCAATTGAATTAGCGGCTATTATACTATGTCGAAGTGTATGAACTATAAATATATATATATGTGTGTCACAATGACATGCATATATATATGTATTCTATGAGTGTACAGTCATGGCCAAAAGTTTTGAGAATGACACAAATATTATATTTTCACATGATCTGCTGCCCTCTGGTTTTTACGTGTGTTTGACAGATGTTTTTATCACAGACAGAAATATAATAATTGCAAACATATGAGTAACAAAAGCTTATATTGACAGTTAGAATGAGTTAATGCAGTAAGTCAATATTTGCAGTGTTGACCCTTCTTCTTCAGGATCTCGGCAATTCTCCCTGGCATGCTCTCAATCAACTTCTGGACCAAATCCTGACTGATAGCAGTCCATTCTTGCACAATCAATGCTTTCATTTTGTCAGAATTTTTAGGTTTTTGTTTGTCCACCCGTCTCTTGATGATTGACCACAAGTTCTCAATGGGATTAAGATCTGGGGAGTTTCCAGGCCATGGACCCAAAATCTCTATGTTTTGTTCCCTGAGTCATTTAGTTATCACCTTTGCTTTATGGCAAGGTGCTCCATCATGCTGGAAAAGGCATTGTTGATCGCCAAACTGCTTTTGGAGGGTTGGGAGAAGTTGCTCTTGGAGGACATTCTGGTACCATTCTTTATTCATGGCTGTATTTTTAGGCAAGACTGTGAGAGAGCCGATTCCCTTGGCTGAGAAGCAACCCCACACATGAATGGTTTCAGGATGCTTAACAGTTGGCATGAGACAAGACTGGTGGTAGCGCTCACCTTGTCTTCTCCGAATTAGGCGTTTTCCTGATGTCCCAAACAATCGAAAAGGGGATTCATCAGAGAAAATAACTTTACCCCAGTCCTCAGCAGTCCACTGCCTGTACCTTTTGCAGAATATCAGTCTGTCCATGATGTTTTTTCTGGAGAGAAGTGGCTTCTTTGCTGCCCTCCTTGAGACCAGGCCTTGCTCCAAGAGTCTCCGCCTCACAGTGCGTGCAGATGCACTCACACCTGCCTGCTGCCATTCCTGAGCAAGCTCTGCACTGCTGGTAGCCCGATCCTGCAGCTGAAACACTTTTAAGAGACGATCCTGGCGCTTGCTGGTCTTTCCTTGGCGCCCTGAAGCCTTTTTGGCAACAATGGAACCTCTCTCCTTGAAGTTCTTGATGATGCGATAGTTTGTTGACTGAAGTGCAATCTTTCTAGCTGCAATACTCTTCCCTGTTAGGCCATTTTTGTGCATTGCAATGATGACTGCACGTGTTTCTTTAGAGATAACCATGGTTAACAGAAGAGAAACAATGATGCCAAGCACCAGCCTCCTTTTAAAGTGTCCAGTGGTGTCATTCTTACTTAATCATGACAGATTGATCTCCAGCCATGTCCTCATCAACACCCACACCTGTGTTAATGGAGCAATCACTGAAAAGAGGTTAGCTGGTCCTTTTAAGGCAGGGCTGCAATGATGTTGAAATGTGTTTTGGGGGATAAAGTTCATTTTCTAGCCAAATATTGACTTTGCAAGTAATTGCTGTTAAGCTGATCACTCTTTATAACATTCTGGAGTATATGCAAATTGCCATTAGAAAAAGTGAAGCAGTAGACTTTGTAAAAATTAATATTTGTGTCATTCTCAAAACTTTTGGCCATGACGGTATATCTAGTGTTTTGTGAGCTGTCAGTGTGATTTTACAGTATTGACTATGTATAGCATTAATAATGCTATACATAGTCAATACTGTAAAATCACATTGACATCTCACAAAACACTAGATATACACACATAAATACATATATATATATATACAGTACAGACCAAAAGTTTGGACATACCTTCTCATTCAAAGATTTTTCTGTATTTTAATGACTATGAAAATTGTAGAATCACACTGAAGGCATGAAAACTATGAATTAACACATGTGGAATTATACATTACACTTTACAAAAAAGTGTGAAACAACTGAAAATATGTCTTATATTCTAGGTTCTTCAAAGTAGTCACCTTTTGCTTTGATTACTGGTTTGCACACAGAAAAGGTGAACGGCTGGACTCTACATGCCTGGTTCCCACCGTGAAGCATGGAGGAGGTGGTGTGATGTTGTGGGGATGCTTTGCTGGTGACACTGTTGGGGATTTATTCAAAATTGAAGCAGTGAGTGGTCCAGCTCACCCCAAACCATCTCGATTGGGTTCAGGTCTGGTGACTGTGGAGGCCAAGTCATCTGGCGTAGCACCCCAATACTCTCCTACTTGGTCAAATAGCCCTTACACAGTCTGGAAGTGTGTTTGGGGTCATTGTCCTGTTGAAAAATAAATGATGGTCCAACTAAACGCAAACCAAATGGAATAGCATGCTGCTGCAAGATGCTGTAGTAGCCATTCTGGTTCACTATGCCTTCAGTTTTGAATAAATCCCCAACAGTGTCACCAGCAAAGCACCCCCACACCATCACACCTCCTCCTCCATGCTTCACGGTGGGAACCAGGCATGTAGAATCCATCCGATCACCTTTTCTGCGTGCAAAGCAGTAATCAAAGCAAAAGGTGGCTACTTTGAAGAACCTAGAATATATGACATATTTTCAGTTGTTTCACACTTTTTTCGTAAAGTGTAATGTATAATTCCACATGTATTAATTCATAGTTTTGATGCCTTCAGTGTGATTCTACAATTTTCATAGTCATGAAAATACAGAAAAATCATTGAATGAGAAGGTGTGTCCAAACTTTTGGTCTTTACTGTATATATATGTCATTGTGACACATATATATATATATATATTATATATATATATATATATTTATAGTTCATAAACTGTAAACCATGTGTCATTTCATGTCGGTTGGTTCTGTAATTTCACAAAAGCCGGCAATTAATTAGCGGCTATTATACTATGTAGAAGTGTATGAACTATAAAATATATATATATATGTGTGTCAAAATGACATGTATATATATATATGTATTCTATGTGTGTATATCTAGTGTTTTGTGAGATGTCAGTGTGATTTTACAGTATTGACTATGTATAGCAATATTAATGCTATACATAGTCAATACTGTAAAATCACACTGACAGCTCACAAAACACTAGATATACACACATAGAATACATATATATATACATGTCATTGTGACACACACATATATAATATATATATATATATATATATATGTATATATTTATAGTTCATACACTTCTACATAGTATAATAGCCACTAATTCAATTGGCGGCTTTTGTGAAATTACAGAATCAACCGACATGAAATGACACATGGTTTACATACAGTTAACCATGTCATTTCATGTAGTTTGATCTATGGTTTTCACTAACAATTACATGAGTGTATGTGTGCAAAATTTCATACATGTAAGGGTTAATTAAAGGTGTAAATTTGTTGAAAAAAAATGCGTAGGCTCCCGCCCTATTTTCTGAACCAGACAGACAAAGCCAGCGAGTGGGGGCAGATAATATTAGCCTAGGGAGGGTGCATTTATTCAGTGCCCCCCCTGGCTACTAACATCTGCCCCCAGCCACCCCAGAAAAGGCAAATCTATAATTAGATGCACCCTTTCTGGCACTTACCCCGTCTATTCCCATTGCCCTGTAGCGGTGGCTAATGGGTTAATAATGGGTTAAAGCCACCTTGCTATTGGAAGGTGACTTTAAGCCAGGTTAATAATGGAGAGTTGTCAATTAGACAACTATCGATTATTAATCCTATTGTATTAAATGGTTAAAAAAATGCACACACATTAATTAAAAATGATTTTAATGAAATAAATACACATAGTTTTTGACCACATTTTATTTTACTGGTACTCCATCCGAATCCCTTGTTCTCCTGTAATAAAAATAAAATAATAAAGCAACATTATTCTTACCTATCTGGTGTTCAGTCAGGTCCCCCGATGTAATCCTTCTGAGGGGTTAACATTTACTGCAGGGACCGCAGGTAATGCTTCAGCCTTGCAGTAAACCCCCGAATGAATCATCTCTTCTCCCAGCTGACAGGAGAGGAAGTGATTAGTGTGGGAAGCTTAATTGATTGCTTCCCACTTTCAATTCAGGTCAGCCGGGGACACCGCACAGCATCACTGACGTCATAGGGAATCCCGGCTGACCTGAAGTGAACTGATTAACAAAAATAGGGGATCCCCTCGAAAAAAAAAAATGGCGTGGGGTCCCCCTATTTTTGTTAACCAGCCAGATGAAGCAGACTCTAGGCCTGGATTTAAGGCTGTTAAGGATCCAATATCCATGAACCTTGCAAGCCTTTATATACCAGGCCACAGCAGCTGCTTATCTGGTTGGTTAACAAAAATAGGGGATCCCTCGAAAAAAAAATGGCGTGGTCCTCCTATGTTTGTTAACCAGCCAAGTAAAAAGCAGACTGCTGCGGCCTGGTATAAAAGACGTCAAGGCCCATGGATTTTGGCCTCCAACAACCTAAAATACCAGCCTGCAGCAGCCCCAAATTGTCGCATTCCAAAGATGCGCCAATTGTGTCACTTTACCCAGCTCTTCCCACTGCCTGTACGGTGGCAAGTTGGGTATAAGGGTTAACGTCACCTTTGATTGAACGGTGACAATAAGCCGATTAATAATGGAGAGGCGTCATAAGACACCGATCCATTATTAATCATAAAGTTTGAAAATGTTTAAAAATAAACTACAGCCAGAATAAAGTCTTTAATGAAATAATACACACACAGTTTTTATATTTTTTATTGCACTCTCATTCCTGCGACGCATCGATCTCCTGTAAAAAACAAAATTAACAAACCAACACAATACTCCCTGTCCGACGTAGTCCAAAATAACGAGTGTCCACGACAAGTCCAGCTGCTACTTCTGGATCCAGGCTTAGCCTGACATCCAGACACAGCAGAGCTGCTTACCGGAGGAGATTCCCGGCAGTCCGTCGAATGGATTTCTCTCAGGCCAGCATCTCTCGAGAGTACAGCTGCTGAGATATCCCAGTCCTCCACGGCTTATCGCGAGAAGTGTCCGTGAGAAATCCTTCAACGTCCCGTGACCGCCGGAAATCTCCTCCGGTAATCAGCTCTGCTGTGTCTGGATGTCAGGCTGAGCCTGGCATCCAGATGTAGCAGAGCTGGACTCGTCGTGGGACACTCGTTATTTTGGACTACGTCGGACAGGGAGTATTTGTGTTGGTTTGTTATTTTTGTTTTTTTACAGGAGATCGATGGCGTCGCAGGAATGAGAGTGCAATAAAAAATATATAAAACTGTGTTGTGTATTATTTCATTAAAAGACTTTATTCTGGCTGTGTATTTTTTTTAAACATTTTCAAACTTTATGATTAATAATGGATCGGTGTCGTATTGACGCCTCTCAATTATTAACCGGGCTTATTGTCACCGTTCAATCAAAGGTGACATTAACCCCTTATTACCCCACTTGCCACCGCTACAGGGCAAGTGGGAAGAGCCGGGTAAAGTGCAACAATTGGCGCATCTTTGGATGTGCTAATTGTGGGGCTGCTGCAGGCTGGTATTTTTAGGCTGTTGAGAGCCAAAATCCATGGGCCTTGACAGTCTTTTAATACAAGGCCGCAGCAGTCTGCTTTTTACTTGGCTGGTTAACAAAAATAGGAGGACCCCACGCCATTTTTTTTTTCGAGGGGATCCCCTATTTTTGTTAACCAACGAAGATAGGCAGACTGCTGTAGCCTGGTATTATAAGGCTTGCAAGGTTCATGTATATTGGATCCTTAACAGCCTTAAATACCAGGCCTCAGTAGTCTGCTTCATCTGGCTGGTCTACAAAAATAGGGGACCCCACGCCATTTTTTTTTTCGAGGGGATCCCCTATTTTTGTTAATCAGTTCACTTCAGGTCAGCCGGGATTCCCTCTGACGTCACTGATGCTGTGCGGTGTCCCTGGCTGACCTGAACTGATTAGCCTGGGAAGCAATCAATTAAGCTTCCCAGCTAATCACTTCCTCTCCTATCAGCCGGGAGAGGCGCTCATTCTTTCGGGGTTTACTGCGAGGCTGAAGCATTAGCTCCGGTCCCCACAGTAAACATGTTAACCCTTTGTGAAGGATTACAGCGTGGGACGTGACAGAGCACCGGATAGGTAAGAATAATGTTGCTTTATTATTTTATTTTTATTACAGGAGAGCAAGGGTTTCGCACAGATTACCTGTAAATTAAAAGATGGTCAAAAACTGTGTGTTTATTTCATTAAAATAATTTTTAACGTGTGCATGTTTTTTTTTTATTTAATACAATAGGATTAATAATTGCGAGTTGTCTAGTTGATACCTCTCAATTATTAACAGGCTTAAAGTCACCTTCCAATAGCAAGGTGTCTTTAACCCATTATTAACCCATTAGCCACCGCTACAGGGCAATGGGAATAGATGGGATAAGTGCCAGAAAGGGCGCATCTCATTATAGATGTGCATTTTCTGGGGTGGCTGGAGGCAGATGTTAGTAACCAGGGGGGCCAAAATAAATGCACCCTCCCTAGGTTATTATTATCTGCCCCCACTCACTGGCTTTACCTGTCTGGTTGAGAAAATACATCGGGAGCCCACGCATTTTTTTTCAACGAATTTACACCTTTAATTAACCCCTAGATGTCTGAAATTTTGCAAACATACACTCATGTAATTGTTAGTGAAAACCATATATCAACTACATGAAATGACATGGTTAACTGTATGTAAACCATGTGTCATTTCATGTCGGGTGGTTCTGTAATTTCACAAAAGTCGGCAATTGAATTAGCGGCTATTATACTATGTCGAAGTGTATGAACTATAAATATATATATGTGTCACAATGATATGTATATATATATATATGTATTCTATGTGTATATATCTAGTGTTTTGTGAGCTGTCAGTGTGATTTTACAGTATTGACTATGTATAGCATTAATAATGCTATACATAGTCAATCTGAAAATCACACTGAAGCTCACAAAACACTATATAAATACACATAGAATGACATGTTTATACATGTCATTGTGCATATATATTTATAATTTATAAGTTCATACACTTGCTATATACAGTAAGTGTATGAACTATAAATATATATATATGTGTCACAATGACATGTATATATATATATATGTATTCTATGTGTATATATCTAGTGTTTTGTGAGCTGTCAGTGTGATTTTACAGTATTGACTATGTATAGCATTAATAATGCTATACATAGTCAATACTGTAAAATCACACTGACAGCTCACAAAACACTAGATATATACACATAGAATACATATATATACATGTCATTGTGACACATATATATATATATATTTATAGTTCATACACTTCTACATAGTATAATTGCCGCTAATTCAATTGCCGGCTTTTGTGAAATTACTGACCCGACATGAAATGACATATGGTTTACATACAGTTAACCATGTTATTTTATGTAGTTTGATATATGGTTTTCAATAACAATTACATGAGTGTATGTGTGCAAAATTTCAGACATCTAGGGGTTAATAAAAGGTGTAAATTCGTTGTAAAAAAATGCGTGGGCTCCCGCCCTATTTTCTCAACCAGACAGACAAAGCCAGTGAGTGGGGTCAGATAATAATAGCCCAGAGAGGGACCATTATTTTTGGGCCCCCCCCTGGCTACTAACATCTGCCCCCAGACACCCCAGAAAAGGCAAATCTATAATTAGATGCGCCCTTTCTGGCACTTAGCCCGTCTATTCCCATTGCCCTGTAGCGGTGGCGAATGGGTTAATAATGGGTTAAAGCCACCTTGCTATTGAAAGGTGACTTTAAGCCAGGTTAATAATTGAGAGCTGTCAATTAGACAACTATCAATTATTAATCCTATTGTATGAAATAAAAATAAAACACACACACTTTAATTAAAAATCATTTTAATGAAATTATCACAGTTTTTGACCATCTTTTATTTTACTGCCATTCCTTGCGAAGCCCTTGCTCTCCTGTAATAAAAATAAAATAATAAAGCAACATTATTCTTACCTATTCGGTGTTCAGTAAGTCCCCCGATGTAATCCTTCTGAAAGGGTTAACGTTTACTGCATAGACGTAGCTAATGCTGCCAGCCTTGCAGTAAACCCCCGAATGAATCATCTCTTCTCCCAGCTGACAGGAGAGGAAGTGATTAGTGTGGGAAGCTTATTTGATTGCTTCCCACTTTCACTTCAGGTCAGCTGGGGACACCGCACAGCATCAGTGACGTCAGAGGGAGTCCCGGCTGACCTGAAGTGAAAGTGGGAAGCAATCAATTAAGCTTCCCACACTAATGACTTCATCTCCTGTCGGCCGGGAGAGGAGCTCATTCATTCGGGGGCTTACAGCTGAGCAGCAAGCATTAGCTGCCTGCTTGGCTGTAAGCGAGTTAACCCTTTGTGAAGGATTACAGCGTGGGACCTGACAGAGCGGTGGATAGGTAAGAATAATGTTGTTTTATTATTTTTTCTTTATTACAGGAGAGCAAGGGCTTCGCACGGATTACCAGTTAAATAAAAGATGGTCAAAAATGTGTGTTTATTTCATTAAAATTATTTATTATTAATGTGTGTGTGTGTTTTTTTATTTCCTTCAATAGGATTAATAATTGAGAGTTGTCTAATTGACAACTCTCAATTATTAACCTGGCTTAAAGTCACCTTTCAATAGCAAGGTGGCTTTAACCCAATTATTAACCCATTCGCCACCGCTACAGGGCAATGGGAATAGACGGGCAAAGTGCCAGAAAGGGCGCATCTAATTATAGATTTTCCTTTTCTGGGGTGGCTGGGGGCAGATGTTAGTAGCCAGGGGGGCACTAAATAAATGCACACTCCCTCGACTATTATTATCTGCCCCCACTCGCTGGCTTTGTCTGTCTGGTTCAGAAAATAGCGCGGGAGCCCATGCATTTTTTTTCAACGAATTTACACCTTTAATTAACCCCTACATGTATGAAATTTTGCACACATACACTCATGCAATTGTTAGTGAAAACCATAGATCAAACTACATGAAATGACATGGTTAACTGTATGTAAACCATGTGTCATTTCATGTCGGGTGGTTCTGTAATTTCACAAAAGCTGGCAATTGAATTAGCGGCTATTTTTACTATGTAGAAGTGTATGAACTATAAATATATGTATATATATATGTCACAATGACATGTATATATATATACACAGTTATATGAAAAAGTTTGGGCACCCCTATTAATCTTAAGCTTAATGTTTTATAAAAATTGGTGTTTTTGCAACAGCTATTTAAGTTTGATATATCTAATAACTATTGGACACAGTAATGTTTCTGCCTTGAAATGAGGTTTATTGTACTAACAGAAAGTGTGCAATCTGCATCCAAACAAAATTTGACAGGTGCATAAGTATGGGCACCTCACCAGAAAAGTGACATTAATATTTAGTAGATCCTCCTTTTGCAAAAATAACAGCCTCTATTCACTTCCTGTAGCTTTAATGAGTTCCTGGATCCTGGATGAAGTTATTTTTGACCATTCCTCTTTACAAAACAATTCCAGTTCAGTTAAGTTTGATGGTCGCCGAGCATGGACAGCCCTCTTCAAATGATCCACAGATGTTCAATGATATGCAGGTCTGGGGACTGGGATGGCCATTCCAGAACATTGTAATTGTTCCTCTGCATGAATGCCTGAGTAGATTTGGAGCGGTGTTTTGGATCATTGTCTTGCTGAAAGATCCATCCCCTGCGTAACTTCAACTTTGTCACTGATTATTGAACAATATTGTCAAGAATCTGCTGATACTGAGTGGAATCCATGCGTCCCTCAACTTTAACAAGATTCCCGGTGGCGGCATTAGTCACACAGCCCCAAAGCATGATGGAACCTCCACCAAATTTTACTGTGGGTAGCAAGCGTTTTTCTTGGAATGCTGTGTTTTTTTGACGCCATGCATAACGCCTTTTTGTATGACCAAACAACTCAATCTTGGTTTCATCAGTCCACAGGACCTTCTTCCAAAAAGAAATTGGCTTCTCCAAATGTGCTTTTGCATACCTCAGCCGACTCTGTTTGTGGCGTGCTTGCAGAAACGGCTTCTTTCGCATCGCTCTCCCATACAGCTTCTCCTTGTGCAAAGTGCGTTGTATAGTTGACCGATGCACAGTGACACCATCTGCAGCAGTTGATGCTGCAGCTCTCTGGAGGTGGTCTGAGGATTGTCCTTGACTGATCTCACCATTCTTCTTCTCTGCCTTTCTGATGTTTTTCTTGGCCTGCCACTTCTGGCCTTAACAAGAACTGTCCCTGTGTTCTTCCATTTCTTTACTATGTTCCTCACAGTGGAAACTGACAGGTTAAATCTCTGAGACAGCTTTTTGTATCCTTCCCCTGAACAACTATGTTGAATAATCTTTGTTTTCAGATCATTTGACAGTTGTTTTGAGGAGCCCATGATGCCACTCTTCAGAGGAGATTCAAACAGGAGAACAACTTGCAAGTGGCCACTTTAAGTAGCTTTTCTCATGATTGCATACACCTGGCTATGAAGTTCAAAGCTCAATGAGGTTACAAAACCAAAAAAAGTGCTTTAATAAGTCAGTAAAAAGTAGGTAGGAGTATTTAAAACAAGAAAATGATAAGGGTGCCCATACTTATGCACCTGTCAAATTTTGTTTGAATGCAGATTGCACATGTTCTGTTAGTACAATAAACCTCATTTCAAGGCAGAAACATTAATGTGTCCAATAGTTATTAGATATAAACACCAATTTTTATCAAACATTAAGCTTAAGATTAATTGGGGTGCCCAAACTTTTTCATATAACTGTATATGTATTCTATGTGTGTATATCTGGTGTTTACAAGGAAAGAAAGGGTTTATTTTAATTCCGATATTTCTGTCCCATTGACTTACATTGGTTTCCGGTATCGGAATCGGCGATATCCGATACTTTTTGGGTATCGGTCCGATCCAATCCGATCCGATATTTCTTGTTATCGGAAAGTATTGCTCAACACTAGTAATGTGTGTTTTTTACTAAATAATGTTTAGCGTTGCTAATGAGCTGTCATGAGGCTAGCAATGGTCGCCATTTAGGACTCATACATGGTTAAGTTTCACAGCAGAATTTAAAAAAATGTAAAATATGTAAAAATATCTAAGAAAAAATTTTGAAATAGCTACCAATCAAAACCATTGCTTGTGAAAAACAAGCTCTCATAGGGCTTTATTGACAAAAAAATTATGGCTTTTAGAATGTGACATGTTACATAACACACACCGTATTTTGCAGATTATAAGATGCATCGGGTTATAAGACGTGTCCCCAATTTTGAGTAGAAAAATAGGAAAAAAATTTTTTTTTAATAAAATGGTGGTGCTTATAATCTATGCGTCTTATTGCTTACTAGGAGTAGCGGCTGCGGTGAAGCGGGGTCCCAGGTCGCAGCTGGAGGAGGCAATATTGGAGCGTTGCTGCAGGCCACAGGCTGGGATGGGAGTGTGTTCAGAAATGTGGGTCTCCGCTGCAGGTCTCCGGTGCTGTGGGTCTCTGGTTCTGCAGGTCTTCGGTGCTGCGGGGGCTCTGCCGACAACTTGTGAAAGCCCAGAGCCCCCTGCAGTTATGGTACTTGGTTTCCTATGGTTTCCTATGCGGTGGACTACGGGAAGATGGCTGCCGGGGCGGCGCATGCGCAGATGGAGATCTCGGCACCAAGATCTCGGGAGATGAGATCTCAGCGCTGAGATCTCCCCTACAGAGAGGTCTGGGGGGCAGTGAAAATGTTCAAATTGATAGGAAAAGTGCTGAATGGAAGGAGAACCACATGGGAAAGACCCCTGGAAGCATTTCTGACTCCCAGATCATTGCTGAAAACAATGGTGTCACACTTTTACTCCACTTGAAGGACTGACAATAAAACATTCCAAACTGACAAGAAGTTGCATTTTACAAGAAAAGAAATGTTAAGAAACATTTTTTACTGTATAATGACTTATATATGGTAAAATTTAAAAAAGATTTTACAAAAATTATAACATAAGTATACCTAAATTGATTTTTTTTTTATAAAAAAATAGGACATATCAGTTTATTTTATGACTGAAGTAAGAACTGCCAAAAATTAGGGACTCAGAGTGACTCAGATACACCCTTTATTAGACATAAAGGAGTGTCTCATACACATTCTGTTCAAATTGTCGTGTATTGGTACTCCTAGACTCATAAAGGCTATGCACTTTTGAGAGTTATATACCAAGTTAATGTACTCCAGATTACGGAATAGTCTATGGTTGGGCAATATACCGTATATACTCGTGTATAAGTTGACATTTTCAGCACATTTTTTTGTGCTGAAAACGCCCCTCTCGGCTTATAAATGAGTCATTGCCAGCAGGGGAGGGAGGATGGGGAGCAGAAGACATCATACTCACCCTCCTAGCGTCATCGACATCGCTGTATACCAGTCCCTGCATCTCAGTCGGGGCGCCGGCATCTCTCTTCCTATTTTCCTTCCAAGGCTGAACAGTCACGTGGTACCACTCATTAAAGTAATGAATATGGCACGCGTCTCCACTCCCATAGGCGTGGAGCGCATATTCATTACTTTAATGAGCTGTATTATGTGAACGCTGGGCCTTGGAAGGAAGGCAGGAAGAGAAATGCCGTCGCCTGCCCCGGACAGAATGCAGGGACTGAGATGTAGCAGTGCCAGGAGGGTGAATAGGACTGGGGGAGGGTGCGTCATGCGATATTCACCTGTCCCCGTTCCACTGCCACACTGTGCTGTCTTTTGCATCCCCAGCTGTGATGTTTAGGTCAGAGGGCGTGATGATGTGTTTAGTGCATGCCCTCTGCCTGAACAGTCACTTCAGAGAGACAGAAGACACAGCGGCACGCGGCGTGGAACGGGGACAGGTTAATATCGCAAGTGCAGGTGGCCTGAGCCAGCTGCGACACCTGCACCTGGCCCCCATAGCGCGCCGGTGTCTCCGCCTGCTCAGGACACCGGCACCCGGCCACCAGCGACGATAGGTGAGTGAGTCATTCTTTTTTATAATTGCAGCAGCATTATATAAACCTTTATGGAGCATTATATGGGGCATATTTTATTACGAAGCATCTTAGGGGGCCATCAACCTTTATGGAGCATTATAGCAGTATATTTTTTATGGAGCATCTTATGGGGCCATCAACCTTTATAGAGCATTATATGGGGCATATTTTAATATGGAGCATCTTATGGGGCCATCATTAACCTTTATGGAGAATTATATTGGGCATATTTTTCTATGGAGCATCTTATGGGGCCATCATGAACCTTTGTGCAGCATTATATGGGGGCATATTTTAATGTGGAGTGTCTTATGGGGCCATCATTAACCTTTATGGAGCATTATATGAGGCGTATTTTGTATGGAGCATCTTATGGGGCCCATCATGAACTGTATGGGGCTCCTGATTCAATACGGATATTCAAAAACATTTAACCTACTGATATCTCAATTAATTTTACTTTTATTGGTATCTATTTTTATTTTTGAAATTTACCAGTAGCTGCTGCATTTCCCACCCTAGGCTTATACTCAAGTCAATAAGTTTTCCCAGTTTTTTGTGGCAAAATTATGGGCCTCAGCTTATACTCGGGTTGGCTTGTCCTCGAGTATATACAGTAATACCGATAAGGGTATGTGCACTCGTTGAGTAAAATTTATGCACCATCTCCGCATCTCTTGTCAGGAAAAACGCGGCTGCAAAAACAGCTGTGGTGCGTTTTTAGTACTATTTTGCCTGCGTTTTTGATTGATATGACTGAACTTAATAGTGAAAAACGCAGGGCAAAAATGCACAGATAAATGACATGCTGCAGACTATTCTCTGCACCAAATCTGCAAGTAAAAAATACTTAACATGTGAATGACTCTTAAGGTTTCTCAGTCACTTTGCTGGAATCAGGTTTTGTGACAAATCTGCGCAGAAAAAACGTGACAAAAACACACCAAATCTGCAACTTGTCCACACAGCCTAAAATTTTGAACAAGTTTTTTGAGGCTTATATAGCAACCAACTCTACCCAAGAATATGTAAAAGTCTAAGGATGAGCAATATAATATCGATACATTTTTGAACAAGTTTTTTATGCTTATTTACCAACAAAATGTACTCCAGACCACAGAATAGTCTATGAGTGAGCAATATAATAACAATTGTTTAACAATTTTTTCAGAATTATATAGCAAGAAAATCTACCCAAGAATATGTAAAAGTCTATGGATGAGCCATATAATACAGATACATTTTTAAACAAGTTTTTTGAGGGTTATATACCAGTGAAATGTACTCCAGACAGCAGTACAGTGTATGGATGAGCAATGTAATAAAGATAAAATTTTGAACAAGTTTTTTGAGGCTTAAATAGCAACGAAATGTACCCAACAACATGTAATACCCTAGGGCAGTGTTTCTCAACTCCAGTCCTCAAGACCCACGAACAGGTCATGTTTTCAGGATTTCCTTAGTATTGCAAAGGTGATGGAATTAATGCTTGAGCAGGTGATAAAATTATCACCTGTGCAATACTAAGGAAATCCTGAAAACATGACCTGTTGGTGGGTCCTGAGGACTGGAGTTGAGAAACACTGCCCTAGGGAGAAGCAATATAATACCAATAAATTTTGACCAAGGTGTTTGAGGGTTATATATCAACAAAATGTACTCCAGACCACGGAATAGTCTATAAGTGAGAAATATAATACTGATATATTTTTGGGCAAGTTTTTTCAGGTAATATGCCACCGAAATCTACCCAAAAATATGTAAAAGCCTATGGATGAGAAATGTAATACTGATACATTTTTTAAAAAGTTTTTTGAGTGTTATATAACAACGAAGTGTATCCCAGAAGACGGAATATTTTAGGTGTAATAAATAGTGATGAGCATGCTCGGGTGTACTCCGAGTATTTGGGCGTGCTTGGAGATTTAGTTTTTGTTGCTGCAGCTGCATGATTTGCGGCTGCTAGACAGCCTGAGCAGATGTGTGGGATTGCCTATTTGGTAGGAATCCCCACATGCATTTAGGCTGTCTAGCAGTCGCAAATCGTGCAGCTGTGGTGAAAAAACTAAATCTCAGAGCATGCCCAAATACTCGGAGGACACCCGAGCATGCTCAGGAAAACCCGAGCAACGAGTATACTTGCTCATCACCAGTAATAAATTTAACACAGCAAACATTTTTAATGCTTTTTTGGAGTGTTATATAAAAAAATGTACCCTAGAACACGGAATAGTGTTTTGGTGAGAAATGTAACCCAGCTAAATTTTTTCAACACTTTTTGGAAGTGTTATATATATCATAGAAAAGAACCCAAAACCACATAATATGGCTCTATGGCTGAAAAATTTAACCCAGCAAAATTTAACGCTTTTTTCGAGTGTTATATATGACAAAATGTACCCCAGATCATAGAATAGTGTATGGGTAGGAAATGTAAACCAGCAAAATATTTACATGCATTTTTGGAGTGTTATGTATCCAAGAAATGTAACCCAGACCACAGAATAGTGTATGGTCAAGAAATGTAATCAAGCTAAATTTTTTAAGTGTTTAGTGCTGTTATATACCATAAAAATGTGACAGAATGCACCTAATAATCTATGGATGAGTAATCTAATCCAGAAATATTTTTCAATGCTTTTTGTGAGTTTTACTTACCACCGTAATGCATTAACAACCGTGTTAAAGTATATGAAAATATTTAGAACGGAAATATTTTGATGGTGTAGTTGATGTACTTATACAGTCCTAAAGGCTTTGCAGAAAGTGCAAAGCCAGGCAAAAATTATAAGGAGTATCATCCATAGACCCCTGGAAGGTACTAACATTCCACTCAGACAAGATGCTAGTGGTAGGGCAGCACAACACCTCTAAGGCATAGAGAGACAGTACGTGCCAGGTGTCCTGCTTTGAGTCCCAATAGTTGAAAGTCACAGAGAAAGTAGGAAGTATGCTGGTTTGTTGGCCAGGTATTGCTTGGCCATATTTAAAAACTTTTCCCTCCGTGTCAAAAATACCTGGTCATCAGGCCCTTGACGCTGGGTTGGTGTCATGAAATTGGCTTACGCTTTTGACAGTGTACCCTTGCCTCTGCTGTGTCTCTCCCTCACCTCTCCTCTTTGGTTGAGAAAGCTTGCCCCCTGCCGCTAGCTTTGTCTGATGGGAATTTTTTCAACATATTTTCCACAATAGCCTTCTGGTTAGAAGACCTCTTCACCTCAGGAAGAAGAGAAGCAAAGTTGTGTAAGGAGGAAGACCAGGCTGCAAGTACCTGTATTGAGCCGGGTTCACAACTGCTGAGGCTGCATCCCATGTTTCCCGGGGGAAGAAATATGGGACCGGACAGTCGTAGGAAGAGGAGGCGGGTTTAGTCAGGGAACCCAGGCAGAAGCTGAGAGAGAAAGCGCACGAAGCTGCAGAGAGGCCCCCGCTGTCAGCGTGCGAGCAGCAGGGAAGGCAGCGCGCTCCGCACCCAAACCGCTGGTGCCACATAAGGGGGACTGGGTACGTGACATACACTTGCACCCTGATTTGCCAGTTGATACTTGCCGTTCTACGTTGGACCCAGACAGCGCTGCGGCCTTAATTGACCCGGCCGCATCAACTTATGGACTAGGGGCCCAGTAGAAGGTACCGGACACCAACCACTGCCACCAGAAGACAGACCACCGTTACCAGCAGGACCTTCTTAGACAAGCGCCGAGCCAGCTATTGTCGGCGCTACTGACTTTTAAGCAGCATCTACAGTCGGAGGAACTGCTGACACGATAAGTGTACAAAAAAACTGTCGTTACATAGTCCTTTATCCATGCATATCCTTTTCAAATCCAACTGTTTATTCCCTTATATAACTGTTTACCTCCCTTCCTGCGTGGAGTATTCCAATGTTAAGTAAAATTGTTAACTCTTGCTCTGGCTCCTGTCCGTCACTGCATCCCACAACCTGCTTACAGTTGTCCTTGTAGAGTGTGTCTACCAGGGTGACCAAACAGCCCTCTTTTTTGGGCAAGATAAATATAACGGGAGGGTCCTGGGAAAGGCAGCTGTATATAAATTTGGCAATATGTGTCAAGCTCCATACATCAAATACTTCCCTGTTTCCACCATGATGACAACTCTCCACCTCCTCCTCCTCCTCCTCCCTCATTCTCCTCTTTCCTATCCTTAAAACATCCTCGTAGGAGAGATGGGATGAAGGTTGTGTGGCTACTAGCCTGTGTTGTGCTAGCCACCAGCTCCTGTTACCCGTCCTCAGCATCCACCTCCTCAATGTTACCCAATCTGTGCTGAGCTGATGAGATGAGGCTGTGCTGGCTAGAATCTCTCTGTGTTATGTCTTCCTCCATCCACAGCTGGTCTGCATGCAAAGCTTCATGCTTAATTGTGAGCAGCAACTGTTTAAGTAGGCACAGAAATATGATCGCCGCTCACCACTTTTGTTGAGTCCTCAAGGTCTTGCAGAACCGAACAAATGTCAGATATCCACGCCCACTCTTCAGTTGTTATTTGCGGAGGCTGACCAGAAAACTGACTGGTGTGTTGGAGCTGGTACTCAACCACTGGCCTCAGCTGCTCACAAAGCCTTGCCAGCATGTACAGTGTGGAGTTCCAGTGTGTGGTGACAACGAACATCAGTTGGTGAGCTGGCACTTGCATGTAGCATTGTCAGAGTGGTGGTAGTTCTAGCCAACAGGTAGTCAACTAGAATGGCATTCAATGAACAGGGATGCCTCGGCAAGAGTTCAGTTTTTGGAGTTACCAACTTTCAAAAAGTTTTTGAAAGCATCAGTTGTGTTTTGAAGAGGCAAAACACCTGTTCAACTCCAAAATATGGCAAAAGTAAGTAAAACAAAACTACAGTCCATTGGTACTATAATACAGGTGCATCTCACAAAATTAGAATATCATCAAAAAGTTAATTTATTTCAGTTCTTCAATACAGAAAGTGAAACTCTTATATTTATATATAGTCACTACAGAGTGATCTATTTCAAGTGTTTAGTTCTGTTAATTTTGATGATTATGGCTTACAGCCAATAAAAACCCAAAAGTCATTATTTCAGTAAATTAGAATACTTTATAACACCAGCTTGAAAAAATGATTTTAAAATCCAAAATGTTCAGTAAATGCACTTGGTCGGGGGTCCTTTGGCATCAATTACTGCATCAATGTGGCATGGCATGGAGGCGATCAGCCTGTGGCACTGCTGAGGTGTTATGGAAGCCCCGCCTTCAGCTCGTCTTCCTTATTGGGCCTAGTGTCTCTTTAAAAACGTTCCTGCTGAGGAACACCTAACTCATTGATGCAGAAATTCAGGACTGTCGGTGTTCTGTGGAACAGTTGCCAGCCTTCTCCCTCTGGTCACCCCACTGCTCTTTACCATCTGTTTCAGTGCTGCTGGTCTCTCTCCCTCAGAGCTACTCGCAGCTTCCCATGTTGGGTCGGTGACTTCGTTATCCACCACCTTGTCTTCCAACCCCGCATCTTGGTCCTCCTGACTTTGTGATTTAACAACAACAAGACTTAGTGGTAAGTGTGTCTCATCATCATCTTCTTCCTTGGCCAAAATTTGCTGTTCCCCACTGTCATCTTCTTGTGGCATTGGCTGCTCTAAGTTTAGTATGTACTTAAACAGCATGTCCTCCTGTTCCTCTTGGAGCATGCAGGTTGAGAGGAGACAGTCAAGAAATGTTGTAAAGAGCTCCTCGGAGTTTCCTAGTGTGGGATTACTAGTCTTCTGGACTCAACATGGTCGATCAGGGTGAGGATGAAGTGATCCATACTGTAGGCTGGTGAGACTGGACCATGTGTAAGACTGGGTAGTGCTGCCAAGCCTGCTGGAAGCATTATCTGCTATTCAACCTACCACCTGTTCGCACTGCTCTGGCTTCAAAAGTGGTGCACCGTGCCTCCCTGCAAAGTGGGACAGGAAACTATGTAACATGGATGGGCATGTTTCTTGTGCTCCAGCAACAGGTGTAGTCACATCTGCCCCACATCTTTGGCATCTGTGTGCACCATTATCAGCACTTCCATGTCCCCGTTCTTTACCGCATGCCTTACCCATTTTGTAATTGCTAGTTCTCTTGAAAATAAGTTTATTTTTAATAAAGAAAAATTGGTCACCTGCAGCTGTCAAAGCGGTTTTTGGGAGTTTATTACCACAGAAAGAATGCAAAAGTGTATGGATGACAAAAAAATTCAATCTGGAAAAATGTTTCAACACTTTTCTGGAGTGTTATATGTAACAGAAATGAATAATAATGTGTAGGTGAGAAATTTAACCCAGCAAAATTATGAAATGCCTTTTTGAAGACATGTAATCCAGCTAATTTTTAAAACTTTTTTTGAGTGTTAGATATCACAGAAATTTACAACAGAACAAGTGAAACTGCATCGCTGAAAAATTTAAGACTGCAAAATTTTTCCATTTTTTATTCAGTTTTACAGATCACAGGTAATGCCCCCAGACCACAGAATAGTGTATGGATGAGAACTGTAATCCAGCCAATATTTTTGAACTTTTTTTGCAGTGTTAGATAATATCACATAAATTTACCCCAGACCATGGAATAGAGTATGGGTGAGAAATGTAATCCTGCTAATTTTCTAACACTTTCTGGAGTGGAGTGATAGTTATCACAGAAATGTACCACAGAACACGTGAAACTGTATGGCTGATAAATTCAAGTCTGCAAAATTTTTTAACTCTGTTTTGGGTTTTGTAGATCACAGGAAATGTACCCCAGACCACGTAGCACTGCATGAGTGATAAATTTAAGTTTTCAAAAATTTTTAATGCTTTTTTGGAGTGTTGTATATAAAAAAAGTACTCCAGAACACACAATAGTGTATGGGTAAGAAATTCTACCCAGGGAAATTCTTTAACAATTTTTTGGAGTGCTATATAAGACAAAAGAGTAACATAAATCTCATTATACTGGAGAATTACATTTCTGAATTTCCTTAAATTTGGCTGTGGAAACTTCACACTAGACCGCAAGCAGCTTGGATTGTCTGTCTCTCCACTCTTTTGAGATTGATTTTCAAGGTCTACTGTGAAGTATCCGCAATCAATGATGATTTGGGGAGCCATGTCATCTGCTGGTATAGGTCCACTATGTTTTATCAAGACCAAAGTCAGCACAGCCGTCTATCAGGAAATTTTAGTGCACTTCATGCTTCTCTCTCCTGACAAGCTTTTTGGAGATGAAAATGTAACTCTCCAGCAGGACTTGGCACCTGTCCACTCTAATAAAAGTACCAATTCCTGGTTTAAAAACAACAGTATCACTGTGCTTGATTGGCCAGAAAACTCGTCTGACCTTAACCCCATAGATTATGGAGTATTGTCAAGAGGAAGATGAGAGACAATAGACCCAATAAGGCAGATGAGCTGAAGGCGGGGCTTCCATAACACCTCATAATGACTTTTGGGTTTTTATTGGCTGTAAGCCATAATCATCAAAATTAACTAAACACTTGAAATAGATTACTCTGTTTGTAGTGACTCTTTATAATATGAGTTTCACTTTCTGTATTGAAGAACTGAAATAAATTAATTTTTTGATGATATTCTAATTTTGTGAGATGCATCTATATTATAGTACCTATGGACTGTAGATTTGTTTTAATTACTTTTGCCATATTTTGGAGTCGAACAGGTGTTTTGCCTCTGCAAAACACAACTGATGCTCACAAAAACTTTTTGAAAGATGGTAACTTCAAAAATTTAACTCTTGCCGAGGCATCCCTGTTCATTAAAAGCCATTCTAGTTGACTACCTGTTGAAGCTACTTGAGAGAATGCCAAGGGGGTATAAAACTGTCATTAGAGTAAAAGGGGGATAATTTGAGGAATCCAAGGTTTAACACATTATCTGGTTTGTTTCACACATGTTTCTCTACTCCTTGTTTCCATATTTGTTACATTGTGGTTTTGCTGCCTTCAGTCTGAATTTACTATGTGCACATTCCATAAAAAAACAAGAAAAAACATTGCATGAATAGGTGTGTCCAATCTTTTGACTGGTACTGTAGAGTATATTCTCTCTGTGCTATCTGCCAAGAAACACAGAATTATTTTATTGCATTATGCAAGACCTCCATCAAGAACTATATATGTGTTTACCAAAAATGCTTAAAATTTATGGCAATTTTTACAGGCTTTTTGGACAAATACTGCTGTGTGAACAGGCCTTTAGAGGTATGTCTTACTTTCCCACTATTCTGTGATATGTGCTTATATCTAAGCATCAATAATCATTTATTAGCAGAGCATTTCTAACCATATTTATAAAAATGAACATAAATAGGGATCAGTGGTCTCTTAATATTCTTAAATTCATTTACATTATTGTGACAATGTCCCTTTAAGGTGATTTGCCTAATCAGCATGGAGTTGTCACTTTTTAGTCACATTTTTGTAATATTTTTCTTGTTTGTAAAATAATTATTACAAAGTCAATAAAATGTGACAAATATTTTTCCCCTAGAAATAAGAAGAAATATAGTGTCATTATGTTCCGATGTAGTAAGTGCTGCTTGAACAAGCTGTGCCTGCTGTCATCTCTGGGGCATTGCAAGAAAAGTGTTTCGCTATAATTAGAAAGTGACACAGTTCCAGAATTGACTCTAGTTAAAACACAAAAATATACATCCCTAGCTATACACTAAGGCATAATTCACACACACTTTTTCTTTATTTTTATTACTGAATACTAGCATAAAAGCATGAATTTAAATACATTTTAATAGCTTTTTTACAAACATTTTTGGTAACAGTTTTTATTTTGTTTCATTTTTCTGTAATTTGAGAAACTTATAGGAAAAATGTTAGAAAAGCAATGTTTTCTAAAGTGTGCTGTGTTTTCAAAAGTCTCTTTCACAGTAAAATGTGTCAAATTTATTTAGAGCTACACACCTAGGTTTATCATGGGCATTTTGGGTGCCACAGACTGAAATAGATTTTAACTATATTTAATGCTAATTTCTGGTAATCTGTTACAGCTTTCTGGCAGCAGGTGGTACTGCACTCTCCCACTGAGAAAAGAGGCAAGAGTGTTATGTTTCGGTAGCTGAGGAGAGATTGCAAAAATAGCCAAAAAGGCAATACACCAGAGAGGCTGGAAACTATTGGATTGCAGGACCCTAAACTAACCGCCACACTAGAAGTAGCCGTGGAGCGTACCTACGGTGATCCTAGACGCCTCATCACAGCCGGAGAGATAGCTACACCTAAAGGCAGGAAGATGAATGCTATCTGCCCCGTAGTAGAATCCCCAAAGAAATAGGAAGCCCCCAAACATGTAATGGCAGTTAGACCAGAAGAAAATACGAACACAGACAGAAAATAGAATGAGCAAATGCTGGGGCCCAATCTGTCTAGATAGAAAAGAATAGGAAATAATTCTGACTGCAACCCAAAAAAAACCCTGACAAAAATACCAACACGTCTGATTAACAAAAAACCTGAGATCACACGATCTCTACCACCTAAATCAGATCTCTGGTGTAACACACAGCAATTCAGCAAATAAAAGGTGACATAGGGACAGAGCAAAAGTGCAATAACAAACTGAGCACAATTGCAGAGCCAGGCCCCAAACGGGGACAGGCTGAAGTCTACTGCTAAGCAGCAAACCAGCAAGAAAATCCAACCAGAGGAAAAAAACAGGAAATCACCTATCTGAATGAGAGCAGGAATGCAAGCTGAGCTCCAAGCAAGACGTGGAAGAACAATTGATTACCGGCAAGGCTGAAGGGAGTTTAGGTCACTTATATCAGACCATTCAGAGCCAGCTGAAGGCCATTTAGCAATTAGTTCATTACCCTCAGCAACCACCGGAGGGACCCCCAGCTCAGAAGTCGCCTCCAGAGTATTGACAACACAAGAGGGCATCAGAGAAAGGGCAAAAATTCTTAAATGATTGGACAAATAAGGCAGAGTAAACGCTCACTTCTAAAATTCATTGATCAAATGGTTCAGCACAAAAAAAAAATTTGGAGCATGTTATATTTGAAGTATAGAGGTGAGGTTATGTTCATATGTCCAGTAATGATCTATTAGAATGGATCCTACAGCAATCCATTGGCAAAAAAGTTGTGCAAACACAACTTTCTTAGTCTGGTTTTAAAAAAACTGATCTCTGCTGGATCTTTTTTTTAACATTGAATCTAATGGAAATGGATCTTTTAATTAGCCATTAGTTTTCTTCAATTTGTAACAGATCCAGTAAGCCAGAATGAATCCTTTATAAGTTAATGAAAAACAGATGACCAATTAATGGATCTGTTTTCCATAGAATTAAATGTTAAAAAACAGATCAGTTTTTTAAAGATGGACTAAAAAGTTGTGTTTGCTCCAGCACACTATGTGTTGAGAGGGGTTAATTGGCCATTTTAAGGGCTGGGATTTTGTGGACAACTATAGAGCAAGTATGTAATGTAATAAACCAGTGAAGGTCTTAAAGAGACAGTGTTCCTGTGTCTACCTCCGTGTACAGTTGAGTGAGTCGATTTACCACAGGTATGGGATACGTTCCAAAAACACATATAGCTGCTGTGGGCAAACCGCATGTCCTGGGTGTCCTGGGTGAAGGCGGCCATAAGCCAGATGACCTGATTAAGCATCTTGTGAAAGCACAGCAGAGGCAGTTCGTGGGAGGCTGGCAGCCCATTCCCCAAGTCGAGGTGACGACACATACGTCCAGAAGGCAGTAGGGCGAGTGATGCAAAAAATGACCTCGGACATGATGTGGAAGCTTTTTTGCGTTTGAAAGGATTGCAGAGTGGGAGAGGCTGCTGCTGAAGCAGTGGGAGGAGGTACTGCTCCCCTATCTGACTGGCAACCCCAGATGGCTCATTATGGCCTGGCTTTACAAGATGCCTGGGAATATGGCAAATTAAAAACTGAGATATTGGCATGCTCATGCTCAGGGGTGACTATGTCTGTTCAAACACAAAGGGTCCACCACTAGACGTATTGTGGTGATAAACCCCCTTGCTTCCAAATGTTCAATTTGCTGAATCTGGTACAGAAGTGGTTGCAGCCGGAGTCCTCCGCCCCAGCCCAGATGGTAGCACAAGTCGTAATGGATTTATACACTCCCTTCCTAGGCCGGTGCAGACCTGGGTTGCCCAGGGGACTCCCAAAATGCGGACGACCTGGTGGGACTAGTGGAAAGGTACGAAGTGGTCGAAAGGTCCCTAATGAAGCCAGGTGATGTGGCATCTCCATACTGGCGTACCCAGAGAGAGCCAGAATCCCAAAAGAGAGGTAGTAGAGCCATCAATGGGGGGGAGTCCGAGGTCCCAAGGGGTCACTGAAGGGTATCCAAAGGCCGCTGGTAAAGACTTGCTCTGCTGGAGATGTCACGGTCCTGGACATATAGCCGTGCATTGTCCTATGTCCTACGAACAGATGGACTGTAGCGCGAGTTAGGGGCCACAGTCATGTTCCATGACAATAAATGGGAGTTTGATGACCCTGATAAGGGCCACACTCCCCCACCAGTTGATCCCCGGAAAAACTGTCATCGTCTGTTGTTTTCAGAGACTCCAAGGACTACCCTTTTGCCAGAGTGACTATAAAAACTAACTGTGGAGCTGAGTCGCAGGAGGATGGGGTGGTTAAGGACCTGTTAAGGATGTGCTACACTCAGTGATAACAGTGTGGGAACTTAGCCTGCTCTGGAACTTATGGCAGAAGGCCAGGGTACCAAGTGATTCAGACAGGAGCCAGTTCAACCCTGATGATTCCCCATCGCAGGCAGAGGTGGATGAGTTCCCCCTGTGTGTCCTTGCTGATGACGCAGACGAGATGGTGACCAATGAGGCCGAGATTCCTGAGTTGGTGGTTTCTGGGGGGAATTTTGGGACTGCTCAAATGCAGGATCTTATGTTGAAAAGTGCATTTGACATTGTGACTGTGATAAATGGGGTTCCTCAAGAGCCGGGTTTCCATATTTCACTTTCAATGAAGAGCTGCTTTATCGGGTCACTAAACCAACCAGGGAAGTGATAGAGCATTTGTTGGTACCTATAGGTGTAGGGTATTACATCTGGCCCATTCTCATGTCTTGGGTGGGCAACTAGGAGCAGACAAAACTCAAGAGCGGGCCCTTCAGAGGTTCTACTGGCCTCACAAAGACATTGTTAAATCCTGCTCTACCTGTCAACTAATTGCTTCCATATCCCACTTCTGCAGTCCCCTTTACAGCGGTTCCATTTCACTGGATTGCCATAGACCTTGTTGGGCATTTGGTTAAGTCACCAATACATCCTGGTGCTGATGGACTATGCAACACGGTATCCCAAAGTGATACCACTGAGAAATTCCTCCGCCAGGAGTATAGCTCGAGAGCTAGTCCATATTTTCTCCGTATGGTCCTGCCAATGAGATCCTGACGGACCAAGGAACTTCTTTTATGTCCAAAGTGATAAGGGAGTTATGTAAGACTCTCCAGATTACCGATCTCCGCATGTCGGTGTACCATCTGCAGGAGGATGGCCTGGTGGAGAGATTCAACAAGACCTTGAAATCTATGCTTAAAAAGGTCGTGGAGAACAATAGCGGAGACTGGGATTACCTATTACAGTACCTATTGTTCTCCATTAGAGAAGTCCCACAGGACTCTTTACATGGTTCTCCCCATTCAAACTGCTACATGGACGGCACCCTCGGGGACTAATGGGCATTGCAAAGGAGACCTGGGAAGCAGATGAAACACCCCACATTGAACATGTAGTCCAGATGCAGTACAGGATCGCGAGGGTGATTATGAGGGAGAGCCTCTGTCTAGCACAAGAGGCACAGGCAAGGATCTATAACAGGTCGATGAGACTGAAACAGTTTAGCCCTAAAGACCGGGTGTTGGCATTGATCCCTATGTTGGAACTTAAGTTCCTGGCCAAGTGGCAAGGGCCATACGAGGTAGTCGAAAAATTGTGTGACGTCAACTGCAAAGTCCATCAACTAGGGAGAAGAAAGCCATACCATTTATAACACAATAACCTGTTCAAACCATGGCAAGACCAGGTACCAGTGGAAGCTACGTGCCTGGGGGCCAATCCTGAAGCTAGGGTCAAGGATGTCAGAGTGGCACCTGTCCAGAAGCAACAGTGCCAAAAGTTGCTTCAGGAGAGCCAGGATCTGTTTTCTGAGTTGCCAGAATGTATGCAGGTTGTGACGGAACTAACAAAAGGGAACTAGCAAATTCTCCTGTCCTCGAGTGCTAAGGAGAAGACGACCTTCTGTATACCTGATGGGTGTTGTCAATACACCAGGATGCCATTCAGTCTGCAGGGAGCACCAGCTACCTTTCAGAGGGCCATGGACCAGATCCTAGCGAGCAGGTTTTTTTTTTTAACAAACTGCAACTGAGGGACAAGGTTTTACGAAACTGGAAAACCCCTTTAGTAATGCCTCATGTGCTTCATCAAAAGTAATAATGGCGCCTAGACTCCCAGTCCACATTGTTCCCTTTGAGAGCTCCCACATACAGTGTAATAGCCCCTTTCATTGTAAAAAAGTCACTAGTAAAATACTGGAAGTGAGATATGTGTCACTGAGGACGTTAGCCTCAGTTATATGAACCCAGAAGTATACTCTAGCATGTTAAGTGCTGAGAGTGATTAATTGTCCAGAGTAGGGCTAAGTTTTAATTAAGAGCTGAAGAGCAGCTGGGAGACTGTTCATCATATCTCCACCCCAGTGTGTGGTTCACAAGGTAAATGTGAAGCCTTTGGATTCATTCAGTGTTTGGTATGTCTGGAGATGAGATATCCAGAGCTGTGCTCATGTTAAAGAGAGCTGAACATTGTTTTTTTTTCTTGAGCGGGTACACCCTGCAGCCACACAGACTGTACTGTATATTTTGTTTTTACGTTAAGCCAGTAGGTCCCTGTATGTTTTGCCAAATGTTGGACTGGTTTAAGCAGCATGTTTTTTAATAAACCAGTGGAAAACTTAAATGGAAAGCATCCCTGTGACCACCTCTATGAGCAGCTGAGTGAGGCGATCTACCACAACATACATACATACACTCATTTGACCCCAGATAATGGTGAGTCCATGAGTCCACCAACACAGTCAGCATCTTAGCACAGATGGAATGACATGGTAACATCATCTCATCAAAGCATACACATGACATCAGATGTCCTGTGTGTGTCCCTGCAGTTCAGTAGGATGCAGAGTTATAGAACAGAGATAGGTGTGGCAGGGAGACCATGGCTCCCTTCTCTACCGCCAAGCTTAACTGTATCGGCATGCTATGTGCTCTGATAAATATAAGAATGGGGGTTGGTCTGGGTGGGTCTCGCCATGTGAGTGGGCCTCTTTTTACTGCTCCGGTAACTGCTACTGTGCACATGGCAAGGCTGCATTAATTGTGCTTAGCTGTTACACAGTCTCAACTATTATTATAAAACCATATAAACACCACAGATAAATAATTTAGGCATTTGTATTAATCTAGCATAACTGAACATCTATTTTACAAATTTTAAACATAGGGTCACTATTAGAGATAAGAGAACCTTTTAAGGTTCGGTTTGGCTAGGATCAGTGAACTTCCCGATGTTTGCCGCACATAACCGAGACCCAATTCAATTCAATAGGAGGCAAAACCAAACACATAAAGAACACTTCCAGGTGGGCCATAAAGCTGCCAAAACAGCTCAAATTAGGGGCAGACACCAGGAAAAGTGTCATCAATTGACCCAGAGTACAAATAGTATAATTGCGCAGCATGGATGCATGGGACAGGGCCTGGGACAGGACTTGGATCAGCATTTCTAGCTTAACACCTTTCTTACATCTAATGTACTATCCCGTCCATGTGCCCTGGGACTTAATTCCCATGGACGGGATAGTACGTCATCATCAATCAGCCGCCCTCACGGGGGGATTGCGACTGATCGCGGCCGGATGTCAGCTGATTCTCACACCCAATGCATGCGTTTTTACAGTGGGTTTTGCGCGTTTTTTGCGTGGATTTTACTCGTTTTTACCGCGATTTTTCCTGAACTTTCTAGCTCAATAATGTAGCGGGGAAAATGCTAGTTTTCCGCGAAATTAATAAACATGCTGCTTTTTTTTCCGCGATGTGTTTGTTTTGCGGAAAAAAAACGCACCATGAGCACAAAAATTGCAGAATTCATTCTAAATAATAGGATGCTTCATTCATGCGTTTGCCACGAAAAACGTGAAAAAAACGCAAATAATCCTGAACGTGTGCGCTTAACCTAAAAGTAAGAATTTAATAAAAAAAGTTTTATAAATAACTGTAAAAATATTTTTAAAAATAATAACAAATAATAAAAAAAATCAATATTTATTCCATCAATAAAAAATATTTGAATTAAAAAAAAATCTAAACAATAACAGTTCACATATTTGGTATCGCTGCGTCCGTAACGACCCGCCATATAAAACTGTCCCACTAGTTAACCCCTTTAGTGAACACCATTAAAGAAAAAAGGCAAAAAAAATGCTTTATCATCATACAGCCGAACAAAAAGTGGAATAACACACGATCAAAAAGACGGATATAAATAAACTTGGTACCGCTGAAAAAGTAATCTTGTCACACAATAAACAAGCCACCCTATAGCTACATCACCGGACAAATAAAAAAATTATACCTCTTAGAATAAAGCGATGCAAAAATAATTATTTTCTATAAAAAATAGTTTTTATTGTATAAAAGCGCCAAAATATAAAAAATGATATAAATGAGGTATCACTGTCATCATACTGACCCGAAGAATAAAACTGCTATATCAATTTTACCACACATGGAACGGTATAAACGCTCCACCCGCCAAAAAATTCAAGAATTGCTGTTTTTTTGTTCATTCTGCTTCACAAAAATCGGAATAAACAGCGATCAAAAAATGTCATGTGCCCGAAAATGATAGCAATGAAAACGTCAACTCATCCCACAAAAAACAAGACCTCACTTGACTCCGTGGGCCAAAATATGAAAAAATTATAACTCTCAAAATGTGGTGATGCAAAAACTATTTTTTGTAATAGAAAGCGTCTTTTAGTTTGTGACAGCTGCTAAATGTAAAAACCCGCTATAGAAACCTGCTATAAATAGTAAATCAAAGCCTCCTTTATAACCCCTTTAGTTAGGGAAAAATAATAAAATAAAAAAATGTATTCATTTCAATTTTCCCTTTAGGGTTAGGGTTGGGGTTGGTGTCAGGATTTGGGTTAGGGTTAGGGCTAAAGTTAGGGTTAGGGTTGGGGCTAAAGTTAGGGTTAGAGTTGGGGCTAAAGTTAGGGTTAGGGTTGGGGCTAGAGTTAGGGTTACAGTTCAGTTACAGTTGGGATTAGGGTTAGGGTTGGGATTAGGGTTAGCGGTGTATTAGGGTTTTTTTGTGGTTAGGGTTATGGTCAGGGTTGGGATTAGGGTTAGGGGTATGTTGGGGTTAGGGCTGGAGTTAGAATTGGGGGGTTTCCACTGTTTAGGCACATCAGAGGCTCTCCAAACGCGACATGGTGTCTGGTCTCAATTCCAGCCAATTTTGCATTGAAAAGTCAAACGGCACTCCTTCCCTTCCGAGCTCTGCCATGCGCCCAAACAGTGGTTTACCTGCATATATGGGGTATCATCGTACTCAGGACAAATTTTACAACCACTTTTGGGTCCAATTTCTCCTGTTACCCTTGGTAAAATAAATAAATTGGATCTGAAGTAAATTTTTTTAAACATTTCAAAAATTCCTGTGAAGCACCTGAAGTGTTAATAAACTTCTTGAATGTGGTTTTGAGCACCTTGAGAGGTGTACTTTTTAGAATGGTGTCACTCTTGGGTATTTTCTATCATATAGACCCCTGAAAGTGACTTCAAATGTAATGTGGTCCCTAAAAAAAATGATGTTATAAAAATGAGAAATCGCTGGTCAACTTTTACCCCTTATAACTTCCTAGCAAAAAAAATTTGGTTCAAAAATTGTGCTGATGTAAAGTAGACATGATGGAAATGTAACTTATTAAGTATTTTGTGTGACATATTTCTCTGTTTTAAGGGCATGAAAATTAAAAGTTGGAAAATTGCGCCCATATTTACATTTTTTTTTCCGCAAATAAACGCAAGTTATATCAAAGAAATTTTAGCACTATCATGAAGTACAATATGTCATGAGACAACAGTGTCAGAATCACTGGGATCCATGTAAGTGTTCCAGAGTTATTACCTCACAAATTGACAGTGGTCAGAATTGTAAAAATTGGCCTGGTCATTAACATGCAAACCACCCTTGGGGGTAAAGGGGTTAGACATTGATCAGTTACAGGTGGATAAGTGACAGATGTATAAGCAAAAAAATGTAGAAATGAACAGATCACCTGGTCGAGTCAATGATTCCTAAGGTCCAAGCCTAGCACAGACCTTGGCTGAGAAGTCGGATTATGAACAGGAGAAGGTGGTGGTGGATCCAGCGATAAAGCTAAGTTCCTTTTTGTAATAAAATATAGCTTTTATTGAGCCATTTTAAAAGAAGGCTTACACAAAACTGTGGTCCACTAGATGTATTGCAGGCACATTGACAGCACAATACACAAAAATACAGCATTAAAACCAAAGCATTTTGACTTGCGTCTTAATCAAGTGACAGATGTAGGTCTGGTGTTCTGAGAGCCCTGCTAAATTCAGGCAACACACATGAAGGAGACTTAACTTGGAGTCCAAATATTTTCAAAAATTATGAACAGGCATAGTAAGAGTGGTATCAATTGACCTACAGTTTAAATTTTATAATGGCCCAGCAGTCAGTCATGGGCCACGCATGAGACAGGGTCTGAGCCAGCATTTACAGCTTTGAATTTAAGCAAAAATTAAGAGATGGGTGAGGACAGGTGTAAGCCTAATGTGCTGGGAGCCCTGAAACCTCATGCAACAGGTCAAACTGCTTTTCTGCCCAGCCAGTCAGTAGGAGAACAATGAAGAAATACATCAGGATAAGACTTTGCCCACAAAGAACAACCTTGTAAGCCCCCAGAGTCCTCCTGAATGAAGAAAGAAAAATGTTGTGAAGAAGAATCAGAGAGTTGTGGTTATGGGGGATTCCCTGTTGAGAGGAACAGAGGCCGCTATCTGCAGACCGGTTATAACCTCAAGAGAAATGTGCTGTCTTCCAGGTGCAAAAATTAAAGATGTGTCTGACAGGATATCAGGACTCTTCAGACCTAAAGATTAGTGATGAGCCACCCCCGTAGTGTTCGAGTTCGGTTCAGTTCGCCGAACAGCCGTGTGTTCGACAAACAGTTCATCGAACTGTTCGTCGAACACCGTTAAAACCAATGGCAGGCAAACAAAAACACATAGAAACACATAGAAAACACATAGAAAACACTTCAAATGTGTCCAAAAGCTGACAAATTGCTCAGAAGACACAACTAACACATGGAAAAGTGACAAGTACATATAGTCAAGCGAAAAAAAAGAGGTGGAGGAATAAAAGGAGGGGGAGACACAGATATAGGCATGTCATGCCCTTCTAAAACCAAAAAAGTGCCAAGCCGACACGGCCAGTCCGTTCCTGCCCTTGCGACCTGCGTGTCGCCGGGTTTGTGCCAGAGCTGCGGTGGACCCTGACGGCCAGCCCCCCTCTCCCAATACTGGTGCCTGTCCGCTGGTGGGTCGAGCGAGCCCCCCTGCGGTGGAGGCAGGTCTAATCTTTTTTATTTAAATTGTCTCTCTAATTTGAATGAGTACACTTTAAATCCTTTTACAAGGATCTATTGGAGGGCAAGTCTCATGCCAGCAGCTGTGGTAATTCCAGCTCCAGTAGTGTCCAGTAAAGCTGCTGCAGTTAAAAAGCTTTCATAAGGATCGAGCTTGGCGGTCCACCGCAAGGTGTCCTACCGCCAGTCACAGCCCCTGTGCCTTGGGGTGCCTCCCAGATGCTCTTCACTGAGTGTCCCGGGGGCCCGAAGCATTTCCTTTGAAAAAATTAAGTGTCCAAACGACAGGTGGTGTAGCTTGCTTAACAGCTGGCATAATCCGCTGACTAGCAGACACTGCTACTAGGCCCAAAATTATTGTCTGGGCTAGATGCAGTTAAAAATTTGTAATTAGATCTACAGCCGGTGGCTACTCCGCTGACTAGCAGACACTCAAACTTTGGAGCAGACCTCTGATTCCCAGGCTGTAGTATGAGTAAACAGCTCTTCACACTCAACCATGTGTGTTACCCCAAGCCATAGTGTATGTAGTTTCTTAAGGTGAAAAGGGGGGTGGGGAAAGACCCAACCCACCTGTAATTGACGATGCCAACGTCACGTAAAACGCAGCAAGGGGACTCCAAAAAGAGTCTCCATTTTTTCCAAAAATTTGGGGCACAGACACCACTTAAATAGCATCAATTGCCCCAGAGTTGCTTAAAACGGTTAGTGAGGTGATTTTAACAAATCTTCAAGCTTTTACTCTCCCCTGGATGACACAGGGGTAGAAAAGTCCTTGCGGATCCGTGATTTGTTCATCTTCATGAACGTGAGTCTGTCTACATTGTCAGTGGACAGCCGCGTGCGCTTATCTGTCAGCACACCACCAGCAGCACTGAACACACGTTCAGAGAGAACAAAAATTATTATTAATTTGAAAGCTGGTGGAACTTAGTATAGATGGCCTAATAGAATGAGTACCACACACTGCTACTGGTCCATAATTATTGTCCAGGCAAGATGCAGCTAAAAATTATTATTAATTTGAAAGCTGGTGGAGCTTAGTATAGATGGCCTAGTAGAATGAGTACCACACACTGCTACATGCCCAAAGTTATTTTCCAGGCAAGAGGCAGCTAAAAATTCGTACTAATTTGAAAGCTGGTGGAGCTTTTTATAGATGGCCTAATAGAATGAGTACCACACACTGATACATTCCCAAAATTATTGTCCAGGCAAGATGCAGCTAAAAATTATTATTAATTTGAAAGCTGGTGGAGCTTAGTATAGATGGCCTAATGGAATGAGTACTACACACTGCTACAGGCCTAAAGTTATTTTCAGGCAAGATGCAGCTAAAAATTATTATTAATTTGAAAGCTGGTGGAGCTTAGTATAGATGGCCTAATACAATGGGTACCACACACTGCTACAGGGCCAAAATTATTTTCCGGCCTAGATGCAGCTAAAAATTATTAGTAATTTGAAAGCTTAAAACGGTTGGTGATGTGATTTTACCAAATCCTCAAGCTTTTACTCTCCCCAGGATGACACAGGGGTAGAAAAGTCCTTGCGGATCCATGATTTGTTCATCTTTATGAACGTGAGTCTGTCTACATTCTCAGTGGACAGCCGCGTGCGCTTATCTGTCAGCACACCACCAGCAGCGCTGAACACACGTTCAGAAAGAACGCTGGCTGCGGGGCATGACAAGATCTCCAAGGCGTGAGTGGCGAGCTCCGGCCATTTTTCCAGATTGGAAGCCCAAAAAGAGCAAGGGTCCAGTGACACAGTCATGGCTTCGATGTTCAGTTGGAGATACTCCTGTACCATCGTCTCTAGGCGTTGACTATGTGTCTGAATTCTTGTCTCCTGTGGCCTTGCAAAGGATGGGCTAAAAAAGTGGTGAAAGGATTCTGCAAAATTGCTGTGAACACCAGCAGATACTGTGTTTCTGTTACGGTTTGAGTGATGAAGACTCGACAGTCCCACGGTTGGCAATTAGAACTGTGAGATTCACTACGTGCACCACTGGTGTTTTGTGGAAAAGCACATGTAAGATTCTGCAACAGTCTCTGCTGATACTCCTGCATGCGTGAATCCCTTTCTATGGCAGGAATTATTTCGGCAAATTTACTTTTGTACCGTGGATATAACAGTGTGGCTACCCAGTAGTCAGGATTATTTAGAATTCTGACAATTCGAGGGTCATGTTGCAGGTAGTGCAGCAAGAAGGCACTCATGTGTCTTGCGCATCCAGGAGCACCAAGTCCCTGTTGTGTTGGTGGCGAGGTACGAATCATGCTTCCTTCCTCTGCCCTCTCCCCCAACCTCGCACAACAGAAATGTGATCAAGGTCTCCCTCATCTGATGAGTCTTCCATGCCCATCGCCAGTTCGTCCTCCACTTCTTCCTGGGCTCTTGCACCTTCCTCACTAGTTTGGCTGGTACCATACGCCCTGGTTAATCCCTCTCCCACATCCTCCCATGCCTGCTGCCTTGTGCTGCTGACCGTCTGGACCTTGCAGATGTTAGCCCTTTCGCATACAACTCCTCCTCCTCTACTTCGTCCATCTCCTCTTGTCCCACCACCTGACTCCAAATTCTGTTTAACATGTGCTCCAGCATGTAAATCACCGGAATAGTCATGCTGATAATGGCATCGTCAGCACTAAACATCTTCGTGGCCATTTCAAAACTGTGCAGAAGGGTGCATAGGTCCCTGATCTGAGACCACTCCTCCAGCGTGATTTGCCCCACCTCTGGATCTCGTTGGCCCAGGCTATAACTCAGAATGTATTGCACCAGGGCTTGTTGGTGCTGCCACAGTCGCTGCAACATGTGCAGAGTTGAATTCCACCGTGTTGGCACATCGCATTTTAGCCGGTGAAGTGGCAGGCCCAAAGACTTCTGTAGAGATGTAAGTCGCTGAGCTGCGGGATGCGAACGGCGGAAGTGAGCACACAGCGACCGTGCCCTCTGCAGAAGGCCATGCAGTCCGGGATAGTTGGCTAAAAAGTGCTGGACAACCAGGTTCAACACGTGAGCTGTTGTGAATGGACTTGAAATGAGTTCTGAGCAGAGGCTCCCTCTGGTGGTTACAAGCGGTACTGTACTGTCCAGTGAAGATTGTGAGGAGTGGGAATCAGGTGTTACTGACTGGTCTTATATAAGGGAGTCGCCTTCCCATCAGGGTTGCCGGTGATCAATTGTTCTGGTCTCAATCCTTGAGTCCTGTTTCCTTTGTAGCCTGCTGTGTCGTGTCTGCATCTCCTGCTAACAGATAAGACATTTTCTTCTTTTTGTTTTTGTGCTTGATTTTTGCATTTTGTCCTGCACTTCTGTGGGGGCCTTCAGGGTCCCCTCCGGGGGCTTTTGCCCTCTCAGTTTAGTTCAGCCACTGATGTTTGTACTTTTGCTTTTTCCAGTTTTTTCAGTGGCTGCTGTTTTGATTTTGTTATACCAGAGAACTAATTTAGGTGGTAGAGGTCGTGTGATCTCAGGTGATTTTGAAATTAGTAAGTTGGTGCTTTTCAGGGTTTTTTGGGATTGCAGTAAGTGCCCTTCCTATCCTTTTCTATTTAGGTAGTTTGGGCCCCACGTTTGCTCATACTATTTTCTGTCTGTGTCAGTATTTCATCTTGTCTAACCGCCATTACATGTTTGTGGGCTTTCTATGTTCTTTGGGGATCTGCTCCGGGGCAGATAGCTTTCCTCTTTCTATCTTTAGGTGTAGTTAGTTTCTCAGGCTGTGACGAGGCGTCTAGGACCAACGTAGGAACGCTCCACGGCTGCCTCTAGTTGTGGTGGTTAGTCAGGGTACTGCAATCTCATAGATTCCAACTTCTCTGGTGTATTGCCTTTTTTACCTGCACTCCTCAGCTACCGAAACATAACAGTATCACACGGCCTAAAAATTGAAATTTATGGTACTCACCAGAAGGGAACGCAGCGCAAGCTCAGGTTCAAATTGTCAACTCTCATAAACTGCCCAGGCGATCCTCAGGATTGGGCTTTTTCCCAGACACCTGGGGATCCTGTTTTGATAGTTGATGCATTTTTCAGGCTTGAGGTTATTGTACGATGCCTAATGTCCTGATCAAGCTGAAAAAGCCTTGTTGGCATTAAAATCAGGGTCATTGAGACGCGAGTTATATTCAGAGATCGTAGGTGGGCAGTCCAGACCAAGTGGATGACGACGCTTGGCGGCCTTTTCGGAAGGGTCTGTCACATAATGTAAAGTGCTTAGTGGATTCTCTGTCCCCTCTGTCCAATGTTCTATGTCATTAGCGATTCAATTGACAGAGTTTGCGTGAGCGGAAATATGCGTGGAATGGTGTTGCCTTGTGAACCTGCTTCTGAACCCATGCAGTGTGATAGAGTGGTGTCTGGGGCACAGCGTCATGAGTTTCGAAAGCGCAATGGGTTATGTTTCTACTGTGGTGATGCCTCTCATGCTATTTCAGTCTGCCCTAAGCGGGGAAGACGTTTTGCACGCTCAGTTGTCTTGGGTAGTGTTCAGACTAAGTTTTTATTAACTGTCACTCTGATATGCTCTCTGTCCTCATTTTCTGCTCAGGCTTTTGTTGATTCTGGAGCAGCTATTAACCTGATGGATTATGATTTTGCTAAACGTTGTGGTTTTCCCTTGATACCCCTACAGAAGTCTATTCCCCTACTGGGGATCGATTCTACCCCTTTGGCTGAGAATAAACCTCAGTTCTCTACTCAGGTGATAATGAGGGTTGAACCTGATCATCAGGAGTGCTGTAAATTTTTGGTTCTGTATAATCTGCATGATATTATCGTACTGGGCTTCCCTTGGTTGCAGTCTCATAATCCTGTTTTGGATTGGAAATCTGTGTCTGTAACCAGTTGGGGCTGCCAATGTGTTAATACCAACACTCCTGTTTTTTCTGCCTCCCCCCAGGCTCAGGATGTTCCTGACTTTTTGATTGATTTTTCTGATGTGTTTAGCGAAAGTAAATCTGCATCCTTGCCTCCCCATAGGAGCTATGACTGCGCTATTGAATTAGTGCCTAGTAGTAAATTCCCTAAAGGTCGCCTTTTTAACTTGTCTGTACCTGAACATGACGCTATGCGGTCTTATATCAAGGAATCATTGGAGAAGGGTCATATCAGACAATCCTCTTCACCCTTAGGTGCCGGTTTTTTCTTTGTGGCCAAAAAGGATGGTTCATTAAGGCCGTGTATTGATTATCGTCTTTTGAACAACATTACTGTAAAATATCAATACCCGTTACCTTTGATTTCTGACCTGTTTTCCAGGGTGAAAAACGCTACTTGGTTTACCAAGCTTGACCTCAGGGGGGCATATAACCTTATTCGCATTAAGCACGGGGATGAATGGAAGACGGCATTCAATACCCCTGAGGGGCATTTTGAGTACCTTGTGATGCCCTTTGGGCTCACTAATGCTCCTTCTGTCTTCCAGTCCTTCATGAATGACATTTTCAGGGATTTTGTGGATAAATTTCTGATTGTTTATTTGGATGATATCTTGATTTTTTTCTAATGACTGGGACTCTCATGTGAAACATGTTCGAACTGTATTCCAGATTTTGAGAGAGAATGCTCTGTATGTGAAGGGATCAAAGTGTCTTTTTGGCGTACAGAGGATCTCATTTCTGGGATTCATTTTGTCCCCATCTGTTATTGAAATGGACCCGGTCAAGGTTCAGGCCATCTGTGATTGGGTCCAACCTACTTCATTAAAGGCTCTTCAAAGATTTTTGGGTTTTGCCAATTTTTATCGTAAATTTATTGGTAATTTCTCGGTTATTGTTAAACCATTGACTGATTTGACCAGAAAGGGTTCTGATGTGGTGAATTGGCCTCCTGAGGCAGTCTCTGCATTTCAGGAACTTAAGCAGAGATTCACTTCTGCTCCTGTTCTACGGCAGCCTGATGTTTCTCTGCCATTTCAGGTGGAGGTTGATGCCTCTGAAATTGGGGCAGGTGCCGTTTTGTCCCAAAAAGATCCAGAGACCTCTAAAAGTAACCCTTGTGCCTTTTTCTCTCGAAAATTTTCTCCTACTGAACGTAATTATGACGTGGGTAATCGGGAGTTACTGGCTATGAAGTGGGCTTTTGAAGAGTGGAGACATTGGCTGGAGGGGGCCAAACATCAGGTGGTGGTCCTCACGGACCATAAGAATCTGGTTTATCTGGAATCTGCCAAGCGACTCAATCCTAGACAGGCCAGGTGGGCCTTGTTTTTCACATGTTTTAATTTTGTGGTTTCCTTTCTTCCTGGCACTAAGAATGTTAAGGCGGATGCCCTCTCGAGGAGTTTCCTTGCGGACTCTCCTGAGTTATCTGATCCTTCTGTTATTTTGAAAGAGGGTGTAGTTCTTTCCGCCATCTCACCCAATTTGAGACTTGCTCTGGAGGGGTGTCAGGAGGATAGGCCCGAGCGCTGCCCTGTTGGAAAATTGTTTGTCCCGGACCAGTGGAAAAAGAGTGTGATGTCTGAGATTCATTGTTCCGCGTTGGCTGGGCATCCCGGAATTTTTGGTACCAGAGACTTGGTTAGTCGGTCCTTTTGGTGGCCTACCTTGTCTCGTGATGTCAGGGAATTTGTGCAGTCCTGCGGGACTTGCTCTCGCTCCAAGACTTGCTCTCGCTCTAGTGGTTTGTTGATGCCATTGCCTGTGCCCAAGAGACCATGGACCCATATCTCTATGGATTTCATTTCCGACCTCCCTGTTTCTCAGAGAATGACCGTCATCTGGGTGATTTGTGATAGGTTTTCCAAGATGATACATCTTGTGCCATTACCTAAGTTGCCTTCCTCCTCTGAATTGGTGCCTTTGTTCCTTCAGCACGTGGTTCGTTTACACGGCATTCCTGAGAACATTGTGTCTGACAGAGGAGTCCAGTTTGTTTCCAGATTTTGGAGGACTTTTTGTTCTAAAATTGGTGTTCAATTGTCTTTCTCCTCGGCGTTTCATCCTCAGACCAATGGTCAAACTGAGAGAACAAACCAGACATTGGAGACTTATCTAAGATGCTTTGTGTCTGCTGATCAGGATGACTGGGTCTCTTTTTTGCCTTTGGCTGAGTTTGCTCTTAATAATAGGGCTAGCTCTGCCACTTTGATGTCTCCATTTTTCTGTAATTCTGGGTTTCACCCTCAATTTTCTTCAGGACAGACGGAGGCTTCTGTCTGTCCAGGTGTTGACTCTGTTGTGGAGCGTATGCAACAGATTTGGGACCAGGTAGTGGAGAGGTTGTCCCTCTCTCAGGAGAGGGCCCAGCGGTTTGCTAACCGGCATAGGACTGATGGTCCTCGGTTTAAAGTGGGGGACTTGGTCTGGTTGTCCTCAAGAAATATTCATATGAGAGTGGCATCTCCTAAATTTAAGCCTAGGTTCATTGGACCTTATAAGATCATGGAGATTCTTAATCCTGTTTCTTTTAGTTTGCTTCTTCCAGGGACATTTAAGATCCCTAACGTGTTCCACAAGTCCTTGTTGAAGAGGTTTGTTGAGCCAGTGGTTCCTACTGCTTTGCCTCCTGACCCTGTTCTGGTTGAGGGCAATATGGAGTTTGTGGTTGAGAAAATATTGAATTCTCGTTTTTCTAGACGGAAACTCCAGTATTTGGTTAAGTGGAGAGGTTATGGTCAGGAAGACAATTCTTGGGTGTTTGCTTCGGACATCCATGCTAGGAGACTCATCCGTGCGTATCATAGAACTCATCCTGACCGACCTGGTTGCTCAAGTGAGGGTTCGGTGACCCCTCCTAAAGGGGGGGTACTGTTGTGAATGGACTTGAAATGAGTTCTGAGCAGAGGCTCCCTCTGGTGGTTACAAGCGGTACTGGACTGTCCAGTGAAGATTGTGAGGAGTGGGAATCAGGTGTTACTGACTGGTCTTATATAAGGGAGTCGCCTTCCCATCAGGGTTGCCGGTGATCAATTGTTCTGGTCTCAATCCTTGAGTCCTGTTTCCTTTGTAGCCTGCTGTGTCGTGTCTGCATCTCCTGCTAACAGATAAGACATTTTCTTCTTTTTGTTTTTGTGCTTGATTTTTGCATTTTGTCCTGCACTTCTGTGGGGGCCTTCAGGGTCCCCTCCGGGGGCTTTTGCCCTCTCAGTTTAGTTCAGCCACTGATGTTTGTACTTTTGCTTTTTCCAGTTTTTTCAGTGGCTGCTGTTTTGATTTTGTTACACCAGAGAACTAATTTAGGTGGTAGAGGTCGTGTGATCTCAGGTGATTTTGAAATTAGTAGAGTTGGTGCTTTTCAGGGTTTTCTGGGATTGCAGTAAGTACCCTTCCTATCCTTTTCTATTTAGTTAGTTTGGGCCCCAGCGTTTGCTCATACTATTTTCTTTCTGTGTCAGTATTTCATCTTGTCTAACCGCCATTACATGTTTGGGGGCTTTCTATTATCTTTGGGGTTCTGCTCCGGGGCAGATAGCTTTCCTATTTCTATCTTTAGGTGTAGTTAGTTTCTCAGGCTGTGACGAGGCGTCTAGGACCAACGTAGGAACGCTCCACGGCTGCCTCTAGTTGTGGTGGTTAGTCAGGGTACTGCAATCTCATAGATTCTAACTTCTCTGGTGTATTGCCTTTTTTACCTGCACTCCTCAGCTACCGAAACATAACAGTGAGCCATACAAGGCACGTGTGTGACATTGCCCCACCGAAGGGCCCACCCAGGTTTGCGGCATTGTTTCACACGGCCTTCCCTGGTTGCAAGTCCAGTGGAGACAACCATTCATGAAACTGGTTCTCCAGAGCTGACCACAACTCCTCAGCTGTGTGACTCACATTTCCCAGACATTTCAGCGTAAAAACCGCCTGATTACGTTGAGCCCTTCTGCCAGCATAGCAAGGAGGTGTGCTGCAGGATCCCTTCTGGCAAGTTAAAAAGCCCGTGGCATGACCAGACAGTATTTGGGTGCAGGTGGAGGACCGAGATGAGGTTGAGGAGGCAGAAGCAGTGGAGGTACTTCAAGATAAAGAGGATTGACGCACAACTCGTGGGGACGGCAAGACTTGGACAGCAGCCCCTTGTCCTGCTGTCACCATAGTTACCCAGTGCCCAGTCAGCAACATGTAACGCCCCTGTCCATGCCTACTTGTCCAAGTGTCTGTGGTGAAATGCACCCTGTCACACACTAAGTTTCTCAAAAAAGCGGTGATGTTGTGTGCGACATGCTGGTGGAGCGCAGGCACACCTTTCTTTGAGAAGTAGTGCCGACTGGGCATCTGGTACTGGGGCACTGCGACGGACTTAAGGTCTCGAAAATCCTCTGTGTCCACAAGGCGGAAAGGCAGCATTTCTGTAGCCAAGAGCTTGCAGATGGTGAAATTCAACCTCTTAGCTTTCTCATGGCTAGGAGGAAATGGTCTTTTACTTGTCCACATCTGAGGGACCGAGGGCTGGCTGTTGTGCGTAGACGGGGTTGAGTAGGGTGTCCCCGGACAACTGACTATCAGTGAGGAAGATGCAGGCGCAAAACTTAGGTTGCCTTGATCCAAAGGTGGTGCTCTCGATGTCGGAGAGCGCTCAACACCAGCTGGTGTTTCCACTTCCAAATGAACTGATGATGACCTGCCAATCAGACTGGCTATTGCGGGTAAAGAGGTGCCTGATCTGAGTCTCAAAACAGGTCTGACTGCTGTCCCCCAGTTACAGAGGATGAAGATGCCACGGTCACAGATGCACAAGATGGGGCAGATGGTGGTTGGGCCAGCCCGCTAGGCCGCATTGTAGCACACTGAGCTTGCCACTGCAACTTATGCTTCATATCCATGTGACGGTTCATGCATGAAGTACTTAACCCCTTACTGCCATCGGACGTACTATCCCGTCCATGGTACCTGGGCCCGTATGACAATGGACGGATAGTACGTCTCGTGCGATCGGACGCGTCCCGGGGGAGCGCAGCGATCGCGCCGGGTGTCAGCTGATTATCACAGCTGACACCCATGACTGTGTGTCAGGAACGGTCACGGACCGCTCCCGGCACATTAACCCCTTGCACACCGCGATCAAACATGATCGCGGTGTACTGGGGGCACAGGGGAGGATCGCGCAGGGTGGGGGCTCCCTGCGCGCCCCCCTGAGACCCTCAGAGCAGCGCGATGTGATCGCGCTGTTCTGAGGGCTTCCTCCCTCCCAGGACCCGGATCCAAGATGGCGCCTGGGTCCTGGAGGGAGGCGGCTACCTCAGTGCCTGCCGAGAGCAGGCACTGAGAAGCCTGCTGCACTGCCTGAGCGATCGCTGGTGTGACAGTGTGCTGTGCACACTGTCACACCAGCGATCTGATAAAATACAGTGATGTCCCACCCTGGGACAAAGTAAAAAAGTTAAAAAAATAAAAATAAACATGTTTTAAAAAAAAATCCAAAATAAATAAAAAAAAAATATATATATTCCCCAATAAATTCACTTCTTCCTGCAAATAAAAAAAACAAAGCAATAAAAGTACACATATTTGGTATCGCTGCGTCCGTAACGACCCCCCCTATAAAATTATCCCACTAGTTAACCCCTTTAGTGAACCCCTTAAAAAAAAAAAAAAAACGAAGCAAAAAATCAATGCTTTATCATCATACCGCCGAACAAAAAGTGGAATAACACGCTATCAAAAAGACCGATATAAAAAACATGGTACTGCTGAAAACGTCATCTTGTCCCGCAAAAAACGAGCCATCATACAGCATCATCAGCAAAAAATAAAAAAGTTATAGCTCGCAGAATAAAGCGATGCAAAAATAATTATTTTTTATATAAAATTGTTTTTATTCTATAAAAGCGCCAAAACATGAAAAAATGATATAAATGAGATATCGCCATAATCGTACTACCCGAAGAATAAAACTGCTTTATCAATTTTACCACACGCGGAACGGTATAAACGCCTCCCCCAAAAGAAATTCATGAATTGCTGATTTTTGTTCATTCTAACCTCACAAAAATCGAAATAAAAAGCGATCAAAAAACGTCACGTGCTCAAAAATGGTACCAATAAAAACGTCAACTCGTCCCGCAAAAAATAAGACCTCACATGACTCTGTGGGCCAAAATATGCAAAAATTATAGCTCTCAAATGTGATGATGCAAAAACTATTTTTGCAATAAAAAGCGTCTTTTAGCGTGACAGCTGCCAATCATAAAAACCCGCTATAAATAGTAAATCAAACCCCCTTTATCACCCCCTTAGTAAGGGAAAAATAATAAAATTAAAAAAAAGTATTTATTTCCATTTTCCCATTAGGGTTAGGGTTAGGGTTGCGGCTAAAGTTAGGGTTAGGGTTGGCGCTAAAGTTAGGACTAGGGTTAGGGTTGGGATTAGGGGTGTGTTAGGGTTCGGTTTGTGGTTAGGGTTGGGACTAGGGTTAGGGGTGTGTTGGGGTTAGGGTTGGAGTTAGAATTGGGGGGTTTCCGCTGTTTAGGCACATCAGGGGCTCTCCAAATGTGACTTGGCATCTGATCTCAATTCCAGCCAATTCTGCGTTGAAAAAGTCAAACGGTGCTCCTTCACTTCTCAGCTCTGCCATGCGTCCAAACAGTAGTTTATCCCCACATATGGGGTATCAGCGTACTCTGGACCCCAAGAGTTATTGTGCAATTTGTCCTATTTCTTCTGTTACCCTTGGGAAAATAAAAAACTGGGGGCGAAAATATAATTTTTGTACAAAAAAAAATATTTTTTTGTTTTTACGGCTGTACATTATAAACTTCTGTGAAGCACTTGGGGCTTCATAGCGCTCACCACACATCTAGATAAGTTCCTTGTGGGGTCTATTTTCCAAAATGGGGTCACTTGTTGGGGATTTCCACTGTTTAGGCGCATCAGGGGCTCTCCAAATGCGACATGACGCCCCAGACCATTCCATCAAAGTCTGCAATCCAAAACGTCACTACTTCCCTTCCGAGCCCCATCGTGTACCCATACAGTAGTTTTCTCCCACATATTGGATATCAGCGTACTCAGGACAAATTGGACAACAACTTTTGGGTCCAATTTCTCCTGTTACCCTTGTAAAAATAAAATATTGGGGCAGAAAAATCATTTTTGCAAAAAAAAAAAGATTTTTTATTTTTACGGCTGTGCGTTATAAACTTCTGTGAAGCACTTCGGGGTTCAAAGTGCTCACCACACATCTAGATAAGTTCCTTGTGGGGTCTATTTGCCAAAATGGGGTCACTTGTGGGGGGTTTCCACTGTATAGGTGCATCAGGGGCTCTCCAAATGTGACATGACGCCCCCAAACCATTCCATCAAAGTCTGCAATCCAAAACGTCACTACTTCCCTTCCGAGCCTGACGTGCGCCCATACAGTAGTTTTCTCCCACATATTGGGTATCAGCGTACTCAGGACAAATTGGACAACAACTTTTGGGTTCCAATTTCTTCTGTTACCCTTGTGAAAATAAAATATTGGGGGCGAAAAAATCATTTTTGTAAAAAAAAAAAGATTTTTTATTTTACGGCTGTACGTTATAAACTTTAGTGAAACACCTGGGGGTTCAAAGTTCTCAGCACACATCTAGATAAGTTCCTTGAGGGGTCTAATTTCCAAAATGGTGTCATTTATGGGGGTTTCCACTGTTTAGGCAGATCAGGAGCTCTCCAAACACGACATGGCGTCCAGCCAATTCTGCGTTGAAAAAGTCAGACGGCGCTCCTTCCCTTCCAAACTCTGCCATGCTCACCACACATCTAGATAAGTTCCTTGTGGGGTCTATTTGCCAAAATGGGGTCACTTGTGGGGGGTTTCCACTGTATAGGTGCATCAGGGGCTCTCCAAATGTGACATGACGCCCCCAGACCATTCCATCAAAGTCTGCAATCCAAAACGTCACTACTTCCCTTCCGAGCCCTGACGTGCGCCAATACAGTAGTTTTCTCCCACATATGGGGTATCAGCGCACTCAGGACAAATTGCACAATAACTTTTGGAGTCTTGTTACCCTTGGAAAAATAAAAATTGGGGTGAAAAGATCATTTTTGTGGAAAAAATATGATTTTTAAATTTTACGGCTCTACGTTATAAACTTGTGTGAAGCACTTGGGGGTTCAAATTGCTCACCAAAGATCTAGAAAAGTTCCTTAGGGGGTCTAGTCTCTCAAATGGGGTCATTTGTGGGGGGTTTCCACTGTTTAGGCACATCAGGGGCTCTCCAAATGCAACATGGCATCCAATCTCAATTCCAGCCAATTTTGGTTGGAAAAAGTCAAATGGTGCTCCTTCCATTCCGAGCTCTGCCGTGCGCCCAAACAGTGGTTCCCCCCACATATGGGGTATCAGCGTACTCAGGACAAATTGGACAACAACTTATGTGGTCCAATTTCTCCTGTTACCCTTGGGAAAATAAAAAATTAGTGACTAAAATATAATTTTTGTGGGAAAAAAATAGGATTTTTTATTTTCATGCCCGGGCATTATAAACTTGTGTGAAGCACTTGTGGGTTCAAAGTGCTCACCAAAGATCTAGATAAGTTCCTTAGGGGGTCTAGTTTCCAAAATGGGGTCACTTGTGGGGGGTTTCCACTGTTTAGGCTCATCTGGGGCACTGCAAATGGAACATGACCCCCATCAACGTCTGCATCCCAAAACGTTACTACTTCCTTTCCAAGCCCTGCCGTGCACCCAAACAGTTTCCCCCCCCACATATGGGGTATCAGCGTACTCAGGACAAATTGGACAACAACTTTTGGGGTCCAATTTCCTTGGGAAAATTCAAAAATTTGGGACTAAAAAATCATTTTTGTGGAAAATTGTTTTTTTTTTTTTTCACACCCAGGCATTATAAGCTTTTGTGAAACACTTGGGGGTTCAAAGTGCTCACAACAGATCTAGATAAGTACCTTAGGGGGTCTAGTTTCCAAAATGGTGTCACTTGTGGGGGTTTCCACTGTTTAGGCGCATCAGAGGCTCTCCAAACACGACATGGCGTCCAATCTCAATTCCAGCCAATTTTAGTTTGAAAAAGTCAAACGGCGCTCCTTCCCTTACGAGCTCTGCCGTGTGCCCAAACAGTGGTTTTCCCCCACATATTGGGTATTGGCATACTCAGGAGAAATTGCATAACAACCTTATCTGTCCATTTTCTCCTTTTACCCTTGTGAAAATAAAAAAAAAGTTTGTAAAAGATCATTTTTGTGGCTAAAAAGTTAAATATTCATTTTTTCCTTCCACGTTGCTTTAGTTCCTGTGAAGCACCTGAAGGGTTAATAATCTTCTTGAATGTGGTTTTGAGTACCTTGAGGGGTGCAGTTTTTAGAATGGTGTCACTTTTGGGTATTTTCTGCCATATAGACCCCTCAAAGTGACTTCAAATGAGAGGTGGTCCCTAAAAAAAATGGCTTTGTAAATTTTGTTGTAAAAATGAGAAATTGCTGGTCAACTTTTAACCCTTATAACTTCCTAACAAAAAAAAATTTTGGTTCCAAAATTGTGCTGATGTAAAGTAGACATGTGGGAAATGTTATTTCTTAACTATTTTGTGTGATATATTTCTCTGTTTTAAGGAATAAAAATTCAAAGTTTGAAAATTGCAAAATTTTAAAATTTTTCGCCATATTTGCGTTTTTTTCAAAAATAAACGCAAGTTATATCGAAGAAATTTTACCACTAACGTGAAGTACAATATGTCACGAGAAAACAATCTCAGAATCGCGAAGATCTGTTGAAGCGTTCCAGAGTTATAACCTCATAAAGAGACAGTGGTCAGAATTGTAAAAATTGGCCCGGTCATTAACGTGCAAACCACCCTTGGGGGTGAAGGGGTTAAACTATGGATTTTTAAGCCTCTACTTAGCTTTTGGTCACAAATGTTACAGATAACACGAGTTGGGTCATCCTTATCGATGTTAAAAAATGCCCAGGCTAAAGCAAGGCTTAGAACCCATGCGACCTGAAGAGCCACCTTGACTTGTGGTCAGAGGCAGAGTTGTGGTTGAGGATGCAGTTGGTGACGTGCTTCCAGTACTACGTCTCTGTCCAGGAAGGCGCACCCTGACCTCGTCGTCACTTGAATCCTCCTCCACCTCCTCTGCTGACCTCATCGACTGTCTGACTGTGGGTTGACAGTAAGTGGGATCTACAACCTCATCATCATCACCCTGTGTGTTCTCACCTCCGTCGTCCTCAGAGCCAACCTCTTCCTGCCCTGACACAAAACTCAAGTTGATGATATAATATAAAGGAGAGAGCAGTATAATGCCATCAGGAAATGGTAATTATTTAGAGAAAAACCTGAGGCCAAACATTTCTCAAATGCAAAAACAATTTTTATTATAATAATTCTTCCAAGGTGGCACAGAAAACACCAACGTTTCGGCAAAAATATTGCCTTTATCAAGGTAGTAATTTCTAAAATAAAATTGAAAAGAAATAAATCACAAACAGTATAGACCTTGGGCGTATATACATATATACATAAACATATATGGACACGAAAAACATATATACAAGACAAAAAATGACAAGAAATGACAACATCAAAAGAAATATATAACATATAATAATGGGTAATACAAACATGAAGATGGATCTGAATTTCATTATATAGGTAGTGCTATAATGACATACAGTTATATGGGGACTGTAAATAAAAATATCCATAATAGAAATATATGTAGATGGAGGGCAAATGAAAAAGCCAATAAAAATAGATTCTATGCATAACTATCAGGATTATTATAATAATAGTACAGGGAAGAAAACGGAACTGATCCGTATAAGGAATGTATCAATGAGACCAGTAGGGCAGGAAACAGGTAGACACATGAAAGGAAAATACAGAGACAAAGATACCTGTGCGCCTATCAGGAAATAGAGGAAGGTGCTGTGAAAAAGGAAAAACGGGGAGTTAAATTTATACACAAATAAGAGGACAATCAAAGTCACCACAAACGAAAGATAACTTACTGTGTGTAAAATAAGAGCATCAGGGACTCAGCCGCTGAAGGTGTGGGTGAGGGACGCTTCAGCTGCGTCCTCTATTTAAACACCGCGGTGTTAATGAGGACAGGAAGGAGGTCAGAGTGAAAGAAGCATAGCGCATGCGCAGTACAGTCATGGCCAAAAGTTTTGAGAATGACACAAATATTATATTTTCACATGATCTGCTGCCCTCTGGTTTTTATGTGTGTGTTTGACAGATGTTTTTATCACAGACAGAAATATAATTGCAAACATATGAGTAACAAAAGCTTATATTGACAGTTAGAATGAGTTAATGCAGCAAGTCAATATTTGCAGTGTTGACCCTTCTTCTTCAGGACCTCTGCAATTCTCCCTGGCATGCTCTCAATCAACTTCTGGACCAAATCCTGACTGATAGCAGTCCATTCTTGCACAATCAATGCTTTCATTTTGTCAGAATTTTTAGGTTTTTGTTTGTCCACCCGTCTCTTGATGATTGACCACAAGTTCTCAATGGGATTAAGATCTGGGGAGTTTCCAGGCCATGGACCCAAAATCTCTATGTTTTGTTCCCTGTGCCATTTAGTTATCACCTTTGCTTTACGGCAAGTGCTCCATCATGCTGGAAAAGGCATTGTTGATCGCCAAACTGCTCTTGGAGGGTTGGGAGAAGTTGCTCTTGGAGGACATTCTGGTACCATTCTTTATTCTTGGCTGTGCTTTTAGGCAAGACTGTGAGAGAGCCGATTCCCTTGGCTGAGAAGCAACCCCACACATGAATGGTTTCAGGATGCTTAACAGTTGGCATAGACAAGACTGGTGGTAGCGCTCAACTTGTCTTCTCCGAATGAGGCATTTTCCTGATGTCCCAAACAATCGAAAAGGGGATTCATCAGAGAAAATAACTTTACCCCAGTCCTCAGCAGTCCACTGCCTGTACCTTTTGCAGAATATCAGTCTGTCCATGATGTTTTTTCTGGAGAGAAGTGGCTTCTTTGCTGCCCTCCTTGAGACCAGGCCTTGCTCCAAGAGTCTCCGCCTCACAGTGCGTGCACATGCACTCACACCTGCCTGCTGCCATTCCAGAGCAAGCTCTGCACTGCTGGTAGCCTGATCCCGCAGCTGAAACACTTTTAAGAGACAGTCCTGGCGCTTGCTGGTCTTTCTTGGGCGCCCTGAAGTATTTTTGGCAACAATGGAACCTCTCTCCTTGATGTTCTTGATGATGCGATAGATTGTTGACTGAGGTGCAATCTTTCTAGCTGCGATACTCTTCCCTGTTAGGCCATTTATGTGCATTGCAATGATGACTGCACGTGTTTCTTTAGAGATAACCATGGTTAACAGAAGAGAAACAATGATGCCAAGCACCATCCTCCTTTTAAAGTGTCCAGTGGTGTCATTCTTACTTAATCATGACAGATTGATCTCCAGCCATGTCCTCATCAACACCCACACCTGTGTTAATGGAGCAATCACTGAAAAGAGGTTTGCTGGTCCTTTTAAGGCAGGGCTGCAATGATGTTGAAATGTGTGTGTGCCTTAAGTCTAACAGACCTGAAGAACCGTTGCAGTTCTTGGTGGAGAAGGAATTCGTTAAACCGAGGAGTGGGACAAAACGAAAATCCCTTCTGTAGGGCGGAAATCTCTGATGGAGATAAAATGTGAGACGAAATGTTGTATACCAGGGGATCTTGGTTTACCTGGGAACGCGTTTGCATCCGTGATACATCCCACTTCTTATCACACATTAAGGATCTTCATACTATACCATGTAATTCTCTTCTTGTTACTTTGGATGTCACCAGCCTTTATACCAATATAGAACATTCTAGGGGTATTCAGTCCGTCCAGGCTTTCTCGAGGAGTATACTGACTTTTCTGTGGATATGAAGTCATTCTGTACCTCAATATTGACCTTGGTACTCAAAAGGAATTTTTTTATGTTTGAGGACAAGTTCTTCATCCAGAAGACGGGTACAGCTATGGGCTCGAATGTAGCGCCTCCATTCGCAAATATATTCATGGCCCAATTCGAGTCTGAGTTTGTTTACTCACATTATCTCTTCCAACAGTTCAGTATACTGTGGAAGAGATAATAGATGATATATTCTTAATCTGGTCTGGTAACATTGAATCCCTTGATATATTTTTCAATCACATTAATACTACTGGAACAGGTCTGACATTTACCATGCATCATAGTGATGCTTCAATTTCATTCTTGGATACTCTAGTACTTAAAGACGAACAAGGTGTCTTGACGACAGACCTCTTTATAAAACCCACGGACAAAAATAGCTTACTTCTATTCTCCAGCTGTCACCCACGTCATATCAAAAGGTCACTTCCACGTTCCCAGTTTTGTCGTGTTGACCGCATAGTCTCTGATCCGATTTTGAAAACTTCCAGACTTTCAAATATGAGAGATAAATTTCTTATAAGGGGTTACCCCGAATCTTTGCTTTCTTTTAGCCCTGGATCCAATATGGGTAGAATTAGTGCTTCAAAGAAAATTGCATTTGTGAATACCTATCATCCATTTATGTATCTGTTTCACAACATTGTTCGTAAGCACTGGCCTCTCTTATCATCATCCTATCCTGAAATCGAGGAATTTCAAAGTGGACCTTTGGTCTGCCACAAGAGATCCCCAAATCTCCGCAACCTATTAGTGAGGGCTGACATGGGTAGCCCCCGTACGGGCCATACTCAAACCTTTCTTAAATCCGAGCGTAAAGGCACGTTCCCATGCCTACATTGTTTTCAATGTTCTAATATCACTAAAGGTGACACATTTACTCACCCACGCTCCGGGAAAAGGTTTCCCATTAAAGGTTACTTTGACTGTGATTCAACCTACGTGATATATCTGTTAAAGTGCCCTTGCGGTCTCGGATATGTTGGTGAGACTACCCAACATATCCGAGACCGCATCTCTCAGCATAAGTCTACTATAAGACGTAAGAGGGATCTTTTGCCTATACCTGCGCATTTTATGTCTAGTAACCATAACATCTCACAGTTGCGTTACCAGGTGATTGACCACGTCCCTTTATCACGCCGTGGAGGTGACAGGGTTAAAAAACTTAAAGAAAGAGAAGCTTTCTGGATTTACACATTACAAACACTGGAACCACAAGGTTTAAACAGAGAGTTTGAGGTTATCTACTGAGTTCTCCAATAATTGTTATTAATTATGAGGTTCCTGTTACGACAATATATGTTCCATAATGTCTCTCTCACTGCTCTCGTGATCTCTATTTATTAGGTATTTTGTTTCTATTTTATTTGTATCCCTTTATAATATTTTCTATGCATTAATTTTCCTCCCCCCGTTTTGGGGATTATTTAGTTATTTAGCTTTTTTCTTAATTTTTTAGCTATTTTCTTATTTTTTTAAATATTTTTATTTTATATTTATTGTATATTATTTTGGTTCATTAACCTTTCCCCTTTTTTTCCCCTCAGACCTGAAGACATCACACAGGTATTCGTACTTGGTGTTCTTTCCCGCATCGCTACTATTTAGCGGTTCTCCTATATCCCTCTTTTAATTTCTGCGTCTATCCTTCTGTTTTGCCACACTTCTCTCCCTGTTGTTATTCTGCGCATGCGCGCACGTTTTACCCTGTTTTCGACCTTCTTCCTGTCCCTGGACCCACACTTCCGTCCTTAGGCATGTACTGCGCATGCGCTATGCTTCTTTCACTCTGACCTCCTTCCTGTCCTCATTAACACCGCGGTGTTTAAACAGAGGACGCAGCTGAAGCGTCCCTCACCCACTCCTTCAGCGGCTGAGTCCCTGACGCTCTTATTTTACACACAGTAAGTTATCTTTCGTTTGTGGTGACTTTGATTGTCCTCTTCTTTGTGTATAAATTTAACTCCCCGTTTTTCCTTTTTCACAGCACCTTCCTCTATTTCCTGATAGGCGCACAGGTATCTTTGTCTCTGTATTTTCCTTTCATGTGTCTACCTGTTTCCTGCCCTACTGGTCTCATTGATACATTCCTTATACGGATCAGTTCCGTTTTCTTCCCTGTACTATTATTATAATAATCCTGATAGTTATGCATAGAATCTATTTTTATTGGCTTTTTCATTTGCCCTCCATCTACATATATTTCTATTATGGATATTTTTATTTACAGTCCCCATATAACTGTATGTCATTATAGCACTACCTATATAATGAAATTCAGATCCATCTCCATGTTTGTATTACCCATTATTATATGTTATATATTTCTTTTGATGTTGTCATTTCTTGTCATTTTTTGTCTTGTATATATGTTTTTTGTGTCCATATATGTTTATGTATATATGTATATACGCCCAAGGTCTATACTGTTTGTGATTTATTTCTTTTCAATTTTATTTTAGAAATTACTACCTTGATAAAGGCAATATTTTTGCTGAAACGTTGGTGTTTTCTGTGCCACCTTGGAAGAATTATTATAATAAAAATTGTTTTTGCATTTGAGAAATGTTTGGCCTCAGGTTTTTCTCTAAACAAAACTCAAGTTGTCGCTCACATCAGGTATTTGAGTCTCATCATTGTCTTCCTCATTGTCTCCACCAACAGGAGTTACAGTTTGGGAACGAGGGTCTACATTATGCTCAGAACCTTCTTCATCTGGTCCTGGATCCGACTCATAAACATTCTGGGCATCAGTGCACATCATTTCCTCATCTGGATTCACAGAAGCTCTGGAGCCGACCTCTGATTCCCAGGCTATAGTATGAGTAAACAACTCTGCAGACTCAACCATCTGTTCTACCCCATACTCAGACGGGCAGCTGGAGACTTCTTGGGAGCTGTGAGGAAGCAAGTGCGATTGGGGTGACACCTCTGAGGACTGGATTTTTTGTGATATTGAAGTTGAGGTGGAGGAGAGCCGACTTAAAGGAGCACTTGATATCTGTTGAAGCACCTGCTGTTTTTGTGCCTCATCTGGAATTTGTAGCGATGGGCGTGCCCATAAGAAAGGGATCGTACCACATTGTCCACTAAAAGAAGTAGACATCTTAGTTTGGCTGGAAGATGGTCTTTCTTCTGCAGATGTTACTGTTGCTTTAACACCTACCCCACGGACACAACCTTTTTTTCCCTTCCCAACACGCCTAGTCCCCTTTCCACCAGCAGCAGGCCTTTTGCCACTCATTTTGGTGGTTACCAAATTGACAACTCTGGAGTTATTTGCACAAAAAACGATGGATGGAAACCGAGCAGAGCAGAATGGCCAATTTGTGGTACTAGCCCAAAAGGATTGGCTGGGTCAGAAGCAGTAAAACAATTTTATTACATACACAGGTGGTGGAGCTTTGTAGAGATGGCCTAATACAATGAGTAGCACACACTGCTACTATGCCCACAATTATATTACAGGCACAATGCAGCAAAAAATTAGGAGTTATTTGAATGCTGGTGGAGCTTTGTATAGATGGCCTAATACAATGAGTACCACAGACTGCTACTATGCCCACAATTATATTACAGACACGTTGCAGCAAAAGATTAGGAGTTATTTGAACGCTGGTGGAGCTTTGTAGAGATGGCCTAATACAATGAGTAGCACACACTGCTACTATGCCCACAATTATATTACAGGCACGATGCAGCAAAAGATTAGGAGTTATTTGAACGCTGGTGGAGCTTTGTATAGATAGCCTAATACAATGAATACCACAGACTGCTACTATGCCCACAATTATATTACAGACACGATGCAGCAAAAGATTAGGAGTTATTTGAACGCTGGTGGAGTTTTGTAGAGATGGCCTGATACAATGAGTAGCACACACTGCCACTATGTCCACAATTATTTTAGAGGCAAGATGCAGCTAAAAATTAGGAGTTATTTTAACGCTGGTGGAGCTTTGTAGAGATGGCCTAATACAATGAGTAGCACACACTGCTACTATGCCCACAATTATTTTAGAGGCAAGATGCAGCTAAAAATTATGAGTTATTTCAACGCTGGTGGAGCTAGCAAAAAGTGATAGGAACTGATGTAACCTAGCCATCAAAAGGGCTGCAATTACAAATAGTCACTACTCCCAAGTTGACCTATCTGTCTATTTAAGAGCACAGACCTGCCTGCTAAAACTACTAGGAACTGATGTAACCTAGCCCTCAAAAGGGCTGCAATTACGAACTAGTCCCTACTCCCTAAACCTTCCTGTGTATTTCACAGCTATTTCGCTTGCAATTCGCAGTTGCACACACAATATAGCGCTCACAGCAGCAGTGCCGTCTAACACTGAGCTGCAGCAGTGAGAAAATGGTGGCGAAGGGGGAAATGGCTGGGTCTTATAGGGCAAGGACATGTGACATACACAGCCAATGACACATGCCCTTGCTTGTGTGAAGAAAAGCACTTCGCTCTGTGTGTGCGCTGCTGATAGTGTCAAGATCCCGTCTGGGTTGGAGCCGATGTTACTGCAAACACTAGGGGAAGCAGAGGCAGGTAGCGTAGTCAGGTGGCAGCCGGAGGTCGGTACACAGGAAAGGCAGTTCGGTAGCAGAGGAGCAGGTAGATAACGTAGTCAGGTGGCAGCCGGAGGTCGGTACACAGGAAAGGCAGTTCGGTAGCAGAGGAGCAGGCAGATAACGTAGTCAGTTGGCAGCCGGAGGTCGGTTCACGGGAGAGCAGTGTTTGTAGCAATGGATCAGGCGGAGAGCATAGTCAGAAGGGCAGGCCGAGGTCGGTTCACAGGAGAGCAGTGTTTGTAGCAATGGATCAGGCGGAGAGCGTAGTCAGAAGGGCAGGCCGTGGTCAGTTCACAGGAGAATCAGTGTTTGTAGCAGCAGGAACAGCAGGAAACGCTTGACTAAAGGCTAAGAGCACAATAATCTCGCAATGACACACCCACAGGGCCAGGTTTATATAGGGTGTGTAATTGGCAATCAGAGGCCAATCAAGAGAGCACTGGGTGGAGCCGATCAGGAAGAACAGTCAATGGTATCTGGGTTCAGCAAGGAACCTTGCAGCCAGCAGATTAGCTCAGATGGTAGCGCTGCTGGCCGGTGGACAAGAGGCACTGGGTTCGATTCCTGACAGTACTCCCCTCCTTCCAGGATGGCCTCTGGACATCTCAGGAGCTTGCCTATCTGGGTACCTCTGATGAAAGGCTCTTGTCAGTCTAGGAGCATGGACATTGTCCCTTGGTTCCCATGAATTTTCCTCTGGTCCATAATCCTTCCACTGCACCAGATACTGCAGTTTACCTCTGAATTTTCGGGAGTCCAGAATCTTATCCACAATGTATTCTTCTTCACCACGGATCCTTTCTGGTGGAGGAGGTGGCTGAATTCTTCCTGGAAACGGGTTTTCACAAAAGGGTTTGAGCAAGGATATGTGAAATACTGGATGAATCTTTAGATTGTTGGGAAGTTTTAAACGAAAAGCAACCTGGTTAATTTTTGCAGAAATTTGAAAAGGTCCAATGAATTTTTGACCCAATTTGGAGGATGGTACATGTGTCTTTAGATTTTTAGTAGACAGCCAAACTTTGTCTCCAACCTGAAGAGCAGGGGGCACTCTCCGATGTTTATCTGCTGCTTCCTTATATACTTCCTGGGTCTTGAGTAATATCTCTGATAATTCCTTCTGGGATTCCTGTAATTTTGCAAGCCTGTCATTAACAGCAGGAATGGGAGTGTTCACTGGCAGATTAGGGATAAATACTGGATGTACTCCATAATTAGCAAAAAATGGGTGGATGTAGCGCTATGTATGGAGTTGTTGTAGGCAAACTCTGCTGTTGGTAAATAGTCCACCCAGTCATCCTGAAGATAGGAAATGAAGCAACGGAGGTATTGCTCCAAAGTCTGGTTCGTTCTCTCCGTCTGGCCATTGGACTGAGGATGGAAAGCGGTAGAGAGATTCACCGTGACTCCCAAGGCTGTACAGAAACTCTTCCAAAATTTTGACGTAAACTGAACGCCTCTGTGAGACACCACGCTGTCAGGAATTCCATGTAACCTTAATACCTCTTTGATCATCAGTTCTGCAGTTTTTTCAGCAGTAGGAATTCCTTCAGTTGGAATAAAGTGGGCCATTTTTGTGAGTCGGTCCACTATGACAAGGATGACGGTCATCTGTTTGGAAGGGGGTAGTTCCACAATAAAATACATGGAAATAGATCCCCAAGGCCTGGATGGAACTGGGAGTGGTTGCAAGAGTCCTAGAGGAGACGATCGTGGGGTCTTGTTTCGTGCGCATGTTAAACAGGTTGAAACATATTTCCTCACGTCCTTTCTACAATTAGGCCACCAAAAGAAACAAAGTAGTAAGTCTTGTGTTTTTGCAACTCCCGGATGTCCTGCCAGTTTAAATCATGGACACTTTTGAGGACTTCAAGGCGAGAAGATTCAGGTACATATATTTTGTGTTTCTGCATCCAAAACCCCTCTTTGAATGAAAGATCGACGTCTTCCGAAGGATGGTTAAGGAAAGAGTCCTCTTGATATCCATCTTTAATTCTATTACATAGTCCTCTAGAGTGCAATATTCCCAAAAAATTTTAGGGCCTAGAATTGTATCGTCATTACTAGAACTCTCCTGAGGTTCCGAACACATCCTGGACAGGGCGTCAGCCTTGCCATTTCTTGAACCAGGCCGGTAAGAAATTCTAAAATTGAATCTTGAGAAAAATAAGGCCCATCGTGCTTGTCTTGCAGACAATCTTTTTGCTGTACGGAGGAATTCAAGATTCTTGTGGTCCGTGAGGACAGTCACAGGGTGATTGGCACCTTCCAGAAGATGTCTCCACTCGGAGAAGGCAACTTTAATGGCTAACAGTTCTTTATTACCGATGTCGTAGTTCTTTTCTGCAGATGACATGGTGTGGGAAAGAAACACACATGGGTGAAGTTGCATTTTGTCCCCAACTCGCTGAGACAGAATGGCTCCCACTGCAGAGTCCGAGGCGTCCACTTCGACAGTAAATGGCAACTCAGGATTTGGGTGTACTAACAATGGAGCAGACGTAAAAAGAGTTTTCAACTTGTCAAAAGCCTCCTGTGCCTCCGGAGACCAGAAAAATGCTTTGGTCTTTTTTGTTAGGGTAGTAATTGGTAGTATGATCCGTGAAAAGTTATTTATAAATTTTCGGTAAAAATTTGCAAATCCTATGAAACGCTGGACGTCTTTTAAATTTCTTGGAACAGGCCAGTCCACTACAGCATTGATTTTGCCGGGATCCATGCTCAGACCTTCTGGGGAGATGATATATCCCAGAAATTGGATACTGGTTTGTTCAAACTCACATTTTTCAAGTTTAATGTAAAGATGGTTCTCCTGTAGTCGTTCCAAGACTAACTGGACGTGCCTGCGATGCTCTTCCAAGGTGTCTGAAAATATAAGAATGTCATCGAGATAAGCCACAACAAATTGGTCCAAGAAATCTCGAAATACATCATTAATAAAATGTTGAAAGGTGGCTGGGGCATTGCTAAGGCCAAAGGTCATAACCAGAGATTCAAAATGTCCATATCTCGTTCTGAAGGCGGTCTTCCACTCATCTCCTGGGCGAATACGTATGAGGTTGTAAGCCCCTCTAAGATCCAGCTTCGTAAAGATTTTCGCAGAACAGAGTCTCTCAAATAGTTCAGGAATCAAGGGTAGCGGGTAGCGATTCTTGACAGTGATATTATTCATCTCTCTGTAGTCAATACATGGCCGCAGAGTGGAGTCTTTCTTTTCAACAAAGAACAGGGGTGCCCCAGCTGGAGATGTGGAAGGTCGAATAAAGCCTTTCTCTAAATTTTCATCCAGGAACTTTCTTAATACCTTCAATTCAGGTTCGGAAAGATTGTAAATCTGTCCAAATGGAATGGTTGCTCCTGGCAGCAATTCAATGGGACAGTCGTTAAGGACGGTGAGGAGGTAATTGATCTGCTTTCTTCTTACTGCAAACATCAGAGAACTGCTGATATTGAGGTGGTAGTTTCTCTTCCTTCTCATGCGAAATCTCAGAGATTTGGACTTGTTGGAGAACAGGGGGTTCCTTATGACAATTATTCTTACAGTAGTCCGATGGAAAGGTGATGGTCCTTGATGCCCAGTTGATAGAAGGGTTATGGACTGAAAACCAGGGGATCCCTAGAATAACCGGAAATTTCGGAGATGAAATAAGGTGGAAACTGACAGCTTCATGATGATCCGGTTCGATACAAATCTCCAGTTCGATTGTCTCATGCGTGACAGGTCCAGAAGACAAGGGTGATCCTTCCACAGTTTCCATTTCAATTGGTGTGGATTTGGTCCTACTGGAAATATTATCACGTGTAAATTTTAAGTCCATAAAATTTCCTCCTGCTCCCGAATCCAACAAGGCAGAGCATTGTATTTTTTGGGTCTCCTTTACAACCTGAATGGGAATTACAAAATGAGATGATGTAGTATGTATTTTGTCTATTTCTGGCGTTACTGATGAGATAGTCTGCAAGATGGAATCCGACTGCTGAGAAAGGTCCATATTGCTGGCAGACCTGTTGTTGGTAAAGGCTATAGTCCTTTTGTTAGGACAGTTGATGGCATAGTGTCCAGGGTCCCCACAATAGAGGCAGAGATGTTCTGCACGTCGCCTCTCCTTCTCCTGTGCAGAGAGTGGTCTTCGGATGACATCGATCTGCATCGGTTCAGACACGCCTTGCGTCTTTTCTTGGTGGTCTGATGCTGGAAATGAGAAGCCAGGGCTATTCCCAAGTGCTTGCAGTCTCTCCTTTCTCCTTTCAGTAAGTCTTTGGTCAATCCGGATACATAGTTGAATAAAGTCCTCCAACTATCAGGGGTCTCAACCCTGGCAAGCTCGTCTTTCACTGGTTCTGATAACCCTCGTCGAAATTGACTTCTCTGGGCGGCTGAATTCCAGGTGGTGTCGGCCACCCAGCGACGGAACTCCGATGTATATTCCGCAACAGAGCGACGTCCTTGGCGCAAATTATGTAATTTGGTTTCTGCTGTGGCACAGCGGTTTGGGTCATCAAAAACTTGATTCATAGCTGCGGTGAAAGCTTCCAGGTCATTAAGGAGGTCATAGTCCTTTTCTACATAAGGTGAAGCCCAAGCAAGAGCTTCATCCGTCAGGAGATTTATCATGAAAAAAAAACTTTCTTCCTCTCACTGGTAAAGGGAGCAGGTTGCATCTGGAAGTATATGCGGCATTGATTGAGGAATCCTCGGTACTGCTGGCGATCCCCACTGAACTTTGCAGGCAGCGGCAGCCGCGCGTTTGATTCGGACCCTGAATTGCGCACGTCCAGAAGTTGTTTTTGGAGCTCAATTACTTCCTGTTGTAGCACCGTGAAATCAGTTTGTAACTTGGAATATTTTCCTTGAGAGTCAGTACAAAAACTTTGAAGCTCCGTAACTTGCCACCTCAGGGTGTTCACAGCGAACTCCATTTTTGCGCGAGATTATTCTGTCAAGATCCCGTCTGGGTTGGAGCCGATGTTACTGCAAACACTAGGGGAAGCAGAGGCAGGTAGCGTAGTCAGGTGGCAGCTGGAGGTCGGTACACAGGAAAGGGAGTTCGGTAGCAGAGGAGCAGGCAGATAACGTAGTCCGGTGGCAGCCGGAGGTCGGTACACAGGAAAGGCAGTTCGGTAGCAGAGGAGCAGGCAGATAACGTAGTCAGGTGACAGCCGGAGGTCGGTTCACAGGAGAGCAGTGTTTGTAGCAATGGATCAGGCGGAGAGCGTAGTCAGAAGGGCAGGCCGAGGTCGGTTCACAGGAGATCAGTGTTTGTAGCAGCAGGAACAGCAGGAAACGCTTGACTAAAGGCTAAGAGCACAATAATCTCGCAATGACACACCCACAGGGCCAGGTTTATATATCGTGTGTAATTGGCAATCAGAGGCCAATCAAGAGAGCACTGGGTGGAGCCGATCAGGAAGAACAGTCAATGGTATCTGGGTTCAGCAAGGAACCTTGCAGCCAGCAGAATAGCTCAGATGGTAGAGCTGCTGGCCGGTGGACAAGAGGCACTGGGTTCAATTCCTGACAGTTAGGCTGACAGACTGCACCGCCCACTGGAAATGCGGGAAAGAGAAAAAAAATGGAGATTTTCATTATCTCTGCAGAGATCCATGCCCCTTCCCCCGCCCCGCTGTACACTCAAACTGTGTATTAACAGTGATTCTCAGCATTACTGTGAACAAATCCAGTGACGATTTAGGTGCACGAACAGTTATCGAACATAACCCGAACAGCCGAATTTTTTCAAAATCGTTCGGGTTCGTCGAACGACTCGAACACCGCCCAAAACAGCTCGAATTTGAGATTGGCGAATAGTTCACTTCGAACACCGCTCATCTCTACTAAAGATGACTACCCATTCCTGTTAATACATGTGGGGACAAATACACCACAAGAAGTGACCTGGAAACCATCTGCAGTGACTTTGAAAACTTAGGCAAGAAAGTGAAAGAACTTGGAGAGCAGGTGGTCTTCTCTTCCATCCTTCGAGTGGATGGCCATGGAACAAGGAGGTGGAATAAAATTCTGCAGGTGAATAACTGGCTACGTCGATTGTGCCGTCAGCAAGGATTTGGATTTCTGGATCACGGAGTGAATTACCTATACGATGGACTACTTGCTAGAGATGGGGTGCACCTTACGAAGACTGGAAAACATGTATTTGGAGGTCGCCTTGCTACACTCATCAGGAGAGCTTTAAACTAGAACAACGTGGGAAGGGAAGCAAAAGGCCAGAAAAATCCATACACCTGACAAATGCTATTGAGAACTCTACTATTAGAAGTGTAAAGGAAGAACGAAGACAAAAAAATCTAAATAATAAAAATATTGAAGGAAGAGAAACCAATCACAAACTAAAATGTTTCTATACAAATGCATAAAGCATGGGCAACAAGCAAGGTGAATTGGAACTACTAACGCAGGAAAAGAAATATGATGTCATTGGAATCACTGAAACTTGGTGGGATGATACACATGATTGGAATACAAGGCTAGAAGGATACAACTTATTTGCAAGAAACAGACTTGATAAACGAGGAGGAGGTGTCGCATTGTATGTTAGAAAAGCGTATATCTGCACAGAGATTGAAGCTTCAGAGACTGGGAGTTCTGTGGAAACTGTTTGGGTAAGAATACAAGGAGAGAACAATGGAAAGTACACTATTGTAGGCATTTACTACAGGCCGCCTATGCAAGCTGAAGATATGGATGAACTCTTTATGCATCAAATGGCCAAGTTCTCCAAAAAATATGACATAGTGGTCATGGGAGATTTCAACTATCCAGACATTTGTTGGGAATCTCTCTCAGGCAAAACTAACAGGTCAAGGAAATTTTTATCCTCTCTTGCTGACAACTTTATCTTCCAAAAGGTAGGGGAGAAAACAAGGGGATCTACTACCTTGGATCTAATCCTTATAAACAGGGAGGAAATGGTTGAGGAGGTAAGAGTGGCTGGGACCTTAGGAGGTAGCGACCATGCTATTTTAGAATTTTGAATAACTAGAGGAGGAAGACCTGTGAAGACTCAGACTTCAAGGTTAGATTTCAGAAAGGCAGATTTTAAGGGACTCAGAAAGAGAATCGGAGAGATCCAATGGCTGGATATCCTGAAGGACAAAAATGTCCAGGAAGGATGGGAAATCTTGAAAAATGAGATTCTCAAAGCACAATCATTAACAATTCCAAAAAGAGGGAAGAATAGGAAGCATTTAAGGAAACCAGGATGGATGAACACAGAAATTAAACACATGCTAAAAAGGAAGAAAGAAATGTTTATCAAATGGAAAGAGGGAGGCATACTTAAAGAAGAATATAATGATGTCTGCAGAACCTGCAGGGCAAGAATCAGATTAGCTAAAGCTGACAATGAATTAAGATTGCAAGAGATGTCAAAAGCAATAAAAAGGATTTTGGGGATATGTCAAAAGTAAAAAAAAGTCAAAGATGCTATAGGATTTTTACAGGATGAAAATTATGAAATGGTAAGAAAGGATGTTGAGAAGGCTGAACTTTTTAAATTCCTATTTTGCATCTGTTTTCTCTCAGAAAGGAAATGTAACATCAACTGATCTTCACTGTCCTATTAAAGGAATAGAAGAATCCATGATATCTATAAACAGAAAGACAGTGAGGAAACACTTAGCTAACATAAATAAATTCAAGTCTCCAGGTCCAGATGAATTACACCCCAGAGTACTGAAAGAGATAGCAGAAGAAATTTTTGAACCACTCTCCATAATCTTTGAAAATTCTTGGAGAACAGGAGAAGTCCCAGAAGACTGGAGAAGAGCAAATGTTGTTCCTATCTTCAAAAAGGGGAAGAAGGTGGACCCAGGGAACTATAGGCCGGTGAGTCTGACATCTATACCAGGAAAGATCTTTGAACAAATTATTAAACAACATGTATGTAAGTACCTGGTCAAGAATGAAGTGCTTAACCACAGTCAGCATGGGTTTGTAACTAATAAGTCATGTCAGACTAATTTAATTTCCTTCTATGACAGAATCACTGACTGGGTGGATCAGGGAAATGTTGTAGATATATTATATCTTGACTTCAGCAAAGCATTTGACAAATTATCTCACACAATCCTTATTGAAAAAATGACTAAGTATGGAATGGACAAGGCAACTGTTAGGTGGATTCAAAACTGGCTTAGTGATAGGACCCAAAGAGTGGTAGTAAATGGCTGCACATCCAGTTGGAAGAATGTATCAAGTGGGGTACCACAGGGCTCTGTCTTGGGCCTTGTATTGTTCAACATCTTTATCAATGATTTAGATGAAGGAATTGAGGGTAAACTGATTAAATTTGCTGATGACACAAAGCTAGGAGGGATAGCTAATACTAGAGAAGAGATAGAGAGGATTCAAAAAGATATAAATAAACTGGAGCAGTGGGCAGCAACTAACAGAATGGTTTTTAACAGGGAAAAATGCAAAGTACTACACCTGGGTAATAAAAATGAAAAAGCGTATACAGAATGGGAGGAATAGGGCTAAGCAACAGCACATGTGAAAAAGACTTGGGTATACTGTACTAATAGATCACAGACTGAACATGAGTCATGTTACAACTCTCCTGTTAGTTTTTTTTTATCTTGCTGGTCACATGACCTTTGTGGCCTATTTAATCCGGCTCCACCCTTCTGGCTGTGCTGGACTTTATTGTAACTTATACTCTTAAGCTAGCCAGGTGCTTTGTTACCTAACTCAGACAGTTTTTGCTTGGTCTTCTGACCTCTATGTTCTATGTTCTTTGTTTTGCCTTTTGCTGCTACAACTTCTGTTAGGAGGTGTCCATCTTTTCTCCCAGTCCCTTGTCCTTGTAGGGATCCCTCCCTCACATCTATAGGTCTTCGTTCAGACTAGCTGAGGACTTTAGCGGGTCTGATCGCAGGATCAGGTTCCCCGTTACATCATAGGGATCCAGCTTAGTTCTATTGTAGGGACAGACCTCCCTTCTTTCCTTAGTGCTTGTAGCAGATCATAACAAGTCAACAGTGTGATGCAGCAGCAAAAAAGGCAAATACAATTCTGGGATGTATTAACAGAAGCATACAGTCTAGATCACGTGAAGTCATTATTGCCCTCTACTCCTCTTTGGTCAGACCTCATCTGGAATACTGTGTCCAGTTTTGGGCACCACATTTTAAAAAAGACATCAACAAACTAGAGCAAGTTCTGAAAAGAGCGACCAGAATGGTGTCCGGTCTGCAAACCATGTCCTATGAGGAACGTTTACAGGATTTGGGAATGTTTAGCTTGCAAAAAAGAAGACCGAGAGGAGACTTAATAGCTGTCTACAAATATCTCAAGGGCTGTCACATTGTAGAAGGATTATCTTTATTCTCATTTGCACAAGGAAAGACTAGAAGCAATGGGATGAAACTGAATGGGAGGAGACACAGATTAGATATTAGAAAAAACTTTTTGACAGTTAGAGTGATCAATGAGTGGAACAGGCTGCCATGAGAGGTGGTGAGTTATCCTTCAACGGAAGTCTTGAAACAGAGACTGGATAGACATCTGTCTGGGATGATTTAGTGAATCCTGCTTTGAGCAGGGGGTTGGACCAGATGACCCAGGAGGTCCCTTCCAACTCTACCATTCTATGATTCTACATTTAAGGATTGTAACATAGGTAGTTGACTAAAAGTAAGTGCAGGCCTGCAGGTCTGAAAGCCCTACTGCTACAGGCAACACACATGAAGGAGACTGATCTTGGAGTCAAAACATTTCCAAAAATTAGGTCAGAAACTAGTGGCATTAATTGACCCACAGTAGAAATTTTATAATGGCGCAGCATGGATAGATAGGACAGAGCCTGGACCAGCATTTCTAGCTTAAAAATCAGTAACAAATGGATGAGTGACTTGTGTAGGCCTGGTGCTCTGAGTCTCCTTCCACTTCAGGCAACCCATCAGTGGAGACCCAAATTGGAGTCTACACATTTCATAAAATTATTGGCACACACCACTAAAGTGGCATCAATTTCCACAGAGTAGAAATCATATAATGATGCTCTGAGACCCCTTCCACTACAGGCAACCCACCAGTTGGAGACCTAACTTGGAGTCTCGACATTTCCAAAAATTATTGGCACACAACACTAAAGTGGAATCAATTTCCCCTGAGTAGAAATAGTATAATAGTGCTTTGAGACCCCTGCCATTACTGGTAACACACAACAAGAAGACCTGAATAAGAGTCTCCATTTACAAAAAATGTGGCTTGTCGTGGCTCAATAGGAAGCAAAAGAAAAGAGGAATAAGAGGAATATTAGGTACCGTATATACTCATGTATAAGCCGACCCGTGTATAAGCCGACCACCCTAATTTTGCCACAAAAAACTTGGAAAACTTATTGACTCGCGTATAAGCCGGGTGTATAAGTTGCAGTCCTGCTCTGTGTTCCCCCATCCAGCTCTGTGCGCCCCCATTCTCCTCTGTGCTCCCCTCCTCCTGCTCCATTATCCTGTCCTGCTCGTGCTTTCCATCCTCCCCGTCCTGCTCTGTGCTCCCCCATCCAGCTCTGCACTCCCCCATTCTCCTCTGTGCCCACCCCCTCCTGCTCCGTGCTCTCCGTCCTCCCCCCGTTCTGTTCCGTGCTCTCCGTCCTCCCCCCCGTCCTGCTCCGTGCTCTCCGTCCTCCCCCCATCCTGCTCCATGCTCTCCGTCCTCCCCCATTCTGCTCCGTGCTCTCCATCCTCCCCCGTCCTGCTCCATGCTCTCTGTCCTCCCCCGTTCTGTTCCGTGCTCTCCGTCCTCCCCCCGTCCTGCTCCGTGCTCTCCGTCCTCTCCCCGTTCTGCTCCGTGCTCTCCGTCCTCCCCCGTCCTGCTCCGTCTCTCGTCCTCTCCCGTTCTGCTCGTGCTCTCGTTCCCCATCCTCCATTAACCTTGTCTCTCCATGCTCCCCCCATCCTCCTCCATCATACTCACCCTCTCCGTGCCATCGCTGAACGTCCAGGGAGTGGCGTCGCGTCCATATTACATGACCTTAATAGCGGGTATTATGTCACCACTCAGCGCTGGAGAGCTGCAGGAAGCGGGGAGAGCTGCAGGAAGCCGGGGAGAACGCAGGATTGCAGGGACGTTCAGCGATGGCACGGGGAGGGTGATTATGATGTCCCAGCCACCGGCTCCTGCCCCCGCATCCCCTCCCCCGCTGGTTTCTGCCCTACGACTCATGTATAAGTCGAGGGGGTATTTTCAGCACAAAAAAAGGTGCTGAAAATCTCGGCTTATACATAAGTATATACGGTACTTCAAAAAAGGCAAATTGTAAGAGTAACAGCGGTGGACACACCTTCTGATTGTTATGCCACCAAGGCACTAGTTAGTAACATCAGCAGCAGTAGAAACAGCAGCCACAGAAGCCACAACAAAGGTGTCACAAACTGCAATAAAGCAAGATCAATACAGCACACTGAAATCTACAACATCACCTAGTCTGCCCAGTCTGCCCTCTAGGCCGCATTTTAGTGCAGTGAGATTCCTAGGCTAACACAAATTGGTCAAGCATGTACCGGTTCATGCATGTAGTAGTCAAATTATTGTAATTTTTGCCTCTACGAAGTCATATTTTACAAAGTTGGCTGATCATGTGAGTTGGATGATCTTTTGAGATCACAAAAAAGACCCAGGCTGGGCAACCCTTATGAACTTCAGACCCATGACCGCTACTGGCCATAGTTGTGACTGAGGTAGTAGTGCTTGGTGTGGTTGCATGAATTCATGTCTGTGTGGGAAGCCACAAAATAACCTCCTCGTCTTCTTCCTCCTTCACCTCCTCTGCTGAGCTGCTCAGCTGCATGCTTCTGGGTTCACACAAAGTGGGATCTTCAACCTCATTGTCATCCTCTCTGTTCTATATCTCCTTGCCCTGAGAATCACTATCCTCTTCTTCCTGCTCTGACAGGACAGTACAGTCCACGTGCGCCTCAGGTATTTGAGTCTCATCAGGATCACCTCCATTCCCGGTGTCTATCCAGGGTCGGACAGGGGTTTCTGGGGGGCACCAGGGGAATGGACTCTAGGGGCCCACCTTACAGCTATATGCAAATCTCTGTCAGTCGTTATCCCCATTATGGTGGAGCATCAGCTGTAAAACACAGGCGGCTGCTGCACGTCTACTGTGCACCCCCATAACTGGGATGTATAATTATGGTAGTTTACATTAATGGGGTTCTTTGCTTAAAACTAGTTATCACCAATCCATGGGCTCCACAGGATAGGTGATCACTTTGTTCCGACCATTAGAAACTGCACCGATCGGAAGAATGAGGAAGGTTTATCGTTGATAGGATACTTATCCCCTTTTTAAAATGGAGCGGCAGGTGGGATATCTGACCTCAGCTCCATTCATTCTCTTTGGGGCTTCTATAAAAAAACAAGTGCAGCCATGGAGGGAATGAATGGATCGGTGGTCAAGTCGAACATGCCACTCCAGTCTAATGGGGATAAAAAGTTCCACATTTTGCTGAATGGGTCCAAATAGACCCCCACCAATCAATACGTTATTACTTATCCTGTGGAGAGGTGATTACTTTTTTCCAAAGGAAACCCTGTAAGTGCATCTCTACTGCTGTGTACAAAGTATTTAATGTCTAATGGAAATAAAGATTCTTCTCCTAATTAATATCGGAGAGAACAAATGATCACCACACACAACACAATCCCCTATACCAAGACCAATACCACCACATATAGGAAGAAATATAACCACACCATGACCAGACCACATAGTGACTGAATAATACTACTTACAAGGGACAAATACTGCCACACCATGACCAGACCACATATTACGACAACATAGTGACCGAATACTATAATACTGATTATGAACACAAACCACAATACTAATAACACTGTTATTACCACCAGTGACATCATACACAGGAGCTCTGTATAAAGTGTCAGTGTACAGCTAATACAATGATCACAGGTGACATTATACACAAGAGCTTTGTATATAGTGTCAGTGTACAACTAATACAGTGATCACTAGTGACATTATACACAGGAGCTCTGTATATAGTGTCAGTGTACAGGTAATACAGTGATCACCAGTGATATTACACAGGAGCTCTGTATATAGTGTCAGTGTACAGATAATACAGTGATCAGTAGTCACATTATACACAGGAGCTCTGTATATAGTGTCAATTTACAGGTAATACATGGATTATCAGTGATATTATACACAGTAGCTCTGTATATAGTGTCAGTGTACAGATAATACAGTGATCAGTAGTGACATTATACACAGGAGCTCTGTATATAGTGTCAATTTACAGGTAATACAGGGATCATAAGTGACATTATACACAGGAGATCTGTATATAGTGTCAGTGTACAGGTAATACAGTGATCACCAGTGACATTATACACAGGAGCTCTGTACACAGTATATAGTGTGCATGTACATGCAATACACTGACTCACCAGTGATGTCTGTAGTTGAAGTCCTTCATCTTTGCTCTTCTTCTTCAACCAGCACCGACCGCCATCACTTCTTTCAGCCAGGACTCGTCTCTGCAAAAAATAACACAGTCATCAATAGCTGATCGCTTCCAGAGCACTTTCCCCACTTTTTCCCTGACTTCAACACTACGTCAGATGAAGAAGAAAAGTGACATAGTACCGCTCTGCACAGTAACAGGACATCCCTTTTGTTCCCTCCATGGAAAACCATTTCCTAAAAAGTAAATTAAATTGCAGTAGTAATAATGTCCCCAATTGGACCCTAAAGAAATTATGTTCCCCGCTTGTCGCCATAAACTAATATAGCATGTTCCTCATTCTGGCCCTTGAACAGTAATTAAGTCCCTCATCCTGGCCCCCTTTGTTTAATAATCTTACTCAGCCTTGCCCCCTATATTTTATAATATGCCCCAGCCTGGACCCCGTTTTTTTATATATATGTCCCAGCCTGGCCTCCTTTATTTTATATGTCCCTTGTCCAGCCTGGCCCCCAGATATCCATCCCGCTTTCCCAGCTATACATACTGGCCCTCATATGTCCCTTGTCCTGCCCCACATACAGTACAGACCAAAAGTTTGGACACACCTCATTTAAAGATTTTTCTGTATTTTCATGACTGTGAAAATTGTACATTCACACTGAAGGCATCAAAACTATGAATTAACACATGTGGAATTATATACTTAACAAAAAAGTGTGAAACAACTGAAATTATGTCATATTCTAGGTTCTTCAAATTAGCCACCTTTTGCTTTCATGGCTGCTTTGCACACTCTTGGCATTCTCTTGATGAGCTTCAAGAGGTAGTTACCGGGAATGGTTTTCACTTCACAGGTGTGCCCTGTCAGGTTTAATAAGTGGGATTTCTGGCCTTATAAATGGGGTTGGGACCATCAGTTGTGTTGTGCAGAAGTCTGGTGGATACACAGCTCATAGTCCTACTGAATAGACTGTTAGAATTTATATTATGGCAAGAAAAAGCAGCTAAGTAAAGAAAAACGAGTGGCCATCATTACTTTAAGAAAAGAAGGCCAGTCAGTCCGAAAAATTGGGAAAACTTTGAAAGTGTTCCCAAGTGCAGTTGCAAAAACCATCAAGCGCTACAAAGAAACTGGCTCACATGAGGAACGCCCCAGGAAAGGAAGACCAAGAGTCACCTCTGCTTCTGAGGATAAGTTTATCCGAGTCACCAGCCTCAGAAATCGCAGGTTTACAGCAGCTCAGATTAGAGACCAGATCAATGCCACACAGAGTCCTGTCTAGCAGCAGACACATCTCTACAACAACTGTTAACCCCTTTCTGTCATCGGATGTACTATCCTGTCCATGTGCCCTGGGACTTAATTACCAGGGACGGGATAGTACGTCCTAGGCGATCAGCTGCGCTCCCGGGGGATGCGCAGCTGATCGCTGCCGGGTGTCAGCTGATTATCACAGCTGACACCCGGCACCATGTGCCAGGAGTGGTCACGGACCGCTCCCTGCACATTAACCCCTGGCACACCGCGATCAAACATGATCGCGGTGTACCGGGGGCACAGGGAAGCATCGCGCAGGGAGGGGGCTCCCTGCGTTCTCCCCTGAGACCCTCAGGACAGCGCGATGTGAACGCGCTGTTCTGAGGCCTTCCTCCCTGCAAGGCCCCGGTTCCAAGATGGCCGCCGGGTCCTGCAGGGAGGCGGCTTCCTCAGTGCCTGCTGAGAGCAGGCGCTGAGGAAGCCTGAAGCACTGCCTGTGAGATCGCTGGTCTCACAGAGTGCTGTGCACACTGTCAGACCAGTGATCTGACATTCTACAGTGATGTCCCACCCTGGGACAAAGTAAAAAAGTAAAAAAAATAAAAATCACAAGTGTAAAAAAGATTTTCCAAAATAGAGGAAAAAAAATTCCCCAATAAATTAATTTCTTCCTGTAAATAAAAAAAAACAAAACAATAAAAGTGCACATATTTGATATCGCTGCATCCGTAACGACCCGCCCTATAGAACTATTCCACTAGTTAACCCCTTTAGTGAACCCCTTAAAAAAAAAACAAAGCTAAAAATCAATGTTTTATCATCATACTGCCGAACAAAAAGTGGAATAACACGCGATCAAAAAGACCGATATAAATAAACATGGGACCGCTGAAAACGTCTTCTTGTCCCGCAAAAAATGAGCTGCCATATAGCATCATCAGCAAAAAAATAAAAAAGTTATAGCTCGCAGAATAAAGCGATGCAAAAATAATTATTTTTTATATAAAATTGTTTTTATTGTATAAAAGCGCCAAAACATAAAAAAAATTATATAAATGAGGTATTGCCGTAATCGTACTAACCCGAAGAATAAAACTGCTTTATCAATTTTACCACACGTGGAACGGTATAAATGCCCCCAAAAGAAATTAATGAATTGCTGATTTTTGTTCATTCTAACATCCCAAAAATCAAAATAAAAAGCGATCAAAAAATGTCACGTGCCCAAAAATGGTATCAATAAAAACTTCAACTCGTACCGCAAAAAATAAGGCCTCACATGATTCTGTGGGCCAAAATATGCAAAAATTATAGCTCTAAAAATGTGTTGATGCAAAACCTATTTTTTGCAATAAAAAGCGTCTTTTAGCGTGTGACAGCTGCCAATCATAAAAACCCGCTATAAGTAGTAAATCAAACCCCCCTTTATCACCCCCTTAGTTAGGGAAAAATAATAAAATTAAAAAAATGTATTTATTTCCATTTTCCAATTAGGGTTAGGGTTAGGGTTGCGGCTAAAGGTAGGGTTAGAGTTGGGGCTAAAGTTAGGATTAGGGTTAGGGTTGGGATTAGGGTTAGGGGTGTGTTAGGGTTAGGTTTGTGATTAGGGTTATGGTTAGGGTTGGGACTAGGGTTAGGGGTGTGTTGGGGTTAGGGTTGGAGTTAGAATTGGGGGGGTTTCCACTGTTTAGGCACATCAGGGGCTCTCCAAATGTGACATGGCGTCTGATCTCAATTCCAGCCAATTCTGCATTGAAAAAGTCAAACGGTGTTCCTTCCCTTCTGAGCTCTGCCATGCGCCCAAACAGTAGTTTACCCCCACATATGGGGTATCAGTGTACTCAGGACAAATTGCACAATAACTCTTGGGGTCCATTTTCTTCTGTTACCCTTGGGAAAATAAATAACTTTGGGCGAAAATATCATTTTTGTAAAAAAAAAAAATGATTTTTTTGTTTTTACGGCTGTACATTATAAACTTCTGTGAAGCACTTGGGGCTTCATAGCGCTCACCACACATCTAGATAAGTTCCTTGTGGGGTCTATTTTCCAAAATGGGGTCACTTGTGGGGGGTTTCCACTGTTTAGGCACATCAGGGGCTCTCCAAATGCGACATGACGCCCGCAGAAAATTGCATCCAAAGTCAGCAATCCAAAATGTCACTACTTCCCTTCCGAGCCCCGACTTGTGCCCATACTGTAGTTTTCTCCCACATATTGGGTATCAGCATACTCAGGAAAAATTGGACAACAACTTTTGGGGTCCAATTTCTCCTGTTACCCTTGTGAAAATAAAATATTGGGGGCGAAAAAAATCATTTTTGTAAAAAAAAAAAGATTTTTTATTTTTACAGCTGTACGTTATAAACTTCTATGAAGCACTTCGGGGTTCAAAGTGCTCACCACACATCTAGATAAGTTCCTTGTGGGGTCTATTTTCCAAAATGGGGTCACTTGTGGGGGGTTTCCACTGTTTAAGCACATCAGAAGCTCTCCAAATGCGACATGACGCCCGCAGACCATGCCATCAAAGTCTGCAATCCAAAACGTCACTACTTCCCTTCCGAGCCCCGACGTGTGCCCATACAGTAGTTTTCTCCCACATATTGGGTATCAGCATACTCAGGACAAATTGGACAACAATGGTTGGGGTCCAATTTCCACTTTTACCTTTGTGAAAAAAAAATATTGGGGGGCAAAAATATCATTTTTGTAAAAAAAAAGGATTTTTTATTTTTACGGCTGTACGCTATAAACTTCTGTGAAGCACTTCGGGGTTCAAAGTTCTCACCACACATCTAGATAAGTTACTTGGGGGGTCTATTTTCCAAAATGGGGTCACTTGTGGGGGGTTTCTACTGTTTAGGCACATCAGAGGCTCTCCAAACGCGATATGACTCCCGCAGACCATTCCATCAAAGTCTGCAATCCAAAACATCACTACTTCCCTTCCGAGCCCTGACGTGTGCCCATACAGTAGTTTTCTCCCACATGTGGGGTATCAGCATACTCAGGACAAATTGGACAACAACATTTGGGGTCCAATTTCTCCTGTTACCCTTGGGAAAATAAAAAGTTGAAGACTAAAAGATCATGTTTGTGGAAAAAATATGATTTTTTTATTTTCATGCTCGGGCATTATAAACTTTAGTGAAACACCTGTGGGTTCAAAATTCTCACCACACATCTAGATAAGTTCCTTGAGGGGTCTAGTTTCAAAAATGGTGTCATTTGTGGGGGGTTTCCACTGTTTAGGCAGATCAGGAGCTCTCCAAACACGACATGGCGTTGAGCCAATTCTGCATTGAAAAAGTCAAACGGCGCTCCTTCCCTTCCGAGCTCTGCCATGCACCCAAACAGTGGTTTACCCCCACATATGGGGTATCAGCGTACTCAGGACAAATTGCACAATAACTTTTGGGGTCTTGTTACCCTTGGGAAAGTAAAAATTGGGATAAAAAGATCATTTTTGTGCAAAAAATATGATTTTTTAATTTTACTGCTCTACGTTATAAACTTGTGTGAAGCACTTGGTGGTTCAAATTGCTCACCACAGATCTAGATAAGTTCCTTAGCGGGTCTAGTTTCCAAAATGGGGTCACTTGTTGGGGTTTTCCACTGTTTAGGCACATCAGGGACTCTCCAAATGCAACATGGCGTCCAATCTCAATTCCAGCCAATTTTGGTTGGAAAAAGTCAAATGGTGCTCCTTCCATTCCGAGCTCTGCCCTGCGCCCAAACAGTGGTTCGCCCCCACATATGGGGTATCGGCGTACTCAGGACAAATTGGACAACAACATTTGTGGTCCAATTTCTCCTGTTACCCTTGGGAAAATAAAAATTTGGTGACTAAAAATAATTTTTGTGGGATAAAAATAAGATTTTTTATTTTCATTCCCGGGCATTATAAACTTGTGTGAAGCACTTGGGGGTTCAAAGTGCTCATCACAGATCTAGATAAGTTCCTTAGAGTGTCTAGTTTCCAAAATGGGGTCACTTGTGGGGGTTTTCCACTGTTTAGGCACATCTGGGGCACTGCAAATGGAACATGATCCCCATCAATGTCTGCATTCCAAAACGTTATTACTTCCTTTCCAAGCCCTGCCGTGCGCCCAAACAGTTTCCAACATGGCGTCCAATCTCAATTCCAGCCAATTTTGGTTGGAAAAAGTCAAATGGTGCTCCTTCCATTCCGAGCTCTGCCGTGCGCCCAAACAGTGGTTTCCCCCCACATATTTGGTATCAGCAAACTCAGGACAAATTGGACAACAACTGTTGGGGTCCAATTTCCTTGGGAAAAATCAAAAATTTGGGACTAAAAAAAATCATTTTTGTGGAAAATTATTATTTTTTTTTTCACACCCAGGCATTATAAACTTTTGTGAAACACTTGGGGGTTCAAAGTGCTCACAACAGATCTAGATAAGTTCCATAGGGGGTCTAGTTTCCAAAATGGTGTTATTTGTGGGGGGTTTCCACTGTTTAGGTGCATCAGGGGCTCTCCAAACACGACATGGCATCCAATCTCAATTCCAACCAATTTTGGTTTGAAAAAGTCAAACGGCGCTCCTTCCCTTACGAGCTCTGTCGTGTGCCCAAACAGTGGTTTTCCCCCACATATGGGGTATCGGCGTACTCAGGAGAAATTGGACAACAACTTTATCTGTCCATTTTCTCCTTTTACTCTTGTGAAAATAAAAAAAAGTTTGTAAAATATCTTTTTTGTGACTAAAAAGTTAAATATTATTTTTTTCCTTCCACGTTTCTTCAGCTCCTGTGAAGCACCTGAAGGGTTAATAAAGTTATTGAATGTGGTTTTAAGTAGCTTGAGGGATGCAGTTTTTAGAATGGTGTCACTTTTGGGTATTTTCTGCCATATAGACCCCTCAAAGTGACTTCAAATGTGAGGTGGTCCCTTAAAAAAATGGCTTTGTAAATTTTGTTGTAAAAATGAGAAATCGCTGGTCAACTTTTGACCCTTATAATTTCCTAACAAAAAAAATGTTGTTCCAAAATTGTGCGGATGTAAAGTAGACATGTGGTAAATGTTATTTATTAACTATTTTGTGTGACATATTTCTCTGTTTTAAGGGAATAAAAATTCAAAGTTTGAAAATTGCACAATTTTCAAAATTTTCGGCATATTTGCATTTTTTAAAAATTAAATGCAAGTTATATCGAATAAATTTTACCACTAACGTGAAGTACAATATGTCACGAGAAAACAATCTCAGAATCACGAAGATCCGATGAAGCATTCCAGAGTTATAGCCTCATAAAGAGACAGTGGTCAGAATTGTAAAAATTGGCGCGGTCATTAACGTGCAAACTACCCTTGGGGGTTAAGGGGTTAAGAGGAGACTTTGTGCAACAGGCCTTCCTGGTAAAATAGCTGATAGGAAACCACTGCTAAGGACAGGCAACAAGCAGAAGAGACTTGTTTGGGCTAAAGAACACAAGGAATGGACATTAGACCAGTGGAAATCTGTGCTTTGGTCTGATGAGTCCAAATTTGAGATCTTTGGTTCCAACCACCGTGTCTTTGTGCGACGCAGAAAAGGTGAACGGATGGACTCTACATGCCTGGTTCCCACCGTGAAGCATGGAGGAGGGGGTGTGATGGTGTGGGGGTGCTTTGTTGGTGACATTGTTGGGGATTTATTCAAAATAAAATTGAAGGCATACTGAACCAGCATGGCTACCACAGCATCTTGCAGCGGCATGCTATTCCATCCGGTTTGCGTTTAGTTGGACCATCATTTATTTTTCAACAGGACAATGACCCCAAACACACCTCCAGGCTGTGTAAGGGCTGTTTGGCAAAGAAGGAGAGTGATGGGGTGCTACGCCAGATGACCTGGCCTCCACAGTCACCAGACCTGAACCCAATCAAGATGGTTTGGGGTGAGCTGGACCGCAGAGTGAAGGCAAAAGGGCCAACAAGTGCTAAGCATCTCTGGGAACTCCTTCAAGATTGTTGGAAGACGATTTCCGGTGACTACCTCTTGAAGCTCATCAAGAGAATGCCAAGAGTGTGCAAAGCAGTCATCAAAGCAAAAGGTGGCTACTTTGAAGAACCTAGAATATAAGACATATTTTCAGTTGTTTCACATGTTTTTGTTAAGTATATAATTCCACATGTGTTAATTCATAGTTTTGATGCCTTCAGTGTGAATGTACAATTTTCATAGTCATGAAAATACAGAAAAATATTTAAATGAGAAGGTGTGTCCAAACTTTTGGTCTGTACTGTATATCTCTCCTGGACTTTCAAATATCCTTCCTGGTCCCTTGTCCTGGCTCCCCCATATATATGCATCCTGCCCTACCATATATATGTTTCCTGGCCCCACATTTATGCAACCTGGCCCCCCATATATATCCATCCTGGCCCCTCCCCATATATCCATCCTGCCCCCCATATATATGCATCCTGGTCCTTTGTCCTGCCCCTCCCCCATATATCCATCCGGGCCCCCCATATATGCATTCTGGCTCCCTCATATATATCTATCCTGCCCCCTTTCCATATATCCATCCTACCCCCAATATATCCATCCTGCCCTCCCATATATCCATCCTGCCCCCCCATATATCCATCCTAGCTGCCCCATATATGCATGTGTGTTCATCCTGGCCATCCCCGTAAGTGTGTCCATCCTGGCAACCCCTGTGTGTCCATCCTGGCCACCTTCGTACGTGTGTCCATCCTGGCCACCTTCCCCCATATGTGTGTCCATCCTGGCCACCTTCCCCCCGTATGTGTATCCATCCTGGGTCCTTTCCTCCTGTATGTGTATCCATCCTGGGCCCCACCCCTGTATGTGTATCTATCCTGGCCCCTACCCCTTGTTTGTGTATCCAACCTGGCCCCTTTTCCCCCATATGTGTATCCATCCTGGTCCCCCATCCCTGTATGTGTATCTATCCTGGCCCCCTTCCCCTCATTTGCGTATCCATCCTGGCCCCCTTCCCTCGTATGTGTATCCATCCAGGGCCCCCACCCCCATATGTGTATCCATCCTGGCCCCCTTCCCCCGCATGTGTATCCATCCTGGCCCCCTTCCCCTCATATGTGTATCCATACTGGCCCCCTTACCCCTATGTGCATCCATTCTAGCCCCCTTCCCTCCGTGTGTATATCCATTCTGGCCCATTTCCCTGCATGTGTATCCATCCTGGCCCTCTTAGCCCTGTATGTATATCCATCCTGGCCCCCTTCCCTTCGTATGTGCATTAATTCTGGCAACCTTCACCCGTATGTGTATCCATTCTGGCCCCTTCCCCTGCATGTGTATCCATCCTGGCCCTCTTAGCCCTGTATGTGTATCCATCCTGGCCCCCTTCCCCTCGTATGTGCATTAATTCTGGCACCCTTCACCCATATGTGTATCCATTCTGGCCCCCTTCCCCTGCATGTGTACCCATCCTGGCCCTCTTAGACCTGTATGTGTATCAATCCTGGCCCCCTTCCCCATATGTGTATCCATCCTGTGCCCCCATCCCCATATGTGCTTCCAATCTGGCCCCCTTCCCCCTATGTGCATCCATTCTGGCCTCCTTCCCCCCGTTTGTGTATCCATCCTGGCCCCCTTCCCCCCATATGTGTATTCATCCTGTGCCCCTACCCCTGTATGTGTACCCATCCTGGACACCCACCCCCGTATGTGTATCCATCCTGGCCCCCTTCCCCCTGTTTGGGTATGCATCCTGGCCCCCTTCCCCGTATGTGTATCCATCCTGGGTCCCCACCCCTGTATGTATATCCATCCTGGCCCCTTCCCGCCGTATGTGTATCCATCCTGGCCCCCTTCAACCCATATGTGTATCCATCCTGGGCCCACATCCCCGTATGTGTATCCATCCTGGCCCCCTTCCCCTCATATGTGTATCCATACTGGCCCCCTTCACCCCAATGTGCATCCATTCTTGCCCCTTCCCCCATATGTGCATCCATTCTGGCCCAATTCCCTCCATATGTGTATCCATTCTGGCCCCCTTCACCTCGTATATGTATCCATCCTGGCCCCCTTCCCCTCATATGTGCATCCATTCTGCCCCCCTTCCATGTATGTGTATCCATTCTGGCCCCCTTATCCTGCATTTGTATCCATCCTGGCCCTCTTACCCTGTATGTGTATCCATCCTGGCCCCCTTCCCCCGTATGTGTATCCATCCTGGCCACCTTCCCCGTATGTGTATCCATCCTGGGCCCCCATCCCCGTATGTGTTTCCATCCTGGCCCCCTTCCCCTCGTATGTGTATCCATCCAGGCCCCCTTTCCCCCTATGTGCATCCATTCTGGCCTCCTTCCCCCATATGTGTATCCATCCTGGACCCCTTCCCCATATGTGTATCCTTCCTGTGCCCCCACCCCTGTATGTGTACCCATCCTGGACCCCCACCCCAATATGTGTATCCATCCTGGCCCCCTTCCCCTGTTTGGGTATGCATCCTGGCCCCCTTCCCCGTATGTGTATCCATCCTGGGTCCCCCACCCCTGTATTGTATCCATCCTGGCCCCCTTCGCGTATGTGTATCCTTCCTGGCCCCTTCCCCATATGTGTATTCATCTGGTCCCCTTCCCTCGTTATGCGTATCCATCCTGGGCCCCTTCACCTGTATGTGATCCATCCTGGGCCCCCTCCTGTATGTGTATCCATCCTGGCATCCTTCCCTTGTATGTGTATCCATCCTGGCCCCTTCCCCCATATGTGTATCCATCCTGGCCCCCTTCCCCATAGTGTATATATCCTGGCCCCTTCCCCGGTATGTGCATCCATTGTGGCCCCCTTCCCTCATATGTGTATCATCTTGGTCCCCTTCTGTCGTATGTGTATCCATGTTGCCCCTTCCCCCGTATGTGCTCCATTCTGGCCCCCTTCCCCCGTATGTGTATCCATCCTGGCCCCTTCCCCCATATGTGTATCCATTCGCCCCCTTCCCAGTATGTGTATCCATTCTGGCCCCTTATCCTGCATTTGTATCCATCCTGGCCCTCTTACCCTGTATGTGTATCCATCCTGGCCCCCTTCCCCTGTTTGGTATCCATCCTGGCCCCTTCCCCGTATGTGTATCCATCCTGGGCCCCATCCCCGTATGTTGTTTCCATCCTGGCCCCCTTCCCCTCGTATGTGTATCCATCCAGGCCCCCTTTCCCCTATGTGCATCCATTCTGGCCTCCTTCCCCCCATATGTGTATCCATCCTGGACCCCTTCACCCATATGTGTATCCTTCCTGTGCCCCCACCCCTGTATGTGTACCATCCTGGACCCCACCGCATATGTGTATCCATCCTGGCCCCTTCCCCCTTTGGGTATGCATCTTGGCCCCCTTCCCCGTATGTGTATCATCCTGGGTAACCAACCCTGTATTGTATCCACCTAGGCCCCTCGCGTATGTGTATCCTTCTGGCCCCCTTCCCCATATGTGTTTCATCTGGTCCCCTTCCCTTGTATGCGTATCCACCTGGGCCCTTCACCTGTATGTGTATCCATCTGGCCCCTTCCCCCATATGTGTATCCATCCTGGCCCCCTTCCCCCATATGTGTATCCTTCCTGTGCCCCCACCCCTGTATGTGTACCCATCCTGGACCCCCACCGCAATATGTGTATCCATCCTGGCCCCCTTCCCCCTGTTTGGGTATGCATCTTGGCCCCTTCCCCGTATGTGTATCCATCCTGGGTAACCAACCCTGTATTTGTATCCACCTAGGCCCCCTTCGCGTATGTGTATCCTTCCTGGCCCCCTTCCCCATATGTGTATTCATCCTGGTCCCCTTCCCTCTGTATGCGTATCCACCCTGGGCCCCTTCACCTGTATGTGTATCCATCCTGGGCCCCTTCCCCCATATGTGTATCCATCCTGGCCCCCTTCCCCCATAAGTGTATCTATCCTGGCCCCCTTACCCCGGTATGTGCATCCATTCTGGCCCCCTTCCCCTCATATGTGTATCAATCCTGGTCCCCTTCTGTCGTATGTGTATCCATCGTTGCCCCTTTCCCCCGTATGTGCCTCCATTCTGGCCCCCTTCCCCCGTATGTGTATCCATCCTGGCCCCCTTGCCCTCGTATGTGTATCCATTCTGGCCCCCTTCCCCTCATATGTGTATCCATACTGGCCCCCTCCCCCATATGAGAGAGAGAGAGAGAGAAAAAAAAACATTCCTTACCTACCTGTGCTCCCGGCGGCAGCATCCTCCTCTGCAGGTCGGCGCGCTCATACTAAAATGGTCGCTGACATAGCAGAGGCCGGTGAATGTGTGCACCCATCGCATGCGGCGCATGACACTGACATCATACGCCGGTGACGGCGGGCGCACACTTGCCAGTATCGATCGGGATGTGCTCAAATGTGCGCGTGCCTCTGCACATACTCGGCCTGCAGTTTTAAAGGGCCCGTGCCCCTAAAAACAGCAGACTTTTTTTTCTCTCCTCCTCTCTCTTCCACAGCCAAGGGCCCACTGGGGGAATCCCCAGTATCCCGCCAGGCCAGACCGACCCTGGGTCTATCGTCTACTGATGAGGGTCTGTATTCTAGTCGCATCCTACTTCACTCGGCACTGAATCCAACTGAAAAAAAATTTGGGCATCGATGCAGAGGCTTTCCTCCTCTTGATGCCCATGGAATAGAATGTGTAAACAGCTCTGCAGACTAGCCCATCTGTGGTTCTCTACCAGGGCCGGCGTCAGCAAGTGCCGGGGCCCTGAGCAGGCGGGGGGGCCCACTCGCCGTCGGGCACCCCGGCGCCCGTTAGTAGTGTCAGCGCCGCCACTGGGCCCCCCCTCTTTGCTCAGGGCCCCGGCAGCAGCCGGCGCAATACTCACCTCTCCCCGTGCCTCCGCTGCCGTAGCTCTGAGCTCCAGGGGGCGCCTGCGCTGGCGCTTCCTCTCTCACAGCAGCGCCGCTGAATGATGTCATCATTCAGCGGCCGGCTGTGGCAGAGAGCGCGTGGACGCCGGACAGGTGAGGCGTGTGTGTGTGTGCCTGTGTGTATGTGAGAGAGTGCTGCCTGCGGTGCTGTATGTATGATGGTGGTGGGGGGAGGCAGTGATGGTGGTGAGGAGGCAATGATGATGATGATGATGGGGAGGCAATGATAATGGGAAAGCAATGATGATGATGATATTAATGGGGAGGCAATGATAATGATGATGATGGGGAGGCAATGATAATGGGAAGGCAATGATGATGATATTAATGGGGAGGCAATGATGATGATGATGATGGGGAGGCAATGATAATGGGAAGGCAATGATGATGATGATATTAATGGGGAGGCAATGATGATGATAGGAGGCAATGATGATGATGATGGGCAGGCAATGATGATGAGGGGAGACAATGATGATGATAATGGGCAGGCAATGATGATGATAATGGGGAGTCTTTCTACAGCGCCCTTTCCTGAGCCGTAACAGTGTAGAACGCAGCACAGTGTAGAGGAGAGCTCCATATTTTGTATGGAGCATTATATGTGGTCCAGTATTCTGTATGGAGCATTATATTGGGTCCAGTATTCTGTATGGAGCATTATATGGGGGATGGCGGGGTGACATCCTGCATGGGGTATTATATGGGTGATGAGGGGGAGACTATATGGTGCCCATAATATTGTATGGAGGACTGTATTGTCCAGTCTGTACTGTGCGCTGTGAGGATTTGGCGGTTTTTGAGCTATTGTACAATTTACAATAGGTATCAGTCATGTAATGGAAGAAGAGAAGTGTTTGCCGTTGTGCTATACCCATATTTCTCTGCAGTATCTGTGCATCATGAATCGTGGTCTGTGTTAAGGGGGCCCACTGAGACTTTTCACCCGGGGCCCATAAAAACCTGGAGCCGGCACTGTTCCCCACAGTCAGTTGGGCAGTTGGACTGTTCTAATTCTGGGGGAAAAAGGGTGATTGGGGTGCCACCACTAAGGATTGCACTGTGTGTGATGTTAAGGTGGAGGAAGATGAGGAGAGGCAACTTGATTCAGCGCTTGACATCCACTGGAACACATGCTCTTTCTGGCCCTCAACTACAAGGTGTATTACTGTGTGCCTGCCAGAGAAAGGGAGTCAAGTAGCTGGTCCAGTAACAGAAGTTGTCCATTGCCGTTAGATAGGACGAGCCAGTGTTTGTTCAGTAGAGCTTTCAGTAACATTACCACCTACCCCACATACACCTCCAACACCAAGCCTTTTCCCCTTTCCACCACAACCTCGCTTTTCCCCACTCACTTGGATGTACAGTTCATCTCTTTTAACCACGGGGGGGAGCGCGACTGATCGTGGCCGGGTGTCAACTGATTTTCACAGCTGACACCCAGCACTAAGACCAGGAGCTATCACGGACTGCTCCCGACACTTTAACCCTGGCACACTGTGATTAAACATGATTGCAGCATTCCGGTGGCATAGGGAAGCATCGCGTAGGGAGGGGGCTCCCTGCGTGCTTCCCTGAGACCCTCAGAACAACGTGATGTGATCACGTTGTTCCGAGGGCCTCCTCCCTGCAGGCCCCCGATCCAAGATGGCCACGGGGTCCTTCCGGGTCCTGCAGGGGAGTGGCTTATCGGTGCCTGCTGAGAGCAGGCACCGACAAGCCTCCTGCACTGCCTGTCAGATCGCTGATCTGACACAGTGCTGTGCAAAGTGTCAGATCAGCGACAAGGTAAAAAAGTTTTAAAAAAATTAACATGTGTAAAAATATTTTAAAAATCCCTAAATAAATTGGAAAAAAAAATTCCACAATAAACACATTATTACTATTATGTAAATAAAAAAACAATAAAAGTACACATATTTAGTATCGCCGTGTCCATAATAACCTGCCTTATAAAACTGTCCCACTAGTTAACCCCTTTAGTGAACATCTAAAAAAAAAAAAACAAGGCAAAAAAACAATGCTTTCTCATCATACTGCCAAATAAAAGTGGAATAACACGCGATCAAAAATATGGATATAAATAAACATGGTACCGCTGAAAGTGTCATCTTGTCCCGCAAAAAACAAGCTGCCATACAGCACGCATCAGTGTGATGAAGGAACAGCCACCATCTTGGATATGGGGCTTAATGCTCGCCTTATGTCTGAGCTTGGCCTGTCCCAGGTAGTCATTTTGTCTGAGTTCACAGAGCCACAGGCAGCTAACTGCTCCTAACCCCCATGGCCTGTAGGCATATTGATGAAAACAGGGTTTAGTGTTCCACTGTTGAATAACAAGGTCTTTTAGAATGCTAAGTAGATCAGGACAAAACAGGACTTCAAAGCTGGAGTCAGGAACCATGCCAGCATGGGGCCTGGAGATGCCTGGGGGCTTCAATTAGATTATACCTGTCAGCTAGACACAGAAAACACATCCATTGTCTCTTCCAGCCACTACGACTCCATTCTAGGATTATGAATTATGAGCCCCCGTTTCAAGATACAGACTCATAAAAAATATCAGTGATCCTGCGGACCTCGCGCCTCTGACAGTGCGACTCCCGAGTTGGTGATGGCTCGGGGACCTGAGATATAGAGATTGGGTCGCTGTAGAGGGACAATCGGGCCATGTTTGATCTCCACGCGACAAGCAAAACAAACTGCATTCACTGGTACCTCTCGTGTCCGGGATCCGATCGTCCTGGAGAAAGTTAACCCCTTTCTTAGATATTGGGAATAAATTCTGCAGGGAGCTGAAGGGTGGAGATTATTAGCCCACCCTCTGACACCGAGGGGAGGGACCTAGTAGGTTTAAGAACTGCGGGTGGATGGCAGACTCTCTCTATTCTCACAGAAGAACAAGACGATGATTGTTGTGAATAGGCTGGAAATGAGTTCTGAGCAGAAGCTCCCTCTGGTGGTTACAAACGGTACTGGACTGTCCAGTGAAGATTGTGAGGATTGGGAATCAGGTGTTACTGACTGGTCTTATATAAGGGAGTCGCCTTCCCATCAGGGTTGCCGGTGATCAATTGTTCTGGTCTCAATCCTTGATTCCTGTTTCCTTGGTAGCCTGCTGTGTCGTGTCTGATTCTCCTGCTAACAGATAAGACATTTTGTTCTTTTTGTTTTTGTGCTTTATTTTTGCATTTTGTCCTGCACTTCTGTGGGGGCCTTCTGGGTCCCCTCGGGGGGCTTTTGCCCTCTCAGTTCAGTTCAGCCACTGATGTTTGTACATTTGCTTTTTCCAGTTTTTTCAGTGGCTGCTGTTTTGTTGTTGGTTACACCAGAGAACTAATTTAGGTGGTAGAGGTCGTGTGATCTCAGGTGTTTTTGAAATTAGTAGAGTTGGTGCTTTTCAGGGTTTTTTGAGATTGCAGTAAGTGCCCTTCCTATCCTTTTCTATTTAGTAAGTTTTGGCCCCAACGTTTGCTCATACTATTTTCTGTCTGTGTCAGTATTTCTTCTTGTCTAACCGCCATTACATGTTTGGGGGCTTTCTATGTTCTTTGGGGATCTGCTCCGGGGCAGATTGCTTTCCTCTTTCTATCTTTAGGTGTAGTTAGATTCTCAGGCTGTGACGAGGCGTCTAGGACCAACGTAGGAACGCTCCACGGCTGCCTCTAGTTGTGGTGGTTAGTCAGGGTACTGCAATCTCATAGTTTCCAACTGCTCTGGTGTATTTCCTTTTTTTGCCTGCTCTCCTCAGCTACCAAATCATAACAGTATCACCGGCCTAAACTAAAAATTATATGGTACTCACAGAAGGGAAAAATATTGTGGAAAGAAAAAAGTTGTCAGAGTTGTCAGAGATTTTTTTTTTTTGTTTGTTGCATTTTTTTTTTCCCTCTGTATCTCTGGGTGCTGAGGAGGATTTTTTTTTTTTTCTCTCTCTCAATGGAGTTTGCACAGTTGTCTGGCCGTGTGGATCAGCTTGCCACTGAGGTTCGGAGTATTGCTGCTTATCTTGCTGGGTTGCCTGTTGTGGAGCCTAGGATCCCCATGCCAGATTTGTTTTTGGGGGATCGAGCTAAGTTTCTGAATTTCAAAATAACT
>JARQOD010000001.1:871601992-871756369 GCA_033576555.1 Oophaga sylvatica
GACTTTTTTTTCTCCTCCTCCTCTCCTTCCACAGCCAAGGGCCCACTGGGGGAATCCCCAGTATCCCGCCAGGCCAGACCGACCCTGGGTCTATCGTCTACTGATGAGGGTCTGTATTCTAGTCGCATCCTACTTCACTCGGCACTGAATCCAACTGAAAAAAAATTTGGGCATCGATGCAGAGGCTTTCCTCCTCTTGATGCCCATGGAATAGAATGTGTAAACAGCTCTGCAGACTAGCCCATCTGTGGTTCTCTACCAGGGCCGGCCGCCAGCAAGTGCCGGGGCCCTGAGCAGGCGGGGGGCCCACTCGCCGTCGGGCACCCCGGCGCCCGTTAGTAGTGTCAGCGCCGCCACTGGGCCCCCCCCTCTTGCTCAGGGCCCCGGCAGCAGCCGGCGCAATACTCACCTCTCCCCGTGCCTCCGCTGCCGTAGCTCTGAGCTCCAGGGGGCGCCTGCGCTGGCGCTTCCTCTCTCACAGCAGCGCCGCTGAATGATGTCATCATTCAGCGGCCGGCTGTGGCAGAGAGCGCGTGGACGCCGGACAGGTGAGGCGTGTGTGTGTGTGCCTGTGTGTATGTGAGAGAGTGCTGCCTGCGGTGCTGTATGTATGATGGTGGTGGGGGAGGCAGTGATGGTGGTGAGGAGGCAATGATGATGATGATGATGGGGAGGCAATGATAATGGGAAAGCAATGATGATGATGATATTAATGGGGAGGCAATGATAATGATGATGATGGGGAGGCAATGATAATGGGAAGGCAATGATGATGATATTAATGGGGAGGCAATGATGATGATGATGATGGGGAGGCAATGATAATGGGAAGGCAATGATGATGATGATATTAATGGGGAGGCAATGATGATGATAGGAGGCAATGATGATGATGATGGGCAGGCAATGATGATGAGGGGAGACAATGATGATGATAATGGGCAGGCAATGATGATGATAATGGGGAGTCTTTCTACAGCGCCCTTTCCTGAGCCGTAACAGTGTAGAACGCAGCACAGTGTAGAGGAGAGCTCCATATTTTGTATGGAGCATTATATGTGGTCCAGTATTCTGTATGGAGCATTATATTGGGTCCAGTATTCTGTATGGAGCATTATATGGGGGATGGCGGGGTGACATCCTGCATGGGGTATTATATGGGTGATGAGGGGAGACTATATGGTGCCCATAATATTGTATGGAGGACTGTATTGTCCAGTCTGTACTGTGCGCTGTGAGGATTTGGCGGTTTTTGAGCTATTGTACAATTTACAATAGGTATCAGTCATGTAATGGAAGAAGAGAAGTGTTTGCCGTTGTGCTATACCCATATTTCTCTGCAGTATCTGTGCATCATGAATCGTGGTCTGTGTTAAGGGGGCCCACTGAGACTTTTCACCCGGGGCCCATAAAAACCTGGAGCCGGCCCCTGTTCCCCACAGTCAGTTGGGCAGTTGGACTGTTCTAATTCTGGGGGAAAAAGGGTGATTGGGGTGCCACCACTAAGGATTGCACTGTGTGTGATGTTAAGGTGGAGGAAGATGAGGAGAGGCAACTTGATTCAGCGCTTGACATCCACTGGAACACATGCTCTTTCTGGCCCTCAACTACAAGGGTATTACTGTGTGCCTGCCAGAGAAAGGGAGTCAAGTAGCTGGTCCAGTAACAGAAGTTGTCCATTGCCGTTAGATAGGACGAGCCAGTGTTTGTTCAGTAGAGCTTTCAGTAACATTACCACCTACCCCACATACACCTCCAACACCAAGCCTTTTCCCCTTTCCACCACAACCTCGCTTTTCCCCACTCATCTTGGATGTACAGTTCATCTCTTTTAACCACGGGGGGAGCGCGACTGATCGTGGCCGGGTGTCAACTGATTTTCACAGCTGACACCCAGCACTAAGACCAGGAGCTATCACGGACTGCTCCCGACACTTTAACCCTGGCACACTGTGATTAAACATGATTGCAGCATTCCGGTGGCATAGGGAAGCATCGCGTAGGGAGGGGGCTCCCTGCGTGCTGCCCTGAGACCCTCAGAACAACGTGATGTGATCACGTTGTTCCGAGGGCCTCCTCCCTGCAGGCCCCCGATCCAAGATGGCCACGGGGTCCTTCCGGGTCCTGCAGGGGAGTGGCTTATCGGTGCCTGCTGAGAGCAGGCACCGACAAGCCTCCTGCACTGCCTGTCAGATCGCTGATCTGACACAGTGCTGTGCAAAGTGTCAGATCAGCGACAAGGTAAAAAAGTTTTAAAAAAAATTAACATGTGTAAAAATATTTTAAAAATCCCTAAATAAATTGGAAAAAAAAATTCCACAATAAACACATTATTACTATTATGTAAATAAAAAAACAATAAAAGTACACATATTTAGTATCGCCGTGTCCATAATAACCTGCCTTATAAAACTGTCCCACTAGTTAACCCCTTTAGTGAACATCTAAAAAAAAAAAAAAACAAGGCAAAAAAACAATGCTTTCTCATCATACTGCCAAATAAAAGTGGAATAACACGCGATCAAAAATATGGATATAAATAAACATGGTACCGCTGAAAGTGTCATCTTGTCCCGCAAAAAAAAGCTGCCATACAGCACGCATCAGTGTGATGAAGGAACAGCCACCATCTTGGATATGGGGCTTAATGCTCGCCTTATGTCTGAGCTTGGCCTGTCCCAGGTAGTCATTTTGTCTGAGTTCACAGAGCCACAGGCAGCTAACTGCTCCTAACCCCCATGGCCTGTAGGCATATTGATGAAAACAGGGTTTAGTGTTCCACTGTTGAATAACAAGGTCTTTTAGAATGCTAAGTAGATCAGGACAAAACAGGACTTCAAAGCTGGAGTCAGGAACCATGCCAGCATGGGGCCTGGAGATGCCTGGGGGCTTCAATTAGATTATACCTGTCAGCTAGACACAGAAAACACATCCATTGTCTCTTCCAGCCACTACGACTCCATTCTAGGATTATGAATTATGAGCCCCCCGTTTCAAGATACAGACTCATAAAAAATATCAGTGATCCTGCGGACCTCGCGCCTCTGACAGTGCGACTCCCGAGTTGGTGATGGCTCGGGGACCTGAGATATAGAGATTGGGTCGCTGTAGAGGGACAATCGGGCCATGTTTGATCTCCACGCGACAAGCAAAACAAACTGCATTCACTGGTACCTCTCGTGTCCGGGATCCGATCGTCCTGGAGAAAGTTAACCCCTTTCTTAGATATTGGGAATAAATTCTGCAGGGAGCTGAAGGGTGGAGATTATTAGCCCACCCTCTGACACCGAGGGGAGGGACCTAGTAGGTTTAAGAACTGCGGGTGGATGGCAGACTCTCTCTATTCTCACAGAAGAACAAGACGATGATTGTTGTGAATAGGCTGGAAATGAGTTCTGAGCAGAAGCTCCCTCTGGTGGTTACAAACGGTACTGGACTGTCCAGTGAAGATTGTGAGGATTGGGAATCAGGTGTTACTGACTGGTCTTATATAAGGGAGTCGCCTTCCCATCAGGGTTGCCGGTGATCAATTGTTCTGGTCTCAATCCTTGATTCCTGTTTCCTTGGTAGCCTGCTGTGTCGTGTCTGATTCTCCTGCTAACAGATAAGACATTTTGTTCTTTTTGTTTTTGTGCTTTATTTTTGCATTTTGTCCTGCACTTCTGTGGGGGCCTTCTGGGTCCCCTCGGGGGCTTTTGCCCTCTCAGTTCAGTTCAGCCACTGATGTTTGTACATTTGCTTTTTCCAGTTTTTTCAGTGGCTGCTGTTTTGTTGTTGGTTACACCAGAGAACTAATTTAGGTGGTAGAGGTCGTGTGATCTCAGGTGTTTTTGAAATTAGTAGAGTTGGTGCTTTTCAGGGTTTTTTGAGATTGCAGTAAGTGCCCTTCCTATCCTTTTCTATTTAGTAAGTTTTGGCCCCAACGTTTGCTCATACTATTTTCTGTCTGTGTCAGTATTTCTTCTTGTCTAACCGCCATTATCATGTTTGGGGGCTTTCTATGTTCTTTGGGGATCTGCTCCGGGGCAGATAGCTTTCCTCTTTCTATCTTTAGGTGTAGTTAGATTCTCAGGCTGTGACGAGGCGTCTAGGACCAACGTAGGAACGCTCCACGGCTGCCTCTAGTTGTGGTGGTTAGTCAGGGTACTGCAATCTCATAGTTTCCAACTGCTCTGGTGTATTTCCTTTTTTTGCCTGCTCTCCTCAGCTACCAAATCATAACAGTATCACCGGCCTAAACTAAAAATTATATGGTACTCACAGAAGGGAAAAATATTGTGGAAAGAAAAAAGTTGTCAGAGTTGTCAGAGATTTTTTTTTTCTGTTTGTTGCATTTTTTTTTCCCTCTGTATCTCTGGGTGCTGAGGAGGATTTTTTTTTTTTTCTCTCTCTCAATGGAGTTTGCACAGTTGTCTGGCCGTGTGGATCAGCTTGCCACTGAGGTTCGGAGTATTGCTGCTTATCTTGCTGGGTTGCCTGTTGTGGAGCCTAGGATCCCCATGCCAGATTTGTTTTTGGGGGATCGAGCTAAGTTTCTGAATTTCAAAAATAACTGTAAATTGTTTTTTGCCTTAAAATCTAAGTCCTCAGGGAACGCAGCGCAGCAGGTTCAAATTGTCATCTCTCTCCTGCGCGGCGACCCTCAGGATTGGGCTTTTTCCCTGACACCTGGGGATCCTGTTTTGAGTGATGTTGATGCGTTTTTTCAGGCTTTGGGGTTATTGTACGATGAGCCTAATGTCACTGATCAAGCTGAAAAAACTTTGTTGGCATTAAGTCAGGGGCTTGAGGACGCTGAGTTATACTGTCAGAGATTCCGTAAGTGGGCAGTCCTGACCAAATGGAATGACGACGCTTTGGCAGCTCTTTTTCGGAAGGGACTCACATGTAAAACATGTTCGGACTGTGTTCCAGATTTTGAGAGAGAATGCTCTGTATGTGAAGGGATCAAAGTGTCTTTTGGCGTTCAGAGGATCTCATTTCTGGGATTCATTTTGTCCCCATCTGTTATTGAAATGGACCCGGTCAAAGTTCAGGCCATCTGTGATTGGGTCCAACCTACTTCATTAAAGGCTCTTCAAAGATTCTTGGGTTTTGCCAATTTTTATCGTAAATTTATTGGTAATTTCTCTGTTATTGTTAAACCATTAACTGATTTGACCAAGAAGGGTTCTGATGTGGTGAATTGGCCTCCTGAGGCAGTCTCTGCATTTCAGGAACTTAAGCAGAGATTCACTTCTGCTCCTGTTCTACGGCAGCCTGATGTTTCTCTACCATTCCAGGTGGAGGTGGATGCCTCTGAAATTGGGGCAGGTGCCGTTTTGTCCCAAAGAGATCCATAGACCTCTAAGAGTAACCCTTGTGCCTTTTTCTCTCGAAAATTTTCTCCCACTGAACGTAATTATGACGTGGGTAATCGGGAGTTATTGGCCATGAAGTGGGCTTTTGAAGAGTGGAGACATTGGCTGGAGGGAGCCAAACATCAGGTGGTGGTCCTTACGGACCATAAGAATCTAGTTTATCTGGAATCTGCCAAGCGACTTAATCCTAGACAGGCCAGGTGGGCCTTGTTTTTCACACGTTTTAATTTTGTGGTTTCATTTCTTCCTAGCACTAAAAAATGTTAAGGCGGATGCCCTCTCGAGGAGTTTCCTTGCGGACTCTCCTGAGTTATCTGATCCTTCTGTTATTTTGAAAGAGGGTGTAGTTCTTTCCGCCATCTCGCCCAATTTGAGTCTGGCTCTGGAGGGGTGTCAGGAGGATAAGCCCGAGCGCTGCCCTGTTGGGAAATTGTTTGTCCCGGACCAGTGGAAAAAGAGTGTAATGTCTGAGATTCATTGTTCCGCATTGGCCGGTCATCCCGAATTTTTGGTACCAGAGACTTGGTTAGTCGGTCCTTTTGGTGGTCTACCTTGTCTCGTGATGTCAGGGAGTTTGTGCAGTCCTGCGGGACTTGCTCTCGCTCCAAGCCTTGCTCTCGTTCTAGTGGTTTGTTGATGCCATTACCTGTGCCCAAGAGACCATGGACCCATATCTCTATGGATTTCATTTCCGACCTCCCTGTTTCTCAGAGAATGACCGTCATCTGGGTGATTTGCGATAGGTTTTCCAAGATGATACATCTTGTGCCATTACCTAAGTTGCCTTCCTCCTCTGAATTGGTGCCTTTGTTCCTTCAGCACGTGGTTCGTTTACACGGCATTCCTGAGAACATTGTGTCTGACAGAGGAGTCCAGTTTGTTTCCAGATTTTGGAGGACCTTTTGTTCTAAAATTGGTGTTCAATTGTCTTTCTCCTCGGCGTTTCATCCTCAGACCAATGGTCAAACTGAGAGAACAAACCAGACATTGGAGATTTATCTAAGATGCTTTGTGTCTGCTGATCAGGATGACTGGGTCTCTTTTTTGCCTTTGGCTGAGTTTGCTCTTAATAATAGGGCTAGCTCTGCCACTTTGATGTCTCCATTTTTCTGTAATTCTGGGTTTCACCCTCGATTTTCTTCAGGACAGACGGAGGCTTCTGTCTGTCCAGGTGTTGACTCTGTTGTGGAGCGTATGCAACAGATTTGGGACCAGGTAGTGGAGAGGTTGTCCCTCTCTCAGGAGAGGGCCCAGCGGTTTACTAACCGGCATAGGACTGATGGTCCTCGGTTTAAAGTGGGGGATTTGTCTGATTGTCCTCAAGAAATATTCCTATGAGAGTGGCATCTCCTAAATTTAAGCCTAGGTTCATTGGACCTTATAAGATCATGGAGATTCTTAATCCTGTTTCTTTTCGTTTACTTCTTCCAGGGACATTTAAGATCCATAACGTGTTCCACAAGTCCTTGTTGAAGAGGTTTGTTGAGCCAGTGGTTCCTACTACTGTGCCTCCTGACCCTGTTTTGGTTGAGGGCAATCTGGAGTATGTGGTTGAGAAAATATTGAATTCTCGTTTTTCTAGACGGAAACTCCAGTATTTGGTTAAATGGAGAGGTTATGGTCAGGAAGACAATTCTTGGGTGTTTGCTTCGGACATGCATGCTAGGAGACTCATCCGTGCGTATCATAGAACTCATCCTGACCGACCTGGTTGCTCAAATGAGGGTTCGGTGACCCCTCCTCAAGGGGGGGTACTGTTGTGAATAGGCTGGAAATGAGTTCTGAGCAGAAGCTCCCTCTGGTGGTTACAAACGGTACTGGACTGTCCAGTGAAGATTGTGAGGATTGGGAATCAGATGTTACTGACTGGTCTTATATAAGGGAGTCGCCTTCCCATCAGGGTTGCCGGTGATCAATTGTTCTGGTCTCAATCCTTGATTCCTGTTTCCTTGGTAGCCTGCTGTGTCGTGTCTGAATCTCCTGCTAACAGATAAGACATTTTGTTCTTTTTGCTTTTGTGCTTTATTTTTGCATTTTGTCCTGCACTTCTGTGGGGGCCTTCTGGGTCCCCTCGGGGGCTTTTGCCCTCTCAGTTTAGTTCAGCCACTGATGTTTGTACATTTGCTTTTTCCAGTTTTTTCAGTGGCTACTGTTTTGTTGTTGGTTACACCAGAGAACTAATTTAGGTGGTAGAGGTCGTGTGATCTCAGGTGTTTTTGAAATTAGTAGAGTTGGTGCTTTTCAGGGTTTTTTGAGATTGCAGTAAGTGCCCTTCCTATCCTTTTCTATTTAGTAAGTTTTGGCCGCAACGTTTGCTCATACTATTTTCTGTCTGTGTCAGTATTTCTTCTTGTCTAACCGCCATTACATGTTTGGGGGCTTTCTATGTTCTTTGGGGATCTGCTCCGGGGCAGATAGCTTTCCTCTTTCTATCTTTAGGTGTAGTTAGATTCTCAGGCTGTGACGAGGCGTCTAGGACCAACGTAGGAACGCTCCACGGCTGCCTCTAATTGTGGTGGTTAGTCAGGGTACTGCAATCTCATAGTTTCCAACTGCTCTGGTGTATTTCCTTTTTTTGCCTGCTCTCCTCAGCTACCAAATCATAACAGATGATGATCTAAGAAGGAACAGGGGACAGATCTGCAAAGGGCACACGTTTTGGGGACTGTCCGGCAACTAAGATTCTTACCTGTGGATCGCAGAGCTCCCGGCGTGCACATGCAACCTACAGCCTGGTAACATTGACCACTAGCTTAATACCTCTAAGCCTTGTACCATTATTGTTGTATTTTACTCTGACTGCAAATCCACTGTAATTCCGTTGTATAGCTTACTGTATATTTCTGTAATTGTCTAGTGCGTCCTTAAGGCAATTAAACCATAAAATTAATTTTGGGCTGATGCTTTTACTCTGATCACGAATCTTAGAATACCCAGTGGGTAACAGGACATCCTCCCCGGCGGCCATTTGCTCTAGGTGCAGTTCCCTTACTGAACGGAGAGACAAAGGGGGCACCGGAGAGCTGTGACTGTGTAGTTACGTCACACTGGTGATGTGGAAGGAACCGGGTTTCCTTCACAATCAGCAAAAAAATAAAAAAGTTATAGCTCGCAGAATAAAGCGATGCAAAAATAATTATTTATTATTTAAAATTGTTTTATTGTATAAAAGAGCCAAAACATAAAAAATGATATAAATGAGGTATCGCTGTAATTGTACTAACCCAAAGAATAAAACTGCTTTATCAATTTTACCACACGTTGAATGGTATAAACGCCCCACCAAAAAGAAATTCATGAATTGCTGGTTTTTGTTCATTCTGCCTCCCAAAATTCGTAATAAAAAGTGATCAAAAAATATCATGTGCCAAAAAATGGTACCAATAAAAATGTCAACTCGTCCAGCAAAAAATAAGACCTCACATGACTCTGGGCCAAAATATGGAAAAAATTATAGCTCTCAAAATGTGATGCAAAAACTATTTTTTACAATAAAAAGCATCTTTTAGCGTGACAGCTGCCAAACATAAAACCCCGCTATAAATAGTAAATCAAACCCCCTTTATCACCCCCTTAGTTAGGGAAAAATAATAAAATTAAAAAATGTATTTCCATTTTCCCATTAGGGTTAGGTATAGGGTTGGGGCTAAAGTTAGGGTTAGGGTTGGGGCTAACGTTAGGGATAGGGTTGAGGCTAAAGTTAGGATTAGGGTTAGTGTTGGGATTAGGGTTAGGGGTGTGTTAGGTTTAGGCTTGTAGTTAGGGTTATGGTTAGGGTTGGGATTAGGGTTAGGGGTGTGTTGGGGTTAGGGTTGGAGTTATAATTAGGGGGGTTTCCACTGTTTAGGCACATCAGGGGCTCTCCAAATGCGACTTGACGCCCGCAGACCATTCCATCAAAGTCTGCAATCCAAAATGTCACTACTTCCCTTCCGAGCCCCGACTTGTGCCCATACAGTAGTTTTCTCCCACATATAGGATATCAGCTAACTCAGGACAAATTGGACAACAACTTTTGGGGTCCAATTTCTCCTCTTACTCTTGGGAAAATAAAAAATTGGAGTCTAAAAGATCATGTTTGTTGAAAAAATATGATTTTTTTATTTTCACGCTCGGGCGTTTTAAAGTTCAGTGAAGCACTTGGGGTTCAAAGTGCTCACCACACATCTAGATAATTTCCTTTGGGGGGGTCTAGTTTCCAAAATGGTGTCACTTGTGGGGGTTTCTACTGTTTAGACACATCAGGGGCTCTCCAAATGCGACATGACGCCTGCAGACCATTCCATCAAAGTCTGCGTTCTAAAACGTTACTACTTCCCTTCCGAGCCCTGATGTGTGCCTATACAGTAGTTTTCTCCCACATTTGGGGTATCAGCATACTCAGGACAAATTGGACAACAACTTTTGGGCTCCAATTTCTACTTTTACCCTTGGGAAAATAAAAATTGAGGGTGAAAAGATCATTTTTGTGGAAAAAAATATGATTTTTTTATTTTACGGCTCTACGTTATAAACTTGTGTGAACCACTTGGGGTTCAAAGTGCTCACCACAGATCTAGATAAGTTCCTTAGGGGGTCTAGTTTCTAAAATGGGGTCACTTATGGGGGATTTCCAGGACTTTGCAAATGGAACATGACACCCATCAAAGTCTGCATTCCAAAACATCATTACTTCCCTTCCGAGCCCTGCCGAGCACCCAGTTTTCCCCCACACATATGGGGTATTACGTACTCAGGACAAATTGGACAACTTTTTGGGTACAATTTCCTTGGGAAAAATTAAAAATTGGGACTAAAAAAATCATTTTTGTGGAAATTTTTTTTTTCACGCCCATGGCATTTTAAACTTTAGTGAAACACTTGGGGGTTCAAAGTGCTCACCACAGATCTAAATAAGTTGCTTAGGGGGTTTAGTTTCCAAAATGGTGTCACTTGTGGGGATTTCCACTGTTCCAGCCAATTTAGGTTTGAAAAAGTCAAATGGTGCTCCTTCCCTTCCGAGTCATGCTGTGCGCCCAAAAAGTGGTTTTCCCCCACATGTGGGATATCAGTGTACTCAGGAAAAACTGCACAACAACTTTATCTGTACATTTTCTCCTTTTACCCTTGTGAAAATAAAAAAAATGTTTGTAAATGATCATTTTTGTGACTAAAAAGTTAAATGTTCATTTTTTTCTTCTATATTCCAAAGATTCCTGTGAAGCACATGAAGGGTTAATAAACTTCTTGAATGTGGTTTTGAGTACCTTGATCAGTTTTTTGAATGGTATCACCTTGGGCTATTTTCTGCCATATAGACCCCTCAAAGTGATTTCAAATGAGGTGGTCCCTAAAAAAATGGTTTTGTAAATTTGTTGTAAAAATGAGAAATCGCTGGTCAACTTTTAACCCTTATAACTTCCTAACAAAAAAAATTTTGGTTCCAAAATTGTACTGATGTAAAGTAGACATGTGTGAAATGTTATTTATTAACTATTTTGTATGACATATTTCTCTTTTTTAAGGGAATAAAAATACAAATTTTGAAAATTGCAAAATTTTGCATTTTTTTCATAAATAAACGCAAGTTATATCGAAGAAATTTTACCACTGCCATGAAGTACAATATAGCATGAGAAAAAAATCTCAGAATTGTGATGATCCGTTGAAGCATTCCAGAGTTATAACCTCATAAAGGGACAGTGGTCAGATTTGTAAATATTGGCCTGGTCATTAACATGCAAACCACCCTCGGGGTAAAGGAGTTAATGATTCTAAATTAAAACTAACTTACTTCATCACCCATTCTACTGAAACCATGGTCACCTTTAATAAAACAAAAATAAAAAACAGCCATATCTCTCATCTGTCCATAATTCTGTCCCACGCCATAATCCATGTGTGGGGATAAACAGTTTTCAACCTAGACGGTGCAAGATCATAGAATCATAGAATGGTAGAGTTGGAAGGGACCTCCTGGGCCATCTGGTCCAACCACCTGCTCAAAGCAGGATTCTCTAAATAATCCCAGACAGATGTCTGTCCAGCCTCTGTTTGAAGACTTCCATTGAAGGAGAACTTACCACCTCTCGTGGCAGCCTGTTCCACTCCTTGATCACCCTAACTGTCAAAAAGTTTTTTCTAATATCTAACCTGTGTCTCCTCCCATTCAGTTTCATCCCATTGCTTCTAGTCTTTCCTTGTGAAATGAGAATAAAGATGATCCTTCTACAATGTGACAGCCCTTGAGATATTTGTAGACAGCTATTAAGTCTCCTCTCAGTCTTCTTTTTTGCAAGCTAAACATTCCCAAATCCTGAAACCGTTCCTCATAGGACATGGTTTGCAGACCGGTCACCATTCTGGTGGCTCTTCTTTGAACTTACTCCAGTTTGTTGATGTCTTTTTTAAAATGTGGTGCCCAAAACTGGACACATATTCCAGATGAGGTCTGACCAAAGAGGAGTAGAGGGCAATAATGACCTCACGTGATCTAGACTGTATGCTTCTGTTGATACATCCTAGAATTGTATTTGCCTTTTTTGCTGCTGCATCACACTGTTGACTCATGTTCAGTCTGTGGTCAATTAGTGTACCCAAGTCTTTTTCACATGTGCTGTTACTTAGCCCTATTCCTCCCATTTTGTATATGCTTTTTTCATTTTTATTGCCCAGATGTAGTACTTTGCATTTTTCCCTGTTAAAAACCATTCTGTTAGTTACTGCCCACTGCTCCAGTTTATTTATATCTTTTGAATCCTCTCTCTCTCTTCTCTAGTATTAGCTACCCCTCCTAGCTTTGTGTCATCAGCAAATTTGATCAGTTTACCCTCAATTCCTTCATCTAAATCATTGATAAAGATGTTGAACAATACAGGGCCCAAAACAGAGCCTTGTGGTACCCCACTTGAGACATTCTTCCTACTGGATGTGCAGCCATTTACGACCACTCTTTGAGTCCGATCACTAAGCCAGTTATGAATCCACCTAACAGTTGCCTTGTCCATTCCATACTTAGTCATTTTTTCAATAAGGATTGTGTGAGATACTTTGTCAAATGCTTTGCTGAAGTCAAGATATACTATATCTACAGCATTTCCCTGATCCACCCAGTCAGTGATTCTGTCATAGAAGGAAATTAAGTTAGTCAGACATGACTTATTAGTTACAAACCCATGCTGACTCTGTTTAATCACTTCATTCTTATGCAGGTACTTACATACATGTTCTTTAATAATTTGTTCAAAGATCTTTCCTGGTATAGAAGTCAGACTCACCGGCCTGTAGTTCCCTGGGTCCACCTTCTTCCCCTTTTTGAAGATAGGAACAACATTTGCTCTTCTCCAGTCTTCTGGGACTTCTCCTGTTCTCCAAGAATTTTCAAAGATTATGGACAGTGGTTCAAGAATTTCTTCTGCTATCTCCTTCAGTATTCTGGGGTGTAATTCATATGGACCTGGAGACTTGAATTCATTTAGGTTAGCTAAGTGTTTCCTCACTGTCTTTCTGTTTATAGATATCCTGGATTATTCTATTCCTTTAATAAGACAGTGAAGATCAGTTGATGTTACATTTCCTTTCTGAGAGAAAACAGATGCAAAATAGGAATTTAAAAGTTCAGCCTTCTCAACATACTTTCTTACCATTTCATCATTTTCATCCTGTAAAAATCCTATAGCATCTTTGACTTTTTTTTTACTTTTGACGTATCCCCAAAATCCTTTTTTGTTGCTTTTGACATCTCTTGCAAGCCTTAATTCATTGTCAGCTTTATATAATCTCATTTGTGCCCTGCAGGTTCTGCAGATGGCATTATATTCTTCTTTAGATATGCCTCCCTCTTTCCATTTGATAAACATTTCTTTCTTCCTTTTTAGCATGTGTTTAAGTTCTGTGTTCATCCATCCTGGTTTACTTAAATGCTTCCCATTCTTCCCTCTTTTCGGAATTGTTAATGATTGTGCTTTGAGAATCTCATTTTTCAAGATGTCCCATCCTTACTGGACATTTTTGTCCTAAGGATATCCTGCCTATTGGATCCCTCCAATTCTCTTTCTGAGTCCCTTAAAATCTGCCTTTCTGAAATCTAACCTTGACGTCTGAGTCTTCACAGGTATTCCTCCTCTTGTTATCCAAAATTCTAAAATAGCATGGTCACTACCTCCTAGGGTCCTAGCCACTCTTACCTCCTCAACCATTTCCTCCCTGTTTATAAGGATTAGATCCAAGGTAGCAGATCCCCTTGTTTTCTCCCCTACCTTTTGAAAGATAAAGATGTCAGCAAGAGAGGATAAGAATTTCCTTGACTTGTTAGTTTTGCCTGAGAGAGATTCCCAACAAATGTCTGGATAGTTGAAATCTCCCATGACCACTATGTCATATTTTTTGGAGAACTTGGCCATTTGATGCATAAAGAGTTCATCCATATCTTCAGCTTGCATAGGTGGCCTGTAGTAAATGCCTACAATGGTGTCCTTTCCATTGTTCTGTCCTTGTATTCTTACCCAAACAGTTTCCACAGAACTACCAGTCTCTGAGTATAAAGATAAATCGTGTGCACAGCCTGAAAGTGCCAGAGTAGGTTCCTACACCGTGAAGATAATGAAAAGAGAACTCGGCACTCAACTTAGCGAAAAGGGTAAATATTTATTGTAGTCCACGGTAGTGAAACGTTTCGGTCCTAAATTTCGGACCTTCATCAGCCACTACATATATGTAATACAAAAACAAAAAGGATTTTCAAAATTCTTACAATAAAGATAAAAGTAAAATTGCAAAGAAAACATAATAATATAACCAAGGTATGTACAATAGTATAATATGAAGTGGTTTACTAGAGAAAATCATCTTTATATAGAAGTATGCTAGTCCTCAAATAGTTAGGGACAGACTCTTCAGACCAGTTGAGACGTGAGGGTGATATAGCACAGAAAATAAGACGTACCATTAAGTACCGGGAGGGGGTAGAAATACCCAATTCAGAGGTAAGCAGTAGATACTGTTGGAATCTGGTGGGTGATAAGACATAATGAGAAAAAGTGACAGCGGCCCGTGATCAAAAATATCAAAGGTATGACATACCAGGTAGATCTCCAAAGTAAGGGTTAAAGGTGAGTATCTGAAAACAAAAGCCTCATTCAATTCATCCAGTAGTGGAGGCATATAAGGGAATAGATCCGGTGTACTAACCGGCAGTGATCATACCTGGGTGAGAGTTTTAAGTCAGGTCTCCGCTGCATGCCGTGGGAGGGACGGTATCCCCCGCTGGTCCTTGTGCAGTGAAGGCAGACTCAGCATTAGAGACTAAAAAGGGGAAAGGGCGGGACTAGTGATTTAGCCTAGCCAATAGCGGTGGTGGGTGTGAGAACTGGGAGCGTCATGGGCGGAAACTGATGGCCGTGCATGTCACAGGAAGAAAATTGCGTTCTAGAGTAAGTGCTGAGAGGGATTCCGGTATGAGGAGGTTAATAGCAAGTGAGGTGTCGTGCTCAAAAGGTGGATAGCTGAGCAGAGGATCCACAGACAATTCTTTTAGTGCAAGCGGCTCTAGAGGAAAAGAAAGAAACTGTTAATAAATGCAGAGACATACCGGTGTAAAGTATAATAGACAAGTGATTGACCATATCTTAATACGGCAAATAAGTATAGAAATATAGGCAGATTCTCATAAATCAATATCTTAAAGAGATATGAGCCGCATGCGGTCATTATTTGTCTGTTACTAAATGGTCCCACATGTGCATGGAAATTATGAAAATATATACCTTATAATCCATGTTGGAGATGTGTATCAGAGCATATTCTATTGTGGACTGGTAATCACAAAATAGTATTATGTTATTATTAGACAATATAATGTCAGTGGAGAAAAGTACCAGAACCTATTGTGCTGTAGGCAGGTGGTCATATAGCAATATAGTTTTAAACAGTATAATGTGATTGATGAACTCTCATTACATTTTTATGAAAAATAGCGTTTGTTTGCACACCTGCCTAAATCAATATCTTAAAGAGATATGGGCCGCGTGCGGTCATTATTTGTCTGTAACTTAATGGTCCCACATGTGCATGGAAATTATGAAAATATATACCTTATTATCCATGTTAGAGATGTGTATCAGAGCATATTCTATTGTGGACTGGTAATCACAAAATAATATTATATTATTATTAGACAATATAATGTCAGTGGAGAAAAGTACCAGAACCTATTGTGCTGTAGACCGGTGATCACATAGCAATATAGTTTTAAACAGTATAATGTGATTGATGAACTCTCATTACATTTTTTTATGAAAAATAGCGTTTGTTCGCACACCCGCTCAAGTCTGTGACGTTACATATAAAAGCCTATGTACTAGATAGATGTGTAGATGTGCACACTTATGTCAGAAGTCCTAATGGTCCAGAATAAAATAGTATCCGATAGAAACGGACAATTCATAGGAAGGATAGTAGATCATAGTCTCGGTTGAGACCCTTAGGTGACAGTGTGTCCAATGTATGGATCCAATAGGCCTCACGGCGTTTTAGTTGCCGTATCTGATCACCACCCCTTCTTGATTGTGGTACCTGTTCCAAAATTTGGAACCTCAGTTGAGCTATTGTATGACCCGCGGAAATGAAATGAGACGGAACAGGCAAAAGTGTATTTTTGCAGCGGATAGTAGATTTATGTTTTGAAATACGGTCCTTTGCTGGTTGAGTCGTTTCGCCAATATATAAAAGGCCGCATGGACACTTGATGGCGTATATGACATAAGGGGTATTACAGGTAAAATAGCCCCGAATTCTGAATGTTTTGCCAGTATAAGGGTGATGAATGGTCTCACCCTTTAAGACATTAGAGCATTGGGTGCAGTTAAGGCAAGGGAATGTGCCTATTCTAGGTTTTTTAATGAAACCTTGTGTTGTCCTAGGTTTTGTAGACCCTAGGTCAGCTCGAATTAAGGAATCTCTCAGATTAGGGGCACGGCGAAAACAGGGAGGAATGGTTTTGCAAATTCAGAGATATCTGGATGGGCTTTTTGTAGAAGGGGCCAATGTTGGCGAATAGAAGCATCAATCTCTGTGCAGATATATGCTTTTCTAACATACAATGCGACACCTCCTCCTCGTTTATCAAGTCTGTTTCTTGCAAATAAGTTGTATCCTTCTAGCCTTGTATTCCAATCATGTGTATCGTCCCACCAAGTTTCAGTGATTCCAATGACATCATACTTCTTCTCCTGCGTTAGTAGTTCCAATTCTCCTTGTTTGTTGCCCATGCTTTGTGCATTTGTATAAAAACATTTTAGTTTGTGATTGGTTTCTCTTCCTCCAATATTTTTATTATTTAGATTGCTTTGTCTTCGTTCTTCCTTTCCACTTCTAATAGCCGAGTTCTCAATAGCATTTGTCAGGTGTATGGCTTTTTCTGGCGTTTTGCTTCCCTTCCCACATTGTTCTAGTTTAAAGCTCTCCTGATGAGTGTAGCAAGGCGACCTCCAAATACATGTTTTCCAGTCTTCGTAAGGTGCACCCCCATCCCTAGCAAGTAGTCCATCGTATAGTTAATTCACTCCGTGATCCAGAAATCCAAATCCTTGCTGACGGCACCATCGACGTAGCCAGTTCTTCAACTGCAGAATCTTATTCCACCTCCTTGTTCCATGGCCATCCACTGGGAGGATGGATGAGAAGACCACCTGCGCACCCAGTTAGTGTTGAGCGATACTGCTCGATATCTAAAAATATCGTATCGGAATGGTATCGCCGATATCACTAAATATCGTCGATATCCGATTCCGATACCGGAAGTCCCATGTAAGTCTATGGGAACAAAATATCGCAACAAAAAAAACCCTTTCTTTCGTTGTAAACACAAAATATACACACATAGAATACATATATATATATATATACATGTCATTGTGACATATATATATACCTATATTTATAGTTTATACACTTCTACATAGTAAAATAGACTCTGATTCAATTGCCGGGTAAAGCCGTGACATACCCCATAGAAGTCGACGGGCTCGGTGCCGAGTACTCCCAAAACCTCTGGCTCTGTGCGACTCAACTTGGGCGTCACAAACAGGATTCTGTAGCTCGCTATAAGCGAGTCCTGTGTGCCTGAATTGAACTGGTTTTGTGCTTGAGAATTGCTAAAATCATCAGAGAATGTATTTGCCATTTTTCCGCCATATCTGCGTCACGACGAGGCACTGGTGAAGAAGAAGGGGGTGCTCTTCGTGGGTGTACACCTGTGCTTCCTCCACAGGTGAGCGCCGCCAGGACTGGGGGGCGCCAGGAGAGCTGCCGCAAACCGGGCATCGTAAGCTGGCATTTGATGGTGGAGACATGGAGCAGCTGGTGGAGGAGAATTACAACCGGCGTCAGGAGGAAGAGTGGAGACGTTGGGAGCGGGAAGCCGAGCGACAAAGGGAGCAGCGAGAATCCCAAAAGCTTCGGCAACGTCACCTGGAGAAGGACCGGGCAGATAAGGACCGGATGAGAAAAGATAAAGGAACCCTGTGGGAGCCGCAGCGTAAGGGTGCAGTACAGAGCTTTAAATTGAAAGGTGGTTGGGGCTTCATCCAGGAGCCTGGACTTTATTTAGAAGTCTTTGTGACCCGGCGGGACATGGAGACTCACCTCCCAGAAGGACACCCGGGGAGGGACCTGTTGCCAGGAGACTTGGTGACTTACACCCGACGCTGGGGTTACAATGGATGGTACGCCCTAAATGTTACCAGGTGCGACCCCTACTCCCCAGAGTGTCAGGAACCTGTGAGACCCTCGGAGCCTTCAGCCTCCCACATCCAGGCCTCTGCACAAGTGCTCACCCCACGCCGTAAATCTCCCCAGCCTCCCTCAGTGGTCTCCTCAGCAGCCCCAGCTATGGACATGATAACTATAGCTGGCCCGTACCCGGCGCCTGTTAGGCCCCCTGGGGTTCGTTCAGTCCGTGACATAGGGCTCCAGACCCGGAGGGTGGCCACACAGACACAGATAGCGGGTCACGACTTGACTGTACAGGCCACACGACGTCATCAGGTCCTGGTGGTCCTTGGTGTCTCGGATGTTTGGCAAGCATCAGAAGAGTACCAGGTGGTACCTGGAACACCCCTGCCAAAGAATTATAAATAACCAGGACAGGGTCCCTGTATGTAAATAGTTAAATTGTTGATGTACCCGGACGGGTGAATGTTCATAAAAAATTTTTTTAATTTAATAAAAAACACAACACAGTTTTCATTACTTTTATTACAGTCTCATCCTGCAACGCCATCGATCTCCTGTAAAAAAATGAAAAAAAAAAACAGCAGTATACCACCTGTCCAACGCAGTCCATAGTAACGAGTGTCCCACGACGATCCAGCTCTGCTACATCAGAATGACAGGCAGAGCCTGTCATCCCGGCGCAGCACAGCTGATTACCTGCTTCCCCGGCGGTGACGTCATCGGACTGGTTTACGGCCGGGATTACCCTGAAGTCACTGCAGTTATCGCGAAAAACTGCATGTGACCGCCAGGGAGAAGATAATGGCGGCCATCAAGCAGTCCAGGACGTGACCGCCGGAGATCTTCTGCCAGGTAAGTGCCGCTGACTCCTGACAGACCCGACCGATGGACACTCACAGTGACAGTGACAAATCCGATTCCGGTATCCGATATGACGAAAATATCGGTACTCGGAATCGAAAGCCCGATACAGCTAATATCGGCCGATACCCGATATTTGCAGTATCGTATCGCTCAACACTACACCCAGTTCTTTCACTTTCTTGCCTAAGTTTTCAAAGTCACTGCAGATGGTTTCCAGGTCACTTCTTGTGGTGCCATTTGTCCCCACATGCAGGAATGGGTAGTCATCTTTAGGTCTGAAGAGTCCTGATATCCTGTCAGACACATCTTTAATTTTTGCACCTGGAAGACAGCACATTTCTCTTGAGGTTATATCCGGTCTGCAGATAGCAGCCTCTGTTCCTCTCAACAGGGAATCCCCCATGACCACAACTCTCCATTTCTTCTTCACAACATTTTTCTTTCTCCATTCAGGAGGACCAATAAAGCAATATAATAGAGGTATACCCCAAAATGTGTTTCAATGTATAGCAGCAAAAGAATTGGGGATGTAAAACTTAACATTTAATGAACCTAATGTTAAAAAGGGGACACACAGACAATTACCATCCTCCAAACAAACAGTGAGGATACATGATATAATCAGAGAGTAAAGTCCAATAGGGACTACAAAATATAGGAGATATTAATATAAACCAGACAACTTATAGTTTGCTCTGCACCGCAAGAGCAAAAAATTGACTACCTAAATGCAAATGTATGCATCGCTCATTTGTAAGTCATTTGTCTGGAACGCAATCAAACGTGTGTGAGACAGTATGTATAAAAGGAATGATCTCACCCATTTGAATGGAGATAGCGCTCCAAAATTCATCTCCTAATAAAATATGCATCTGGTCATTTCCAGAGTAGATAAGGCCCTTTCCCAACGCGTTTCCTCCTTTCAGGATTCATCAGGGGATATGGCGACTAGAGACATCTATATCAAATGCATTGCTCTCATGGGGAGAAAAATCATATAACTCCTCCTTATATCAATTAATAAGACACTCCCACCACCATTCAAACCAATCAGTGCAAAACAAAATAATGAATCACCAATCAAACGTGATGTGCATGGTTTAAAAATACATGCCTGTTCAATGAGCTCATAATCATGTTGAAACGCACGCCACATATAACGAAATGCATATAGCGATCCACCGTTTGCCAAATAGTGATCGCGCGCCCTATATTAGTGGCGCATGCGCATTTAGTGACTTCCGGTAATCGCATTCATTGGACCGTCGGTCTACTGAGACTACGTCATTGGCGTCCCACTCTGTGATGTAAAAACCACCGCACGCATGCGTGATACAAATTAAGTGGCTTACGATGTATAAATTCAGTTCGCACATTTCAAGAATAACACAGAACGCACAATTGTGTTGTGTCCTATATTGGGACGTTGAATTAAATCGCAAATTGCGACGAAGGTATAACGCTAATATAAAAGTTGTCACTAAACAGAAGCATCAAAAATACAAATATATTGCGTCACAAATGGCGTCATTAAATATTATTTTTAACCAGTATCACTTATTGCGACCAAAATCATGGGACGTTGAACTAAATCGCAAATTGCGACGAAGGTATAACGCTAATATAAAAGTTGTCACTACACAACAGAAGCATCAAAATACAAATATATTGCGTCCCAAATGGCGTCATTAAATATTATTTTAACCAGTATCACTTATTGCGACCAAAATCATGCCATCTTAGGAGACATTCAATAGTTCACCAAAATCTGACATTAACCATATAGAAACATAAAAAAGGGCGCGCAAGATCATTTTAGCTCATTTTAACTCATTCAATACCGTTATTAACACAGACATAGTATACAAATCCCCAAACGAAGAAAATTGGAGATTGATCCTCTCGCACTAAGAGGTAAATCAAAAAAATATATTCAAGGAGCATCCACATGAGGTGTCCCATGGTATTCCAATCCAAAATATAGATATGGAGAAGAAGGAATATCCTTCTATGTAGAAAAAATAATAATTGGAGCTTCGGCTGGCTTACCACACTATGGAACGATACTTTGATAATTTCATTGATGTATTTGAGGAAGTTTTAAAGGATATAAAATACATAATCAAATATGGAGACCAGCATCCATAGGTCATAATAAAAATAACATTTCAATTTTGGAAGGGAAAAAAAGGAAAAAGAAAAGCCTGACAGATCCCTATCAGTACCTATTTCCATCCGACCCTACCTAGCAGCGGAGGTTGGAGCCCTAAATTCCTGCGCAGGTGGCCCCCCGGGCCACGGCGGCTGACCCTAACTAAATCACCCTGCACGACCCTATACTAGAGAAAGCAGGAGTAGGAAAGTTGTTCATTTAAACCATATGGAGAGACAGTTTTTAGTCGAAAAATCCACTTTGTCTCTCGTTGTAATATTAAATTGTCCCAGTCACCACCACGAATCGGTCTGGGTACTTTATCAATGCCCATGAATTTTATTGCATTAGGGTCCCCCCCATGCTTGAGATTGATATGCCTGGCCACAGGTGTATCCATCTTCCTCGCTATATCTCTCATGTGCTCACCAATTCTCCTCCTGAACTCTCTAATGGTCTTTCCCACATAGATCATACCACATATACAAATAGCCCTGTAAATGACACCTTCACTCCTGCAGTTGATAAAAGAGGTGATCTCAAATTTCCTTGAGTTGTCAGATGCAAAAAATTGTTTGCCAACTTCCAGTTTTTACAGGCAATACAACCACTACATTTGAAACACCCCACAACGTTGGATTTAAGCCATGTTGTTTTTTCAGCATTTACAAAGTGGCTCTTGACCAGTCTATCCTTTAAGGACCTCCCTTTACGAAAGGTAATTTGGGGATGACTAGGCAAGAGATCGCCAATGTCCTGATCCATTTTCAGGATAGGCCAATGGTTTTTCAAAATCCGCCTTAGATCATCGGCCTCGTTATTATATGTGGTGATAAATCTAAGACCCAGAAATTCATCTTCTTGTTTAGGGGATTGAGTCAGTAATTCCATCCTGTTTTTTATTTTGATATCATTATAGGCTCCTTTCAACACATGATCAGGATAACCTCTATCCAAAAAATCTATTTCGTAGATCATTTGCTTGATATCTGAAAATTATTATCATCTGAGCAATTTCTACGTATCCTTGTATATTGGCCCTTAGGTATACCTTTCTTCTGGGCCAAAGGATGACTGCTCTCCATCTCAGAAGAGAATTAGTGGCCGTAGGTTTCCTATGAATGCTGGTACTCAGGGTTCCATCATAGTTCTTCTCAATAACCACATCGAGGAATGGCAGTTTTGATGGATTCCATTCATATGTGAAACTCAAACCAATGTCATTCACATTTAGACTCCTGACAAATTCAGCAAAAGATTCTCCTGTACCTTTCCAAATGATAAAAACGTCGTCAATAAATCTCAACCATAAAAAGAGCCTTTTCAGCTCCGACGACACCATTTTCACCGAAAATCACTGTCTCCTCCCACCAGCCCAGGAGTAAATTAGCATACGAGGGGGCACAAGGGCTCCCCATCGCAGTACCCCTGAGCTGGTGGTAAAGTTTGCGATCAAACACAAAAAAATTATGTGTCAATAGGTAATGTAGACAATCGCAGACAAAGATGTTATGTGCCTTAAACTGTGAACCTCTACTCTTTAAAAAGTATTCAGTTGCCTCAATCCCTTTAACATGGGAATAGATGAATAAAGTGCCTCCACATCGATACTTGCAAGAATAGTATCGGGTTCCATAACCACTCCATCGATTTTACTCAATAAATCAGTTGTGTCCCTCGTGTATGAGCTAAGGCAAGAACAAATGGATTTAAAATTTTGTCAAGATAAATGCCCAGATTTTTCGTAAGGCTGCTCACACCTGACACAATTGGTCTCCCCTTAAGGGGATCGACCCCTTTGTGTACCTTGGGAGACAGTAGAATGTAGCCAATGTGGGAAACTTAGGTATAATAAATTCACTCTCATTTTGTCTATAGCCCCTATTGAGAGGCCATTCAATATAATTTGTCTTAACTCCTTAGTGAATACCATAGTAGGGTCAGAAGAAAGAACACAGTAACACTCTCTGTTGTTCAAAATATTAAGGCACATTTTCTTATACTCTGAAGAATTAAGTACTACTAAATTACCACCTTTGTCAGAACTTTTAATGGTAATGTCTTGATCTTTTTCCAGATCTTTAAGTGCCATCATTTCCTGACGGGTCAAATTATATTGGGTAAATGAAGGAAATTCACAAAGTTTCTGTATGTCTTTAGAAACCAAATTCAAAAATATATCGATCGACGTAAGGTCTGATGGGGAGGTGGCATTTTTTTACTCTTGCATTTAAGATCTGTAAAAGGACCTTTACCACTTAAACTAGAGTCAGTATCAGAGAGGTTATACAGGACTCTAATATCCTCCAGGAGGGAGTCAGAAACCCCTAATTCATCACACGTCCTTTTTTGAGATTGAATATGAAATTTCTTCCATTTAAGTTTCCTGACAAATAAATTGAGGTCCTTCGTACCCTCAAATGAGTCAAAATTACTAGACGGAACAAAAGACAACCCTTTACTTAGCACACACATTTCGGTTTCAGTTAGAACTCTATCTGATAAATTTATGACCTGTGGGTTTCCCCTTGAAATGGTGTGCCTGTGGGGTTTGATCTGCTCCGTAAGGGTAACCTTGCTCTAAAAAAGAAGCAGAAGTAGAGGTTGAGGGGTTAGGACCAGTAGAATAGTTTGGACCGGCAGAATAGTTTGATCTCCGATCGTAACCCCTTCTCCGATATCCACCCCGACCACGTTGTCTACCCCTCTGTGATTTGTGGTTACCCTCAATGTCAGATGCTTCAGTATCTGTTGAGGTGTAAACAGGTTCAGATGGTCTATTGGGAAAGAGATAGGCCTTGTTTTCTTTAAAATCTTGTAGGTCACGAATAAATTGTTTGTGTTTCCTTTCTTTCAGGTGATACTGAAAGCGTTCAAGAGTATTCTGTACACCTAATTCTTTTGCAGAAAATTCTGCTTCAGAAGAAAATTTTTTTGTGACCTCAATTTGATCTTTTAATATCTCAATTACATTTATTCAAAGTGATACGTTCATCATCAAGTAGAATCTGCATAAACTTGAGTGAACTATTAGTGGCTTCTCTTTCCCATTTACTCAATAAATCAGGACTCTTATATCTCAAGCCTGGTGCCAAAGAAATTCTCAAATGGCGTGGGACAATACCGGCTTTGATGTAATATTCCAGTCCTTGTACTTCCCACCAGGACACTATCTGGTTTTTATATACTCTAGTCAATTCTTTAAATGCAGAGTTAAAGGATGGAGTATATTTCTTTTGCTGAAAGTCACGATCAGAAAAAATATCCTTTACTTCAGTAAGCCAATGATTAGTATCTATTCCAGTCGTTAGGAAGCCAGCCATGCTCCAAAGTATAAATGATCAATACAGCAATATAATAGAGGTATACCCCAAAATGTGTTTCAATGTATAGCAGCAAAAGAATTGGGGATGTAAAACTTAACATTTAATGAACCTAATGTTAAAAAGGGGACACACAGACAATTACCATCCTCCAAACAAACAGTGAGGATACATGATATAATCAGAGAGTAAAGTCCAATAGGGACTACAAAATATAGGAGATATAAATATAAACCAGACAACTTATAGTTTGCTCTGCACCGCAAGAGCAAAAAATTGACTACCTAAATGCAAATGTATGCATCGCTCATTTGTAAGTCATTTGTCTGGAACGCAATCAAACGTGTGTGAGACAGTATGTATAAAAGGAATGATCTCACCCATTTGAATGGAGATATGCGCTCCAAAATTCATCTCCTAATAAAATATGCATCTGGTCATTTCCAGAGTAGATAAGGCCCTTTCCCAACGCGTTTCCTCCTTTCAGGATTCATCAGGGGATATGGCGACTAGAGACATCTATATCAAATGCATTGCTCTCATGGGGAGAAAAATCATATAACTCCTCCTTATATCAATTAATAAGACACTCCCACCACCATTCAAACCAATCAGTGCAAAACAAAATAATGAATCACCAATCAAACGTGATGTGCATGGTTTAAAAATACATGCCTGTTCAATGAGCTCATAATCATGTTGAAACGCACGCCACATATAACGAAATGCATATAGCGATCCACCGTTTGCCAAATAGTGATCGCGCGCCCTATATTAGTGGCGCATGCGCATTTAGTGACTTCCGGTAATCGCATTCATTGGACCGTCGGTCTACTGAGACTACGTCATTGGCGTCCCACTCTGTGATGTAAAAACCACCGCACGCATGCGTGATACAAATTAAGTGGCTTACGATGTATAAATTCAGTTCGCACATTTCAAGAATAACACAGAACGCACAATTGTGTTGTGTCCTATATTGGGACGTTGAATTAAATCGCTTATTGCGACCAAAATCATGGGACGTTGAACTAAATCGCAAATTGGGACGCAATATATTTGTATTTTGATGCTTCTGTTGTGTAGTGACAACTTTTATATTAGCGTTATACCTTCGTCGCAATTTGCGATTTAGTTCAACGTCCCATGATTTTGGTCGCAATAAGTGATACTGGTTAAAATAATATTTAATGACGCCATTTGTGACGCAATATATTTGTATTTTGATGCTTCTGTTTAGTGACAACTTTTATATTAGCGTTATACCTTCGTCGCAATTTGCGATTTAATTCAACGTCCCAATATAGGACACAACACAATTGTGCGTTCTGTGTTATTCTTGAAATGTGCGAACTGAATTTATACATCGTAAGCCACTTAATTTGTATCACGCATGCGTGCGGTGGTTTTTACATCACAGAGTGGGACGCCAATGACGTAGTCTCAGTAGACCGACGGTCCAATGAATGCGATTACCGGAAGTCACTAAATGCGCATGCGCCACTAATATAGGGCGCGCGATCACTATTTGGCAAACGGTGGATCGCTATATGCATTTCGTTATATGTGGCGTGCGTTTCAACATGATTATGAGCTCATTGAACAGGCATGTATTTTTAAACCATGCACATCACGTTTGATTGGTGATTCATTATTTTGTTTTGCACTGATTGGTTTGAATGGTGGTGGGAGTGTCTTATTAATTGATATAAGGAGGAGTTATATGATTTTTCTCCCCATGAGAGCAATGCATTTGATATAGATGTCTCTAGTCGCCATATCCCCTGATGAATCCTGAAAGGAGGAAACGCGTTGGGAAAGGGCCTTATCTACTCTGGAAATGACCAGATGCATATTTTATTAGGAGATGAATTTTGGAGCGCATATCTCCATTCAAATGGGTGAGATCATTCCTTTTATACATACTGTCTCACACACGTTTGATTGCGTTCCAGACAAATGACTTACAAATGAGCGATGCATACATTTGCATTTAGGTAGTCAATTTTTGCTCTTGCGGTGCAGAGCAAACTATAAGTTGTCTGGTTTATATTTATATCTCCTATATTTTGTAGTCCCTATTGGACTTTACTCTCTGATTATATCATGTATCCTCACTGTTGTTTGGAGGATGGTAATTGTCTGTGTGTCCCCTTTTTAACATTAGGTTCATTAAATGTTAAGTTTTACATCCCCACTCCATTCAGGAGGACTCTGAGGGCTTACAAGGTTGCTCTTTGTGGGCAAAGTCTTATCCTGATGTATTTCTTCATCATTCTCCTGTGTGAGAGCCTGGTACTGGTTCCTGAGCAGTATGGGTGCTGACTGCCTCACAATCCTCCTGCTTCTCTGGGTCACATGCTTCCATTCCTCTGTTTCTTCAGGTGCTACCGTCCAGGCTGAGAACCATTGATGAATGAGCTGCTGCAAGCGCAGCATCAGTGACTAGCATCAAGGTTACCGCAAGTCACTGAGGCTGCTTTCCTATCAATGAGGCTGCGTTCCTGGTGAAGTTCGAGTTTGGTGCCTGTGCCCGAATAGTAGGTGTTCAGTACGGATACTGAACAATATTGTTCGGGTTCGTCCATAACTTTTTACAGTGGGTTCGGAAAGTATTCAGACCCCTTTAAATTTTTCACTCTTTGCTTTATTGCAGCCATTTGGTAAATGCAAAAAACTCTGCACCCCATCTTGACTGATAAAAAACAGAAATGTAGAAATTTTTGCACATTTATTAAAAAAGAACAACTTAAATATCACATGGTAATAAGTATTCAGACCCTTTGCTAAGGATTGAGTAGAAGCACCCTTTTGAGCTAGTACAACCATGAGTCTTCTTGGGAATGATGCAACAAGTTTTTGACACCTGGATTTGGGGATCCTCTGCCATTCTTCCTTGCAGATCCTCTCCAGTTCCATCATGTTGGATGGTGAACGTTGTGAACAGCCATTTTCAGGTCTCTCCAGAGATGCTCAATTGGGTTTAGGTCAGGGCTCTGGCTGGGCCAATCAAGAATGGTCACAGAGTTGTTCTGAAGCCACTCCTTTATTACTTTAGCTGTGTGCTCGGGTCATTGTCTTGTTGGAAGGTGAACCTTCGGCCAAGTCTGAGCTCAAGAGCACTCTGGAAGAGGTTTTCATCCGAGATATCTCTGTACTTGGCCTCATTCAAGTTTCCTTCAATTGCAACCAGTCGTCCTGTCCCTGAAGCTGAAAAACACCCCCTTAGCATGATGCTGCCACCACCATGTTTCACTGTTGGGATTGTATTGGGCAGGTGATGAGTAGTGCCTGGTTTTCTCCACATATACCGCTTAGAATTATCACCAAAAAGTTCTATCTTCGTCTCATCAGACCAGAGAATCTTATTTCTCATAGTCTGGGAGTATTTCATGTGTTTTTTTTATTAAACTCTATGCGGGCTTTCATATGTCTTGCACTGAGGAGAGGCTTCTGTTTGGCCACTCTGCCATAAAGGCCCAACTGTTGGAAGGCAGCAGTGATAGTGACTGTGTGGAACTTTCTCCCATCTCCCTACTGCATCTGCGGAGCTCAGACACAGTGATCTTGGGGTTCTTCTTTACCTCTCTCACCAAGGCTCTTCTCCCACGATTGCTCAGATTGGCTGGACGGCCAGGTCTGGGAATACTTCTGGTGTCCCAAACTTCTTCCATTTAAGGATTATGGAGGCCACTGTGCTCTTTAGAACCTTGAGTACTGCAGAAATTCTTTTGTAACCTTTGCCTGATGTGTGCCTTGCCACAATTCTGTCTCTGAGCTCCTTGGCCAGTTCCTTTGACCTCATGATTATCATTTGGTCTGACATGCACTGTGAGCTGTGAGGTCTTATATGGACAGGTATGTGCTTTTACAAATCAAGTCCTATCAGTTTAATTAAATACAGCTGGACTCCAATGAAGGAGTAGAACCATCTCAAGGCGGATCACAAGGAAATGTACAGCATGTGACGTAAACATGAGTGTCTGAGCAAAGGGTCTGAATACTTATGACCATGTGATATTTCAGTTTTTCTTTTTTAATAAATTTGCAAAAATGTCTACATTTCTGGTTTTTATCAGTCAAGATGGGGTGCACAGCGTACATTAATGAAAAAAATGAACTTTTTTGCATTTACCAAATGGCTGCAATGAAACAAAGAGTGAAAAATTGAAAGGTGTCTGAATACTTTCCAAACCCACTGTAAATGCTAGAAGGTCGATTTCACAAAGGACCGTATCTATCTAAACTAACTGAGAATAAACCACCTAGCTAACTATCTGAATGGCACCAAAGCCAGATGTCCGCTTTTTATATGAAGAGGGACATGTAACTTAGGCAGCCAAGGGCACAAGCCATTGTGTCTGGACGTTGTGGATGGTTTCTGCGCCCTGATTCGCTACCAGAATCTCCACATATTAAATTAATTTTAAAAAAAAAGAATCACAGTGTGCCGCTCCTCTGACCTCTCCCCACCTCTCCCCTCATCAAACATGTCCCTCCCGCTCATCATACAGCACCACTATCCTAGACAAATTCCTAACAAAAGCATTAGTGGAAACTCGATCATATACCGAACTTTGGCCGAATTTTGCTATTTTGACTAAAGTGCTCGGGAATCCAAACACAAATCCAAATGTGTAAGGTTTGTGCCAAATTAGAGATTGGCGAATGTTTTCCGAACAAATTCGCTCATCTATAGTCACTAGAATTTCACTTCTGCATTCATGTTGAAACATTCACAAGAATTTTCTGTTCTTGCTTATTGAAATATATGGCAATCAAATATACTACTTTCTTGCAAAGCAAATTATGATCTTTTTATATAATAATCTTAATGCTCTCTGAAGCACAAACCGTGCATCATTCTGAGATTCGGTTTCAGAAGTAAACTCATTACCATACTCATTAATGTGAATTACGGAAGTTTTCTAGCTGGTCTTCATTAACCATCTGTTAGTCAAGCATTGATTTGTGTATATGTGTAAAGATATTTTTGGAAAAGCACCTGAACAAGCACCAACTTAGGATGATTTCATCTGTTTGCACTTCACGTTATCAAGCCAGCTGTTCCCCAAACCAGTTTGTTTCAAAATATTCAATTTCTTCAATTTATAAAGAGCAAACGCATTGTTGGTGTTGTGTGATTTTAGGAATATGAGCTCGGGTGCTATCCTCTATATTTACAGCCCATTTTTATTTGAAGAACAGTGACATTAGTTCTGTGTTAACTGTTAATTCCCTGGGATCAGAAACTTTAAGAGAAGAATCTACTTGTACCAACCATTCTACATTGTCTGTAAGTTTACACCTTGGGAAGAAAAGAAAAAGTAACAATGAAAGTTTTTGCTGCTGTTTCTACAAATGGAAACAGAAATTTGAGCTCTACTTCTTAGAAATCATACAAGTCTTTCACTAATTTCGCTATCTTTGAGGTACAAATACACATGCATACAAAAAGCCAATATCCAAAGAAAGCAAATAATGAATATACCCATCTTTGTCTTTCATGACCAAAGGTAATAACATCTGCAAGGTCCTGTCCACAAAAAGCAGGGTTATGTCACTTTCATAGAAATTATGTCAGTAATGCCACAAAAAAACACAGATTGGAATAACACTTTATTGGTAACTGAATATGGGCCGAAAAGACCATTTGGGCCAATTAGGCTACAAAGCCCTGACGTGACTGCAACCCCTGCACATGCTATAGTTACACCTCTGTATGTATACACAGGGCCTGGACAAGGTATTTTGCTGCCTTAAACAGATTAAGTCAGTGCCCCCACCCAAAGACTACACTGATAAAACCTTAGCCCCTAAGCAAAGGAATGGATAAGAGACTAGGTACTGCCACACTACACAATCCTGCTAGCGATCTAGTTAGCGTCACATACTAATGAGATCGCTAGCGGGATTGTTTCTATATCGCTAGTAGCTACCTAACTTAGCGATGTCGTTAAGGACGCTATCGCGGTTAGCGATCTCCTTAACGACTTTAGCGGTACAAAAGTACCGCTAAATCGCTAAGAAAAGGTGCTACACTTAGCGATTATACTTACCCAGCGGGAGCGCCGGCGATAAAATAGGGTCCGGAACGATTCCAGCGACGAGCGAGATCACAGCAGGATCTCAGCAGGGAGCTCGTCGCTGGTAGATGCCGCACACTACAACATCGCTAACGGGATCGCTAAATAGTGACGTTTTTTAGCGATCCCGTTAGCGATGTTGTTTAGTGTGGCATACCCTTAAGGTAACAGAATACCTAACACACACCCACTCTGATGGGTCAGATAACAAGCTTTGATGATCGCTTCCACCAGAATTGTTACCTTTTTCCCCCCAAAATACCAGCAAAGTAATAAAGCGGTGTACTTTAGGGTGAGGCTCAACAGGGAGTATACTTTCAAAGTTAAATATAGAATCATTCATTGTTTATGGACGATTTAAACAATACCAAGGATAACTAGTGATACTCATTCCTGATATAATATAATTTATATGCAGGACACTATGACAGTCATGGAAACTAGTATAACTCAACTTTGACAGGGTTGTTTGGCTTCTGTTAAGGTGTCCAGAATTTGGCGGATACCTTAGAGGAAACTAAATAGACCCTATTGTAGATAAAGCGATACATATGATAGAATTATATCCGTAATGTGACAAATACAGTTTGCAACAAAGCTGTTGGTGGTTATGATGCCATATTCTTGAACGGATAGAGGTTCTGGTGACGTATTCATGTAGTGATGGTGGTTCTAGTGTCAAATTCCTGTACTGATTATCGTGCTGTATTCCTGGCACTGGTGATGTTTTCATGTAGCGATGAAGGTTACGGTTCTGTATTCATCTGCAGAACAATCATCAGTACATTAATATGAAACCAAAATCATCATCAGAACATAAATCGAACAAAAGAGCCATCAATGCTACATAAATATGGCACGAGAACCATCATCAATAAAAAATAGGTCACTAGAACCACCATCAGTACATTAATATATCACCAGAACCACAGCCAGTAAATAAATACATGACTACATTGCCAGAATCACCATCAGTACATGACTACAACATCAAGTTTAGTACAGCAATCAATTGTAATATCATATCAGCCCCATGTATATTTCATAGAATCATAGAATGTTAGAATTGGAAGGGACCTCAAGAGTCATAGTGTCCAACCCGCTGCTCAATGCAGCGCAGGATTCACTAAACCATCTCAGACAGTTGTCTGTCCAGCCTCTGGTTGAAGACATCTATTGAGGGAGAACTCACCACCTCTCATGGCAGTATGTTCCACTCATTAACCACCCTCAATGTCAAAAGTTTTTTCTAATATCCAATCTGTATCTTCTCTTTTTCACTTTCATTCCATTGCTTCTCGTGTTTCCATGTGCAAATGAGAATAAGGATGATCCCTCTACACTGTGACATCCCTTCAGATATTTGTAGACAGCTATTAAGTCTCATCTTAGCCTTCTTTTTTGCAAGTTAAATATTTCCAGATCCTTTTAGCTGTTCCTCATAGGACATACTTTGCAGTCCGCTTATCATACTGGTAGCAATTCTCTGACCTTGCACCAGTTTTTCAATGTCTTTTTTAATAAAATGTAGTGCCCAGAACTGTACACAGTATTCCAGATGCGACGTGACCAAGGAGAAGTAGAGGTGGATAATTACTTCACGTGATCTAGACTCTATGCATCTCTTAATACATCCTAGAACTGTGCTTTCCTTTTTGCTGCTGCATCACACTGTTGACTTATGTTCAGTCTGTGATCTTTTAGTATACCCAAGTCTTTTTCCACACGTGCTGTTGCTTAGTTCTATTCCTCCTATTCTGTACACATATTTTTCATTTTTCTTGCCCAGATGTAGAATCTTGTATGTCTCCCTGTTAAATACCATTCTATTAGTCGCCGCCAATTGTTCAAGCTTATCTAGATCCTTCTGAATCCTTTCTCTGTCTTCTCTAGTGTTAGCTATCACTCCTAGCTTTGCATGTCTGCAAATTTGATCAGTTTACCTTCAGTTTCCTTATCTAGATCACTTATAAAAATGTTGAACAACACTGGGGCCAGCAGAGAGCCTTGTGGTACCCCACTTGAAATACTCTTCCAATTGGATGTGCAACCATTTATTACCACTGTTTGAGTACGATCACTGAGCCAGTTATGAATCCACCTAACTGTAGCCTTGTCAATCCCATACTTGGTAAATTTTTCATTAAAGATAATATGACATACTTTATCAAAGGCTTTGCTGAAGTTGAGATACATTATATCTACCGTAATTCCCTGATCCACTCAGAAATTACAACATAGAAGGAAATTAGATTAGTCTGGCATGACTTGTTTGTTAAAAAAACATGCTGACTCTGGTTAATTACTGTATTCTTATCCAAGTACTTACACATACAGTACAGACCAAAAGTTTGGACACACCTTCTCATTTAAAGATTTTTCTGTATTTTCATGACTATGAAAATTGTTCTAAATTCAAACTGAAGGCATCAAAACTGTGAATTAACACGTGGAATTATATACATAACAAACAAGTGTGTAACAACTGAAATTATGTCTTATATTCTAGGTTTTTCAAAGTAGCCACCTTTTGCTTTGATTACTGCTTTGCACACTCTTGGCATTCTCTTGATGAGCTTCAAGAGGTAGTCACCGGAAATGGTTTTCACTTCACAGGTGTGTCCTGTCAGGTTTAATAAGTGGGATTTCTGGCCTTATAAATGGGGTTGGGACCATCAGTTGTGTTGTGCAGAAGTCTGGTGGATACACAGCTGATAGTCCTGGTTTGGGGTGAGCTGGACCGCAGGTGAAGGCAAAAGGGCCAACAAGTGCTAAACATCTCTGGGAACTCTTCAAGATTGTTGGAGTGTGCAAAGCAGTCATCAAAGCAAAAGGTGGCTACTTTGAAGAACCTAGAATATAAGACATATTTTCAGTTGTTTCACACTTTTTTGTTAAGTATATAATTCCACATGTGTTAATTCATAGTTCTGATGCCTTCAGTGTGAATGTACAATAGTCATAGTCATGAAAATACAGAAAAATCTTTAAATGAGAAGGTGTGTCCAAACTATTGGTCTGAACTGTATGTTGTTTAAAATTTGTTGAAAGATCTTTCCTGATATAGAAGAAAGGCTCACTGGTCCATAATTTCCTGTCTCCATCTTCTTTCCTTTTTTAAAAGTAGGGACAACATTTGCCCTTCTTCAGTTTTAAGGGACTTTTCCTGTTCTCCATGATTTTTCAAAGATTCTAAGTGTTCCCTCACCATCTCTCTGTTTATAGATAGTGTGGATTCTTTTAATCCTTTGATGGCACCATGAAGATCGATTGATGTTACAATTGCTTTCTTAGAAAACACAGATGCAAAATAGGAATTTAAAAGTTTGCCTTCTAAACATCATTTTTGACCACTTTATCCTTTTCATCCTGTAAAAACCCTATAGCATTTTTGACTTTTCTTTTGCTTTTGACATACCCCGAAAATCCTTTTTTTACTGATTTTGGTCTCCCTTGTAATCCTCACTTCATTACTGACTTTAGCTCTTCTTCCTTCTTTTTGGAATTATTACCGCTTGTGCAGTGAGAATTTAATTTAGCAACATCACCCATTTTTCTTTGTGTTCTTTAGAACATCCAGCCATTGGACCTTTCCTACCCTCTTTCTGGTCTTCTTCCTCTTGTAATCCAATATTCGAGGACAGCATGATCACTGCCTCCTAAATTCCCAGCCACCTTTACTTCCTGAACAATTTACTCCCTTTTAGTAAGAATCAGTTCCAAGATTGCAGATCCTCTTGTTCTCCCTTCTACTTTGAAAGACAAAGTTCACAGCAAGAGAAGATAAGAATTTTCTGGACCCATTACTTTTGCATGAGAGAGATTCCTAACAAATATCTGGATAGTTAAAATCTCCCATAATCACTATGGCATACTTTTTTTGAGAGCTAAGACATCTGATGTAAGATGAGTTCATCCATGCCTTCAGTCTATCCAGGTGGACTTTAGTAAACACCTATAATAGTGTCCTTTGTGTTCTTCTCTCCTTGTACTCTTACCCAAACAGTTTCTACAGAGCTATCAGTCTCTGAAGTTTGAATCTCTGGGGATATATATGTTTTCCTAACATGCAATGCAACATCTACCCCCCTTTCTTGTTAATCATGTTTCTAATAAATAAGTTGTAGCCTTCAAGGTTTGTATTCCAATCATGTGTGTCATCCCACAAAGTTTCAGTGATGCAGCTCCAATTCTCCTTTTTTGTTTCCCATGCTCTGTGCATTTGTATAGACACATTTTAGTTTGTAGACGGTTTCTCTTACTACTCTATTTTCATTCAAAATTTGTTGTTTTTGTTCTTTATTTCAACTTCTACTGTATTAGCAGGATTCCCAAAAGAATTTATTAGCTGCAGATTTTTCCTGGTCGTTTATTTCCCATCTCTTATTGCTCTAGTTTAAAACTCTCCTGATGAGTGTAGCAAGGCGTCTATCAAATATGTGTTTTCCTGTTTTAGCAAGATGCAAAGAGACCATCTCTAGCAAAGAGACCATCATACAGGTAATTCACTCCATGGTCAAGAAACCAGAACGTTGCTCATGGCACCATAGACGTAGTCAGTTGTTCACCTGTAGAATTATGTTCAGTCTCCACTGGGAGGATGATTGAGAAGACGACCTGCGCTCTCAGTTCCTTTACTTTCCAGCCTAGGTCTTCAAAGTCTCTTCATATAGTTTCAAGGTCTTTTTTTCTGTGTCATTTGTGCCTATTTGTATTAGTAGACATGGATAGTCGACTGTAGCACTGAAGAGTCTTGATATGCTATCACACAGCGTTTATCGGCAAAGCTGAAAAGGCAGGTGCGAGCAAGGCGACCTACAAACCTGGATCAATTACACCAGTTTTGTCAAGATGAATCTGCCCAAATTCCAACCAACTATTGTGAGAAGCTTGTGGAAGGATACGCCAAACGTTTGACCCAAGTTTTTCAGTTAAAAGGCAATGGTACCAAATACTAATGAAATATATCTAAACTTTTGACTTTGCAGTAAGTAATAAAAATTCCTTAAAACAATCTCTCTCATTATTCTGGCATTTGGCAAATATTAATAATTATGGTAATCCTAACTGACATAAAACGAGAAAGGTTTATTCTGATTTCATGTCAGATATTGAAAAAAACATGCATATGTGTCTTTTTATATAGTGTATGTAAACTTCTGGTTTCAACTGTAGCCCCTATAACGACCGGAACACTGTACCTGTTACTGGTACAGTGATCGAAAAAATACATTTTAATTTATATAGATGAATGGGCTTTTATGCACCCTTGGCATTGCCAAGACCATGGTGCACAATTATGCCTCCTCACTTGCATATTGGGGGTCTTCCTCCTCTTCTGATTGTCAGTGCTTGCTTTGAGCTTAAGCATTTTGTGTTTACATTCACATTTGTACTGCAACCATGGTATATCTGTCCTGCATAGTCACTTGACATTATAGTAAGCGCTATTTTGTTTTTTTCTACATTCTTACGTATTTTCCCATTATTTTCTCCATAAAAATTCTTAAAACAAATATAAATTTAAAAAGTCACTGAAAGCTGTAAAATGCTTGTTGAAAACGCCCTCGTGCCCCATAATATCAGATATCAAGAATGGACAACACTATATTTGAAACGTTCACAGCAAATTGCTCTCAAAGATTGTGCCTTCTTCTCCAATTCGCAGCTAGTGTGGCTGCTTCTCTTTTACCTATATGAGAAAGAAGATAAAATGCAAACAGGCAATTAAGGAGAGATGGATAATCAGAGCAATCGTCCATATATTAAAATTATAGGGACAGCATTCTAATTGGACGAGTTTTGTACAGAAAGAAAAAGAAAGCATCAGATTTTTGCAGTTAATTTTGTAGACTAGCCACTCCTGGGCAACTTTAGAAATTAATACTACGTAGGCAAAGTATTTTACAATGTGGACAATTTACAAAACAAATTATTTCTGAAAAATGCACAGGGCAAATGGAAAACTGCCCAGGAGGCTCTTGTGAACTGTACTCGTCTGCATATTTTACACTACAGTCCTAGAAAAGGAATAGAAGTCCAATTGATTTTCAAGGTAACATGTCCCTTTTAGATTATTTTCCCATGTTGAGCTTTTGGTGATTTTTTGATGTTGCAGATTTTCTGCACCTATTAAGTAAAATAGGTTGCTTGTAGTTTTTCAAAAATATTCATTCTAAAATAACTCACCAAAAGCTCATTGTGGGAACATAGCCTTAGAGTATCAGAAATACATAAGCATACTTACATGACCTACATGTGTTTTAAGAGTAATGACAAAATGGTTAAGTGCCTCCTTTCATCTGTGCCCAAATACTCACAAACTAGTAGACATCTTACAGATGTAAACAATGAAAAGAGTTTGTTTTTAGAAGTATGTACACAGACAGCTTTTTTTTAGGTGGTCAGAAACCACTAGTTTTCTATCAGAAACCAATAGAGAAAACTTTCCATCTCATCTTTGGGGAGTTTTTGGAGGACTTTTTTACTTATGGATTTTCTGAAGGTGTTTTGAAGAATGTTTTACATTTTTTGAACAGTTTTTTTAAGTGCTTTTTGGAGCCTTCTGTTTTCCAAGCATTTTTTTGAATTGTACCTACTACAAAAAACTGTAAAAAAAAATCCTCTGTATACACATACTATAATGATGACTCTACATAAAAGCAGGTCAATTGTGAATTGCTGCAGTTTTGTAATATGGCTTTCACCTGCAAAACTAATACAGGTGAGACTGGCTTTAGGCTATGTTCACACTGAGGTTTTTTCATAACTTTTTGTATTGGACCCTCACTAAAATCCTCCTGAAAAACTGCTTTAAAAATTCTTATGGCTCATCCATGGATTTCGGTCTCATTACGTACCACAATGCACTGACTGGCTGCGGGTCTCCTGACCCAAGAGTGACAGCCTCATAGAAATATGTGAATCTGCCATGGTACGGTGGGGATACCTGCAGCTAGTCTGTGCATTGCGGTACATGATTGGACCAAGGTCCACTGACGTTGGCATGAGCCCTTAGAAAACACTTCCTATTGACTTCCATGGGAAATCCATTGCTGTTCATTTGAGGTGTTTTTTGATTTTGACATTTTTTCTTATGAGGAGGTTTTGAAAAACACCTAATGCTTGTCACTTCTTTGAAGTGAGTCCTGAAGGAAACCTTGTCAAATTAAAAATATTCGAACAAAAGATTTCAAAGAATGCTTATGGGAAAAAACTTTTGCAAAACTTCATTAAGGGTATGAAATGAATACACAATGGCTTTGAGGCCATGTTCACACATTCAATATTTTACATGAATATTTCTCTGTACCTTCCACTATAGTGACAAGTGGCTTCCTAGTTCAAGCCACCAAAAGAATGGACATGCTACAGCTTTACATTTTCCGAACCCTGACTTGGCTAAAAGAAGTAACAAAATACAGAACATGTGCACAGCAGAGTTGTTTTACATTACTGTGCTAGTGCTGGGGCCCTGAGCAGGCGGGGGGCCCACTCGCCGTCGGGCACCCCGGTGCCTGTTAGCAGATGAGAGCAGTGCCAGCACCGCCACTGGGCCCCCCCGCTTGCTCAGGGCCCCGGCAGCAGCCGGAACAATACTTACCTCACCCCGTGCCTCCGCAGCTTCGGGCTCCAGGGGGCGCCTGCAGGGCGCCCGCGTTTCCTCTCACAGCAGTGCCGCTGGATGACGTCATCATTCAGCGGCTGGCTGTGGCAGAGAGTAAGCGCGGGCACCGGACAGGTGAGATGTGAGGTTATGTGTCTGTGTGTATCAGTGTGTGTGTGTCTGTGTCTGCCTGCGTGTGTGTATGTAGTGCGGTGCTTTTGTGTGTGTATGTGAGAGAGTGCTGCGGTGCTGTCTGTGTGTGGTGCTGTATGTGTGATGGTTGTGGGGTGGCAGTGATGGTGGTGAGGAGGCAATGATGATGATGGGTAGGCGATGATGCTGGGGAGGCAATGATGATGATGATGGGGAGGCAATGATGATGATGATGGGGAGGCATGTGATGATGATGGGGAGGCAATGATGATAATGGGGAGGTAATGATGATGATAATGGGGAGGCAATGATGATGATAATGGGGAGGCAATGATGATGATAATGGGGAGGCAATGATGATGGGGAGGAAATGATGATGATGGGGAGGCAATGATAATGATGGGGAGGCAATGATAATGATAATGGGGAGGCAATGATGTTGATAATGGGGAGGCAATGATAATGATGGGAGGCAATGATGTTGATGGGGAGGCAATGATAATGATAATGGGGAGGCAATGATGATGATAATGGGGGTGCAATGATGATGATGGGGAGACAATGATGATGATAATGGGGAGTCTTTCCACAGCACCTTATCCTGAGCTGTAACAGTGCAGAACGCAGCACAGTGCTGAGTAGAGCTCCATATTTTGTATGGAGCATTATATGGGGACCAGTATCCTGTATGGAGCATTATTTGGGGTCCAATATTCTTTATGGAGCATTATATTTGGCCCATAATACTGTATGGAGGACTATGTGGTGCCTATAATATTGTATGGAGGACTGTACTGTCCAGTCTGTGCTGTGCGCTGTGTGGATTTGGCGGTTTCTGAGCTATTGTAGAATTTACAATAGATATCACTCATGTAATTGAAGAAGAGAAGTATTTGGCATTGTACTATACCCATATTTCTCTGCAGTATCTGTGCACCATGAATCGTCGTCTGTGTTAAAGGGGCCCACTGAGACTCTTTCGCCCGGGGCCCATAAAAACCTAGAGCCGGCCCTGACTGTTCTCAATGTTCATTTCATTTTTTTGGTGATTTATGACGCTTTTTCCAGCAGCAGAATCCACCTGAAAAAAGTGTTTTATGTACATACCTTAAAACTACTTCAAGAAATGCTTCAGGAAAATAAATACTTCTACAAATACTCTCCAAACTAGGAGTATTTTTTTGCTTGAAAAACTTGTGTTTTTTGAACTCTACAAAAAACTCAGTGTGACCATAGCCTTTCATGTCTGTATTTCCAGTATGTTTGTTAGACTTATTACACAAACTAACAGACCCATAAGCATACTGTATATTAGGCTGTTAGTTAAAGAAGCACTCCCATCAAAGTTTCTGTCCTCTATATATATTACAGTCATCATATTATATAATACTGTGTACCTACATTTGCTCATTTTGCCTTTCTACCCAGTGAGTTCTTCTCTTTTGTCTGTTTTATATAGAGACATTAAGTGTCTTGTCCCTGCATTTATCATTTCCTTCTATAACTCCTGACCCAGCTGCTCCCTCCTCTCCCCTGCCAGGATCATTTGTAGTGACTAGAGATGAGCGAACCTTTCAAGGTTCGGTTCAGTTCGATTCACCGAACGATTAAACGTTCGCTGAACATGTTCGTCCAACGTTTCGACAAACGTACCCAAACCCAATTAGATTCAATGGGAGGTCAAACCAAACATATACACAACACTTTATGGGGTGACAACAAGCTTCCCAAACAGCTAAAATTAGGGGTAGACACCATGAAAACTGCATCAATTGACCAAAAGTAGAAATTTGTTAATGGCACAGCAGCAGTCAGCCATGGGCCATGCATGAAGTATTAGGGTCTGGTCCAGCATTTACAGCTTGGAATTGAAGTTTCAATGAGGACCAGGTGGTGAAGTGAGTGGTGTAAGCCTTCTTAGCTGTTAGACCTGATACCTCATGCAACAGCTCAATTTTTTTAGTTTCCTAGCCACACTTAAGTGAGGTGGCACAAATATTAGTTTAATAGACTACTATTGGTAGAAAAATATAAGAAGAGTAACACATGCAATTGACTGATCAATTGAACCACAGTGGAATCTTTTATAATGGCACAGAAGCAGTCAACCATGGCCCATGCATGAGGTATCAGGGTCTTGCCCAGCATTTACAGCTTGGAATTGAAGTTTCAATGAGGACCTGGTGGTTAAGGGAGCGGTGTATGCCTTCTTAGCTGGGAGACCTAATACTTCATTCAATAGCTCAATTTTTTTTTAGCTTTCTAGCCACTTGCAAGTCGCACAAACATCAGTTTCATAGACTACTATTGGTAGAAGAATGTATGGATAGTAACACAGGTAGTTGACTGATCAATTGACCCACAGTAAAACCTATTATAATGGCGCAGAAACAGTCAGCCATGGGCCATGAATGAAGTATCAGGGTCTGGCCCAGAATTTACAGCTTGGAATTGAAGTTTTATGAGGACCTGTTGAATAAGGGAGCAGTTTAAGCCTTCTTAGCTGGGAGACCTGATACTTCATGCAACACCTCCATTTTTTTTATGCCTGCAACACTCAGATGGCACAAACAACAGTTTCATACAGTACTATAGGTGGGAAAATGTAAGGAAAGTAACATAGTTTGTTGACTGATCAATTGACCAACAGTAGAACTTTTTATTACAGATGAGCAAATTTGTTCGGATTCGGTTCCAAACAATGATCGGATTCGAATATTGTTTTTGCAATATTTATCGAACACAGCTGAATGTCATTAGAGTCAATGGGAGTAAAAATTACCGAATATGTTCGGAACCGATCATTAGACATGCATTCAGCACGAATAGTGTTCGAATATGGCCCGAATGTGTAAAAATCAGATTCGGGGCCAAAATCCAAACAAATTTGCTCATTTCTACCTTTTATAATGGCACAGAAGCAGTCAGCCATGGCCCATGCATGAGGTATCAGGGTCTGGCCCAGCAGTTACATCTTGGAATTGAAGTTTTAATGAGGACTTGGTGGTTAAGGGAGCAATGTAAGCCTTCTTAGCTGGTAGACCTGCTACTTCATGCAACACCTCCATTTTTTTATGCCAGCCACACTGAGATGGCACAAACATCAGTTTGATACAGTACTATTGGTAGAAAAATGTAAGGAAAGTAACACAGGTAGGTGACTGATCAATTGACCCACAGTAGAACCTTTTATAATGGCACAGAAGCAGTCAGCCATGGACCATGCATGAGATATCAGGGTCTGGGATAGCATTAACAGCTTTGAATTGAAGTTTCAATTAAGAAGTGGTGGCTAAGGGAGCGATTTAAGCCTTCTTTGCTGGGACCCCAAGTATCTCATGCAACAGCTCTTTTTTTTTAGTTTCCCATCCACACTTAGGTGGCACAAACTGATCAATTGACCCACAGCAGAACATTTTATAAAGCACAGCAGTAGTCAGCAATAGGCCATGCATGTGGTATCTGGGTCTGGGCCACATTTAAAGCTTTGAATTTAAGCTTAAATTAAGAGAAGGTGGGTGAGGGACCAGTGTAGGCTGACTGTGCTGGGAGCCCTGATACCTCATGCAACAGCTCAATTTTTTTCCCAGCCAGACTCAGGTGGTACAAATATCAGCTTGGTTAGAGCACTAATGTTACCTCATGCAACACCTTTAATTTTTTTTATTCTAGCCACACTCAGATGGCATAAACATCAGTTACACACCACTAAAGTGGCATAAACTTCCACAGAGTAGAAACAGTATAATAGGCCTCTGACACACCTTCTACTATAGGCAACCGACCAGATGGAGACCCAACTTGGAGTCTCCACATTTCAAAAAATTGTTTGTACTATCATAACATCAGCAGGAGAAGCAACAACATGCACAGAAGACACCACAAAGATGGCACAGACTGCAATAACGCAAGATCAATACATGACACTAAAAACGACACCATCGCCTAGTCTGCCCAATCTGCGACTGTGTTGCAAAAGTCATTGGAGACTCATGACTTGTTAATTTTGATGAAAGTTAGGTGGTCTACATTTTCAGGGGACAGCCAGGCCGGATACGCTTATCCATCCGGGCACCACCAACAGTGCTGAAGGCAAGTTCTGAGAGAATACTGACTACTGGGCATGACAAAACCTCCAAGGCATGACAGGCGAGCTCAGGCCACTCTTTCATTTTTGATGACCAAAATGCAAAAGGTTCTAACCCCCCTGATGGCATTGATATTGAGCTCCAGATACTCCTGCACCATCCTCTCCAGTCTTTCACAACATGTCAGACTTGTACTCTATTCTGATGGTGCACGGGCTGGTCTAAAAAATGTGAAACTACTCACAGAAATTGCTTATACCACTTACATTGCTGCTGCTGCTACTGCTAATATTTTTTGTGATGACGCTTTGCCGTTCCCGGGGTTAGATCTCTAGAACTGGGATGCACACTGTGTGCCTCACTGCTGTTTTAGGGAAAACCACTCTTAAGATTGTCTACAAGCATGTGTCGATACTCCAGCATGCGTGCATCCCTTTCCAGTGGGGGGAAGCATTTGACTAAATTTACTCTTGTACCATGGATCTAAAAGAGTGGCAACCCAGTAGTCAGCACTATTCCTAACCTTAAGAATATGGTCATCGTGTTGAAGATAGTGCAGCAAGAAGGTGTTCATGTGTTGGGCACTTCCATGAATTTCAAGTCCATGCTGTGTTGGTGGTGGGGTAAAACTCAATGTTGCTTCTTCTGTCCCCTCCTGCCAACCATGGAAAACAGACAGCGGATAATTATCTTCTTCATCTCCTGACTGTTGCGCGTCAATCATCTAGTCCTCCTCCATTTGTTCCTTGACTCCTGCATCTTCACTAACAGATTGTCTGCTACACTAAGCCCCACTTGATTGCTGTAACCCACCCTCCCATAGAATCCACCTGTGTGATGACAGTTCGGAAATTTGAGTTATTGCTATCTGTTCCGCATCCACCTTCTGCTCTGGGACCATCACTTCCTCACGCAGACTATTCAAAGTGTGCTCCAGCAAGTAGATGACTGGTATAGTGATGCTGATTGTCAATAAATGTAATGACCTAACAGGGGGTCTGACTGCGGATGGCACAACACACACAACGGGATGGAAATAGGGAGAGGAAGGCCCTACCGATAGGGAATGAGGGATGGACACCTTCTGAACTCAAACCTGAGCCTGTCCCTGCACTCCCCTAACGCAATAAGTGAGTCCTTCCCCCTGCCGTCATCAAGAACCTCATTCCTCACTGTCACCTCACACTGCTCTGGCTAGTGCACTGGCCAGCAAGGTACAACACAGGGAACAGTGACAAACATGAGACAGACAAGGTAAAAAAACAAAAAACTTAGCTTAACAAATTTCTCTGCTGTAAAGCAACGCAGAGCAGAAGAAAGGCACCAGGACCATGAACTCCATGAAACCAGCAGATTCACCACTGCAACCAGAGAGCTCCTTACTTCAGGCTTGGTCAACATTGATTGCTCTAACACCAACAGTCAGCTGATGGATCAGGTGACTATTTAAAGTATGGTGGGAGTGGTCACCACCCACATCAGCTGACCTAGCAACTCTGCAGTTGTAGCAAGGGAAACTGACATTAACCCCTTCTGGCCCGAAAGGAAAAAGTTACATTTAAATCATAGTGAAATCAGAGTTGCCACACATCCAAAAATGGATCTTGACACTGATGATGGCATTGTCAGTGCTAGCCGTCTTAGTAGCCATTTCAAAACTGTGCAGAAGGTTGCAGAGGTCCATCACCTGTGCCCACTCCGCAAGTGAAATTTGCATCTCGTCGGGACTGCATTGGTCCAGGCTATACAAAAGGACATACTGCACCAGGGCTCGTCACTGCTGCCACAGCTGCTGCAACATGTGCAGAGTGGAATTCCACCATGTTGGAACATCGCTAATCAAATGATTAACCGGCAGGCCGAAAGACCTCTGTATCAATGCATGTCGATGACCTGTGGGGTGCTATTGTCGGAAGTGAGCACACAGCGACATTTCCTTCTGCAGCAGCGCATCCAGGCGGGATAGTGGCTGAGAGAAGGTAATACCACCAAGTTCAGGATGTGAGCCATGCAAGGCATGTGTGTGAGGTTGCTAAGGCGTAGGGCCACCACTAGGTTTGCACCGTTATTGCACATGGCCTTCCCTAGAGAGGTTTAGTGAAGACAGCCATTACTCTAACTCGGCCTGGATACATGTCTAAAACTCTTGAGCTGTGTTACTGCAATCTTCAAGGCATATTCATTTAAACTTCTTGATTGTGGTGAGCCATGGCTGTGAAGGCCCTAGAGGAGGTGGAAGATGAAGAAACAGTGGAGGAACTTTTAGGAACAGAGGTTTGTCCCTCAAGCTTTGGGGATTCAAAGACTTGTGGTGCAGCCCCTAGACCGCCTGCCCCCACAGCCACCAGACTCACCCAGTGCCCAGTTATTGAGATGTAATGCCCCTGCCCATGTTTGCTCATCCAGAGGTCAGTATTGAAATGCACCCTGACAGACATTGCTTTTTTCAGGGAACAGTGATGTTGTCGGCGACATGTTGGTGTAGCACAGGCACAGCTTTCTTAAAGAAGTAGTAGCGACTGGGCAACTGGTTTTGGGGGACTGCGATGGCCATCACCTTTCTGAAACCATCTGTATCCACCAGGCAGAAAGGCAGCATATCCGTGGCCAACAGAGATGGAGATGGTGGAGTTCAATCTCTTAGCTTTGCCATGTGTAGGAGGATACATTCTTTTATGTGACCACAACTGTGAGACCAAGGGATGGCTGCTGTGCTGAGAGAGGGTTGAGGATGGAGAACAGGACAAACTGCTGGACTGTGAGTGAGGTGCAGGCGGAGATGTTATGGTGGATTGAAAAGAAGTGTTGTGCTAGATGACACAAAAGTAGCAGTCATGTCTACTTCCATAACAGCTGACCATCTCTCACTCACCCACTGTGGTGAGTAAACAATTGAAGTTTCTGCGGCTGGAGAACTGTGGGAGAAGACTTGGAATGGTGACGGAGGAGAAAAAAATATTTAAGTTTGTCAGTGTAATGTAAAAAATGTGGAAAAGTTCATGAGGTATAAATACTTTTTCAAGGCACTGTATCTCTGATTTTCATAATGCAACATGCTTGTATTCTGCTTACATAGGTGATTGGGAGTGGAAATGTCAGTTACTCTTCGATAAATTAGTGTCACCCAACATAAAAGTCTTGGATTCACTTCCCCAACTTATTTGTATGTATATTTATGTTCTATAATGCTGCCATTATTGGTCTAAGCCCCAGCTGTCAGCTCCATTGCAGTTTTACAAATGGAAGCAATTTAAACAAGAGTGACACAAACAGCAATTACTACAGCAATTAGGAAGCATAAAGCAGCCTATATACATGCGGAGCTGTATTCTACCACTTACGTGATAGTCTGTTCAGTTGTATTTCATGACAACAGTGTGTGTTAATTTTACATATCCATGCCTTTAATCCCTAATTCTCTACTAAAAAAGAGTCCGAATCCACTAAATCTAACACAGAGCAGCTGTACCAATACCCAAAGAGTTGTGGCCCAGATTATACAACATGTTTGTGTGTTTCTGATAACCAAGTTATCTCCTGCCAACATCCAAGTCTATAACATATGCCAAGATAAGTCTAGATTTTCCCTATGGCAAGAGCACAATGGCTTTCTTCCCTCCATTCTGTGAAGTCTCTTCTAAATCTATGTAATTGTAACTGACCATTTACTGTGTTTTCCATCAGCTTTCAATATAATTAGATTTGTTTATTTGCTAAATTTTCTCTCTGACAACAATTTCACAGGCACAGCAGGATAAAACCCCCCACAAAGTATGTACAGAACGCAGAAAGCTAAAGTAAGGAATAGGCAATTAAAAGTACTTCATCTCCTCGAATTTGTCTGACATATTAATAAATGAAACAAACAATCACTTCTTTATCTGTTCTGCCTCAAAACTCAAACTACTATTAAAGATTTATCTCTAGAATTTATGAAGCTTTATTTCCTGAATTGACGACATATCATTGAATTCTAAATTATAGGTAATCAAATTAAAGGGAACTTTTCAGGTCCCCTAATGCTACGTTCCCACAATGACCTCTTAATGAGGTTTTGATGTTCCAGAATATCTGCACCTATTATTTAAATTAGGTTACTTGCGGTTTTTATTGAGTTTTTGTGTGCGTTTTTTTAACACCTGTCTTTATCTCATTTTTGACATTGCATTTTATGTCTCTTTTTGGTATGTCATACTTTAAATAAAGCTGGTTTGTTTTTGATACTTCCTGGTACTTTGTTTCAACAAAACTTTATTAACATACTTGGGCGTGGATTAAATGCGGTTTTTTTTGCATTTCTGGAAATGCGCTTAAAACGTATGTGTGTATTTACATGCAGATTTTACACATCTAATGCAAGTCTATGGGGAAAATTTGCACAGAAAAAGCTCCTGCAAGAGAAATTGACATGCTGTGGATTTGAAACATGCACCGCAGGTCAGTTTATGCTGTGTTAAAAAGAATCACAGGGTGCATGAGATTTCTATAAATTCCATCCACTTTGCTGGTACTGTAAGACACTGCATTTTTTGACGCATCAAAAATATGCAGCATAAAAAAATTCACCAAAAGCTCATAATGGAAACATAGAAAAACACCTGAAACCACCACCATAATGTTAAATAGCCATAGTCCTTTATAGGTCACACAATAAAGACTTGGTGATGTACTGCAGATGGACGTTGTGTATATAAGGAGCTAGGGAGTCATATACTGCAGATGGAAGCTCTATATAGGGGGCTGAGAAGTGATGTTCTGCAGGAGGAGGTCTTGTGTAATGATGGTGGAGGAGAAATGTGTGTAGAGGTGTAATGGGTGGCCCGGTGGTGGCTGAGGGCTGCACCCGCACTGGATTAACATTTCTGGGAAGGCACACTGAGGCACACACCATTGATAAGATGTACCATATTCATTAAATGCATATGGGTCAGTTAATGAATTTGGTGTCTCTTATTCCTGGAAGCCAAATATTAAGACTGGGATATCATACTTTAATCTTAATGAATCACAATAAATATATTGCCTAGATCAAGTAGTACTTCCAATTATCAACAAATCCAAAAGAATCATAGGAAGCTTTTCCACTATAAAAATACAAACTTTATTCAGAATATATTAAAATTACATATATGGATAAAAAATATCCAAATGGGGACAACAATATGCACTAAAGTGGCCTAGAATGCACAGGTACAAACAAAATTCAAGAATGCATATACTTCAAAGCTACATTAGCTAATGAGGAGCCAAATGTCAAATAGCTTCCATATATATAATAATGCATATACTTGGTTCAGAATATCTCTAAAGAGGTATACATATGCGCACAGATTCAAAGAGATCAGAGGGATAATGACTCCCCACTATAATGTAAGGTACAAACAAGACTCAACAAATACATATATTTCAAAGCTGCATTAGCTAATAAGGAGCTAAAAATCAAATAGCTTCCAAATGTATATACTTAGTTCAAGGTATCTCTAAGGAGGTATATATATGTGCACAGAATCAAAGAGACAAAACAGATAGTAACTCCCCCACTAGAAGCACTCAAAATATTAAGCTGCCAGTGGGAGACCGTACCTGAGTGTGGCCGCAGCACCCCTGACGCGCGTTTCGCGTTTAGCTTGTTCACGCTCCAGATTTTGAGTACTTTAATTTGCCCTGTATATTGATGTGCAGATTGCTGCATACATTATAGCACATGCTGCGGGCTCTGCACTTGCATATTAGTGCTAGCATTCTAGTGGGGGAGTTACTATCTGTTTTGTCTCTTTGATTCTGTGCACATATATATACCTCCTTAGAGATACCTTGAACTAAGTATATACATTTGGAAGCTATTTGATTTTTAGCTCCTTATTAGCTAATGCAGCTTTGAAATATATGTATTTGTTGAGTCTTGTTTGTACCTTACATTATAGTGGGGGAGTCATTATCCCTCTGATCTCTTTGAATCTGTGCGCATATGTATACCTCTTTAGAGATATTCTGAACCAAGTATATGCATCTTTATATATATGGAAGCTATTTGACATTTGGCTCCTCATTAGCTAATGTAGCTTTGAAGTATATGCATTCTTGAATTTTGTTTGTACCTGTGCATTCTAGGCCACTTTAGTGCATATTGTTGTCCCCATTTGGATATTTTTTATCCATATATGTAATTTTAATATATTCTGAATAAAGTTTGTATTTTTATAGTGGAAAAGCTTCCTATGATTCTTTTGGATTTGTTTAATCTTAATGAGCCAAAGCCATAGAATGTGTTTACATTTGTTCATATGCATATGTATATATGTATAGGCCTTTTATGCTTTTTCACAGATCAAACTCACTTTACCTGCTTTTAAGAAGAAGTGATTTTAACTTTATTTGTCTATTGTTGACCTTCATGTGAAGGTACTGTCTATAAGTGTTGGCAGCGGATTATTCAGGATACTCTCCAAGCATGTGACAACAGAACTTCTATATTCAGGATCAATCAGGAGCAATATATGATAAGCTTAATAGATCAGGAATAAATCATTTGTGTGTCTCAATCTGTGAAGCATCTACAGCAGGCTGCTTTTCTCATACACAGACACAGGAAAAACAGGAAATACAGTCACATGCTCTCCCTGTGTGAGCCTCTGGGAGTTTTTTTTTAAACTTTATAAACAGCCTACAAATCTAGCAACTAAACACTTATGGCACCCCAGTAGTCCGATTGCCACAGTGACATTCCCTTCCTCACAGGGGGTGATGTCATGCCTGGAAGCAAGGAGGGGTCCCCTTACCAGGTAACATCAGCATCCAGCACTTTTCCTGACTCCAGACCAGAAGGGGGAGCTCTAACACCTGGATACCTGGATTCATGGGAGGTTCCCTATAAGTTCTGGCCTGGAGGCGAGATTACAAGGGAGTCAGAGAGTGAGAGAAGAGGAGAGAAGTGTAGGAGAACCTGGGGGAGTGGAGCTGTAACCAAACTCACCCCAGAGTTGAGCATTAGAAACTGGACACCGGAGTCCGTGGTTGCGGGGGTACTGAATTCCCGGCAGCTAAATCTGGAGGGCAGGGGACTGCAGGTCTCCTGGACCCATCTAACACCCAGCGGCACAGAAGCATATAAAAGCCCAGAGCTGCCACGAGGAGCATTATCGTTGATAGGCTCAAGCTGCCTGCCATATGGGCAAGGACTTAAGGATGAGAGAGAAAATAGGCCCCGGCATAGCTTTAGGCAGCAAGGACCTCAGAGGACAGCGCAATAGGAAGGATTCCAAACCCACCTGGCTGAGTGGATCCTAAATTGCTTCCAGGCTGCCCGGATCTCCATTACCATCTGTTATCGCGTCACTGGTCTGCATCTAGAACCATCAAGTAAAGGTAAAAAAAACTACAGTCCCTGTGAATTCAAGTCATTTCTCGCACCCTCAGACCTGCACCCCAACGTCCATGATCCCTTATAAAAAACTGTACCAGTAGCCCTCGGGCCCTGCTCCACCTGTGGGGAGCAGAATCATCCCAGCTGCGTCACCATCGGCCCCAGCGGTCTTCTCCAGCAGCGTTGGTCATCCGTTGCCGAACACCACAGGTGGCATCACGACTTAATTCTCTATAAACTTTTCCCCCTCATTTTATTGCACACCCAGGGCCACGAACCGAGTCATTGCTGCCCTGAAATTCCCCCCAAAAGAACTGTCTGACTCTGACGCAGTACCCCACAGCCCAAGCGGGTGACGCACACTCATAGACAAGAAAGGAGTTGTTGCCCAAAACTGTATCAATTATGTGGTTACTATGGAATAGGAGGTACCCTATAAGTTTTGGCCTGGAGGCGGGGTTACAAGGGAGTCAGAGAGTGAGAGAAGAGGAGAGAAGTGTAGGAGAACCTGGGGGAGTGAATTTGTAACCAAACTCACCCCAGAGTTGAGCGTTAGAAACAGGACACCGGAGTCCGTGGTTGCGGGGGTACTGAATTCCCGGCAGCTAAATCCAGAGGGCAGGGGACTGCAGGTCTTCTGGCCCCTTCTAACACCCAGCGTCACAGTAGCATATGAGAGCCCAGAGCTGCCACAAGCATTACCATTGAAAGGCTCGAGGTGCCTGCCATATGGGCAAGGACTTAAGGACGAGAGAGAAAAGAGGCCCCGGCATACGTAGCTTTAGGCAGCAAGGACCTCAGAGGACAGCGCAATAGGAAGGCCTCCAAACCCACTTGGCTGAGTGGATCCTAAATTGCTTCCAGGCTGCCCGGATCTACATTACCATCTGTTATCAGGGCCTCGGTCTGCATCTTGAACCATCAAGTAAAGGTAAAGGAAACTACAGTCCCTGTGTCTTCCAGTCATTTCTCGCACCCTCAGTCCTGCACCCCAATGTCCACGATCCCTTATAAAAAACTGTACCAGTATCCCTGTGGCCCCGCTCAACCTGTGGAGAGCAAATCATCCCAGCTGTGTCACCATCGGCCCCAGCGGTCTCCTCTAGCAGCGTTGGCGATCCGTTGCCAAACACCACAGGTGGCGTCACGACTTAATCCTCTATAAACTTTTTCCCCTCATTTTAGTGCACGCCCAGGGCCACGGATCGGGTCATTGCTGTCGTGAACTTCCCCCCAAAGAACTGTCTGACCCGGACCGAGTACCCCACCGCCCTAGCAGGCGACGCATTCTTGGCGTCATGAACAGGATTCTGTAGCCCGTTATTGCCAGGTACTGTGTGCCATAAACTTTATTTAACTATTAAATCGCCACCATTACCGCGTCACACGGAACGCCGGAAGCAGAAGGGCGTGCCATCATGGGCAGAGCCCAAAAAGAGAGCGCGAAGTGAAGCACTGGATGCTCTCTGTCGTCAGTGGGCAGAAAGCAGGAGGCCTCGACTTAGAAACTTTAAGCAGCTCAATCCATCCCACTTGCGGAGCAGCCGCATACTACAGTAACGATACCCAGAGCCTGGGTGAGGTTCATTAGGGGGGTAGAAAAAGTCCAACCCGAGTGGATATCCAGCGGAAGCTGCAGCCGCAGCTCCCATAATGCCACTATCAATGCCGTACATACCGGGAGCGGCCTGGTTACCGCAATACTCAGGGGAGTCGCACACCTTGAGCGATTTCAAGTAGAGACTATGTAGTTTGTTTGAAGTGTGCCCCCTGTCTGAGAGCCAAAAAGTCAGCATCCTCACTGGCCAGTTAACTTTTGTGGCCCAGAGGGAGGTAAAGTCCTGGCCAGACACTGATAAAAGAAATGTCAAGCACATCTTGGCCAGGCTGAAGGACACCTTTGACACCCGCACTGCAGCAGAAATAAAAATGAGATTCTTTGGGTGCAAACAAAGGGTGAGGGACAGTATATGGGACTCTGCCCTTAACCTTGAGGAGGCACTACGGGCCATAAAGCAGGTTGACCCCAAAAGCGTGCAAGACGAGGATAGGTTGCTAACTGAGCAGTTTATTGAGGGACTCCTGTCCAACACCCAAAGGACACAGCTGCGCATCATGGCCCTACAAAGCCCTGACCTGGACTTCGCACACTTTAAAGATAGGGCCATCTGGGTGCTGCTGAACCATATTCTAGTGGCACAGCAGCCCCTAGATGCCCAACAATTACATACCAACACAAGGCAGCATCCTTTCCCCAGACCCCTGTTGAGGCCGATACGCAGACCATAGATAATAAGTCCTCTGTAGGCTTACGTCTCCAGGTCCAGTAGGTGACCAAAAGTGTGGCTGCACTAACCAAAACCGTGCAGTCCATGCAAGTGTCCTCAAAGGAGAAAATACAGCTGGCCTCCAGTCCAGATGATGTCCCATGGTGACGGCAGAAGAGAATCCCACCAACCAGATGGAGAGACAGCGATCGCTGTGACCAGGACGGACAGCCCATCTGTCGCCGCTGAAACAAGGTGGGGCACATCGCAAGATTCTGCAATTTAAATGAGCAACCTTGGGGCAGATGGCCAACCCCCAGGAGTAAGAAGACCGCGCCCACAAAGCTGGCGAGACAAGTATGTAGGAGGACGGCCGGTCCTGCCCGTCGTGCTTGATGGCATCCCAATGAATGCTTTATTGGACACCGGCTCCCAGGTAAAAACAATGCCATATATCCTTTTTAAACGGTATTGGGCTGATTCAGACATTACTCGCAGCCCATATGAACACTTTAACATCTTTGCCAGCAATGGTCAGTCCTTGCCTCAGGTGGGGTATAAAGAGGTGACCATCAAGGCTGGCTGAGTAGGATTGCAGTTGCAAGGTTTGATTATAGTTGATATTGACAAACAAGAATGCCATCCTATGATTACTCTAAGCACCAATGTAATAGACAATTGTCTTGGAGAAATTATTGTTTCCTTGCAACAGGTAGCCGAGACTGCCAGGTCCAGTCAGCAGCGTGTCCTGCAAAAGGAGATCAGGGCCCTGATGCAGAAACAACAGGTAGAGCTGTCTGGTTGGGAAGTCGGCAGTGTCAGAGTGAGTGATCCATTCCCCATTGCAATATCCTCTAGGAGTGAAATGTTAATTTGATGTCGGGTAGCAATAGGCCTCAGGGGTCAAGATTACCAGGCCCTAGTAGAACCCATTGTGAAGAAACCAGATTGTATCTTAATTTCCAAGACAGCCATGTTTTTATAAGCCCAGAAGAATTGACTTTTTATCTGAATATTGGCTTGTGGATTTAAGTGTTTATGTCTGGTGAGTCAAGAAGACAGACCTGCATACCATTTAACATACTTTGTAAGTCTGTAATAGTGACTTGTACATAGTGTTTGTTTATCTGTGTTTATTGTGAGCTGATATGCTAATTGTGTATTGTATTCTATAACCAGTTTGTTGCTTTGAAGGTAGATAAAGGCTTTGAGGATGAACTGAAGGACACTGTAAATCTAAAAATAGATCACCGGCCTCAGGTATAAAAGAGACCTCTTTTCTTCTTCTTGGTGTCATTCTCCAGGTTCTGAGCTGAGGGTACATCGGACCCAGCTGAAAGAACAGAGGACTGCTCTCGTTATCTCCCTACACTTGTCGTTACCTCCTCTCTGTGTGCGTACCACATGTGTGGTAGTGACCCTGGGAGCTCTGACATATCATCTACCATGATCCTGGTGAGTCAGTGGAAGGGTGAGACCTTGTAATGTGCACCATCTTGGGGGTAATTGTTGGGAATATTGCGTTTGCTATAGGGTGTTGTGGTTCAATAAAGCATTGCCACACTGTTTTACCCTAACCCTGCGTTGTCTGTGTAGTATGTTGCCAATGGGGAGCGGGCGTTCAGTGGTATGAGCACTGGTCCATGCAGTCTTTCTAAAGGCAGCCAGGCCAGCGGACGAGAGCACCCACTGACCCCATTTCTCCACATCCGTGTACTCTGATAGTAGGTCTACCATCCTGACAGCCAGAGGGGTAGTCGATGTCTGAAAGGGGAGTGTACCGATACACATCTTGAATTGTGGGGAGAAAGAGGTCCATTTACTCCGGTATGCCACTCTTGCTAAGCTGTTCACCGTCAGTAACAGTGCAATAGAGGCAGTGCTTCTGTCCGACCAGGCAGAGGACAATGGCTCTGAGGGGCAGTTGGAGGATTGGTGTCAGAAGCTACACGTGGGCACTGACTCCACCCCTTTGCACCAAAAACATGGGGTTTACCAGGTGGCTCGAGAGTATGAATGGGTATTCAGCAAACACCGTCTAGGCTTTGGGCAGGCAAAAGGGGTCCAACACCATATCCCCACTGGAAATCATCCACCCTTAAAAGAGAGGTACCGACCTGTACTCCCAGCTGACTATCAGTGTGCCAAGGGTATGTTACAGGAGATGAAGGAGGCTGGGGTAATCAGAAAGAGTTGTAGCCCCTGGGCAGCTCCAGTAGTCCTCTTTAAAAAGAAAGCTGGTACCATGAGAATGTGTGTTGACTACAGGAAGATTCACCCCATTACACATGAGGATGCCTACCCGTTACCCAGAATTGGGGAATCATTAGCTGCACTGAGATCTGCTAACTATTTCTCTATTTTAGATCTCACCAGTGGGTATTGGCAGGTTCCCATGGAAGAAGAAGACAGAGAGAAGACAGTGTTTACGACACCAATGGGCCTCTGCGAGTTCAACTACATGCCATTCGGGCTCTGCAGTGCACCGGGGACGTTCCAGCGGTTAATGAAATGCTGCCTAGGACATAAAAACTTTAAAACTGTTCTGCTGTACCTGGATGACATCATCGTCTTCTCCAAAACCTATGAAGACCACTTGAAGCACCTGGCAGAGGTGTTTGAAGCCCTGTCGCTGAGGTTTCTCCTCCAACTTTACTGATGAGGCACACCTTGGTGTTATCAAAGTATGAAGGTAAAACGGTGTATGGCTCAGCTTCCCACTGGTCATCCAGTTTGTGCACTCGTCCTTTTGAGTATTTGTTCTCCAGGTGACAAGGGAACTGCAGGGGCATGCTGATTATAGTTTCTTTCCTGCCTCTGTCTTGCCTGGGACAAACGTTTCTCTACACATTCTTGCACCTTGTGATATTGTTGCTGCCGCTCCATATCACAGTGTGCATCTGGTGTTGTCATCTCTGGTGTTAAAACTTCCATGTCCAAGTCAATAGTTAACTTGCCAGGTCTAGCCCCCATCAGGTAGGCGGGTGTACACTTGGTGGAGTTCACTGGGATTTGGTTATACAAGTCTACCAAATCCGTTAGCTTCTCTGGCCACAGGCTATGCTCTTCCAGGGGCAGAATCTTCAACAGGTCTATTACTACCTGGTTCATTTTCTCGCATAAATCGTTGGTCTGGGATGATTCAGCGTGGGTCTTATTTTATTGCAGCCGTACAGGTTACAAAACTCCTGGAATACTTCTGCTACAAAGGCTGGGCCTTGATCGGTAAGCACTCGTTCAGGGTAACTATGAAGTCGACAAAAGTGTTCTTGAAATGCTTTGGCCGCTGTCCTCGTGGATTGGTCTTTGACAGGCTGGTCTTGAGTCGCATCCCTTTCTGGCACTACTAGCTCAAATGGAGGACTCTTGTTCTTGGCCTTCTTGGGTTGGCCCACTAGAAGGTCTTGCAGGGGTGTGGCTATTTTGGTGAAGTCCTTGATGAACCTCCGGTAGTAGCCCACTAACCCAAGAAACTGCGGTACTTCATAAATGGTGTTGGGTCTTTGTCAGGGTCTGGTGCCACACCTTCGGCGCTTACCACGTGACCTAGGTACTGCACCTTGGGCTTCAAAAGGTGACATTTGGACGGCTTCATTACAGACCAAAGTTGGACAGGGCTTCGAACACCTCGTCCAACTTTGTCACCTGGAGAACAAGTGCTCAAAAGGAAGAGACGAGTGCACAAACTGGACGACCATGGGAAGCTGAGCCATACACCGTTTTACCTTCATACTTTGATAACACCAAGGTGTGCCTCATCAGTAAAGATGGAGAAGAAACCTCAGCGGCAGTGTCGAGGGATCATCTAAAACCATGCCCTGACCAATTAAAGGAAAGGATTGAAGACCAAGATATTCCTCAGCCAGTGGAAGAGGTGGAGGAAAAGATCAGCACATTACTCGGCAAGTTCCCCCCAAATTGGACAATGAACCAGGCCATAGTTGTGACTGTCTTGACCTTTCCCCAGCTAGTAGTGCCAGTGTAAGGTTCTGTGTACATGTTCCTGAAACTCAGTTTTTCCGTCAGCCATTTTACTTTCTGTCTTGCTGCAGCTGTCTTGCCCTCAGTCAATATGGAGTTTCCAGCTTGCATGTTCCCGCCCTGATTCTCTCCCTCTTGATTCTTAAGCAGCCACAGCTGAGCAATCAGTGCTTCAGAATCAAGCCTGCAGTGAACCTGTGACCTGACTCCTGGAAGCCTTGGACCTTGTACTCCAGTTATTTCCTATTGTGGAACTTTGGAACACTCGTGGACTTTGGAACCTTGCTATTTGATAAATCCACGTTTGCATGGACTTATGGTAACAGAGAAGAGATCCTGAACCTGTTGTGAGAGTGATTGCTGAGCTTAAGTTACTCTGGCCTGCTGTGTCTCCTGCTTTTGTATCTGCAAACTGTGTGACTATTATTGCCACTTGTATGAAGTAATACAAGACCTTCTATATCAAACCTGTGACTCCTGTGTTTTCATCGCACCCAAGCACAAGACACTATATGAACTGTACTCCTTACATTACAGCCAGAAAGGGATGCGACTCAAGACCAGCCTGAAGACCAGCGGGCTCAAGCAGCAGATGCCGCACCAGTAGTGGAGCTACAGAATCCAACCCCTGCCAGCGGCGAATCTGTCATGCCCACAGTGAGCATCAGTGGTCGTAGAAAATCAGGCATACCCGTGCTACATAGAGTCACCCATAGCTTAGCCAATAGAGAGCGCACTACACCAGTACGAGTGCTGCGAAGGTCTACCCATAATACCCTAGGTCAAATCCCCGTAAGGTTCCGCATGTAAGTAGATCATGTAAATAAGATATGTAAATATGTAATGTAAGAATGTAACCGTCAAGCATATGAGCCTACAGTGACTCTGTAAGAACTTTTGACCAATCCTATTCTATTTGATTTAATGGACGATTGGATCACTGGACTCGTTGTGACCAGGACAATACTTGTATATAGTTACCAACCTGGCTCAGGAGTGAACAATGGACAGAACTATTTTTGAGCTTTGGTTTTTGTAATTTTTATTTTTGAAATCTTGTAAATAGTTATGATTGTTCACTTGTCAATATGTTTATGTTTCCTCAGTCTGGGAGTATTGAATTTCACTAGGGGGAATATGGGACCCCAGGAGTCCGGTTGCCACAGTGACATTGCCTCCTTGACAGGGGGTGATGTCATGCCTGGAAGCAAGGAGGGGTCCCCTTACCAGGTAACATCAGCATCCAGCACTTTTCCTGACTCCAGACCAGAAGGGGGAGCTCTAACACCTGGATACCTGGATTCATGGGAGGTTCCCTATAAGTTCTGGCCTGGAGGCAAGATTACAAGGGAGTCAGAGAGTGAGAGAAGAGGAGAGAAGTGTAGGAGAACCTGGGGAGTGGAGCTGTAACCAAACTCACCCCAGAGTTGAGCATTAGAAACTGGACACCGGAGTCCGTGGTTGCGGGGGTACTGAATTCCCGGCAGCTAAATCTGGAGGGCAGGGGACTGCAGGTCTCCTGGACCCATCTAACACCCAGCAGCACAGAAGCATATAAAAGCCCAGAGCTGCCACGAGGAGCATTATCGTTGATAGGCTCAAGCTGCCTGCCATATGGGCAAGGACTTAAGGATGAGAGAGAAAATAGGCCCCGGCATAGCTTTAGGCAGCAAGGACCTCAGAGGACAGCGCAATAGGAAGGCTTCCAAACCCACCTGGCTGATTGGATCCTAAATTGCTTCCAGGCTGCCCGGATCTCCATTACCATCTGTTATCACGGCACTGGTCTGCATATAGAATGTTGTGAATGGTTTGAGATGAGTTCTGAGCAGAGGCTTCCTCTGGTGGTTACAAGCGGTGCTGGTCTGTCCAGTGAAGATTGTGAGGACTGGGAATCAGGTGTTACTGACTGGTCTTATATAAGGGAGTCACCTTCCCATCAGGGTTGCCGGTGATCAATTGTTCTGGTCTGAATCCTTCATTCCTGTTTCCCTTGTAGCCTGCTGTGTCGTGTCTGCATCTCCTGCTAACAGATAAGACATTTTCTTCTTTTTGTTTTTGTGATATATTTTTGCATTTTGTCCTGCACTTCTGTGGGGGCCTTCAGGGTCCCCTCCGGGGGCTTTTGCCCTCTCAGTTTAGTTCAGCCACTGATGTTTGTACTTTTGCTTTTTCCAGTTTTTTCAGTGGCTGCTGTTTTGATTTTGTTACACCAGAGAACTCATTTAGGTGGAAGAGGTCGTGTGATCTCAGGTGTTTTTGAAATTAGTAGAGTTGGTGCATTTCAGGGTTTTCTGGGATTGCAGTAAGTACCCTTCCTATCCTTTTCTATTTAGTTAGTTTGGGCCCCAGCGTTTGCTCATACTATTTTCTTTCTGTGTCAGTATTTCATCTTGTCTAACCGCCATTACATGTTTGGGGGCTTTCTATTATCTTTGGGGTTCTGCTCCGGGGCAGATAGCTTTCCTATTTCTATCTTTAGGTGTAGTTAGTTTCTCAGGCTGTGACGAGGCGTCTAGGACCAACGTAGGAACGCTCCACGGCTGCCTCTAGTTGTGGTGGTTAGTCAGGGTACTGCAATCTCATAGATTCCAACTGCTCTGGTGTATTGCCTTTTTTGCCTGCACTCCTCAGCTGCCGAAACATAACAGTATCACCAGCCCAAAAATTGAAAATTGTATGGTACTCACAGAAGGGAAAAAATATTGTGAAAGAAAAAAGGTTGTCAGAGTTGTCAGAGATATTTTTCTGTTTGTTGCTTTTTTTTCCCTCTGTATCTCTGGGTGCTGGGGAGGATCTTTTCTCTCAATGGAGTTTGCACAGTTGTCTGGCCGTGTGTATCAGCTTGCCACTGAGGTTCAGAGTATTGCTGCATATCTTGCTAGGTTGCCTGTTGTGGAACCTAGGATTCCCATGCCAGATTTGTTTTTTAGGGGATCGAGCTAAGTTTCAGAATTTCAAAAATAATTGTAAATTGTTTTTTGCCTTAAAATCTAAGTCCTCAGGGAACGCAGCGCAGCAGGTTCAAATTATTATCTCTCTCCTGCGCGGCGATCCTCAGGATTGGGCTTTTTCCTGACACCTGGGGATCCTGTTTTGAGTGATGTTGATGCATTTTTTCAGACTTTGGGGTTATTGTACGATGAGCCTAATGTCACTGATCAAGCTGAAAAAGCCTTGTTGGCATTAAATCAGGGGCTTTATGACGCTGAGTTATACTGTCAGAGATTCCGTAGGTGGGCAGTCCTGACCAAATGGAATGACGACGCTTTGGCAGCCCTTTTCCGGAAGGGTCTGTCAGATAACGTAAAGGATGTTATGGTGGGATTCCCTGTCCCCTCTGGTCTCAATGATTCTATCTCATTAGCGATTCAAATTGACAGACGTTTGCGTGAGCGGAGAAGTATGCGTGGAATGGTGTTGCCTTGTGAACCAGCTTCTGAACCCATGCAGTGTGATAGAGTGGTGTCTGGGGCACAGCGTCTTGAGTTTCGAAAGCGCAATGGGTTATGTTTCTACTGTGGTGATGCTTCTCATGCTATTTCAGTCTGCCCTAAGCGGGGAAGACGTTTTGCACGCTCAGTTGTCTTGGGTAGTGTTCAGACTAAGTTTTTATTAACTGTCACTCTGATATGCTCTCTGTCCTCATTTTCTGCTCAGGCTTTCGTTGATTCTGGAGCAGCTATTAACCTGATGGATTATGATTTTGCTAAACGTTGTGGGTTTCCCTTGATACCCCTACAGAAGTCTATTCCCTACTGGGGATCGATTCTACCCCTTTGGCTGAGAATAAACCCCAGTTTTCTACTCAGGTGATAATGAGGGTTGAACCTGATCACCAGGAGTGCTGCAAATTTTTGGTTCTGTATAATCTGCATGACATTATCGTGCTGGGTTTCCCTTGGTTACAGTCTCATAATCCTGTTTTGGATTGGAAATCTGTGTCTGTAACCAGTTGGGGCTGCCAATGTGTTAATACCCACACTCCTGTTCTTTCTGCCTCCCCCCAGGCTCAGGATGTTCCTGACTTTTTGATTGATTTTTCTGATGTGTTTAGCGAAAGTAAATCTGCATCCTTGCCTCCCCATAGGAGCTATGAGTGCGCTATTGAATTAGTGCCGGGTAGTAAATTCCCTAAAGGTCGCCTTTTTAACTTGTCTGTACCTGAACATGACGCTATGCGGTCTTATATCAAGGAATCATTGGAGAAGGGTCATATCAGACCATCCTCTTCACCCTTAGGTGCCGGTTTTTTCTTTGTGGCCAAAAAGGATGGTTCATTAAGGCCGTGTATTGATTATCGTCTCTTGAACAATATTACTGTGAAATATCAATACCCGTTACCCTTGATTTCTGACCTGTTTTCTAGGGTGAAAAAACGCTACTTGGTTTACCAAGCTTGACCTCAGGGGGGCGTATAACCTTATTCGCATTAAGCACGGGGATGAATGGAAGACGGCATTCAATACCCCTGAAGGGCATTTTGAGTACCTAGTGATGCCCTTTGGGCTCACTAATGCTCCTTCCGTCTTCCAGTCCTTTATGAATGACATTTTCAGGGATTTTGTGGACAAATTTCTGATTGTTTATTTGGATGATATCTTGATTTTTTCTAATGACTGGGACTCTCATGTGAAACATGTTCGAACTGTATTCCAGATTTTGAGAGAGAATGCTCTGTATGTGAAGGGATCAAAGTGTCTTTTTGGCGTACAGAGGATCTCATTTCTGGGATTCATTTTGTCCCCATCTGTTATTGAATGGACCCGGTCAAGGTTCAGGCCATCTGTGATTGGGTCCAACCTACTTCATTAAAGGCTCTTCAGAGATTTTTGGGTTTTGCCAATTTTTATCGTAAATTTATTGGTAATTTCTCGGTTATTGTTAAACCATTAACTGATTTGACCAGAAAGGGTTCTGATGTGGTGAATTGGCTTCCTGAGGCAGTCTCTGCATTTCAGGAACTTAAGCAGAGATTCACTTCTGCTCCTGTTCTACGGCAGCCTGATGTTTCTCTGCCATTTCAGGTGGAGGTTGATGCCTCTGAAATTGGGGCAGGTGCCGTTTTGTCCCAAAAAGATCCAGAGACCTCTAAAAGTAACCCTTGTGCCTTTTTCTCTTGAAAATTTTCTCCTACTGAACGTAATTATGACGTGGGTAATCGGGAGTTATTGGCCATGAAGTGGGCTTTTGAAGAGTGGAGACATTGGCTGGAGGGAGCCAAACATCAGGTGGTGGTCCTTACGGACCATAAGAATCTGGTCTATCTGGAATCTGCCAAGCGACTCAATCCTAGACAGGCCAGGTGGGCCTTGTTTTTCACACGTTTTAATTTTGTGGTTTCCTTTCTTCCTGGCACTAAGAATGTTAAGGCGGATGCCCTCTCGAGGAGTTTCCTTGCGGACTCTCCTGAGTTATCTGATCCTTCTGTTATTTTGAAAGAGGGTGTAGTTCTTTCCGCCATCTCGCCCAATTTGAGACTTGCTCTGGAGGGGTGTCAGGAGGATACATCTTGTGCCATTACCTAAGTTGCCTTCCTCCTCTGAATTGGTGCCGTTGTTCCTTCAGCACGTGGTTCGTTTACACGGCATTCCTGAGAACATTGTGTCTGACAGAGGAGTCCAGTTTGTTTCCAGATTTTGGAGGACTTTTTGTTCTAAACTGGGTGTTCAATTGTCTTTCTCCTCGGCATTTCATCCTCAGACCAATGGTCAAACTGAGAGAACAAACCAGACATTGGAGACTTATCTAAGATGCTTTGTGTCTGCTGATCAGGATGACTGGGTCTCTTTTTTGCCTTTGGCTGAGTTTGCTCTTAATAATAGGGCTAGCTCTGCCACTTTGATGTCTCCGTTTTTCTGTAATTCTGGGTTTCACCCTCGATTTTCTTCAGGACAGACGGAGGCTTCTGTCCAGTTACTCTGTTGTGGAGCGTATGCAACAGATTTGGGACCAGGTAGTGGAGAGGTTGTCCCTCTCTCAGAAGAAGGCCCAGCGGTTTGCTAACCGGCATAGGACTGATGGTCCTCAGTTTAAAGTGGGGGACTTGGTCTGGTTGTCCTCAAAAAATATTCCTATGAGAGTAGCATCTCCTAAATTTAAGCCTAGGTTCATTGGACCTTATAAGATCATGGAGATTATTAATCCTGTTTCTTTTCGTTTGCTTCTTCCAGGGACATTTAAGATCCATAACGTGTTCCACAAGTCCTTGTTGAAGAGGTTTGTTGAGCCAGTGGTTCCTGCTGCTGTGCCTCCTGACCCTGTTTTGGTTGAGGGCAATCTGGAGTATGTGGTTGAGAAAATATTAGATTCTCGTTTTTCTAGACGGAAACTCCAGTATTTGGTTAAATGGAGAGGTCATGGTCAAGAAGACAATTCTTGGGTGTTTGCTTCGGACATCCATGCTAGGAGACTCATCCGTGCGTATCATAGAACTCATCCTGACCGACCTGGTTGCTCAAATGAGGGTTCGGTGACCCCTCCTCAAGGGGGGGTACTGTTGTGAATGGGTTTGAGATGAGTTCTGAGCAGAGGCTTCCTCTGGTGGTTACAAGCGGTGCTGGTCTGTCCAGTGAAGATTGTGAGGACTGGGAATCAGGTGTTACTGACTGGTCTTATATAAGGGAGTCACCATCCCATCAGGGTTGCCGGTGATCAATTGTTCTGGTCTGAATCCTTCATTCCTGTTTCCCTTGTAGCCTGCTGTGTCGTGTCTGCATCTCCTGCTAACAGATAAGACATTTTCTTCTTTTTGTTTTGTGTATATTTTTGCATTTTGTCCTGCACTTCTGTGGGGGCCTTCAGGGTCCCCTCCGGGGCTTTTGCCCTCTCAGTTTAGTTCAGCCACTGATGTTTGTACTTTTGCTTTTTCCAGTTTTTTCAGTGGCTGCTGTTTTGATTTTGTTACACCAGAGAACTAATTTAGGTGGAAGAGGTCGTGTGATCTCAGGTGTTTTTGAAATTAGTAGAGTTTGTGCTTTTCAGGGTTTTCTGGGATTGCAGTAAGTACCCTTCCTATCCTTTTCTATTTAGTTAGTTTGGGCCCCAGCGTTTGCTAATACTATTTTCTTTCTGTGTCAGTATTTCATCTTGTCTAACCGCCATTACATGTTTGGGGGCTTTCTATTATCTTTGGGGTTCTGCTCCGGGGCAGATAGCTTTCCTATTTCTATCTTTAGGTGTAGTTAGTTTCTCAGGCTGTGCGAGGTATCTAGGACCAACGTAGGAACGCTCCACGGCTGCCTCTAGTTGTGGTGGTTAATCAGGGTACTGCAATCTCATAGATTCCAACTGCTCTGGTGTATTGCCTTTTTTGCCTGCACTCCTCAGCTGCCGAAACATAACATAGAACCATCAAGTAAAGGTAAAAAATACTACAGTCCCTGTGAATTCAAGTCATTTCTCGCACCTTCAGTCCTGCACCCCAACGTCTATGATCCCTTATAAAAAACTGTACCAGTAGCCCTCGGGCCCCGCTCCACCTGTGGGGAGCAGAATCATCCAAGCTGCGTCACCATCGGCCCCAGCGGTCTCCTCCAGCAGCGTTGGTCATCCGTTGCCGAACACCACAGGTGGCATAACGACTTAATTCTCTATAAACTTTTCCCCCTCATTTTATTGCACGCCCAGGGCCACGAACCGGGTCATTGCTGCCCTGACCTTCCCCCCAAAAGAACTGTCTGACTCTGACGCAGTACCCCACAGCCCAACGGGTGACGCACACTCATAGACAAGAAAGGAATTGTTGCCCAAAACTGTATCAATTATGTGGGTACTATGGAATCTGATAGCGTGGGATAAAATTAGTCTGAGACCAAAGCTGAGACAAATAAGTGTATTAAACAAAGCAAAAGGTAGAACATAAACTAAGAGGTTTTCCAGCAATTGTAATGAAATGTTAAACAAACTTAATAGCGGGGCGCGACCGCTCATAAGAACAAGTCCTGCAGTAATATGAAGCAAGAGTATGCACGGCACTTAAACGTGGGAGTCCAGCAGTAATATGAAGGAATAGTGCGCACAGCTCTTAAACGTAGAAGTCCAGCAATAATATGAAGCAAGAGTGCGCACGTCACTTAAACGTAGTAGTTCAGCAATAATATGAAGCATCAACAGGAGAAGGTTACTAAATGTAAATTTTGGGCTGAAAAGTCCCACTCAAGTCCAGCACCGCAGCCCACACAGACACAGTCCAAGAAGTGATAATGATGTCAGAATCTCTTACTGACCACAGCAGTTCCAGAGATGAGTAGCTCCACACTAGAAGTCCGGACAATAAGTTACACCAGCCAGGATCAGGAAGCCACACAGAGGACTGAATGCAGCTGAAAATGGTGAGGCAGAACACCGAGTAACGAGCAGCAGCAGCAGCAGGAACTCCTGTAGCAGACCAGGAGGAAGCTCAGAAGCCAACAGCAACAACATACTCAGGCAATGAGGATCTCCTGACTCAGACTTAAATAGCAGGACAGACAGGAAATTCAAGGCAGGGCAAAGCACCAGACTCCATCTTGGACAAGAGCAAAACAGGCTCCATGGAACATCCGGAACCCTTACTCAAACATATTCCAACACACCCACTCAGCAACTACTTATCCTGTTAGTCCCATTGTGGTTCTGAAGTCCACAAACATGGCTCTTGATAATGGCTTTGTCATACCATCGGATATCATCTTGTCAGACTCACAATAAACAAACTTGAGTACACCACGTTCCAGTCTCTTTGGCATGGCTTGCTTACACGTCGGCAGAGAATTCCGACTATGGCTGTGATATCTGGATGAGTTGCTGGGTAGCAGATCTTCTTTTTCTTCCGGTATTTATCCACTTCTGCTTCTAGTGGACAGGCAGTTTTTGCATCTCTTGCAATGACTGTGGCTCTAGTTCCGGAAGTGTTCTGACCATATAAGAAAGGCATCTAGCTGGGATACCTTTTGTTTGGCCTTTCTGATCTCCTGACTGGAGGTTGACTTCGTTCTTCTGTGTCTTCCTTGGTGGCTTCAGAGTTTATCCACACTTCAGTGTTTTCCTTTCCGGTGTCTGGGTTTGATGATTGAGATTCTTGTTCTTGCTTTTTAGGTTGAATAACTGGTGTAACTTCATGGAATTTGAGCCATACAGAGTTTTCATCAATCATTACATCTCTGCTGATTGTTACTGTGTTGGTCTCTTGGTGCAGAATTCTGTATCCTTTTTGAGTTTTGCTAAAGCCCACCAGGAGTCCTTGCTTTGCATGTGATTCCCACTTTGAACGTTTTTCTTTGGGAACATACACAAACGTTTTGCTTACAAATATCCTGACGTGCTTCAGGTTAGGCTTCTCGCAATTCCATAGCTCAGATGGAGTTTTATTTGTGGCTTCACCGGGCACTCTGTTTTGAAGATAGCAAGCTGTCATGATGGCTTCTCCCCAATACGTTGTAGGTAGATTCACATTATTATTATTATTAATTTTTATAGCGCCATTTATTCCATGGCGCTTTACATGTGAGAGGGGGCGAGTATAGACAAGTAGGGTTGAGCAAATATCGGGTACGGCCGATATTGGCTGTATCGGAATTCCGATTCCGAGTACCGATATTTTCGTCATATCGGATACCGGAATCGGAATGTCACTGTCACTGTCAGTGTCCGTCGGTCGGGTCTGTCAGGAGTCAGCGGCACTTACCCGGCAGAAGATCTCCGGCGGTCACATCCCGGACTGCTTGATGGCCGCCATCCTCTTCTCCCTGGCGGTCACATGCAGTTTCTCGCGATAACTGCAGTGACTGCTGGGTAATCGCGGCCGTAAAGCAGTCCGATGACGTCACCGCCGGAGAAGCAGGTAATCAGCTGTGCTGCGCCGGGATGTCAGGCTCTGCCTGGCATTCCGATGTAGCAGAGCTGGATCGTCGTGGGACACTCGTTACTATGGACTGCGTCGGACAGGTGGTATACTGTTGTTTTTTTTTTTTTCTTTTTTTACAGGAGATCGATGGCGTCGCAGGAATGAGTGTATAATAAAAGAAATGAAAACTGTGTTGTCTCTTTTATTTCATTAAAAGACTTTTTTCTTGCTGTGTCTTTTTTTTAAACATTTAAAAACTTTGGGATTAATAATGGATCGGTGTCTTATTGACGCCTCTCCATTATTAACCGGGCTTATTGTCACCGTGCAATCAACGGTGACATTAACCCCTTATTACCCCGCTTGCCACCGCTACAGGGCAAGTGGGAAGAGCCGGGTAAAGTGCCACAATTGGCACATCTTTTGATGCGCCAAATGTGGGGCTGCTGTAGCCTGGTATTATCAGGCTGTTGAGGGCAAAAATCCATGGGCCTTGACAGTCTTTTAATACCAGGCCGCAGCAGTCTGCATTTTACTTGGCTGGTTAACAAAAATAGGGGGGATCCCCACGCCGTTTTTTTTTTCGAGGGGATCCCCTATTTTTGTTAACCAGCCAAGCTAAGCAGACTGCTGTGGCCTGGTATTATCAGGCTTGCAAGGTCCATGGATATTGGATCCTTACCAGCCTGAAAAACCAGGCCTCAGCGGTCTGCTTCATCTGGCTGGTTAACAAAAATAGAGGGGACCCCACGCTATTTTTTTTCGAGGGGATCCCCTATTTTTGTTAATCAGCCAAGATATGCAGACTGCTGTGGCCTGGTATTATCAGGCTGGCAAGGTCCATGGATCTTGGCTCCTTAACAGCCTGAAAATCCAGGCCTCAGCGGTCTGCTTCATCTGGCTGGTTAACAAAAATAAGGGGGACCCCACGCCATTTTTTTTTCGAAGGGAACCCCTATTTTTGTTAATCAGTTCCCTCTGACGTCACTGATGGTGTCCCTGGCTGACCTGAAGTGAAAGTGGAAAGCAATCAATTAAGCTTTCCACTTCCTCTCCTGTCAGCCAGGAGAGGAGCTCATTCATTTGGGGGTTTACTGTGAGGCTGCAGCATTAGCTGCGGTCCCTGCAGTAAACATTAACCCTTTCTGAAGGATTACACCGTGGGACCTGACTGTGCATCGGATTGGTAAGAATAATTTTGCTTTATTATTTTATTTTTATTACAGGAAATGGTTTTAGCAGGTAAATAAAATATGGTCAAAAACTGTGTGATTATTTCATTAAACTTCTTTTTTATTAAAGTGTGTGTGTTTGATTTTTCTTTCATACAATAGGATTAATAATTGATAGTTGTCTAATTGACAGCTCTCAATTATTAACCTGGCTTAAAGTGACCTTTCAATTGCAAGGTCATTTTAACCCCTTATTAACCCATTCGCCACCGCTACAGGGCAATGGGAATAGACGGGCAAAGTGCCAGAAAGGGCAAATCTAATTAGAGATTTGCCCTTTCTGGGGTGTCTGGGGGCAGATGTTAGTAGCCGGGGGGGGGCAAAAATAATGGTCCCTCTCTGGGCTATTATTATCTGCCCCCACTCACTGGCTTTGTCTGTCTGGTTGCGAAAATAGGGCGGGAGCCCACGCATTTTTTTTCAGCAATTTTACACCTCATATATATATATATACATGTCATTGAGTTTGTGACACATATATATTTTATATATATTTATAGTTCATACACTTCTACATAGTATAATAGCCGCTAATTCAATTGCCGGCTTTTGTGAAAATGCAGAACCCGACATGAAATGACACTTGGTTTACATAGAGTTAACCATGTCTTTTCATGTAGTTTGATATCTGATTTGCACAAACAATTACATGAGTGTAAGTGTGCAAAATTTCACACCTGTAGGGGTTAATTAAAGGTGTAAATTCGTAGCAAAAAAGTCCGTTTTTTTTACACCTTTAAGGAGGTTGAAGTAGTCAAGGCGGGAGATGATAAGGGCATGCACTAGTGTTTTTGTGGTATCGTGGTCAAGGAATGCATGGATCCGGGAAATATTTTTGAGTTTGAGACAGCAGGAGGAGGCTAGGGTTTGGATTTGTGGCTTGAAAGAAAGGGCAGAGTCGAGGATCATCCCGAGGCACCGAGCATGCGGGACCGGGGAAAGTGAGCTGCCGTTGACATTGAGGGATAGGTCTGGTGGAGGCGTAGAGTGAGATGGGGGGAAGATGATGAATTCTGTTTTGTCCATGTTCAGTTTTAGAAAGCGAGCAGAAAAGAAAGCTGAAATAGCGGACAGACAGTGTAGGATTTTTTTCAGTAAGGAGGTGAGGTCAGGTGTCATCAAACAAACAATATACTTCTTCCACTTTCACAGAGAGTACGGTTCTTTCTCTCTGCAATGCCATTTTGTTCTGTGTTGTATGGAATGATAGTCTGGAACATGATTCCATTCTTTTTCTAAATGGTTTGCACCTTATCACTTGTATATTTGGTTCCATTATCTGCACGCAGGGCTTTTGGCATTCTTCCAAATTTGTTAAACACTACAGCAAGATATTCTTCAAGTTTCTGTGGAACTTCATCCTTACTGTGAAGCAGGTAGGCGACTGTATATCTGGAGTAGTCATCAATAAATGTGAGAAAATATCTCTTCTTGCTAGGAGTTTCAACACTCATTGGACCACATACATCTGTATGTATCAGATCCAGAGGCTGTGCAGATCTAATGGTGCATATTTTAGGAAAGGATTTTCTGGACATTTTCCCTTTAAGACAGCTAGTGCACTTCATCATTTGACTACACTGGTTGATTTCAATACTATTTGCAAGCTGAGCTAGCATCCTTACTTCTTCTGGGTCTCTGTGCCCAAAAAGTCTGTGCCATATATGGATACAGATCTTATGTAGATTTTGTCTAGCACTGTACACTCTTTCTTTGCATTTTAGCTGATAAAGTTCAACTTTGATTTTTCCTTCTGCAAGAGTGTGACCCTTCTTTGAGATGATGCAGCTGTTATCTTTAAAAGTAACTAGATTCCCCTTTTGCATGAGCTTCTTTACTGACAGAAGATTGCTTTCAAGGCTGGGAACATAGAGCACATTCTTTATTTGGATCTTTCTGCTTTGTGCTGAGGAAACTGTACAGTGGAGGTAGGAATCTCCTACTCCTTCTGAAGTCATATAGTGACCATTTGCTTTTCTGACATGCTTTCATTAAGGTCAGTGAAAAAATCCTTGTTATTTGTCATATCATTGCTTGCACGAAAATCTTGCTTGCTATAGGATTTTTACAGGATGAAAATTATGAAATGGTAAGACAGGATGTTGAGAAGGCCGAACTTTTAAATCCCTATTTTTCATCTATTTTCTCTCAGAAAGGAAATGTAACATCAACTGTTCTTCACTGTCCTATTAAGGGAATAGAAGAATCCAGGATATCTATAAACAGAAAGATAGTGAAGAAACACTTAGCTAAATAATTCAAGTCTCCAGGCCCAGATGAATTACACCTCAGAGTACTGAAGGAGATAGCAGAAGAAATTTTTGAACCACTCTCCATAATCTTTCAAAATTCTTGGAGAACAGGAGAAGTCCCAGAAGACTGGAGAAGAGCAAATGCTGTTCCTATCTTCAAAAAGGGGAAGAAGATGGACCTAGGGAACTATAGGCCGGTGAGTCTGACTTCTATACCAGGAAAGATCTTTGAACAAATTATTAAAGAACATGTATGTAAGTACCTGGATAAGAATGAAGTGATTAAACAGAGTCAGCATGGGTTTGAAACTAATAAGTCATGTCAGAGTAACTAATTTCCTTCTATGACAAAATTACTGACTGGGTGGATCAGGGAAATGCTGTATATTTTATCTTGACTTCAGCAAAGCATTTGACAAAGTATCTCATACAATCCTTAATGAAAGAATGACTAAGTATGGAATGTACAAGGCAACTGTTAGGTGGATTCATAACTGGCTTAGTGATCGGACCCAAAGAGTGGTCGTAAATGGCTGCACATCCAGTTGGAAGAATGTCTCAAGTGGGGTACCACAGGGCTATGTCCTGGGCCCTGTATTGTTCAACATCATTATCAATGATTTAGATGAAGGAATTGAGGGTAAACTGATTAAATTTGCTGATGACACAAAGCTAGGAGAGATAGCTAATACTAGAGAGGAGAAAGAGAAGACTCAAAAAGATATAAATTAACTGGAGTAGTGTGCAACAACTAACAGAATGGTTTTTAACAGGGATAAATGCAAAGTTCTACATCTGGGCAATAAAAATGAAAACATATACAGAGAATGGGAGGAGTAAGGCTAAGCAACAGCACATGTGAAAAAGACTTTGGTATACTAATAGATCACAGACTGAACATGAGTATACAGTGTGATGCAGCAGCAAAAAAGGCAAATAAAATTCTAGGATGCATTAACAGAAGCATACTGCCTAGATCACATGAAGTCATTATTGCCCTCTACTCCGCTTTGATCAGACCTTATCTGGAATACTGTGTCCAGTTTTGGGCACCACATTTTAAAAAAGGCATCAACAAACTGGAGCAAGTTAAGAAAAAAGTGACCAGAATGCTGACCGGTCTGCAAACCATGTACTATGTGGAACAGTTGCAGGATTTGGTAATGTTTAGATTGCAAAAGAGAAGACTGAGGGGAGACTTAACGGCTATCTACAAAAATCTCAAGGGCTGTCACATTGTAGAAGGATCATCTTTATTCTCATTTGTACAAGGAAAGACTAGAAGCAATGGGATGAAACTTAATTGGAGGAGACACAGATTAGATATTATAAAAAACTTTTTGACAGGGTGATCAATGAGTGGATCAGGCTGCCACGAGAGGTGGTGACTGGTGAGTATTGATGAGCGAACGCTCTGGCCACTACTCGATACTCGCCCTAGTATCACGCACGGTACTCGGTGTACTCCGGGATTACTCGGCGGGAACTTGGGTCTCCATTCAGCTTTTTTGTCGGACTTTACAGACTCAATCACAATGCAGGGATTGTCTGCCAGGCAATGAAACACCGCAGCCATCTCTGTTGTGGTCATGCAGTGATTGGCTGGCAGCACAGCATCATCTGGGGTATAAGAGACCGGATGTCGCCCTGATCACCGCATTCAGCTCCGGATTGAGATAGTGTAGGGAGAGCTGCTGCCGAGATAGAGTCAGATTTGGGGATTTCTTAGTCAGTGTGGGGTCTACCATCCTAAACTACTCAAATTCAGATAAACCAACAGTCCTACTAAGGACTAATTTCGGCAGGGTCGGACTGGCCCACCGGAGAACCAGATTCTCCAGTGGGCCCAGGCTCTGACACCTGCTGGCATATTGGCCAGCAGCTGCATAGGGCCCCCACTGCTCCAGGGTCCCCCAGCCAATGGCGTGCCCCAGCTGCTATGGGGCCCCTGAGTCAAGGGGGGCCCTCTCGGTGCCAGGAGCAGCAGCTTGAGACAAGCGCCTGCCCCCGCTGCTAAAGAGAAATGAATATTCACGCTTCAGCACGCCCCCATGGGCGTGGAGAGGAGTGAATATTATTTCTCTTTAATAGCGGGCAGCGTTAGCCACATGCTGCGGCTAACACTGCCCGCTGGTGCTGCTGAATTGGGGCCACGTAGGTGGGCCCCTAAAGGGTGGCGAACCCTAATTGCGATCCCTGCAGCTTGAGACGGGAGAGGAGCTGCAGGGATCCGACGCTGTCCTCCTTCCTGCTTGCCAGCCCTGCACTTCCTGTCTGACACAGAGCAGCTGTTTCATAGAGGAAGCTGCTGGGCACGGTGCGGATAGGTGAGTGTGTGTGTGTGTCTGCCTGCTTGTGTGTATGTAGTGCGGTGCTTTGTGTGTGTGTGTGTATGTGAGAGAGTGCTGCGGTGCTGTCTGTGTGTGGTGCTGTATGTGTGATGATGATGGGGAGGCAGTGCTGATAATGGGGAGGCAATGATGATGATAGTGGTGAGAAGGCAATGATGATGATAATGGGGAGGCAATGATGATGATGGGGAAGCAATGATGATGATGGGGAGGAGGCAATGATGATGATAATGGGGAGGCAATGATGATGATGGGGAAGCAATGATGATGATGGGGAGGAGGCAATGATGATGATAATGGGGAGGCAATGATGATGATGGGGAGACAATGATGATGATGGGGAGGCAATAATGATGGTGATGAGAAGGCAATGATGATGATAATGGGGAGGCAATGATGATGGGGAGGAAATTATGGTGGTGAGTAGGCAATGATGGTGGTGAGGAGGCAATGATGATGGTGAGGAGGCAATGATGATGATAGTGGGGGAGGCAATGATGATGGGGAGGCAATGATGGTGGTGGGGGAGACAATGATGGTGGTGAGGAGGCGATGGTGATGGTGGGGGGAGGCAATGATGATGGTGGTGAGGAGACAATGATGATGATGGGGAGGCGATGGTGGTGGGGAGACAATGATGGTGGTGAGGAGGCAATGATGATGGTGGTGAGGAGGCAATGATGATGATGGGGAAGCAATGATGGTGGTGGTGGGAGTTAATGATGATGGTGAGGAGGCAATGATGATGATGGGGAGGCAATGATGGTGGTGGGGGAAGGCAATGATGATGATGGGGAGGCAATGATGTTGATGGGGAGGCAATGATGGTGAGGAGGCAATGATATTGATGGGGAGACAATGATGATGATGGAGAGGCAATGATGGTGGTGAGGAGGCAATGATGATGGGGAGGCAATGGTGGTGGTGGGGAGACAATGGCAATGATGATGGTGGTGAGGAGACAATGATGATGATGATGGGGAGGCGATGGTGGTGGGGGAGGCGATGGTGGTGGGGGAGGTGATGGTGGTGGGGAGACAATGATAGTGGTGAGGAGGCAATGATGGTGGTGTGGAAGACAATGATGGTGAGGAGGCAATGATGATGGTGGTGAGAAGGCAATGATGATGGTGGTGAGGAGGCGATGGTGGTGGGGGAGGCAATGATGGTGGTGAGGAGGCAATGATGGTGGTGAGGAGGCGATGATGATGGTGGTGGGGGAGGCAATGATGATGGGGAGGCAATGATGATGATGAGGAGGCAATGATGGTGGTAAGGGAAGGCAATGATGATAGTGGTGAGGAGGCGATGGTGGTAGTGAGGGGGCAGTGATGGTGGTGGGGAGGCAATGATGGAGGTGTTGGAATGGGCAATGATGGGGGAGTTGGGGGAGAAAGCAATGATGGTTGTGCTGTAAAGGACAATGATAGTAGGGGTGGAAAGGACAATGGTAGTGGGGCAGGAGGCAATGATGGAGGTGGTGATGAGGACAATGGTGGAGGGGGGCTGCATTATACCCTTTGAGGAGGTTGCATTATACTCTTTGAGGGGGATGCATTATACCCTATGAGGGGGCTACATTATATTCTCTTGAGGTTATATCCGGTCTGCAGATAGCGGCCTCTGTACCTCTCAACAGGGAATCGCCCATGACAACAACTCTCCGTTTCTTCTTCACAGCAGTTTTCTTTCTCCATTCAGGAGGACTCTGAGGGCGTACAAGGTTATTGTTTGTGGCCAAAGTCTTATCTTGATGTATTTCTTCATCATTCTCCTGTGTAAGAGCCTGGTACTGGTTCCTGAGCAGAATTGGTGCTGACTGCCTCCTGATCCTCCTGCTTCTCTGGGTCACATGCTTCCATTCCTCTGTTTCTTCAGGTGCACTTCGAATTTCTTCTCTTTCTGTAACATGAAGAGATAAATTCTGCTCTGTCTAAGAACTCTTCACCTTCCTTAATGGTCTTCAATGTAGATAACCTGTCCTCCAGATTTTGCAACTTTTCCTCCAACAGGGACACAAGCTTGCATTTCTGGCATGTGAAGTTTGGCTTTTCCACTGGTAAGTCTGTGAACATGTAGCAAGAAAATGCAGCTCACCACATGGCTCTTGGCCTCTTCCATGTTCTTATTGTTCAAGAGATATTCAATGGTGAAATATATGCCAAAACGGCCAAAATCCAGTGTTCCTTGAGCTTGCGGAGACTCTTCACTTATCCCAGAAGGCACTGGGAATATGCAAATTCTCTCATCGGGACTCCTCCCTGGTTTGTACCTGGATAAGAATGAAGTGATTAAACAGAGTCAGCATGGGTTTGTAACTAATAAGTCATGTCAGACTAACTTAATTTCCTTCTATGACAGAATCACTGACTGGGTGGATCAGGGAAATGCTGTAGATATAGCATATCTTAACTTCAGTAAAGCATTTGACAAAGTATCTCACACAATCCTTATCGAAAAAATGACTAAGTATGGAATGGACAAGGCAACTGTTAGGTGGATTCATAACTGGCTTAGTGATCGGACCCAAAGTCGTAAATGGCTGCACATCCAGTTGGAAGAATGTCTCAAGTGGGGTACCACAAGGCTCTGTTTTGGGCCCTGTATTGTTCAACATCTTTATCAATGGTTTAGATGAAGGAATTGAGGGTAAACTAATCAAATTTGCTGATGACACAAAGCTAGGAGGGATAGCTAATACTAGAGAAGAGAGAGAGAGGATTCAAAAAGATATAAATAAACTGGAGCAGTGGGCAGCAACTAACAGAATGGTTTTTAACAGGGAAAAATGCAAAGTACTACATCTGGGCAATAAAAATGAAAAAAGCATATACAAAATGGGAGGAATAGGGCTAAGTACAGCACATGTGAAAAAGACTTGGGTATACTAATTGATCACAGACTTAACATGAGTCAACAGTGTGATGCAGCAGCAAAAAAGGCAAATGCAATTCTAGGATGTATCAACAGAAGCATACAGTCTAGATCACGTGAGGTCATTATTGCCCTCTACTCCTCTTTGGTCAGACTTCATCTGGAATACTGTGTCCAGTTTTGGGCACCACATTTTAAAAAAACATCAACAAACTGGAGCAAGTTCAGAGAAGAGCCACCAGAATGGTGACCGGTCTGCAAACCATGTCCTATGAGGAACGGTTGCAGGATTTGGGAATGTTTAGCTTGCAAAAAAGAAGACTGAGAGGAGACTTAATAGCTGTCTACAAATATCTCAAGGGCTGTCACATTGTAGAAGGATCATCTTTATTCTCATTTGCACAAGGAAAGACTAGAAGCAATGGGATGAAGCTGATTGGGAGGAGACACAGATTAGATATTAGAAAAAACTTTTTGACAGTTAGGGTGATCAATGAGTGGAACAGGCTGCCACAAGAGGTGGTAAGTTCTCCTTCAATGGAAGTCTTCAAACAGAGGCTGGACAGATGATTTAGAGAATCCTGCTTTGAGCAGGGGGTTGGACCAGATGGCCCAGGAGGTCCCTTCCAACTCTACCATTCTATGATTCTATGATTCTATGGGGGGCTGCATTATAACTTATGAGGGGGTTGTATTATATTTTGTGGGGTGCTGTTTTATACCCTATAAGGGGGGCTGCTTTATATTCTATGAGGGGGCTACCCCAATCCGTGCTACATAATTAAGACGTGTACTACCTTATAATATACCTGTCACGCTGTCTAATGATATGTATACAATGTCAGTAAACTATTAATACAGGAACAACACTCTATACAACAACTAGTATAGCAACATCAGCATGTAAGTATAGAATAGATTTACCTGACACGATATCTGCTGAACTCAGGGTTAATCTTGAGGACTTGATGAGCTGAAACAGGAAAGAGGTGGACCGGGATCTAACCTGACCCTAAACTGGGGTCCAACTAATCCCTCACCTTGGAGGTACTGATAATGGTTCAGAGGTCCAAGTCTCCAACCTAACCCTGTCTCCTATCAGACCCTGAACCCTGTAATCAGTCCTAAGAAGGATCCTGACTACTACAAAGGGATATGGGCTGATCTTAGCTAAATACACAGATTAGACATATAAGACAGACAGGATAACACTCGCTTGCATACACACTCAAACACCAAAGGAACATAAATGGTCTGGGAAATAAACTCTAACCAAGTTGAGCTTAGAACAACTAAGGAGCTCACAACTAAAGTCTATACAGATTCATTCCTATCTGTGGTCTGCATGAAGGTTTCACTGGCAACTCCCCAAGCAGACAACCAGGAATTTAAAGGAAACCAATCAACAAATAATCAATTGCAGCCGGGAGAAACTGCACCCAGTCCCAGCACCGAGCACAGACAGAATTAACTCCCTAGCTGCCAAACACAAAGAAACAGCAGCTCAGCTGTGAGAAGTCAAAATGTGCAACCGCGACGATCTTCGTGGCAATGCACACATGACAGTACCCCCCTTCTACGAGGGGCCTCCGGACCCTCAGGGCCAGGCCTGCCCGGGTGAGTTCTGTGGAAGGTCCGAACCAAACGATCTGCGTTAACATCAGACGCAGGGACCCACGTCCTCTCCTCTGGACCATACCCCTTCCAATGCACCAAGTACTGAAGGGACCGGCGATTCAGACGTGAGTCAATGATCTTTGATACTTGAAATTCCAAGTTACCATTGACCAACACAGGAGGAGGAGGTAGAGGTGACGGTATGACTGGTGCCACATACCTTTTAAGTAATGACTTGTGGAACACATTATGAATTTTAAACGTAGGAGGGAGGTCCAGACGAAATGCCACAGGATTAATTATGGAACTGATCCTGTACGGCCCGATGAATCTGGGACCCAGTTTCCAGGAGGGCACTTTAAGTTTTATATTCCTGGTAGACAACCATACCAGATCGTTCACATTCAGATCTGGACCAGAACTCTCCTCCTATCAGCCATACGTTTGTAACGGTTCCCCATCGCACTCAGATTATTCAATACACCTCTCCACACAGAAGCAAGTGACGACGAGAAACGCTCCTCCTCAGGAACCCCAGAAGGGCCCCCCCCATTGAAAGTACAAAACTGGGGATGAAAACCATATGCCCCAAAAAACGGGGACTTACCAGTGGACTCGCTCCGCCTGTTGTTAAGAGCGAACTCTGCCAGAGGCAAGAAAGAAGACCAGTCCTCTTGGTTCTCTGAGACAAAACACCGGAGATATGTCTCTAAGCTCTGATTCAGACGCTCTGTCTGACCATTGGTCTGCGGATGAAAAGCCGAGGAAAATGACAATTGCATCCCCCGACGTAAACAAAATGCCCTCCAAAATTTGGACACAAACTGAGACCCCCTATCTGACACCACATCAGAAGGCAACCCATGAAGTCTAACGATCTCCCTAATGAACACCTGCGCCAGAGTTTTAGCATTAGGGAGTGCAGGAAGAGCAACGAAATGTGCCATCTTACTGAACCTGTCAACAACCACCAGTATGACAGTATTCCCTGACGACGGAGGAAGGTCCGTAATGAAGTCCATAGATAAATGAGTCCATGGACGCTCCGGAAGTTTCAAGGGTAAAAGGGTCCCAGACGGACGGGTATGAGGGGTTTTAGAGCGAGCACACACCCCACATGACGCGACAAAAGTTATAACATCTTTATTAGCATTAGGCCACCAAAACCGGCGAGAAAGGAGATCTAAAGTAGCCTTACTCCCTGGATGTCCTGCTAAAGCACAATTATGATGTGCCTCAATAACCTTTTGTCTCAACAGATTTGGGACAAACAGTCTCCCTGGAGGTCCTGCAGGGGCGTCCCCCTGAGCCTCTAACACCTCCTCCTCAAGCTCAGAAAATACAGCCGACACTACCACCCCCTCCTGAAGGATAGGACTAGGGTCATCCGTTTTCCCAGCCCCTGGGAAACTGCGAGACAAGGCATCAGCCTTTACATTCTTAGACCCCGGGCGATAAGTGACGACAAAATTAAACCTGGTAAAAAACAACGACCATCGAGCTTGTCTGGAATTCAGACGCTTAGCGGATTCCAAATACAACAGGTTCTTGTGATCAGTAATAACGGTAACCGGGTGGACTGCCCCCTCCAAAAAGTGACGCCATTCTTCAAAAGCTAACTTAATGGCCAAAAGTTCCCTATTGCCGATATCATAATTCCTTTCGGCGGACGACAATTTCTTAGAAAAGAAAGCGCACGGATGCCATTTACCAGGGGACGGACCCTGGGACAATATAGCACCCACCCCTACGTCAGACGCATCCACCTCCACAATGAACGGCTGAGATGCATCTGGTTGGATGAGAACGGGTGCCGAAGCAAAACATTTCTTCAAAGAGGAAAAGGCTTGGCAAACTTTGTCCGACCACCTAGAAAAATCCGTCCCTTTTCTCGTCATGTCAGTGAGAGGTTTGACGACAGATGAGAAATTACAAATAAATTTCCGGTAGTAGTTAGCAAACCCCAAAAAACGCTGCAGAGCCTTAAGATCCCCTGGCTGATCCCATTCAAGCACTGCTCTCACCTTTTCAGGGTCCATACGGAAACCGGAGGCTGACACTAAAAAACCCAAAAACTGAAGTTCCTGTACGGCAAATACACACTTCTCCAGTTTGGCGTATAATTTATTGTCTCGCAAGATCTGCAACACCTGTCTCACAGGCTCCTGATGAGACACAAGATCTGGCGAGTAAATTAAAATGTCGTCCAAATATACAACCACAAACAGCCCCACAAGGTGACGAAAAATGTCATTAACAAAATGTTGGAATACTGCTGGTGCAGTAGTCAGACCAAAAGGCATGACTAGGTTCTCATAATGTCCCTCCGGCGTGTTAAACGCCGTTTTCCACTCATCCCCCTCTTTTATCCTAATCAGATTATACGCCCCCCTGAGATCCAATTTAGAAAACCATTTGGCGCCAACAATTTGATTGAAGAGATCAGGAATAAGAGGGAGTGGATACGGATCTCGAACAGTAATCCGATTAAGTTCGCGGAAATCCAAGCAAGGGCGTAGGCCTCCATCTTTTTTCTTCACAAAGAAGAACCCTGCGGCTACTGGGGAAGATGAAGGTCTAATATGCCCTTTGGCCAGACTTTCAGAAATATAATCTTGAAGAGCCTGCCTCTCAGGACCAGAAAGATTATACAACCTAGCTTTAGGCAACTTAGCATCAGGAAGGAGATTAATAGAGCAGTCATACACGCGATGAGGAGGCAACTCCTGACACCCCTCCTCAGAGAAAACATCCCCAAAATCCTCCAAAAAAGGAGGCAATGTACTAGGCACGACCGCACTGATGACTGTGTTCATGCAGTTGCTTTTGCAAAACTCACCCCATTGGCTTATTTCTCTGGACTGCCAATTAATCACAGGGTTATGTTTAACCAACCAAGGAAGTCCCAACACAATGGGAGTAGGTAGACCCTCCAACACATAACAAGATAATTGTTCCCTATGTATTGCCCCTACCCGAAGGTCAATGTTATGAACCTCATGAACAAAGCTACCTTGGCCGAGAGGCCTGGCGTCAATGGAGAATATAGGGATCGGTTTGACCAATACACTCAGATGCATACCTTGAGCCTGAGCAAACTGAGCGTCAACCAGATTAGCCCCGGAACCACTATCAAGAAGAACAGACAATCTCTCCACTCTCGTACCAACTACCACCTCCACTGGTACAAGGAGCTGAGAAGAACTGGCGGATGAAATACATACTCCCAGGTTGTCGTCCACCACACAACCTGGGATTAACAGTTTTCCGGCGACTTTTGGCTCAACAAGGCACGGGATGGACATTCTCCAACAAAATGTCCCTCTTTCCCGCAGAAAAAACATCTTCTAGTCCTGCGGCGTACCGCCAATCCCCTCCTACGAAATGATGTCCCTCCCAACTGCATAGGCTCATCCGAACAGACAAGGGGAACCTCAACATAAGGGACTTTAGTGGTAGGTGGCGAAACAACAGGGAGTGGGGTTACCTCACCCCTCTCCCGAAGCCGTCTATCAGTACGGATAGCTAAGGCCATAGCAGCCTCCAGAGAAGGAGGAGACTCATACTGAGCCAAAACGTCTTTTAATTTATCAGAAAGCCCATAACAAAACTGGCTCCTAAGAGCTGGGTCATTCCACTGAGTATCTGTGGCCCATCTACGAAACTCAGAAGCAAATTCCTCTGCCGGACGATCTCCCTGCTGTATCTTACGTAATTTTGTCTCAGCAAGAGAGACCCGATCTGGGTCATCATATACCAATCCCAGGGCAGTAAAAAATTGATCTACAGACAGTAGAGCCGGGGATCCCGGAGGAAGGGAAAATGCCCAGGATTGAGGGTCCCTTGCAGAAGTGAGATAACAATTCCCACTCTCTGCTCCTCACTCCCTGATGATCGAGGCCGAAGCCGAAAATACAATTTACATGCCTCCCGGAAGGTGAAAAATTTGTCTCGCCCACCAGTGAACCTGTCCGGGAGAGCAACCTTAGGTTCAACTCTGGTTTGCTCCAGGGGAGACAAAACTTTGGACTTAATGTCCGTCAGCTCCATGGATAATCCCTGCAACTGCAGAGCCAGCTGGGCTACTGGATCCATGGTAACTGGAGATAATTTTTATGGCCAGTGAAAATGTCACGCTGTCTAATGATATGTATACAATGTCAGTAAACTATTAATACAGGAACAACACTCTATACAACAACTAGTATAGCAACATCAGCATGTAAGTATAGAATAGATTTACCTGACACGATATCTGCTGAACTCAGGGTTAATCTTGAGGACTTGATGAGCTGAAACAGGAAAGAGGTGGACCGGGATCTAACCTGACCCTAAACTGGGGTCCTAACTAATCCCTCACCTTGGAGGTACTGATAATGGTTCAGAGGTCCAAGTCTCCAACCTAACCCTGTCTCCTATCAGACCCTGAACCCTGTAATCAGTCCTAAGAAGGATCCTGACTACCACCAAAGGGATATGGGCTGATCTTAGCTAAATACACAGATTAGACATATAAGACAGACAGGATAACACTCGCTTGCATACACACTCAAACACCAAAGGAACATAAATGGTCTGGGAAATAAACTCTAACCAAGTTGAGCTTAGAACAACTAAGGAGCTCACAACTAAAGTCTATACAGATTCATTCCTATCTGTGGTCTGCATGAAGGTTTCACTGGCAACTCCCCAAGCAGACAACCAGGAATTTAAAGGAAACCAATCAACAAATAATCAATTGCAGCCGGGAGAAACTGCACCCAGTCCCAGCACCGAGCACAGACAGAATTAACTCCCTAGCTGCCAAACACAAAGAAACAGCAGCTCAGCTGTGAGAAGTCAAAATGTGCAACCGCGACGATCTTCGTGGCAATGCACACATGACAATACCCTGATATTAGCGCGTTTTACCACACAATTGGTGGTCTTGTATTTATTTCTATGTAGCTACATAGTTGGCCCCAAGAATGATTTTCTCTGTTGGGCCCAAGGTGCTCCAGCCCGACGCTGAATTTAGGAGTATATAAGTTCCAGTGTTAGGTAGGCAGGGCAGTGTACGTCGCTCTATACACATCAGTGCAAGGCCTGCAGGCACTGTATGTGTGTATATAGATCATTGCATACATCAAGAGGGTCCATTCCCTTCCTGTGTTCTGGTGCTGCAGCTGCTACCTGTAGGATATATTGGCTGTATATAGCTAGCCCCAGGTGTAATTGGAATACAGGCTACACATTTTTTGGTGTGGTTTCTCCGTGCCAGCTCATATCTGTGCGTGCTCAAAGTTTGCCCAGTTTACGGCGGTTTCCTTTTTTGTCTTGGGTGTCACTGTACTTATATACAGCAGTGTTTACCCCCCCAAAAAAAATACAGGCCACACATTTGTTGTACTGGTATCTCCGTGGCTGTTCATATCTGTGTGTGCTCAAAGTTTGGCCTGTTTACGGCAGTTTTATTTTTTTTGTCCTGGGTGTCACTGTACTTATATACAGCAGTATTTACCCCCCAAAAAAGAGAAAAAAAAAAACACATTTGTCGTAGTGGTATCGCCGTGCCAGCTTATAACTGTGCGTGCTCAAAGTTTGGCCAGTGTAGGCCGGTTTTCCCTTTTTTGTCCTGGGTGTCACAGCACTGATATACGGCACTAGCTAGCCCAAAAATAACTGTACTTATATACAGCAAAAAAATAAAAAATACTGGTTTCTCCGTGGCAGCTCATATCTGTGTATGCTCAAAGTTTGGCCAGTTTACGGCTGTTTTCTTTTTTGGTCCTGGTAGTCACTGGACTTAGATACAGCACTATGTTGCATTATTTTAAAAAACAGCCCACATTTTACAGTGGGGTATATCTGTGACACGCCTCATACATATGTGTCTCAAACATTGAGACATTTTTACCTAAATTCCCTTTTTTTGCCAGTCTGTCACTCTCGTTTTATCCAGCACTCTTTTGCATCCAATAAAAAAAGGAAAAATATATTTTACAGTGTGGTATATCTGTGACACGCCTCATACGTCCGTGTGATTAAAATTTGGGGATTTTAGGCCGGTATTCCAGTGTTTTCCTGTCTGCTACTCCAGTTACATACAGCACTCTGCTACTTTTTTTTAAAAAAACAGGCCACATTTTACAGTGGGGGATGTCGGTAAAAAGAATTCGGTTTGAAGTTGTTATGGCAGCTTCATGACTGTGTTAAATGCTCCAACTACTACCACCATCATCATCTTCCTCCTAGAGGCAGTCACTGTGCAGACAGAAAGTCTGAGTAGCAGAGAGTGAACTCTTAGGTGCTGTTGTACTCTGTCTTTGTACTCTGTATTATGAAGGCTAAATCTTTGTGATGAAATCATGCCTGGAAGAGCCAGAGCAAGATTACATGGAAGTTCACGGGGACAGGACTCGCAACTACTGAAGCCTGGTGTTCCTGGGCAGGATTCTGACAAGCCCTCACCTACTAATACTTAACTAGTTGGCCGCTGACGTTTAAAAGGAGCCCATGCATTGTCTAGAACTGAAGATAGAGATTTTGATGTTTCGGCTGCATTTCAAGAGATGTCAATTGGAGATGTGACTTCTATAACACCACACAAGCTTCTGCCTCTCCATCACCCGATTTGCCGCACCCCCCACCTTCAGTCTCTTTTCCATTCTCCCACAGAATGAAAGTCCACAAGGGCAAGATCCTCTCCCCTCTGTAACAGTCTATCATTGTAATTTTTTTGGTTTAAACAATATTTATTCCTTTGTATGTAACCCCTTGTCATGTACAGCAACATGAAATTAATGGCGCTATATAAATAACTAAATAATAATACTAATAATAATACTATATGGGTGTTTCCTAGAAACAATCCATCAAACATGTTATTGAAGGATTTTTTTTTTATGACAACTCTGTTCAGCTGGGCACAAACTATGTCCAATTGGTAGCTATACCCAAGTGGGTGTTGGCACAGTGTCATGTTGACTACAGTCCCCAGATGTTATGTAGGTCCCTAATCTTGCCTCTACTTCAGCAGCATGATGAATTAATAGGAAAAGCATGTGGTATTGGTGTAGCTTTTGTTTTCTTGCCAAATAAACTCAATAACATCAATTAGGTGGGTAGCTGCACACGGAATGGAGAAATAGTAAAGATGACAATTGAAAAGTAGTTTCACATTTGAGGTAAAACACAATTCAACAATTTCCTTTAACTCTTACAACACATTATATTCAAAAGCCTTAAAGAAAAATATGAATCTATTGTGAAGCTAATAGGTATGAATAATTAATCGCACCAATGATGTTACATAATTCTAAACATACACAACCTATCAGTGGTGAAATTATTTTCCACCGAAAATTTAAAGTATCAGACTAGTGTCATCTTGTGGAATGATATGAGCCACAAAGCCCTTCAAATTGAACCTGTTGTGGATGTACTGTAGAGTTTTCTCTTCAAATTTGGAAGTACATGTCCTCTATTCTGCTTGCATTAAAGAACTGATTTGCCAGAAATGTACTTAGTCAGGATGACAGGTTCTGGACCTGTTTTGGCTGCGTCCCCTGTTTACCGGCAGAAGGAATAGGGGAATGGACAGGCCCCATTAGACAGAACAAGAGGTTGTGTTTACACAGGGAACAAGCCCAGAAGCTGAGGGGAAAAAAAAGAGAGAAGGAGTGAGTCCCCAACTGTGTCCGTGTGAGCAGCAAGGGGGCAGTGCAATATGCACCCGAAGTTCCGACGCTGCATCAAAATGCAGCAGACAGGACAGACCTGGTGACCTAGAGGCAGAGTGCCTGCTTAAGAGAAAGCGGGCAAGACAGCAATGATTTTTTGCGCAGACAAGCAGCGCATAGGAGGCTGAGTAGCATGCTTCTTCCTTAAAGCAGTGGCGCTGCAAAGGACTGTTCCCGTAGTCTCCCACCACAAAAACTGGTACTGCCATTTTTAGCAAGGCGCCGTTTGCCCAGTAACTGCCAGAGAGCGAGGCGCCGTGCGCTCCATGACCGTGAGTACAGCACACATGTGCAGTAGAGAGAGCCACTTCATGCCACATGTCCAGCTTGGATAACCAATATTTATAAGGCACAGAGGAATGACAGAGGACGTTGGTACGTTCAGCAAGGTACTCCCTCAGCATCTTCCAAAACATTGCATTCCTTGTGACAGTACTGTTATGTTTCGGTAGCTGAGGAGGACAGGAACAACAGCAGGGCAGCTGAACACCTGAGATGTTGTTAACTGATGGGTTGCAGATCCTAAACTAACGACACAACTAGAGGTAGCCGTGGAGCATTCCTACGTTGATCCTAGACGCCTCGTCACAGCCTGAGAGATAACTACACCTAAAGGCAGAAAGATGAAAGCTATCTGCCCCGGAGCAGATCCCTAAAGAAAATAGGAAGCCCCCAAACATATAATGGCGGTTAGACAAGATGAAAATACAAACATAGGCAGAAAATAGACTGAGCAAACGCTGGGGCCACAAGCTGACTAAATAGGATAGGACAGGAGAGATTACTTTCTGCAACCCAGAAAACCCTACAAAAATCCAACAATTCTGATTACAAAAATACTGAGATCACACGATCTCGCCACTCACTAAATCAGATCTCAGTGTGAACAAAAACCAAGCCGCAGCCGCTGAAAAAACAGGAAAAAGCAAATGAGCAAAAAACAGTGGCTGCAGAAAAACTATGAGGAGCTCAGGCCCCAGGAGGGGACCTGGCTGACCTCCACAAAAGTGCAGAAAACAATGCAAAAAGCAAGCACAAAAAGAAAAGCAAAAAATATCTTATCTGAAAGCAGGAGATGCAGGCAAGACTCCAGCAAACTTCCAAATGAACCAGGAACCACAATTGAGACAAGAACAATTGATCACCGGCAACCATCATGGGAGGGAACCTCCCTTATATCAGACCAGTCCGTGATTCCAGATTGCCACTCCTCGCTGAAAGGTTCAGTACTGTCTGTAACCACCAGAGGGAGCCTCTGCTCAGAAACCATCTCTAGCACATTCACAACAAAGTACCCTGCGCCTCTGTGTTAGGGTGATGAGAGGGTCTGTTAAAACTCTACAAGAACTTTGCCATTGTTCCACTGCCTCTCTGTATTGGAGTTGTGTCTCTCTCACCTGTACTCCTTGGTTGGCCAACATACTGTGTACTCTGCCGCCAGTGTTTGAGATAGTAATTTTATTAATAATTCCGCTATAAGGGGCCTCTGGTACTGCAACATTTTAGTACACCTGTCTGCCTCAGGACTAAGAGATATAAAGTTCTCCGATTACCGTGGGTCTAGATGTGTCACAAATCAGTATTGCCTGTCTGACATCAAAAAATTTTGAGAGCGCGAGGGTCACGGGAAAGACAGCATAACATAAAGTCAGCCCAATGCATCCCAGACTGCTAACAAGCAAGACTTCCGTGTCGTCACCAAGGGGACGACTGCCAATGCTGTCCTCCTCCTCCTTGTCCTTAGGCCTACAACATTTACAACGAACCTCAGTAAGATCATAGTACAAACATCATTGTAAATACCTTTTTGTAAATACACCCCTGTATTTTGTATTTCCCCCACCTCATTTTAAAATTTGTAAGTTGTCACGAGCAGGATTGTTTTGTTTGGGTTAAATTATTGTTATCATTGTTACTTAGCGTAGATTGTAAGCTGTCACGAGCAGGGTAGTTTTTTTTGGGTTTAATTATTGGATTATAGTTATCGTTGTTATTTAGGACTGTTGGGTTTGAAACTGTTATACTGTAAATATGTTTTCGCTCTATAATAACTCAATATTCAAATTAGAACACAGAGAAGCAGGATGGAGACGTTAGTTATGGTGTCATTGACGCTCACCCTCTTGGTGGATTCCTCAAAGTTTTGGAGGATAGTACATATGTCAGACATCCATGTCCACACCTCAGATGTTATGTGTGAAGACAGAACTGAATACCGACAACCTTGTTGATGCTGGTAGATTAGTCACCTGCTGCCCTCTTCTGCTTACAAATCTTTTCCTACATCTGCAGTGCAGAGTACCAAAGCCTGGGGCATCACACACTAGTCAGTGAGCCAGAAGCAGCAAGTGCTGCTGAATCACGGCAAGAGTGGATGAAGCAGTAGCTGACTTTCTAAAATGGGTATTTAGAGTGTTGTATTTTTACCAGCAGATCAGCCAGCCCCGTGTCACTTTTCAAAAAACATTGATCAATTAGGTTAAGCGCATGAGACAGGCATGGCATGTGTGTGAGCTCGCCTTACCAAAGAGCAGCCACCAGGTTCCACCCATTGTCACACACAAACATGCCTGGCTGTGGGTTCAGCGGTATTATCCACCGATATGCCTGCTGTTTCAGAGCTGTCCACAACTCTTCAGCATTGTGGCTGTTGTCACAGAAGCATATTAGCCTCAGCACAGCCTGTTCCCTCTTTGATTAGGCAGTGTTGCAGTGCTTCCAGCTTGTGACTGATGTGATACCTTTTGGAGCTGGTGGCTGAAGAGGAGGCGAAGGAGGAGGAAGAGTTGCAGGAGCTGTACACTGTGGAGGCAACCCAGATTGATGTATGGCACCCAATACTCTGTGTTTGTGAGGACGGTCACCATACCAAGGTCTGAGTGTGTCCCGGATTCCACTATATTAACCCTATGTACCCTCAGTGAGATGTATAATCCCTGACCACGAGCACTTGTCCACGTGTTTGTGGTTAGGTGGACTTTCCAAGTACCAGCATTGTGAAGGGCACGGATAATATTGTGGGACATGTGCCTGTGTAATGCTGGGATGGCACACCGGTACAAATATTCCCACATGTTCGTGGCCTCGGGGTGATCCTCGACTCTGCCCTCTCTTTCAAACTACATACAAAGCCCTTGCCTCTTCCTGTCCATTACAACTCAAAAACATTTCCTGGATCCATACATTACAAGAAACTTAAAAAATGTTTGTGGACGCCCTCATGATCTCCCACCTCGAGTATTGCAAGCTTATACTCTGTACCCTCCTATCTAGCACTGTTGCACCACTCAAATATATCCAAAACTCTGCTGCAAGAGTAATCCAACTGTCACTCCATTATTCCACAGCCTCTCCTCTCTGCCATGCCCTTTACTGTCATGACATGCAAAGCCTTCCCCAAACTGTCTCCTCCATACATCTGGGACATGGTCTCAAAATATCCGACTGGGTCATGTCTTTTTCTATGCAAACACAGTGTGCCATCAGCAAGATGTACTGTTCCTGCCCACAATCATTTGTCCACGTGTCCGTGCACTTTCCCTGTTACTGCATTGTGGGACACGTGATTGCTTGTCTAATATCGTGATGGCAGACCGGGAGAAATAGTGCCGGGTGGGGACCGAGTACCTTGTTGCGGTCACCGCCATCAGGTTGCAGAAAGCTTCCATATTCCACGAGCCTAAATGCAACATTTCCATTGCAAACAGATGAGAAATGTGTGAATTTAGTACTGTGGTGTTGGCTGCATATTTAAGCTTGCGTTCCAAGGACTGGGGTATGGACAACTGAACACTGTGTTGGGACAAGGACGTGGACATGATTGTTAATAATGCTAGTTGAGTTTGTGTGCAACTACCGATGCAAGGCAAGAGGCATCTTTGCATGCATCATGGACGGGGATTGGCTTGCACGAACAACAGTGGAAGACGCAGTGGTATCACCCGCAGAAACTGTTCATGGAGCCTGGTGTTCAACCAACAAAGTCAGGTGCTTTGCTGCCATGTGCCTGATCATGCTGGTGGTGGTAAGGCTGGTAGTTTTGCTACCCCTGCTGATGTGGGCATGGCCGGTGGTGTAAATGGCCTTTTTGGGGTTATCGGCAGAGGCTTTAAAAATCAAGACTGTTAAGGGGACATTCATTGACTTCCTCTCCCACACCACCTCCTGACCTCGACACCTGTTTTTTTTGTTGTTCCACAAGGCTCTGTTCTAGGAACCCTACTCTTCTCCATCTACACCTTCAGCCTGGGACAGCTAATGTAATGGCACAGCTTGCAATATCATCACTGCCCCAATGACACGCAAATCTACCAATCTGTACCTGACATCACCTCCTTACTGACCAAAATCACACATCTTCCCGCTATATCATCCTTCTTTTCCGCTCGCTTTCAAAAAGTGGACATGGACAAATGAGAATGCATCATGTTTCAAGCATCTCACGCTCAGTAGACATGAGATATGTGTATGCATCATTCAGTACCACTTTAGTAAGAGGGTAATTTAGCCCTAGAGAAAATGATTTTCCAGACATTCACAGCCTTTTTTGCATATTTTTTTGCAACTGTGATCTTCATCTTCTTGGTGTGGATGTGGTAAATTACAAAGTCGTCATCATTACCATCATCATCCATATCTTGTAAAGAGGAAATCTGGTGTTTACAGGGGTTGTGGTTATGTACGTTTAGTGGCATTCCTTTAACAGTGTTTGTTACACTATGACAAATAATTTTCCACTGGGACATTTGGATCTTATTGTTAGTATGTATGGGTGAAGATGAAGAAGCTTGTGCCATGGGTGTGTGGATAGTTACGGACGGTGCACTCCTCTTTAAACTTAGTTTTTCACGAGCATCCATCAGTTTGTTTGGTTTTCCTCCGACACTGATCTGCTTTCTGTAATTCAGCATCTCACGAACATGTTGCACTTTGCCTTTATACAGACATATGCGTGTTTGGCAACATATTTTGGATGGGCATTTCTTAGGCCGAGTCTGTTACACCGATCTTCTGATGGGCATGAAACCAATTCTGGTAATTGATGTTGGCTAAATGACTAATCATTGTAGGCTGCATCCTGGATCTCATACCTCCCATAGCCACTGCTGTTAATAATCATGTACTTTCCCATTCCTGTCATCACCATGCCCCTTTTCCTGATCACTTCATCCAACGATTCGTCCGCCATATTTTTTACTAAAAACCTGCACCTTCCCAGCAGCAACTATGTAGGGAACCACATTACAGTTTTGCAAGATGTTTATGATGCCCCTAAAAAAAAATTAGATACTTTGTTGATATCTATACCCAGTGGGAAATTTTTGCCAGCCAGTGTATGGGCATTCTAAGTGTAGGAGATCCGTTCCTTTAAATTGGGCATAGTTTATCATCAGGCCTTCCTCCACGTGTCATCATCCGCTGCCACTAGTTCACCAGAGTTAACGTTTTCCGTGCTGCTGCAGCCATTGTCAAAATCCTAACGATGGTGTGTGTTTTTGCTGGGCATTAAATACTTGTTATGGAAAAGGTTGAGGGGTACCCCACAGGGCAAAATGTTTGCAAGCCCATATAGACTTAGTGTGTGGTGTTATGATTTGGTAGCTGAGGAGAGCAGCAAAAAGGAAATACACCAGAGCAGTTGGAAACTATGAGATTGCAGTATCCTGACTAACCACCACAACTAGAGGCAGCCGTGGAGCGTTCCTACGTTGGTCCTAGACGCCTCGTCACAGCCTGAGAAACTAGCTACACCTAAAGATAGAAAGAGGAAAGCTATCTGCCCCGGAGCAGATCCCCAAAGAACATAGAAAGCCCCCAAACATGTAATGGCGGTTAGACAAGAAGAAATACTGACACAGACAGAAAATAGTATGAGCAAACGTTGGGGCCCAAACTTACTAAATAGAAAAGGATAGGAAGGGCACTTACTGCAATCCCAAAAACCCTGAAAAGCACCAACGTTACTAATTTCAAAAACACCTGAGATCACACGACCTCTACCACCTAAATTAGTTCTCTGGTGTAACCAAAAACAAAACAGCAGCCACTGAAAAAACTGGAAAAAGCAAATGTACAAACATCAGTGGCTGAACTGAACTGAGAGGGCAAAAGCCCCCAGAGGGGACCCTGAAGGCCCCCACAGAAGTGCAGGACAAAATGCAAAAATCAAGCACAAAAACAAAAAGAAGAAAATGTCTTATCTGTTAGCAGGAGATTCAGACACGACACAGCAGGCTACCAAGGAAACAGGAATCAAGGATTGAGACCAGAACAATTGATCACCGGCAACTCTGATGGGAAGGCGACTCCCTTATATAAGACCAGTCAGTAACACCTGATTCCCAATCCTCACAATCTTCACTGGACAGTCCAGTACAGTTTGTAACCACCAGAGGGAGCTTCTGCTCAGAACTCATTTCCAGCCTATTCACAACAGTACCCCCCCCCTTGAGGAGGGGTCACCGAACCCTCATTTGAGCAACCAGGTCGGTCAGGATGAGTTCTATGATACGCACGGATGAGTCTCCTAGCATGGATGTCCGAAGCAAACACCCAAGAATTGTCTTCCTGACCATAACCTCTCCATTTAACCAAATACTGGAGTTTCCGTCTAGAAAAACGAGAATTCAATATTTTCTCAACCACATACTCCAGATTGCCCTCAACCAAAACAGGGTTAGGAGGCACAGTAGTAGGAACCACTGGCTCAACAAACCTCTTCAACAAGGACTTGTGGAACACGTTATGGATCTTAAATGTCCCTGGAAGAAGCAAACGAAAAGAAACAGGATTAAGAATCTCCATGATCTTATAAGGTCCAATGAACCTAGGCTTAAATTTAGGAGATGCCACTCTCATAGGAATATTTCTTGAGGACAACCAGACCAAGTCCCCCACTTTAAACCGAGGATCATCAGTCCTATGCCGGTTAGCAAACCGCTGGGCACTCTCCTGAGAGAGGGACAACCTCTCCACTACCTGGTCCCAAATCTGTTGCATACGCTCCACAACAGAGTCAACATCTGGACAGACAGAAGCCTCCGTCTGTCCTGAAGAAAATCGAGGGTGAAACCCAGAATTACAGAAAAATGGAGACATCAAAGTGGCAGAGCTAGCCCTATTATTAAGAGCAAACTCAGCCAAAGGCAAAAAAGAGACCCAGTCATCCTGATCAGCAGACACAAAGCATCTTAGATAAGTCTCCAATGTCTGGTTTGTTCTCTCAGTTTGACCATTGGTCTGAGGATGAAACGCCGAGGAGAAAGACAATTGAACACCAATTTTACAACAAAAGGTCCTCCAAAATCTGGAAACAAACTGGACTCCTCTGTCAGACACAATTTTCTCAGGAATGCCGTGTAAACGAACCACGTGCTGAAGGAACAAAGGCACCAATTCAGAGGAGGAAGGCAACTTAGGTAATGGCACAAGATGTATTATCTTGGAAAACCTATCGCAAATCACCCAGATGACGGTCATTCTCTGAGAAACAGGGAGGTCGGAAATGAAATCCATAGAGATATGGGTCCATGGTCTCTTGGGCACAGGTAATGGCATCAACAAACCACTAGAACGAAAGCAAGGCTTGGAGCGAGAGCAAGTCCCGCAGGACTGCACAAACTCCCTGACATCACGAGACAAGGTAGACCACCAAAAGGACCGACTAACCAAGTCTCTGGTACCAAAAATTCCGGGATGACCGGCCAACGTGGAACAATGAATCTCAGACATTACACTCTTTTTCCACTGGTCCGGGACAAACAATTTCCCAACAGGGCAGCGCTCGGGCTTATCCTCCTGACACCCCTCCAGAGCCAGTCTCAAATTGGGCGAGATGGCGGAAAGAACTACACCCTCTTTCAAAATAACAGAAGGATCAGATAACTCAGGAGAGTCCGCAAGGAAACTCCTCGAGAGGGCATCCGCCTTAACATTTTTAGTACCAGGAAGAAATGAAACCACAAAATTAAAACGTGTGAAAAACAAGGCCCACCTGGCCTGTCTAGGATTAAGTCGCTTGGCAGATTCCAGATAAACTAGATTCTTATGGTCCGTAAGGACCACCACCTGATGTTTGGCTCCCTCCAGCCAATGTCTCCACTCTTCAAAAGCCCACTTCATGGCTAATAACTCCCGATTACCCAAGTCATAATTACGTTCAGTGGGAGAAAATTTTCGAGAGAAAAAGTCACAAGGGTTACTTTTAGAGGTCTCTGGATCTCTTTGGGACAAAACGGCACCTGCCCCAATTTCAGAGGCATCAACCTCCACCTGGAATGGTAGAGAAACATCAGGCTGCCGTAGAACAGGAGCAGAAGTGAATCTCTGCTTAAGTTCCTGAAATGCAGAGACTGCCTCAGGAGGCCAATTCACCACATCAGAACCCTTCTTGGTCAAATCAGTCAATGGTTTAACAATGACAGAAAAATTACCAATAAATTTACGATAAAAATTGGCAAAACCCAAGTATCTTTGAAGAGCCTTTAATGAAGTAGGTTGGACCCAATCACAGATGGCCTGAACTTTGACCGGGTCCATTTCAATAACAGATGGGGACAAAATGAATCCCAGAAATGAGATCCTCTGAACGCCATAAAGACACTTTGATCCCTTCACATACAGAGCATTCTCTCTCAAAATCTGGAACACAGTCCGAACATGTTTTACATGAGAGTCCCAGTCATTGGAAAAAATCAAGATATCATCCAAATAAACAATCAGAAATTTATCCACAAAATCCCTGAAAATGTCATTCATGAAGGACTGGAAGACAGAAGGAGCATTAGTGAGCTCAAAGGGCATCACAAGGTACTCAAAATGCCCTTCAGGGGTATTAAATGCCGTCTTCCATTCATCCCCGTGCTTAATGCGAATAAGGTTATATGCCCCCCTGAGGTCAAGCTTGGTAAACCAAGTAGCGTTTTTCACCCTGGAAAACAGATCAGAGATCAAGGGTAAAGGATATTGATTAGTGTTGAGCGATACTTTCCGATATCCCTAAGTATCGGAATCGGAATGGTATCGCCGATACCATTAAAATATCGGCGATACCCGATACCGATACTGGAAGTCCCATGTAAGTCTATGGGAACAAAATATCGGAACTAAAAAAAACCCATTCTTTCCTTGTAAACACTAAATATACACACATAGAATACATATATATATATATATATACATGTCATTGTGACATATATATACATATATGTATAGTTTATACACTTCTACATAGTAAAATATCCTCTGATTCAATTGCCGGGTAAAGCCGGCTTCAGTGAAAAGACAGAAGCACCCGACATGAAATGACACTTGGTGTACATAGGGTTAACCATGTCTTTTCATGTCGTTTGCTATCTGATTTGCACAAACAATTAAATCAGTCTATATTTGCAAAATTTCACACCTGTAGGGGTTAATTAAAGGTGTAAATTCGTTGTAAAAAAAACTGACTTTTTTGCTACGAATTTACACCTTTAATTAACCCCTACAGGTGTGAAATTTTGCACACATAGACTGATTTAATTGTTTGTGCAAATCAAATAGCAAAGGACATGGTTAACCCTATGTACACCAAGTGTCATTTCATGTCGGGTTCTGCATTTTCACAAAAGCCGGCAATTGAATTAGCGGCTATTATACTATGTAGAAGTGTATGAACTATAAATATATATATATATATGTGTCACAAACTCAATGACATGTATATATATATATATGAGGTGTAAAATTGCTGAAAAAAAATGCGTGGGCTCCCGCCCTATTTTCGCAACCAGACAGACAAAGCCAGTGAGTGGGGGCAGATAATAATACCCCAAAGAGAGGGACCATTATTTTTGGCCCCCCCCCGGCTACTAACATCTGCCCCCAGACACCCCAGAAAGGGCAAATCTCTAATTAGATTTGCCCTTTCTGGCACTTTGCCCGTCTATTCCCATTGCCCTGTAGCGGTGGCGAATGGGTTAATAAGGGGTTAAAATGACCTTGCAATTGAAAGGTCACTTTAAGCCAGGTTAATAATTGAGAGCTGTCAATTAGACAACTATCAATTATTAATCCTATTGTATGAAAGAATAATCAAACACACACACTTTAATAAAAAAGAAGTTTAATGAAATAATCACACAGTTTTTGACCATATTTTATTTACCTGCTAAAACCATTTCCTGTAATAAAAATAAAATAATAAAGCAAAATTATTCTTACCAATCCGATGCACAGTCAGGTCCCACGGTGTAATCCTTCAGAAAGGGTTAATGTTTACTGCAGGGACCGCAGCTAATGCTGCAGCCTCACAGTAAACCCCCAAATGAATGAGTCCTCTCCTGGCTGACAGGAGAGGAAGTGGAAAGCTTAATTGATTGCTTTCCACTTTCACTTCAGGTCAGCCAGGGACACCATCAGTGACGTCAGAGGGAACTGATTAACAAAATAGGGGTTCCCTTCGAAAAAAAAATGGCGTGGGGTCCCCCCTATTTTTGTTAACCAGCCAGATGAAGCAGACCGCTGAGGCCTGGATTTTCAGGCTGTTAAGGAGCCAAGATCCATGGACCTTGCCAGCCTGATAATACCAGGCCACAGCAGTCTGCATATCTTGGCTGATTAACAAAAATAGGGGATCCCCTCGAAAAAAATTAGCGTGGGGTCCCCCCTATTTTTGTTAACCAGCCAGATGAAGCAGACCGCTGAGGCCTGGTTTTTCAGGCTGGTAAGGATCCAATATCCATGGACCTTGCAAGCCTGATAATACCAGGCCACAGCAGTCTGCTTTAGCTTGGCTGGTTAACAAAAATAGGTGATCCCCTCGAAAAAAAAACGGCGTAGGGGTCCCCCTATTTTTGTTAACCAGCCAAGTAAAATGCAGACTGCTGCAGCCTGGTATTAAAAGACTGTCAAGGCCCATGGATTTTGGCCCTCAACAGCCTGATAATACCAGGCTACAGCAGCCCCACATTTGGCGCATCAAAAGATGTGCCAATTGTGGCACTTTACCCGGCTCTTCCCACTTGCCCTGTAGCGGTGGCAAGCGGGGTAATAAGGGGTTATGTCACCGTTGATTGCACGGTGACAATAAGCCCGGTTAATAATGGAGAGGCGTCAATAAGACACCGATCCATTATTAATCCCAAAGTTATTAAATGTTTAAAAAAAAGACACAGCAAGAAAAAAGTATTTTAATGAAATAAAAGAGACAACACAGTTTTCATTTTTTTTATTACTCTCTCATTCCTGCGACGCCATCGATCTCCTGTAAAAAAATAAAAAAAACAAACCAACAGTATACCACCTGTCCGACGCAGTCCATAGTAACGATTGACCACGACGATCCAGCTCTGCTACATCGGAATGACAGGCAGAGCCTGACATCCCGGCGCAGCACAGCTGCTTACCAGCTTCCCCGGCGGTGACGTCATCGGACTGACTGCTTTACGGCCGCGATTACCCAGCAGTCACTGCAGTTATCGCGAGATACTGCATGTGACCGCCGGGGAGAAGAGGATGGCGGCCATGAAGCAGTCCGGGATGTGACCGCCGGAGATCTTCTGCCAGGTAAGTGCCGCTGACTCCTGACAGACCCGACCGACGGACACTGACAGTGACAGTGACAATTCCGATTCCGGTATCCGATATGACGAAAATATCGGAACTCGGAATCGGAATTCCGATACAGCCAATATCGGCCGATACCCGATATTTGCAGTATCGTATCGCTCAACACTAATATTGATATTTCACAGTAATATTGTTCAAGAGACGATAATCAATACACGGCCTTAATGAACCATCCTTTTTGGCCACAAAGAAAAAACCGGCACCTAAGGGTGAAGAGGATGGTCTGATATGACCCTTCTCCAATGACTCCTTGATATAAGACCGCATAGTGTCATGTTCAGGTACAGACAAGTTAAAAAGGCGACCTTTAGGGAATTTACTACCAGGCACTAATTCAATAGCGCAGTCATAGCTCCTATGTGGAGGTAAGGATGCAGATTTACTTTCGCTAAACACATCAGAAAAATCAATCAAAAAGTCAGGAACATCCTGAGCCTGGGGGGAGGCAGAAAAAACAGGAGTGTTGGTATTAACACATTGGCAGCCCCAACTGGTAACAGACACAGATTTCCAATCCAAAACAGGATTATGAGACTGTAACCAAGGGAAACCAAGTACGATAACGTCATGCAGATTATACAGAACCAAAAATTTGCAACTCTCCTGATGATCAGGTTCTACCCTCATTATCACCTGAGTAGAGAACTGAGGTTTATTCTCAGCCAAAGGGGTAGAATCGATCCCCAGTAGGGGAATAGACTTCCGTAGGGTATCAAGGGAAACCCACAACGTTTAGCAAAATCAAAATCCATCAGGTTAATAGCTGCTCCAGAATCAACAAAAGCCTGAGCAGAAAATGAGGACAGAGAGCATATCAGGGTAACAGTTAATAAAAACTTAGTCTGAACACTACCCAAGACAACTGAGCGTGCAAAACGTCTTCCCGCTTAGGGCAGACTGAAATAGCATGAGAGGCATCACCACAGTAGAAACATAACCCATTGCGCTTTCGAAATTCATGACGCTGTGCCCCAGAAACCACTCTATCACACTGCATGGATTCAGAAGCAGGTTCACAAGGCAACATTATTCCACGCATACCTTTCCGCTCACGCAAACGTTTGTCAATTTGAATCGCTAATGACATAAAATCATTGAGACCAGAGGGAACAGGGAATCCCACCATAACATCGTTTACATTATCTGACAGTCCCTTCCGAAAAAGAGCTGCCAAAGCGTCGTCATTCCATTTGGTCAGGACTGCCCACCTACGGAATCTCTGACAGTATAACTCAGCGTCCTCAAGCCCCTGACTTAATGCCAACAAAGTTTTTTCAGCTTGATCAGTGACATTAGGCTCATCGTACAATAACCCCAAAGCCTGAAAAAACGCATCAACATCACTCAAAACAGGATCCCCAGGTGTCAGGGAAAAAGCCCAATCCTGAGGGTCGCCTCGCAGGAGAGAGATAACAATTTGAACCTGCTGCGCTGCGTTCCCTGAGGACTTAGATTTTAAGGCAAAAAACAATTTATAGTTATTTTTGAAATTCTGAAATTTAGCTCGATCCCCTAAAAACAAATCTGGTATGGGAATCCTAGGTTCCACAACAGGCAACCTAGCAAGATAGGTAGCAATACTCCGAACTTCAGTGGCAAGCTGATCCACACGGCCAGACAACTGTGCAAACTCCATTGAGAGAGAAAAAAAAATCCTCTTCAGCACCCAGAGATACAGAGGGAAAAAAAAAAAAAAATGCAACAAACAGAAAAAAAAAAAAAATCTCTGACAACTCTGACAACTTTTTTTTTTTTTCTTTCCACAATATTTTTCCCTTCTGTGAGTACCATATAATTTTCAGTTTAGGCCGGTGATACTGTTATGATTTGGTAGCTGAGGAGAGCAGCAAAAAGGAAATACACCAGAGCAGTTGGAAACTATGAGATTGCAGTACCCTGACTAACCACCACAACTAGAGGCAGCCGTGGAGCGTTTCTACGTTGGTCCTAGACGCCTCGTCACAGCCTGAGAAGCTAGCTACACCTAAAGATAGAAAGAGGAAAGCTATCTGCCCCGGAGCAGATCCCCAAAGAACATAGAAAGCCCCCAAACATGTAATGGCGGTTAGACAAGAAGAAATACTGACACAGACAGAAAATAGTATGAGCAAACGTTGGGGCCCAAACTTACTAAATAGAAAAGGATAGGAAGGGCACTTACTGCAATCCCAAAAAACCCTGAAAAGCACCAAAGTTACTAATTTCAAAAACACCTGAGATCACACGACCTCTACCACCTAAATTAGTTCTCTGGTGTAACCAAAAACAAAACAGCAGCCACTGAAAAAAATGGAAAAAGCAAATGTACAAACATCAGTGGCTGAACTGAACTGAGAGGGCAAAAGCCCCCAGAGGGGACCTTGAAGGCCCCCACAGAAGTGCAGGACAAAATGCAAAAATCAAGCACAAAAACAAAAAGAAGAAAATGTCTTATCTGTTAGCAGGAGATTCAGACACGACACAGCAGGCTACCAAGGAAACAGGAATCAAGGATTGAGACCAGAACAATTGATCACCGGCAACCCTGATGGGAAGGCGACTCCCTTATATAAGACCAGTCAGTAACACCTGATTCCCAATCCTCACAATCTTCACTGGACAGTCCAGTACCGTTTGTAACCACCAGAGGGAGCTTCTGCTCAGAACTCATTTCCAGCCTATTCACAACAGTGTGTTCATTCCATGTCTAGGCGACCCGATCCTGTTTAATGGGACATTTTTTGTTAAGAGGCCCTTCTCCATGTTTCTTCCAAGGGGGGATTGAGGTTATTGGGGTGCATATGACTTGGTAGCAGGGCAGGCCTTGCAGTCAGTGCATAAGAAAAGGGAATGAGAGTACAAAATGAATAATGTGAAATGGATTTTCCTGGGCCCATCCAGTACCTGGGTTCAAAGGCTTATTGGGGTGCAAATGACTTGGTAGCAGGGCAGGCCTTGCAGTCAATACAAAAAAAACAGAATGGGAGGACAAAATGAATAATGTGAAGTAGATTTTCCTGTGCCCATCCAGTATGTGGGTTCAAAGGATTATTGGGGTGCATATGACTTGGTAGCAGGGCAGGCATTGCAGTTAATGCATAAGAAAACAGAATGGGAGTACAAAATGAATAATGTGAAATGGATTTTCCTGGGTCCATCCAGTACCTGGGTTCAAAGGCTTATTGGGGTGCATATGACTTGGTAGCAGGGCAGGCCTTGCATTCAATGCATCATTTTTTATGGAAGCCCTCCTGGACATCTCGTTAAAAGGGATATTGGGATGCGTCATAAATCTTGGCAGCCCATCCACTCACTACATAGGCTATAAAAGTTTAGGAGACCCACTGTTTAATAATGGCCCTTTAAGCAGATTAATGCTGCCTGATGCCCCTGTAAAAATAGGCTCTGTGACTTTAATAGTCCCTCCTTCATAAATAAAACAAGATATGTCTGCTTATGTGTCACCCACCACATGGCCAGTTAGGGTTCTTAAATGTTACAATGTCATTTCCCAGTGAATGCATCGTTTTGGCTGAAAGCAATATTAAAGTTGAAAAACGCTTCAAAAACGCTGCGTCTGAATATAGCCCAAGTGGTGGAGGAACATTTTGGTCTGGGGTTAATTATTTTGCCTTATATATAAGTCATTAACCTGGAAAGGATGTACCTTTACATATTTCCCAGCAAAATCCGTTTTGGTTTCATTTTGGTATGTTTTTTGGTGCACTGTTAAAAATTGCATGAAACTCAAACAACATCGTTTAAAGCTGTGAACTAGGAATGCTTCCAGGGGCGATCTCCATGATGTCACCGTGCATTTGAGCAGTTTTTCCATAATTTTCAAACGTATTTAGACCTTAAAAGGACCCCCGGGGGATCGTGGCAAAAATGCTCGGGGCTCTCATAGACTGACATTGGGCTCGTTGTTCTGTCCAAGTACCAGAGTATTTCAATTTGCTCGACCCGAGCAACGAGCACCTGAGCATTTTAGTGCTCGCCCATCACTATTGGTGAGTTCTCCTTCAATAGAAGTCTTCAAACAGAGGCTGGACAGACATCTGTCTGGGATGATTTACTGAATCCTGCATAGAGCAGGGGGTTGGACCAGATGACCCAGGAGGTCCCTTGTTATGAATGTGCTAGAGATGGTTTCTGAGCAGAGGCTCCCTCTGGTGGTTACAGACAGTACTGAACCTTTCATGGCAATCTGGGATCACGGACTGGTCTGATATAAGGGAGGTTCCCTCCCATGATGGTTGCCGGTGATCAATTGTTCTTGTCTAAATTGTGGTTCCTGGTTCATTTGGAAGTTTGCTGAGTCTTACCTGCATCTTCTGCTATCAGATAAGATATTTTCTGCTTTTATTTTTGTGCTTGCTTTTTGCATTGTTCCCTGCACTTCTGTGGAGGTCAGCCAGGTCCCCTCCGGGGGCTTGTGCTCCTCTCAGTTTATCTGGAGCCACTGTTGTTTGTTCATTTGCTTTTTCCTGTTTTTTCAGTGGCTGCGGCTTAGTTTTGTTACACCAGAGATCTGATTTAGGTGTTAGAGATCGTGTGATCTCAGGTGTTTTTGCAATCAGAAGAGTTGGTATTTTTTAGGGTTTTTTTGGATTGCAGTGAGTATTCTTTCCTGTACTTTTCTGTCTAGACAGATTGGGCCCCAGCGTTTGCGCATTCTAATTTCTGTCTATGTCCGTGCTTCTTCTTGTCTAACCGCCATTACATGTTTGGGGGCTTCCTATTTTCTTTGGGGATCTGCTCCGGGGCAGATAGCTTTCATATTTCTGCCTTTAGGTGTAGTTATCTCTCAGGCTGTGACGAGGCGTCTAGGATCAATGTAGGAATGCTCCACGGCTACCTCTTGTTGTGTGGTTAGTTCAGGTTACTGCAATCCAATAGGTTCCAGCCTCTCTGGTGTATTGCCGTTTTTGCTTATTCTCCTCAGCTACCAAAACATAACAGTATCACCGGCCCAAACTGAAAATTATATGGTACTCACAGAAGGGAAGAATAGTGTGGAAAGAAAAAAAAAAAGTTGTCAGAGTTGTCAGAGATTTTTTTTTTCCCTGTTTGTTGCATTTTTTTCCCTCTTTTTCTCTGGGTGCTGAGGAGGATTTTTTTTCTCTCAATGGAGCTTGCACAGTTGTCTGGCCATGTGGATCAGCTTGCCATTGAGGTTCGGAGTATTGCTACCTATCTTGCTGGGTTGCCGGTTGTGGAACCTAGTGTCACGCTGTCTAATGATATGTATACAATGTCAGTAAACTATTAATACAGGAACAACACTCTATACAACAACTAGTATAGCAACATCAGCATGTAAGTATAGAATAGATTTACCTGACACGATATCTGCTGAACTCAGGGTTAATCTTGAGGACTTGATGAGCTGAAACAGGAAAGAGGTGGACCGGGATCTAACCTGACCCTAAACTGGGGTCCAAACTAATCCCTCACCTTGGAGGTACTGATAATGGTTCAGAGGTCCAAGTCTCCAACCTAACCCTGTCTCCTATCAGACCCTGAACCCTGTAATCAGTCCTAAGAAGGATCCTGACTACTACCAAAGGGATATGGGCTGATCTTAGCTAAATACACAGATTAGACATATAAGACAGACAGGATAACACTCGCTTGCATACACACTCAAACACCAAAGGAACATAAATGGTCTGGGAAATAAACTCTAACCAAGTTGAGCTTAGAAAACTAAGGAGCTCACAACTAAAGTCTATACAGATTCATTCCTATCTGTGGTCTGCATGAAGGTTTCACTGGCAACTCCCCAAGCAGACAACCAGGAATTTAAAGGAAACCAATCAACAAATAATCAATTGCAGCCGGGAGAAACTGCACCCAGTCCCAGCACCGAGCACAGACAGAATTAACTCCCTAGCTGCCAAACACAAAGAAACAGTAGCTCAGCTGTGAGAAGTCAAAATGTGCAACCGCGACGATCTTCGTGGCAATGCACACATGACAGTACCCCCCCTTCTACGAGGGGCCTCCGGACCCTCAGGGCCAGGCCTGCCCGGGTGAGTTCTGTGGAAGGTCCGAACCAAACGATCTGCGTTAACATCAGACGCAGGGACCCACGTCCTCTCCTCTGGACCATACCCCTTCCAATGCACCAAGTACTGAAGGGACCGGCGATTCAGACGTGAGTCAATGATCTTTGATACTTGAAATTCCAAGTTACCATTGACCAACACAGGAGGAGGAGGTAGAGGTGACGGTATGACTGGTGCCACATACCTTTTAAGTAATAACTTGTGGAACACATTATGAATTTTAAACGTAGGAGGGAGGTCCAGACGAAATGCCACAGGATTAATTATGGAACTGATCCTGTACGGCCCGATGAATCTGGGACCCAGTTTCCAGGAGGGCACTTTAAGTTTTATATTCCTGGTAGACAACCATACCAGATCGTTCACATTCAGATCTGGACCAGAAACTCTCCTCCTATCAGCCATACGTTTGTAACGGTTCCCCATCGCACTCAGATTATTCAATACACCTCTCCACACAGAAGCAAGTGACGACGAGAAACGCTCCTCCTCAGGAACCCCAGAAGGGCCCCCCCCATTGAAAGTACAAAACTGGGGATGAAAACCATATGCCCCAAAAAACGGGGACTTACCAGTGGACTCGCTCCGCCTGTTGTTAAGAGCGAACTCTGCCAGAGGCAAGAAAGAAGACCAGTCCTCTTGGTTCTCTGAGACAAAACACCGGAGATATGTCTCTAAGCTCTGATTCAGACGCTCTGTCTGACCATTGGTCTGCGGATGAAAAGCCGAGGAAAATGACAATTGCATCCCCCGACGTAAACAAAATGCCCTCCAAAATTTGGACACAAACTGAGACCCCCTATCTGACACCACATCAGAAGGCAACCCATGAAGTCTAACGATCTCCCTAATGAACACCTGCGCCAGAGTTTTAGCATTAGGGAGTGCAGGAAGAGCAACGAAATGTGCCATCTTACTGAACCTGTCAACAACCACCAGTATGACAGTATTCCCTGACGACGGAGGAAGGTCCGTAATGAAGTCCATAGATAAATGAGTCCATGGACGCTCCGGAAGTTTCAAGGGTAAAAGGGTCCCAGACGGACGGGTATGAGGGGTTTTAGAGCGAGCACACACCCCACATGACGCGACAAAAGTTATAACATCTTTATTAGCATTAGGCCACCAAAACCGGCGAGAAAGGAGATCTAAAGTAGCCTTACTCCCTGGATGTCCTGCTAGAGCAGAATTATGATGTGCCTCAATAACCTTTTGTCTCAACAGATTTGGGACAAACAGTCTCCCTGGAGGTCCTGCAGGGGCGTCCCCCTGAGCCTCTAACACCTCCTCCTCAAGCTCAGAAAATACAGCCGACACTACCACCCCCTCCCGAAGGATAGGACTCGGGTCATCCGTTTTCCCGGCCCCTGGGAAACTGCGAGACAAGGCATCAGCCTTTACATTCTTAGACCCCGGGCGATAAGTGACGACAAAATTAAACCTGGTAAAAAACAACGACCATCGAGCTTGTCTGGAATTCAGACGCTTAGCGGATTCCAAATACAACAGGTTCTTGTGATCAGTAATAACGGTAACCGGGTGGACTGCCCCCTCCAAAAAGTGACGCCATTCTTCAAAAGCTAACTTAATGGCCAAAAGTTCCCTATTGCCGATATCATAATTCCTTTCGGCGGACGACAATTTCTTAGAAAAGAAAGCGCACGGATGCCATTTACCAGGGGACGGACCCTGGGACAATATAGCACCCACCCCTACGTCAGACGCATCCACCTCCACAATGAACGGCTGAGATGCATCTGGTTGGATGAGAACGGGTGCCGAAGCAAAACATTTTTTCACAAGGAAAAGGCTTGGCAAGCTTTGTCCGACCATTTAGAAAAATCCGTCCCTTTTCTTGTCATGTCAGTGAGAGGTTTGACGACAGATGAGAAATTACAAATAAATTTCCGGTAGTAGTTAGCAAACCCCAAAAAACGCTGCAGAGCCTTAAGATCCCCTGGCTGATCCTATTCAAGCACTGCTCTCACCTTTTCAGGTCCATACGGAAACCGGAAGCTGACACCAAAAAACCCAAAAACTGAAGTTCCTGTACGGCAAATACACACTTCTGCAGTTTGGCGTATAATTTATTGTTCGCAAGATCTGCAACACCTGTCTCACATGCTCCTGATGAGACACAAGATCTGGTGAGTAAATTAAAATGTCGTTCAAATATACAACCACAAACAGCCCCACAAGGTGACGAAAAATGTCATTAACAAAATGTTGGAATACTGCTGGTGCAGTAGTCAGACCAAAAGGCATGACTAGGTTCTCATAATGTCCCTCCGGCGTGTTAAACGCCGTTTTCCACTCATCCCCATCTTTTATCCTAATCAGATTATACGCCCCTCTGAGATCCAATTTAGAAAACCATTTGGCGCCAACAATTTGATTGAAGAGATCAGGAATAAGAGGGAGTGGATACGGATCTCGAACAGTAATCCGATTAAGTTCGCGGAAATCCAAGCAAGGGCGTAGGCCTCCATCTTTCTTCTTCACAAAGAAGAACCCCGCGGCTACTGGGGAAGATGAAGGTCTAATATGCCCTTTGGCCAGACTTTCAGAAATATAATCTTTCATAGCCTGCCTCTCAGGACCAGAAAGATTATACAACCTAGCTTTAGGCAACTTAGCATCAGGAAGGAGATTAATAGAGCAGTCATACACGCGATGAGGAGGCAACTCCTGACACCCCTCCTCAGAGAAAACATCCCCAAAATCCTCCAAAAAAGGAGGCAATGTACTAGGCACGACCGCACTGATGACTGTGTTCATGCAGTTGCTTTTGCAAAACTAACCCCATTGGCTTATTTCTCTGGACTGCCAATTAATCACAGGGTTATGTTTAACCAACCAAGGAAGTCCCAACACAATGGGAGTAGGTAGACCCTCCAACACATAACAAGATAATTGTTCCCTATGTATTGCCCCTACCCGAAGGTCAATGTTATGAACCTCATGAACAAAGCTACCTTGGCCGAGAGGCCTGGCGTCAATGGAGAATATAGGGATCGGTTTGACCAATACACTCAGATGCATACCTTGAGCCTGAGCAAACTGAGCGTCAACCAGATTAGCCCCGGAACCACTATCAAGAAGAACAGACAATCTCTCCACTCTCGTACCAACTACCACCTCCACTGGTACAAGGAACTGAGAAGAACTGGGGATGAAATACATACTCCCAGGTTGTCGTCCACCACACAACCTGGGATTAACAGTTTTCCGGCGACTTTTGGCTCAACAAGGCACGGGATGGACATTCTCCAACAAAATGTCCCTCTTTCCCGCAGAAAAAACATCTTCTAGTCCTGCGGCGTACCGCCAATCCCCTCCTACGAAATGATGTCCCTCCCAACTGCATAGGCTCATCCGAACAGACAAGGGGAACCTCAACATAAGGGACTTTAGTGGTAGGTGGAGAAACAACAGGGAGTGGGGTTACCTCACCCCTCTCCCGAAGCCGTCTATCAGTACGGATAGCTAAGGCCATAGCAGCCTCCAGAGAAGGAGGAGACTCATACTGAGCCAAAACGTCTTTTAATTTATCAGAAAGCCCATGACAAAACTGGCTCCTAAGAGCTGGGTCATTCCACTGAGTATCTGTGGCCCATCTACGAAACTCAGAAGCAAATTCCTCTGCCGGACGATCTCCCTGCTGTATCTTACGTAATTTTGTCTCAGCAAGAGAGACCCGATCTGGGTCATCATATACCAATCCCAGGGCAGTAAAAAATTGATCTACAGACAGTAGAGCCGGGGATCCCGGAGGAAGGGAAAATGCCCAGGATTGAGGGTCCCCTTGCAGAAGTGAGATAACAATTCCCACTCTCTGCTCCTCACTCCCTGATGATCGAGGCCGAAGCCGAAAATACAATTTACATGCCTCCCGGAAGGTGAAAAATTTGTCTCGCCCACCAGTGAACCTGTCCGGGAGAGCAACCTTAGGTTCAACTTTGGTTTGCTCCAGGGGAGACAAAACTTTGGACTTAATGTCCGTCAGCTCCATGGATAATCCCTGCAACTGCAGAGCCAGCTGGGCTACTGGATCCATGGTAACTGGAGATAATTTTTTATGGCCAGTGAAAATGTCACGCTATCTAATGATATGTATACAATGTCAGTAAACTATTAATACAGGAACAACACTCTATACAACAACTAGTATAGCAACATCAGCATGTAAGTATAGAATAGATTTACCTGACACGATATCTGCTGAACTCAGGGTTAATCTTGAGGACTTGATGAGCTGAAACAGGAAAGAGGTGGACCGGGATCTAACCTGACCCTAAACTGGGGTCCTAACTAATCCCTCACCTTGGAGGTACTGATAATGGTTCAGAGGTCCAAGTCTCCAACCTAACCCTGTCTCCTATCAGACCCTGAACCCTGTAATCAGTCCTAAGAAGGATCCTGACTACTACCAAAGGGATATGGGCTGATCTTAGCTAAATACACAGATTAGACATATAAGACAGACAGGATAACACTCGCTTGCATACACACTCAAACACCAAAGGAACATAAATGGTCTGGGAAATAAACTCTAACCAAGTTGAGCTTAGAACAACTAAGGAGCTCACAACTAAAGTCTATACAGATTCATTCCTATCTGTGGTCTGCATGAAGGTTTCACTGGCAACTCCCCAAGCAGACAACCAGGAATTTAAAGGAAACCAATCAACAAATAATCAATTGCAGCCGGAGAAACTGCACCCAGTCCCAGCACCGAGCACAGACAGAATTAACTCCCTAGCTGCCAAACACAAAGAAACAGCAGCTCAGCTGTGAGAAGTCAAAATGTGCAACCGCGACGATCTTCGTGGCAATGCACACATGACACCTAGGATTCCCATGCCAGATTTGTTTTTGGGGGATCGGGCTAAATTTCTGAATTTTAAAAATAACTGTAAGTTGTTTTTTGCCTTAAAGCCTAAGTCCTCAGGGAACGAAGCACAGCAGGTTCAAATTGTTATCTCTCTCCTGCGCGGCGACCTCAGGATTGGGCTTTTCCCTGACACATGGGGATCCTGTTTTGAATGATATTGATGTATTTTTTCTGGCTCTGGGGTTATTGTATGATGAACCTAATGTCACTGATCAAGATGGAAAAACCTTGTTGGCATTAAATCAGGGTCTTGAAGACGCTGAGTTGTACTGTCAGAAATTCCGAAAGTGGGCAGTCCTGACCAAATGGAATGATGATGCTTTGGCAGCCCTTTTTCGGAAGGGGCTGTCAGAGAATGTAAAGGATGTTATGGTGGGATTCCCTGCTACCTCTGGTCTCAATGATTCTATGTCATTGGCTTTTCAATTGACAGACGTTTGCGTGAGCGCAGAGGTGTGCATGAGATAGTGTTGCCTTGTAAGCCAGCTTCTGAGCCCATGCACAAAGTGATAGAGTGACTTCTGGGGCACAGCGTCATAAGTTTCGAAAGCGCAATGGGTTATGTTTCTATTGTGGTGACGCCTCTCTTGCTATTTCAGTCTGCCCTAAGCGGGGAAGATGTTTTCCACGCTCAGTTGTCTTGGGTAGTGTTCAGACTAAATTTCTGTTGACTGTTACCCTGATTTGCTCCCTGTCCACATTTTCTGCTCAGGCTTTTGTTGATTTAGGAGCAGCTATTAACCTGATGGATTTTGACTTTGCCAAACGTTGTGGGTTTCCCATGATACCCCTGCGGAAGTCTATTCCCCTACTGGCCATTGATTCTACCCCTTTGGCGGAGAATAAACCCCAGTTTTCTACTCAGGTGATAATGATGGTTGAACCAGATCATCAGGAGAGTTGCAAATTTCTGGTGCTGTATAATCTGCATGACATTATTGTACTAGGTTTCCCTTGGTTACAGTCTCATAATCCTGTTTTGGATTGGAAATCTGTGTCTGTGACCAGTTGGGGCTGCCAATGTGTTAATGCCGACACTCCTGTTTTTTCTGCATCTCCCCAATCTCAGGATGTTCCTGACTTTTTGACTGATTTTTCGGATGTATTTAGTGAAAGTAAATCTGCATCCTTGCCCCCTCACAGGAGCTATGATGCGCTATTGAATTAGTGCCTGGTGGTAAATTTCCTAAAGGTCGCCTTTTTAACTTGTCTGTACCTGAACACGATGCTATGCAATCTTATATCAAGGACTCATTGGAGAAGGGTCATATCAGATCATCCTCTTCACCCTTGGGTGCCGGTTTTTTCTTTGTGGCCAAAAAGGATGGTTCATTGAGGCCGTGTATTGATTATCGTCTCTTGAATAAGATCACTCTGAAGTATCAATATCCGTTACCCTTGATTTCTGACCTGTTTTCCAGGGTGAAAAGTGCTACTTGGTTTACCAAGCTTGACCTCAGGGGGGCGTATAACCTTATTCGTATTAAGCACGGGGATGAATGGAAGACGGCGTTTAATACCCCAGAGGGGCATTTTGAGTACCTAGTGATGCCCTTTGGGCTCACTAATGCTCCTTCCGTCTTCCAATCCTTCATGAATGATATTTTCAGGGATTTTGTGGATAAATTTATGATTGTTTATTTGGATGATAGCTTGATTTTTTCCAATGACTGGGACTCTCATGTGAAACATGTTCGGACTGTGTTCCAGATTTTGAGAGAGAATGCACTGCATGTGAAGGGATCAAAGTGTCTTTTTGGCGTACAGAAGGTCTCATTTCTGGGATTCATTTTGTCTCCGTCTGTTTTTGAAATGGACCCGGTCAAGGTTCAGGCCATCTGTGATTGGGTCCAACCTACTTCATTAAAGGCTCTTCAGAGATTTTGGGGTTTTGCCAATTTTTATCGTAAATTTATTGGTAATTTCTCCGGTATTGTTAAACCATTGACTGATTTGACCAAAAAGGGTTCTGTTGTGGTGAATTGGCCTCCTGAGGCAGTCTCTGCGTTTCAGGAACTTAAGCAGAGATTCACTTCTGCTCCTGTTCTACGGCAGCCTGATGTTTCTCTACCGTTTCAGGTGGAGGTTGATGCCTCTGAAATTGGGGCAGGTGCCGTTTTGTCCCAAAGAGATCCAGAGACCTCTAAGAGTAACCCTTGTGCCTTTTTCTCTCGAAAATTTTCTCCAACTGAACGTAATTATGACTTGGGTAATTGGGAGTTATTGGCCATGAAGTGGGCCTTTGAAGAGTGGAGAAATTGGCTGGAAGGAGCCAAACATCAGGTGGTGGTCCTCACGGACCATAAGAATCTGGTTTATCTCGAATCAGCAAAGCGACTTAATCCTAGACAGGCCAGGCGGGCCTTGTTATTCACACGTTTTAATTTTGTGGTTTCTTTTCTTCCTGGCACTAAGAATGTTAAGGCGGATGCCCTCTCGAGGAGTTTCTTTGCAGACTCTCCTGAGTTATCTGATCCTACTGTTATTTTGAAAGAGGGTGTAGTTCTTTCCGCCATCTCGCCCAATTTGAGACTGGCTTTGGAAGGGTGTCAGGAGGATAAACCTGAGCGCTGCCCTATTGGGAAATTGTTTGTCCCAGACCAGTGGAAGAAGAGTGTGATGTCTGAGATTCATTGTTCCGCGTTGGCTGGTCATCCCGGGATTTTTGGTACCAGAGACTTGGTGAGTCGGTCCTTTTGGTGGCCTACTTTGTTTCGTGACGTCAGGGAATTTGTGCAATCCTGTGGGACTTGCTCTCGCTCCAAGCCTTGCTCTCGCTCTAGTGGTTTGTTAATGCCATTACCTGTGCCCAGGAGGCCATGGACCCATATCTCTATGGATTTTATTTCCGACCTCCCTGTTTCTCAGAGAATGACCATTATCTGGGTAATCTGTGATAGGTTTTCCAAGATGATACATCTTGTGCCATTACCTAAGTTACCTTCCTCCTCCGAATTGGTGCCTTTGTTCCTTCAGCACGTGGTTCGCTTACATGGCATTCCGGAGAACATTGTGTCTGACAGAAGAGTCCAGTTTGTTTCCAGATTTTGGAGGACATTTTGTTCTAAACTTGGTGTTCAATTATCTTTCTCCTCTGCTTTTCATCCTCAGACCAATGGACAAACCGAGAGAACAAACCAGACCTTGGAGACTTATTTGAGATGTTTTGTGTCTGATGATCAAGATGACTGGGTCTCTTTTTTGCTTTTGGCTGAGTTTGCTCTTAATAATATTGCTAGCTCTGCCACCTTGATGTCTCCATTTTTCTGCAATTTTGGGTTTCACCCTCGATTTTCTTCGGGACAGGCTGAGGCTTCTGTCTGTCCAGGTGTTGACTCTGTTGTGGAGCGAATGCAGCAGATTTGGGACCCGGTATTGGAGAGGTTGTCTTTCTCTCAGGAGAAGGCCCAACGGTTTGCCAACCGGCATAGGACTGATGGTCCTCGGTTTAAAGTGGGGGACTTGGTTTGGTTGTCCTCAAGAAATATCCCTATGAGGGTTGCATCTCCAAAGTTTAAGCCTAGGTTCATTGGACCTTATAAGATCATGGAGATTCTTAATCCTGTTTCCTTCCGTTTGCTTCTTCCAGGGACATTTAAGATCCATAACGTGTTCCACAAGTCCTTATTGAAGAGGTTTCTCGAGCCAGTGGTTCCTATGGCTGCGCCTCCTGACCTTGTTTTGGTTGAGGGCAATCTGGAGTATGTGGTTGAGAAAATATTGGATTCTCGTTTTTCTAGACAGAAACTCCAGTATTTGGTTAAGTGGAGAGGTTATGGTCAGGAGGACAATTCTTGGGTGTTTGCTTCGGACATACATGCTAGGAGACTGATCCGTGCCTATCACCAAGCTCATCCTGATCGGCCTGTTTGCACAAGTGAGGGTTCGGTGACCCCTCCTCAAGGGGGGGTACTGTTATGAATGTGCTAGAGATGGTTTCTGAGCAGAGGCTCCCTCTGGTGGTTACAGACAGTACTGAACCTTTCAGCGAGGAATGGCAATCTGTGATCACAGACTGGTCTGATATAAGGGAGGTTCCCTCCCATGATGGTTGCCGGTGATCAATTGTTCTTGTCTCAATTGTGGTTCCTGGTTCATTTGGAAGTTTGCTGAGTCTTGCCTGCATCTTCTGCTATCAGATAAGATATTTTCTGCTTTTATTTTTGTGCTTGCTTTTTGCATTGTTCCCTGCACTTCTGTGGAGGTCAGCCAGGTCCCCTCTGGGGGCTTGTGCTCCTCTCAGCTTATCTGGAGCCACTGTTGTTTGTTCATTTGCTTTTTCCTGTTTTTTTCAGTGGCTGCGGCTTAGTTTTGTTACACCAGAGATCTGATTTAGGTGTTAGAGATCGTGTGATCTGAGGTGTTTTTGCAATCAGAAGAGTTGGTATTTTTTAGGGTTTTTTTGGATTGCAGTGAGTATCCTTTCCTGTACTTTTCTGTCTAGACAGATTGGGCCCCAGCGTTTGCTCATTCTATTTTCTGTCTATGTCCATGTTTCTTCTTGTCTAACCGCCATTACATGTTTTGGGGGTGTAACGGGTCTGGGAGGCGGAACCTCTGAGCTATTATACAAGGAGGCTTTCCTTGTAAAGGAGCGGGTGGCGCCCGGGGAAGACGGACAGGAAGTCACGGCAAGTGACCGGGGCAGTCTTTGGATAGACAGACAGGAACGACCTGTGATGGTTGAGCCTCCCGGTAGGCTAGCAGGCAGATGGTAGATGTGCGTCCTCAGATTAACGGGCTGACTGGTCCGTAGACAGACTGACAGGTGATGATGGACAGACTGTCGAACGTTGACGCCTCCAGGTAGGCTAGCAGACTGGTAACCGGTGAACATCAGCAGATAAACGGGCAGGCTGGTCATAGACAGACTGGCAGGTGATGGCGGGCAGACTGTCGGACAATGGAGCCTCCAGGTAGGCTAGCGGACAGGTAGCAGACAGCAAACTGGCAGGAAACAGGCAGGTAACTGGTAACGGAACCTGAGGGCTGAAGCAGAGTAGTGAACAGTGCAACAACATTGCTCGGGCACCTCCATTAAGGAGGAGGTGCTTTATATAAGGTGGAATCCTCCGGCATTGGCCGGGGACCTTTTTTGAAAGATGTGCGCGGCCCCTTTAAGAGCGGGGGAGTGCACGCGCGTGCGCCCTAAGCCCAGTGGCAGGGAAGGAGCGCGCAGCCCCAGCAGGGCGGAAGGAGGGACGCCGAGCGAGGGTAAGGGGAGCGACGTCCCTGCCTGGCAGAGGACGCTGGCGCAGGGGAACAGCGTCCCTGCCTGGCAGAGGACAGGGACGCTGGCGCCGGCGCTACAGGGGGCTTCCTATTTTCTTTGGGGATCTGCTCCGGGGCAGATAGCTTTCATATTTCTGCCTTTAGGTGTAGTTATCTCTCAGGCTGTGACGAGGCGTCTAGGATCAACGTAGGAACACTCCACGGCTACCTCTAGTTGTGTGGTTAGTTCAGGTTACTGCAATCCAATAGGTTCCAGCCTCTCTGGTGTATTGACATTTTTGCTTATTCTCCTCAGCTACGAAAACATAACAGTCCCTTCCAACTCTACCATTCTATACACCATATATGCCTTGCAGATGGGCCTGTACTGGCATTAAATGCAGCTCACCATGCAGACTTCCTTACAGCTGTTTTAACCCTTTGATGACTGTTCTGTTTTTTTAAACTGACTTATTCTTGCTTTCCAAATTCTGCAGTCTGCTTTAAGGTGGCCAGGCTTTTTACAGGCAAATCATTCACGAATTTCTCTTAGATTGCTCTTATATTTAGAGAAATCCTGTGTCTTTAATGCTGTTTCTGCTCTGGATTCATTACTGCTGCTTACATTCTGCATTTTTCTCTTGAATTCATCCACAAGTTTGACTTTAACATACTCTAGCGTCAGCTCATCATCTGGCCGTGCATCTAGTGCAGTCACAAGTGTGTCTTAAATCTCTCTGGAAGACCACTTAATAAAAGTGCAGCAACATGAAAATCTTCAATTTCTTCTCCAATATCCTGAGACACTCCACAATCTCTAGGGGGTTCTTATATAGTCCTGCATATCCTGTCCATCACTTAGCTTAGACTGATAAAGCTTTCTCATGAGATAAAGCTTCTTGCTGAGATTTGATCTTTCATGCACTTTCTGTAACTCACCCCACATCTCCTTTGCAGTTGCACACTTACATATATGCACAATCTGATTATCATCTACACTCTAGGAGATAGTGCTTTGTGCTTTCTGATCATTCTTTAGCCAATCATCTGGTAATGGATGAGGCACTTTTTCCTGAGTATATTTCCACGTACCTTCTCTTATGAGCAGCATCTTCACCTTGAATTTCCAGGACTGGTAGTACTGGTTAGTGCGACTTGGCACTGAGAACTTGAAAGGATTGCTGCTAGTGGACATCTTCTCTGTTGCTTTCTGCTGCTTTTGCTCTGGGCTTCTGTTGCTGTGTTACTCTGGGGTTCTCTGTCACTCTGGGCCCATAACCTGTTGGCAGCGGATTATTCAGGATACTCTCCAAGCGTGTGACAACAGAACTTCTTTATTCAGGAACAATCAGGAATAGTATATGATAAGCTTAATAGACCAGGAATAAATCATTTGCGTGTCTCTATCTGTGCAGCATCTACATCAGGCTGCTTCTCTCATACACAGACACAGGAAAAACATGAAATACAGTCACATGCTCTTCCTGTGTGAGCCTCTGGGAGTTTTTTTTAACTTTATAAACAGCATACATATCTAGCAACTAAACACTCATAGACAGGAAAGGAGTTGTTGCACCAAACATATTCCAACAATAAGGTGGTTGGAGATGAAGAGGTATGTGACCACAAAAGTCATTCATTTCTCTCCACTGCAACTGTGCTAGTTTTCTATATACAAATTGTTTTAATGGAAGAGGCTGAATAATGTGTTTACTTCGCCGTCACCAGTAATCTTATAGGTGGGAGATGGACAATGATGAGCTTTAGTAATCAAGAAATCGTTGTTGAACTGCAGTAAACAGTGTATTAGAAAGTTGCACAGGGATATATAGGTTTATTATATCTGAAGCACTTTTTTCCATACTGTCTGATTCTTAGCAGACTGTGTCTGACTCCAGTAGGCATACATGACCAAAATTTATACATTACAGAGTACACGTTGAATCTGTTGGCACGTGTGTGCCCACGTTGCTTTTTTTAGCATTTTCGCAGCGATTTTCCGCGCGAGAAACACTGCAAGACGCTATCAAAACGCATTCCATTAGTTTACATGCATTCCGCAATTTCTGTGCTAATGCTGCATATTTTACCGCGCCGAAATTGCATCGCGTAAAATACGTAGCATCTTCATTAACTTTGCGGAATCGTGACGATTCCGCTGCCATAGGATTGCATTGAAACGCTCACTTTACGCATGTGTCTATGCCCACCATACGTGAAGTGAGTGCTTTAATGTGCAGTTGGTACCCAGGGCCTGGAGGAGAGGAGACTCTCCTCCTGGCCCTGGGTACCATATTTCTGTAAAAAATAGAATTAAAATAAAAAATATGGATATTCTCACCTTCCGGCGGCCCCCGGAGTTTTCCCGCACCTCAGCGACGCTGCCGGCAAGTTCCGTCCCCAGGGATGCATTGCAAGAATCACCCCAGATGATGTAGCAGTCGCGTGACCGCTACGTCATCAAGGTCATTCGCGCAATGCATCCCTGGGAACGGAACTTGCTGGCAGCGTCGCTGAGGAGCGGGAAAACACCGGGGGCCTCCGGAAGGTGAGAATATCCATACTTTTTATTTTTTTTACTATTTCTAACATTCTATCTTTTACTACTGATGCTGAATAGGCAGCATCAATAGTAAAAAGTTGGTCACACTTGTCAAACACTATGTTTGACTAATAAATGACCTTATTGCAAATCATGCCCAAAAGAAATTCAATCAATATTAATTAAATATATTAAAAGATTAGGGCATGCAAATATGGATGGAAAAGTGCGAAACCAATCGCCTGAACAACTATAAACAATGAAAAAGGAACGATCAAGGAATCAATGATATAACAAAAATATAAATTTTATTAACACATAATCATAATATAAAACGAGAGAGCAGGGAGGGACAGTGACAAAGGCTCATGCCTATAAGCATAGGTGGGAAAAAGGGGACACACACTGGTATAACAAACTGGCCTGGTATAATGCATGAAAAGACATAACAGGACTGCAAGTGCAGGGTAGATCTATGTATGAAAACATGCTGGCCAGAATGTGCTCAGGCGCAGAAATGTATAACAAATTTTTGGTTATAGTAAACAATGTCAAGACAAATTTAGCTATATAGCTCTAAAAACACATTAAATGTCCAAGACATAGCTGCTACCCAAACTGAAATACATAGCAACTCATTGCTGCATAGAAAATGTCAGAGGTACCAATATACCTGTTAGGTGAGAGCTACACAGTGCGTCCACCTGGTGTAAGCTCTCTACCTAAACAGGTATATTGGTACCTCTGACATTTTCTATTGCAGCAAATGAGTTGCTATGTATTTCATGTTTGGGTAGCAGCTATGTCTTGGACATTTAATGTGTTTTTGAGAGCTATATAGCTAAAATTTGTCCTTTGACATTGTTTACTATAACCCAAAATTTGTTATTACATTTTCTGCGCCTTGAGCACATTCTGGCCAGCATGTTTTCATACATAGATCTACCCTGCACTTGCAGTCCTGTTATGTCTTTTCATGCATTATACCAGGCCAGTTTGTTATACCAGTGTGTGTCCCCTTTTTCCCACCTATGCTTATAGGCATGAGCCTTTGTCACTGTCCCTCCCTGCTCTCTCGTTTTATATTATGATTATGTGTTAATAAAATTTATATTTTTGTTATATCATTGATTCCTTGATCGTTCCTTTTTCATTGTTTATACTATGTTTGACTAGTGTGACCAACCTGTCAATCAGTTTTCCAAGATATGCTACAGATGGCTTGGAAAACGCTAGCATTCTGCAAGCTAAATACGCTTGCAAAACGCTAGTTTTTTGTGGGAATATGCATAACGGAATGAATGAGTATTTCCCGCGGCAGGGAATTGCGGAATTGCTGTGGAAAATACAGCGGCAATTCCGAACGTATGCACATAGCCTTACAGTCAGTGGCCTCGTCGGCGCTTACGCCTGAATCTCACTTTGCAGTGGGGTTTCGGATATAAGCCCCACATGACCAAAAAACGTGGGACAAAGAGTGAAAGCACCCTTACTTTGAGGGAGAGATATATGCTACCATTCTGACACATTTTCTGGAACACGCCCTTTTTCTAACAAGTCACACCCATTTTCAATTATCCACATTCTAGTAATTTGATTTTGTTCCTGCACTTGATAAGCACAGTGGCAGTTCTCCACTGTTATGGGGGTAGGTATTCCATCATAGGCCACTTTTACACATTATGTATTTGGTCAGTACTTTACATCGGTATTTGTAAGCCAAAACCGGGGGTGGCTGAAAAATGCAGAAGTGGTGACGTGTTTCTTTTGTACTTTTTCTCTGATTCTTCCACTCCTGATTTTGGCTTACAAATACTGATATAAAATACTGAACAAAAACTGAATGTGTGAACTTAGCCTAAGGCACAATATCTACTGTTTTTACATGAAGCATGAAAGCAACGGGGATTTATATACAAAAGCAATTTGTGTTGCTCTATTGTTGGAATTGCTCCTGATCAAGGTTAGCTCTTATAAAAGTAGAAGTACAGGAGAATGAACAGTCAGCTAGAAAAGAGAATTGAAAAATTAGAAAATTGTATCAGAGATTTTTTTATATCACAAATGCAGTTTTAAAGGATTTATTGAATTCTTCATAAAGCCATGATACTTACTTGTTAACGTCAGTTAGTCTTTAGCGCTTGCTATTTGTCTTCTTGTTTTATTTTATTTACTGAAGAAATCACATTTACAAGTGATTGTATTTCTTTTGTTGAGAACTATCTTTTTCATCACCTTGGCCTTAATTATAAGTCCTAAAGCTGTGTTGTATTTATTGGTTACACTGTTGCTCCATAAAAGTTCTCTCTCTGTATCTCTGAATATACCGGAGGCCTGTGTGACAATTCAGATTGGAGCTCCCAGGGTAAGTACAGTCCACTTTTAGACTGTGTTCCCATGTTGAGTTTTTGGTGAATTTTTAAAGTTGCAGAATTTCTACACCTTGTAGGGATTCACTCTTTCTGGTAAGCATTAGACCTTAGATAATGTTCACACTGGCAATGCAGTTTAGAAGGGATACAAGATTTAAATTGAGCACCATCCAATGCTCGCTGAGTAACAAGCACATCTGAGCACCCAGATACTTGAGTGATATAAGAGGGTCATCGAGCATGTTCGCTCATCCCTACTTATTAACACATACTGTATCAATTTTATTTCCGAGAGCAGATTGTAGGTTTCTTTATACTTCTTTGCTAATGTATTTGGCTCTAAGGCTGGCGTCACACTCACCGAACAGAAATACGGACTGTATTGTACGGCCGTAATACGCAGAAATGTTGCCGGCACATTTATCCGTATTTCATCCGTTGTCAAGGTGTGGCTGCATATTTTGCGCATGTAAGCATCCGTATGCAATCCGTATGGCATCCGTACTGCAAGATTTTCTCGCCGGCTTGCAAAACCGACATATAATGGATCCCAATGACAGTTTTTACATCACAAAAGAAAGAATATATATATACTCATAGAATATATATATATATATATAAATACATTTCATTGAGACATATATATATATATATATACATATATTTATAGTTCATGCACTTCTACATAGTATAATAGCCGCTAATTCAATTGACAGCTTTTGTGAAATTACAGAACCCGACATGAAATGACACATGGTTTACATACAGTTAACCATGTCATTTCATGTAGTTTTATATATGGTTTTCACTAACAATTACATGAGTGTATGTGTGCAAAATTTCATACATGTAGGAGTTAATTAAATGTGTAAATTCAGTGAAAAAAAAATGCATGGGCTCCCGCTGTATTTTCTCCACCAGACAGGCAAAGCCAGCGACTGGGGGCAGATATCAATAGCCTAGGGAGGGTGCATTTATTTTGTGCCCCCCCAGGCTACTAACATCTGCCTGGGGGGGGCACAATTAGCGGCTATTATACTATGTAGACGTGTTTGATCTATAAATATATATATATTAATATATATATATATATATACATGTCACAATGACATGTATATATATATACAGTTATATGAAAAAGTTTGGGCACCCCTATTAATCTTAAGCTTAATGTTTTATAAAAATTGGTGTTTTTGCAAAAGCTATTTCAGTTTGATATATCTAATAACTATTGGACACAGTAATGTTTCTGCCTTGAAATGAGGTTTATTGTACTAGCAGAACATGTGCAATCTGCATTCAAACAAAATTTGACAGGTGCATAAGTATGGGCACCCTTATCATTTTCTTGTTTTAAATACTCCTACCTACTTTTTACTGACATACTAAAGCACTTTTTTTGGTTTTGTAACCTCATTGAGCTTTGAACTTCATAGCCAGGTGTATGCAATCATGAGAAAAGCTACTTAAAGTGGCCACTTGCAAGTTGTTCTCCTGTTTGAATCTCCTCTGAAGAGTGGCATCATGGGCTCCTCAAAACAACTGTCAAATGATCTGAAAACAAAGATTATTAAACATAGTTGTTCAGGGGAAGGATACAAAAAGCTGTCTCAGAGATTTAACCTGTCAGTTTCCACTGTGAGGAACATAGTAAGGAAATGGAAGAACACAAGGACAGTTCTTGTTAAGGCCAGAAGTGGCAGGCCAAGAAAAACATCAGAAAGGCAGAGAAGAAGAATGGTGAGATCAGTCAAGGACAATCCTCAGACCACCTCCAGAGAGCTGCAGCATCAACTTGCTGCAGATGGTGTCACTGTGCATCGGTCAACTATACAATGCACTTTGCACAAGAAGAAGCTGTATGGGAGAGTGATGAGAAAGAAGCCGTTTCTGCAAGCATGCCACAAACAGAGTCAGCTGAGGTATGCAAAAGCACATTTAGAGAAGCCAATTTCTTTTTGGAAGAAGGTCCTGTGGATTGATGAAACCAAGATTGAGTTGTTTGGTCATACAAAAAGGCGTTATGCATGGCGTCAAAAAAACACAGCATTCCAAGAAAAACACTTGCTACCCACAGTAAAATTTGGTGGAGGTTCCATCATGCTTTGGGGCTGTGTGGCCAATGCCGGCACCGGGAATCTTGTTAAAGTTGAGGGACGCATGGATTCCACTCAGTATCAGCAGATTCTTGGCAATATTGTTCAAGAATCAGTGACAAAGTTGAAGTTACGCAGGGGATGGATCTTTCAGCAAGACAATGATCCAGAACACCGCTCCAAATCTACTCAGGCATTCATGCAGAGGAACAATTACAATGTTCTGGAATGGCCATCCCAGTCCCCAGACCTGAATATCATTGAACATCTGTGGGATCATTTGAAGAGGGCTGTCCATGCTCAGCGACCATCAAACTTAACTGAACTGGAATTGTTTTGTAAAGAGGAATGGTCAAAAATACCCTCATCCAGGATCCAGGAACTCATTAAAAGCTACAGGAAGCGACTAGAGGCTGTTATTTTTGCAAAAGGAGGATCTACTAAATATTAATGTCACTTTTCTGGTGAGGTGCCCATACTTATGCACCTGTCAAATTTTGTTTGGATGCAGATTGCACATTTTCTGTTATTACAATAAGCCTCATTTCAAGGCAGAAACATTACTGTGTCCAACAGTTATTAGATATATCAAACTGAAATAGCTGTTGCAAAAACACCAATTTTTATAAAACATTAAGCTCAAGATTAATAGGGGTGCCCAAACTTTTTCATATAACTGTATATGTTGTTATGCAATCGGTTGCAACAACTTTAAAATATAATAGATTGCAACCGAACCCGGGGTCCGCGATGCAGTTTATGTCACTGCTGCCGAATACCCTTTGGATAACAGGGTAACAACTGACAACTAAAGGATTAAATTAGATCTCGCCTGTGTTACCTCACACTAGGGGAGATGTAGAATTGGCACTATCTCCGTTAAGTCATGGGAGATGTGCTATCGACTGGCGTATATGTAGCCCTGTTAATGGCACAGAAGCCGCTTGCCAGATATTAGGTTTGCACTATGTGCTGCAAGCTGGTATAGACGTAGCCCTGTTGACTGCACAGAAGCTACGTGCCAGCCACTATGAAGTGCATGCTACTAACGCCAGGCGTACGTGCTACCAGCCGGCGTGAGACCGGACTGAGCCACTCTCTGCTCAGCTTGGCAGGTGATGCCTAGATTACGGCCCCACAGTCTGCTCAGGGTGTATAGCTACCCTATATTCGTAGCAAGACTTCGCTACATTAGCTACAGGTTGTGTGCCCCACAGTCTGCTCAGTGTGTATAACTACCCTCTATTCATAGCAAGACTGCACCACTGTTATGTTTTGGTAGCTGAGGAGGGCAGGAGCAAAAAAAAACGCAAAGGCAGTCAAACACCAGAGAGGTTGATATCTAATAGGTTGACAGATCCCTAAACTAACCGCACAACTAGAAGCAGCCGTGGACGTTCTTACGGTGCCCTAGATGCCTCGTCACAGCCAGAGAGATTAGCTACCCCTGTAGATGGAAAGAGGAAAGCTAACTGCCCCGGAGTAGAGCCCCAAAGTATTAGGAAGTCCCCAAACATATAATGGCGGTTAGACAAGAGGAAAACATGAACACAGACAGATAATAGAATGAGCAAACGTTGGAGCCCAAAACTGTCTAGATAGGATAGTACAGGAAGAATACTTTCTGCAACCCAACAAAACCCTAGGAAAAATTCCAACACTTCTGATTCCAAAAATGCTGAGACCACACGGTCTCGACCACCTATATCAGATCTCTGATGTGAATACGCAGCTACCCAGCAGTAAAATATCACAGGTACTGAGCACGAGTGCAAATACAAAAAGAGAACAGAGACCAGCACAATCCCCCCAAAGGGGACCCGGCTGAACTCAAAAGCAAGGCAGAAAAACAAGGGAAATCAAACTACAGGAAAAAAAAAAACAGAAAGTAACTTATCTGAATGATAACAGGAGACAGCAGAAAAGCAAAAGGAATTCCAACCTAGACCAGGATGTAACAATTGATCACCGACGAGGATCATGGGAGGCCAGCTCACTTATATCACGCCAGTCCGTCCCCCCTGATAACCATTCATCCATTGCATCCATCCATTGTTCAACATAGGTTCAATACCTTCAACAACCACCAGAGGGAGCCTCAGCTCCGAAGTCGTCTCCAACGAGTTCACAACACACATTGGATACCTGCTTGGCATAAGCTAATCCTGCCTGAAGGACCTGTGCTAATTAGCCGAACGAACTCTGGCATCGGCAGGTCCCGGAGAGCAAAGCTAAGGAGCACGTGGAGCCCAGATTCTGGAACGTCCACACATGAGCACTGCCTATATATATCAGGCTGTGCCGCGGACAGACAAGCTCTTTAAGGGCTAAGCTCCGCCCCAGCCATCTCGTCAATCGCATCACCCATGACGTCATCCGTGACCAATCAGGCGGTGCCAGGTCAAAGGATCAGCTGACGTTAGCCACCAATCATGGTTCGCCATGTCACGGACATGCTCAGTGCAGGCACTTCTGGACTTAGGCTATAACAGCTCTGTCTCCTTCTGTAACCTATGCTTAAGGCTAATATTAACAAAGACCCTAGAGACAGCTTGTACTATCTTTTACTGGCTAGGCGTTGGGATCAACGGCGAAGCCAAGCAGCATCTGCCCCGGCTGAGACCTGGATGGGGGACCACTGATGCCTCAGATCCAGGTTCAAATAAAGCCGGTGCCCGACGCCTAACATTATCCCCCCCTCTAACATCTCCCCAACCTGATGCTCAATGAGTAGGGGGGCATGAATATGGTCCAAAATTTTGAAAGGACCCATAAAACGGGAGGCCAACTTAGCAGATTCCCCGCATCCTCTAATATTGCGAGTTGCGAGACAGGCCTTGTCACCTGGGGATAATGCGGGGCCTGGAAAGAGATAATTGTGAACCGACTGTCTCTGATGGGATGATTTCTCTCTCGCACAAGAAGTACAAGATTGAACTTATTTTTTAACATCCTGAGGCAACCTAGGCCACCAATATGACCGTTGGAGAAACTTAGTGGTACATTTGACTCCAAAATGACCTCCGGTTTTAGGGGCATGTGCCCAAGAGAGCACCTTATTTTGTAATTTAGGAGAAACGAACATCTTCCCGGGAGGGACCTGGTCTAGGTCATAGGCACGTCTCATATCAGAGGCACATTTTGGCTCGTTACCGCTCGTCGTCTGCAGCAGGATAAACCTCTCACGAGCTGAGCAAGGGACCAAATCAATGACGGTTAATTGGTGGAGGCAGCTCAGCAATAGAGTTAGCGATACTTTCCGATATCATAAGTTCGGATCGGAATGGGATACGATACCAAAAGTATCGCGAACCTACGATAACGAAATCCAATGTAAGTCATGGAACAATATCGATAAAAAAAACATCTGCTTGTGGTAATTGTACTGGGAAAACCAAGAGATGTAAATGTATTGGGGAGGTTGAAGAGACATTAAAGGCATAGATGTTTAACCCAATCAAATGGAATAGCATTAATATTTTTTTTTTAAAGATGTTCGGATTGACGAAGAAATTGACAATGTTGTTAACCTTTTTTATATTTTGGCAAATATGTATGTTTCACAACTTCCATGCTCTTCACCTTTTTAACTTTTGCCACACTTTCTCCTTCATAATCTTCAGCAGCATCATCTTTTTCATCAAATTATTCTTCATCTTCACCTTCTTTATCTTCTTCTTAAACTTCTTGCTATTCATCTTTTTGTTAACATTACTCATATTGTTCTTATTAAACTATTATTCTTCTTCATATTCTACTTCTTCATCTTCTTCCTCTTCATCTTCTTCATCATATTCTTATTTGTGACAGAGATTCCTGTACTTGTAATCTGTAAAAGTATGAATTTTTCATCCTTCCGTTCTTGCTGTCACAAAAGATTTAAATTACAACAGTATTTTTCCGTGTTCAGTTTAGCCTGCAGCAGCAGGCATTTTCCAGGGGCACCACGAGGAGGAACGGACTCACCCCCATACACTGCTTAGTCTTCTTCTGCTTATAATTTAGAGCATATATTTTGCTCTTCATTTTGGTCTTATACTTCATGTTCTTCTGCTTTTTGATCTTCTGCTTATTGTTCTTCTGTCTCTTTTTCTGTATCTTGTAGTTTGTCTTAACTTTCTTTGTCCTGTTGGTGATCTTCTTCTGGGTAATCTTTTATTTCTTCTTTGTGATGGTGTTCAGGCTGGTTGGCTTGATGCTCGTCGTCCTTGTGGTCGTCATCTTCTTTGGGGTGGTCATCAGGGTCGTCGTCTTCATTGTTGGAGATCCAGAGTGATTACCCAAAAAAACATTTAAAAAATCTTCAATTTGTAAATGTAGCTGAAGGTACAAGAAGGCTGACTAACTTCCAAGAACTAGCTGAACGTTACTGGAACCCGGACTGGGTATCAATGGTACAAGAGACAATGGAAGTAACGAGGACACTGACTGTGCTGGAACCCGGAGGGCCGAAGGAAAAGAGCCAATGGCACAACCGAGGACCACTACGTTACTGGACACGTACTAAGCAGGAGGTACCTGTGCTCCAAGCACTACCAAGGACCAGCAGAATTGCTGGAACTCGGATACCGAGATGGAGGCACTTAGGCCAAAGGAAACTGTGGATAACCAGCTGACGGTACTGGAACCGGACGGGTACCATAAGGCACCATGAAAATGTAAGTAACAGGCCGCAAGCCGTCCGCAGTTACGAATCACACAGTCCTACAGTGGGTGCTTGTCCTATGTCACAATGAAACACCCTTATTTACATATCCCACAGCACACATAGGAATCACCTAAACTGCAGGCACCATAGAGTCGGCTAACCGAATGCAACATGACAGGACAACTTATGGAGACTAATGACGTTGACACGCCAGGAAACAGCTATCGTGCTGTAACCGGCTGGGCAGGATCATCCCGTGCCAAGTACTTCCGAGCAACAACTGGTGGTGTTGGAGCCCAGGATGAGAAAGAACAGGGTGAGGCAGCGGACATTTGCCGTACACACAGCAGGAACAGATGACATTACTGAACCCAGTAACACAGAGCAAGTGTTGACTGTGCTAACAGCACTTCAGAGCAACAACTGGCGGTGTTGGAGCCCAGGGATGAGAAGAGAACAGGGTGGAGGCAGCAGGACTGTTTGCCGTACACACAGCAGGGGAACAGATGATATTACTGAACCCCAGTAACACAGGAGCAAGTGTTGACTGTGCTAACAGCACTTCAGAGCAACAACTGGCGGTGTTGGAGCCCAGGGATGAGAAGAGAACAGGGTGGAGGCAGCAACACTGTTTGCCGTACACACAGCAGGGGAACAGCTGACATTACTGAACCCCAGTAACACAGGAGCAAGTGTTGACTGTGCTAACAGCACTTCCAGGCAGCAACTGGCGATGTTGGAGCCCAGGGTCAAGGAGGATGTTTAAATACTAGATCAAGTATTTTCCTTGTTACGTGTCAATTAAAAATGTCTATACTCCAAACAAGAGAAAGATAACCTTTACTACCATAAGATGATGATTTCAGTTAAAAAAAATCTAGATAAATAAAGAATTGACAAACATAAACGCATACATTAACATGTTGAACAGCAATGCAAACCACAAAATAAATTGGTTAAGGAATCTGCTATACGGTTGTAAATAAAAGCATACAAGTACATATCAGAATCCATTAATGATGGATAAGTAACAGTATGTACACCATTTTTATTGTATAGACAATGAATGTCTGACTTCAAAACATCATCAGCATTACAAGTTATCTGTGACATTCATAAAATGTTACATTTGCTGAATAATGTCACTAAACAGTTTATAAAAATTATACAATTTCCATCATGTAATACTCATAATATGTGCCAATAATCATTTTATTAACAAACTAACCTTTAAAAAGTGCATAGTGCATAGTGAAAATTGCTATTTATGCCTGACTGTCGACTTGCAAGCATGACAACGGATAGATAAGGTATATATAGATGAGACTGCTTAGCCACAGATGGTGAATGGCGATGTAATACTGTACCTCAATAAAGTGTGCATCACTACTACATAAATTTTTTTATATAGCTTTATAAACAGGGTACGTGCATGTATGCTTGCGCCTTTGTTTGGACGCACAGACTGCCTTCCTGCTGTGACGCGTTGGGTAGTGAACAGTTGTGTGTAGTGTTCACTGTAGTCTGAGGTTTTCATTTTTGAAGTGCAGATCACGCTCCAGTTAGTTCTTCAACCACTGCTGGTTGTAGTCTGCTGAGCGTGTGTCACTGCCTCATCCTTGACATTTTTCTCTAATTGGTGCTGCTACATTCTATTTCAAATAACTCAAATCTATTAGTGTGACGCGCTTCCATACGTATCCAATACATTGGTTGCAAACACTATAGAAGTACACAAAGGGGCCTTTCACACCTAGTGAACAGTTGTGTGCAGTGTTCACTGCAGTCTCTGCGGAATAACCACACTTAGGCCTTATAACTTTTCTGACTTTCTTTATCAATCTACCAAGATGAAGAAGGCAGGGAGTAAGGCACGTGGTCGTGGCCGTGGAGTTTCAGCAGGGAGAGGACGTGGGGATTCTGTGGCTGCTGCCACCCCCAGTGACACAGCATCCACCAGTTTTCCCCGTTAGCGTTCCTTTATGCGCACTTTTGTAGGAGCTCGGCGTACCCACCTGCTGCGGGAAGAACAAATTGAAGCCGTTGTTTGTTGGATGGCAGCCAATGCATCGACTTCAATTGCTTCCACCTCCTCTCAGGACCACAGCACTGTTGAGCAACCATCTGTCTCTTCACCGCCTGCCAAATTGCCCAGGCAGTCAGAGAGTTCTGTACAGGAGCCAGCTGAGTCTCTGCTTCTGTACTCAGAATCTGTTGGCTTGCAAACAGGGGCCCAGCCAAGCAGCATTCTGGAATGTGAAGAAGAGGGAGTATGCAGTGATGCGCAACAGCTGTGTCTCTCTGAATCTGAAGAGGCGGGTGAGCCAGTGCCGATGGTCAGCACACCGCAGAATGCATCTGATGATGATGAGACTCAGGTGCCAGTTTCTGTTGAGCATGGTGCTGGCCAGACCACCCAACAGCAGCAGGTGTTGGAAGAGGGTAGTGGAGATGATGAGGTCCAAGACCCAACATGGCGTGAGGAACTGGAAGGTGGTGGGAGCAGCTCTGAGGAAGAGATTGCCCCAACGGTACAAACAGGAGGGAGAGTTAGGCTGCAGACTCGGTTGCCTGTAGCCTCCAGTTTGGCACCTGTTCGGAGCAGTTCTCTTCCAAAAGTCAAAACGGGCGCTCCCAGGACATGCACTGCGTGGTCCTTTTTTGACACACTTGCAGATGATATTTGCTATGTCAAATGCAAGCTGTGTAATCAAAAAGTAAAAAGAGGTAAAAGTGTCAGTAACCTCAATACCACTAATATGTGGAAACATGTGCGGACAAAGCACGTAGTTGAGTTACAAAGACACACTGGAGATGTAGGCCAACCTACAGCAGCACTTACATCTTCAGGTCGTGTTGGAGCCTCTTCCTCCAGCTCACACACAGCTGGTTCGGCTTCCTCACAGGATCGCCATGGAAGAACCTCGGTCACTGTTGTCCAGAGCAAAAGTGTTATTCCACCCACAGCAGCAAGTTCCCTGTCATCCTCACACCCCCAGGCCACAAAACAGCCATCGGTAGCACAGGCATGGGATAAAAGGCGGCCATATTCGGCAAACCATCCACGAGCACAGGCTCTGAATGCTGGCATTGCAAAACTCCTGTCCCTTGAAATGCTGTCATTCAGGCTGGTGGAGACTGACAGTTTCCGTAACTTAATATCATTGGCAGTCCCACAATACAATGTGCCAAGCCGATTTCATTTCAGCAGGCAAGCCGACCCTGGTCTGCAAAAGCATGTTGAGGGAAAAATTAAACATGCGCTACTAAACGCCGTCAGTAGCAAGGTCCACCTGACCACCGATGCGTGGACCAGTACCCATGGCCAGGGACGATACCTTTCCCTCACTGCCCATTGGGTCAATGTTGTGGAGCCGGGTACTGATCTTGCGAGTGGCGCTGTACGTGTTCTGCCAACTCCAAGGATTGCAGGAATCAAGTGTGTACACATTGACTCCTCCTCCTACTCCAGTTCCTCAGAATCATCGCTGCAGGAGCCGTCACGGTCTACCTCCACATGGACCCGAGAACGCTTACCTGTTGCGACCGATATGAGCACAGCCGTGGCCAAACGTCAACAGGCCGTCCTAAAATTAATTTCCATGGGGAATCGAAGCCACACAGCGCAGGAGCTCTGGAATGCCATCAAGCAGGAGAGCGACGTGTGGTTTTTGCCAGCGAATCTCCAGCCAGGCTTGGTAGTGTGTGACAATGGCCGAAATCTGGTGGCAGCTCTGGGCCTTGGCAACCTCACTCACATACCATGTCTGGCACATGTGCTCAACTTGGTCGTACGGAGTTTTTTGAGGGACTATCCGGATCTTGATGCACTGCTGCACAAGGTCCGCCTATAGTGCGCTCACTTGCGACGTTCCAGCATGGCCAGATCGCGCATTGCAGCTCTGCAACGCAGATTTCGCCTTCCTGAACATCGCATCATCTGTGACGTACCCACCAGGTGGAATTACACGTTACATATGTTGGAGCGGTTGTGTGAGCAGCAGGCAGCAGTAATGGAGTATCAGCTGCATCAGGCGCAATCAACTCGCAATTTGCGCCGTTCACACTTCACCACTACTGAGTGGGCCTCTATAATAATATTAATAAGTCTTTATTTATATAGCGCCAACATATTCCGCAGCGCTTTACAGTTTAACAGTTTCAGAACACAAGTCATAAGTAACAACGTTAACAATACAATAATTAAAGCAATATAAGCCGCCCCTGCTCGTGAGAGCTTACAATCTACAATGAGGTGGGGGAGATACAAAGTACAGGTGTTTATATACAATGGTGTATTTACAATGATGGTCCAGCCATTTTGAGGGAGTGAGGGATGGATGGAGATAGTGAATGGGCTACACACACAGACTTACACATAGAATGACTTTGATTAGTGAATGTGATAGGCCGCTCTGAACAAATGTGTTTTGAGGGAGCGCCTGAAACCATGCAAATTGCGGATAGTCCTAATTTCTTGGGGTAGAGCATTCCAGAGGATTGGTGCAGCGCGGGAGAAGTCTTGGAGTCGTGAGTGGGAGGTACGGATTAGTGCAGAGGTTAGTCGAAGGTCGTTTGCAGAGCGCAGCAGTCGGTTAGGCCGATAGATAGAAATGAGGGAGGAGATGTAGGGGGGTGCTGCACTGTGGAGAGCTTTGTGGGTGAGAACCAGTACTTTGAATTGGATCCTATAATGAATGGGCAGCCAGTGTAAGGACTGGCGAAGGACTCTATGAAGGACATCTGCCACGTTTTGCGTGCGTTTGATGAGTCAACGCGGATGGCGAGTGCAGATGATGCACTAGTCAGCCTGACTGTCCCCCTTATCTGCCTGCTTCAAAAAACGCTGCAAGCACTAAGGGATGAGGTTTTGGAAGAGGTGGAGGATGAGGAGTCACAAATTCCATCACCTTCTGGACAGTCAGCGCAACGTGGTTCCTCACAAAGGGCTGGGCAGGGCTCACTTTGTGAGGAGGAGTCAATGGAGGAGGAAGACATTGCTCCAGAGGGAGGTACACAACGCTCTAGTAAGTATGTAGAGCGAGGGTGGGGTGATGCAGAGCAGGTAGAGATGACGCCTCTTGCAGGGGACAGCGTTTCTTGGCCAGTTGGGAGTCTGCAGCACATGGTTGATTTCATGCTGCAGTGCCTGAGAAACGACTGCCGCATCGCCCACATTCTCACCACGTCTGATTATTGGGTGTACACCCTCCTAGACCCTCGCTACCGGGACAACTTACAAAGCCTCATCACACCGTTGAACCGGGAGCGTAAAATGCGGGAGTACCAAGACACACTGGTGCAATCCATAATGTTCTCCATTCCAGCCGAGAGCACTGCTGCTGCTACTGCTTTACAAAGCAGCTCTGTGCGTCGAGGCAGTGGAGACAGCTCTGCAACAAGAGGGAGCACAAGCAGCGCCTCTGCAAAGGGCAAGACCAGTATGTTCCAAATGTGGCAAAGTTTTGTGGCAGCGCCACCAATGTCTACACCATCCGAGACGGCTCCAGTCAGCAGGAGGCAACATTTCCGTAAGATGGTGACAGACTACATGTCTTGCCCTCTCAGTGTACTCCCAGATGGCTCTTCCCCATTCAAGTTTTGGGTCTCTAAGCTGGATACATGGCCAGAGCTTAGCCAGTATGCATTGGAGGTGCTGGCTTGCCCTGCTGCCAGTGTATTATCGGAGCGCGTCTTTACTGCTGCAGGTGGTGTACTAACAGACCGTTGCATGCGACTATCCTCCGATAATGTAGACCGGCTTACTTTTCTGAAAATGAACAAGGCATGGATCTCACCTGAATTTGCCTGTCCGGTTTCCGATTAAATAACTGGTTGGCAACGTTATCCATGTCTCCTGTTATGTTCATCTTTCTACCACCTGAACTCTACTCCCTGGGCTACAACACTGCCAGTTGCTGCTCAGAAGTGTCGTGTCCACAGACCAATACACAAGCTATAGTGTTAGTGGGGTTTAGTAACGCCTGCTGTTCCCCTGCTGTATGTCTGGCAAAAATTAATGCTGCTAACTACAAATTAAAGTTCAAACATCTCATACTAGGCCTCTGCCTACACCCTCCTTGACCCTGGGCTTCAACACCGCCAGTTGCTGCTCAGAAGTGTTGGATGCACAGATCAAAACAATCGCTGATGTGTTTGTGGGGTTCAGTAACGCCTGCTGTTCCCTGCTGTGTGTCCGGCAAAAATTACTGCTACCTAGCTACACATGTTGAAAAAAACATGACATGTTAAAGTGGCTAGTGCTACACATAGATATCAGGCTACACCCTTATTTCTAAGCTGTAAAGAAGTGAAACGTCACCTTTACAACCATTAAATGATTAGTCTTGGTAACAAATCTGTAACAAAATAATTGTGACATATTATTGCAGATATCCACATGTCTAACACAAATGCTAACACAAAAGCATACTTATGCTATAGGGTACTGATGGTGAACCTTGTCACTCCATAACTTTGACAAATCCAACTCACATCATGCCTCAAATGCTGCAATGTTGGAAGTGCATAATGTGGGTTGAACTTTGACAACAGCTGCAGTGCGAAGGTTATCCTTCAGTGTTCTTGGCTTTTAAATAAAAGCATACAAGTAAATATGAGGCAGTGACACACGCTCAGCAGACTTCAACCAGCAGTGGTTGAAGAACTAACTGGAGCGTGATCTGCACTCCAAAAATGAAAACCTCAGACTACAGTGAACACTGCACACAACTGTTCACTAGGTGTGAAAGGCCCCTTTGTGTACTTCTATAGTGTTTGCAACCAATGTATTGGATACGATGGAAGCGCGTCACACTAATAGATTTGAGTTATTTGAAATAGAATGGAGCAGCACCAATTAGAGAAAAATGTCAAGGATGAGGCAGGGACACACGCTCAGCAGACTACAACCAGCAGTGGTTGAAGAACTAACTGGAGCGTGATCTGCACTCCAAAAAAGAAAACCTCAGACTACAGTGAACACTGCACACTACTGTTCACTAGGTGTGAAAGGCCCTTTGTGTACTTCTATAGTGTTTGCAACCAATGTATTGGATACGGATGGAAGCGCGTCACACTAATAGATTTGAGTTATTTGAAATAGAATGGAGCAGCACCAATTACAGACAAATGTCAAGGATGAAGCAGTGACACACGCTCAGCAGACTACAACCAGCAGTGGTTGAAGAACTAACTGGAGCGTGATCTGCACTCCAAAAAAGAAAACCTCAGACTACAGTGAATACTGCACACTACTGTTCACTAGGTGTGAAAGGCCCCTTTGTGTACTTCTATAGTGTTTGCTACCAATGTATTGGATACGGATGGAAGCGCGTCACACTAATAGATTTGAGTTATTTGAAATAGAATGGAGCAGCACCAATTACAGACAAATGTCAAGGATGAGGCAGGGACACACGCTCAGCAGACTACAACCAGCAGTGGTTGAAGAACTAACTGGAGCGTGATCTGCACTCCAAAAAAGAAAACCTCAGACTACAGTGAACACTGCACACTACTGTTCACTAGGTGTAAAAGGCCCCTTTGTGTACTTCTATAGTGTTTGCAACCAATGTATTGGATACGGATGGAAGCGCGTCACACTAATAGATTTGAGTTATTTGAAATAGAATGGAGCAGCACCAATTAGAGAAAAATGTCAAGGATGAGGCAGTGACACACGCTCAGCAGACTACAACCAGCAGTGGTTGAAGAACTAACTGGAGCGTGATCTGCAATCCAAAAATGAAAACCTCAGACTACAGTGAACACTGCACACAACTGTTCACTAGCTGTGAAAGGCCCCTTTGTGTACTTCTATAGTGTTTGCAACCAATGTATTGGATACGGATGGAAGCACGTCCCACTAATAGATCACTGTTAATTTCAATTGAATGGAGCAGCACCAATTCCACCAAATAAAACAAAAAAAGAGTCAGTGAGTGACACGTGCAGATGACTACAAACAGCGTTGGATGCAGAGCAAACTGCAGCGTCACCTGCACTCACACACACACCTTGCACAGAGCTGTGAAAACAACACTGCAAGGAAAAAGGATGATTTACACAGCGGTTTCTCAAATAGCCTGCCTACAGAACAATTCACAAAAATGCTATCTGTAACTGTCCCTCGGAGTCAGCAGAGCAGCGTTCTGTCCCTAACTGAATTCACAGCACAGTGACGCTAAAATGGCGGCGGCGCCTTTTATAGTGCATTCTGACATAATTTCAGCATCCAATCACAGCCATGCCATTAGTTAACATGACCGCAGCATTACAGGATGTGCCCACACTTCGTAGGATTCCTCATTGGCTGACTAAAATCACAGTGCCTCTCAAAGAATTATGGGAACTTCCGATTCCGGTATACGATATAGGAAAAATATCGGAACTAAGTATCGGAATTCCGATACAGCGAATATCAGCCGATACCCGATACTTGCGGTATCGGAATGCTCAACACTACTCAGCAGCCTTTTTGGAATGCTCAGGATGAGCGACCAAGTCAACAGACGGCTCTGAGACTACCCTCCGGGTCGAAGCAATATATGCTGAGAAACACCATTCTCACCCCCGAAATTAATTTCCCCGTGTTCCAGTTAATATGTGGATTGTGACAACGTAGCCATGGGAGGCCTAATAGCACCTCATCCGATCCACCGGGAATAATGAGAAAAGAAATATCCTCCTGGTGACCCTGAGGAAATGACATAGTGAGGGGAATCAACCAGTGGGTGATTTGCGTGTCTAGCAGTGAACCGTTGACTACCTTAATGTTCATTGGTTTGGGCAGTAACTCCATAGGAATGGCATGTCTCTGGGCAAAGGTTAATGACAAAAAATTGCCATCTGCCCCAGAGTCCACCCAAGCCTTGGCAGAAACCGCAGTTGCTTCGAAGAGCAACGTTACCTCATATATTAATTTGGAGGTAGAGGTCCCTGAATCTAACACACCTCCTCTAATGGTGGTTAGACACTCTCGTTCCTCCGCCTGCTTGGAACCCTTATTACTGGGATTCTCCAAGAGATGTGTAGGACGAGAATGAGGGGACCATTTACTAGTCAGGGATATATCGATAGGCTCAGGTTCCATGTCAGGAACCGTGGGTTCGGAAAGAGGTTTAGAAAATGACGGTGCCAACTGGAACCGAGGTTTAGAGACCTCCAGCTCCAACTTGCTTTCGGCATGACGTAAATCTATTCGGTTGGCAAGAGTCATTAACTCTTCCAGAGAGGTTGGAATCTCCCTGGTGGCTAGAGCATCTTTTATATGCCCAGCCAGACCCTTCCAGAACAGGGGTATTAGCGACGGTTCAGACCAATCCAGTTCTTTTGCTAATGTTCTGTACTGGACGGCATAGTGACAGGCCGTGGTCGAACCCTGTACTAATGTAAGAAGCTTAAGAGCCGTATCATGTGTAACCTGAGGACTGAGGAACACACTTTTTAGGGTTCTAAGAAAGAGACCCGCATTTGCCACTACCGGATCATTCTGTTCCCACAGAGGAGTAGCCCACTCCAAGGCTTTGCGGGTAAGTAGAGATACGACAAAACCCACTTTAGCCCTTTCGGAGGGGAACCGTGCCTCCATCATTTCCAGCTGAATGGAGCATTGATTGAAAAATCCTCTGCAGGAACTGCTGTCACCAGAACATTTTTCCTAGAGAGCAAAACGGAGTAAAGAAATTTTAGCAGCTATCACAGCATTATTTACAAGACTTGCTGCTTGTGCGGCTGCCTGAGTAGCTACTGCAGTGAGATCAGCAACCGGAGCGGCCTGCTCCTGGGACCTAACTCTGGCCTCTAGTTGCTGAACGTAGCGCTGCAGCTACTGGTTGTCAGCCATGGTCGGCTAGACCCTGGCGGTCAGTTACTCTTATGAGCTCGGTAGCAACAACTTTATATATAATGGATTGCAACCGAACCCGGGGTCTGCGATGCAGTTTATGTCACTGCTGCCGAACACCCTTTGGGTAACAGGGTAACAACTGACAACTAAAGGATTAAATTAGATCTCGCCTGTGTTACCTCACACTAGAGGAGATGTAGAATTGGCACTATCTTGGTTAACTTCACGGGAGATGTGCTATCGACTGGCGTAGCCCTGTTAATGGCACAGAAGCCACTTGCCAGATATTATGCTTGCACTATGTGCTGCAAGCTGGTATAGACGTAGCCCTGTTGACTGCACAGAAGCTACGTGCCAGCCACTAGGAAGTGCGTGCGACTAACGCCAGGCATACGTGCTACCAGCCGGCGTGAGACCGGACTGAGCCACTCTCTGTTCAGCTTGGCAGGTGATGCCCAGATTACGCGCCCCGCAGTCCGCTCAGGTTGTATAGCTACACTATATTCGTAGCAAGACTGCGCTACATTAGCTACAGGTTGTGCACCCCGCAGTCTGCTCAGGGTGTATAGCTACCCTATATTCGTAGCAAGACTGCACCACGTTAGCTACAGGTTACGCGCCCCACAGTCTGCTCAGGGTGTATAGCTACCCTCTATTCGTTGCAAGACTGCACCACATTGGCTACCTGCTTGGCATAAGCTAATACTGCCTGAAGGACCTGTGCTAATTAGCCGAGTGAACTCTGGCATCGGTAGGTCCCAGAAAGCAAAGCTAGAGAGCACGTGTAGCCCAGATTCTGGTACGTCCACACATGAGCACTGCCTATTGTAATATGATCTGACCGCGCCGCGGACAGACAAGCTCTTTAAGGGCTAAGCTCCGCCCCCAGCCATCTCGTCAATCGCATCACCCATGACGTCATCCGTGACCAATCAGTCAGGTCAGAGGATCAGCTGACATTAAACACCAATCACTGTTCGCCATGTCACGGACATGCTCAGTGCAGGCATTTCTGGACTTAGGCTATAACAGCCCTGTCTCCTTCTGTAACCTATGTTTAAGGCTACTATTAACAAAGACCCTGGAGACAGCTTGTACTCTCTTGTACAGACTAGGCATTGAGATTGACAGCAAAGCCAAGCAGCATCCACCCCGGCTGAGACCTGGGTGGTGGACCACTGATGCCTCAGATCCAGGTTCAAATCCAGCTGACACCTAACATATGTATTCTATGTGTATATAACTGTTCTTTATTAAACCTGTCAGTGTGATTTGACAGTACAGCCGGGGATGAATTGCCGGCTTTTCTAAAGGACACCGGTGCATATTTCTCACAAGTCACACGTGTGTAATCCATTGTTTTCTCGCACCCATAGGCTTTCATTGGCATACAACTGGCGTAATACGCTGACAATTGCAGCATGCTGCGGGTGTCTCGCACCGTAACTTACACTTGATCAGAGCTGCCCCATTGATCACCCTGACCTGACCTGAAGTGAAAGTGGGAAGCAATCAATTAAGCTTCACACACTAATCACTTCCTCTCCTGTCGCCGGGAGAGGAACTGATTCATTCAGGGGATTACAGCTGAGCAATAAAATATGGTCCAAAACTGTGTCTTTTATTTCATTAAAAGGATTAATAATTAATGTGTGTGTGTTTTTTTTCCTTTCATACAATAGGATTAATAATTGATAGTTGTCAAATTAACAGCTCTCAATTATTAACCTGGCTTAAAGTCACCTTTCAATTGCAAGGTGGCATTAACCCCTTATTAACCCATTCGCCACCGCTACAGGGCAATGGGAATAGACGGGCAAAGTGCCAGAAAGGGCTAATCTAATTATAGATTTGCCTTTTCTGGGGTGTCTGAGGGCAGATGTTAGTAGCCAGGGGGGGCACAAAATAAATGCACCCTCCCTGGGCTATTATTATTTTCCCCCACTCGCTTGCTTTGTCTGTCGGTGGAGAAAATACAGAGGGAGCCCACGCATTTTTTTTCAACGAATTTACACCTTTAATTAACCCCTACATGTCTGCAATTTCACACACATTCACTCATGTAATTGTTAGTGAAAGCCATATATCAAAATACATGAAATGACATGGTTAGCTGTATGTAAACCATGTGTCATTTCATGTCGGGTTCTGTCATTTCACAAAAGCCGGCAATTGAATTAGCGGCTATTACAGTATGTAGAAGTGTATCACCTATAAATATATTTGTATATATATATATGTCACAATGACATAGAATATATATATATATATATATTGTGTGTATATGTATTGTTTATATTCTTTATTAAAGCTGTCAGTGTGATTTTACAGTATAGCCGGGGATGAATTAGCTGCTATTATACTATGTAGAAGTGTATGACCTATATATAATATATATATATATATTTTATATATATATATATATATATATATATATATATATATATAATTATTTGCTTTTTGTGTAAATTTTTTTTTTACAATGTGATTTTTACATGACTTTTTACATAGAGATAACTGCTCTATGTAAAACGTCATGTTAAAATCGCATTGCATACAGATGGAAAACTGATGGAAAACGGATGGAGCAATTAAAAATTGCATACAAATCGCATGCAAATCGCATGACATTTGCCTAGAATCGTACCGTTTTTTCCATCCAGAAAACGGACCGTTTTTTTTTCCACAAATGGGTATGTTTACTCATATAGTAAAAACATATCGGAAAATCTGACCTAAATTTCCTGTGGAATCTCCAGTAAAAATCCTAGACAGAATCATGGGATTCTGGTATAGATTTGCAGTTTCAGTTACTGCCAGTCCACATGCATATTTTGTGTGTCTATACAGTGGGGGAAAAAAGTATTTAGTCAGCCACCAATTGTGCAACTTCTCACACTTAAAAAGATGAGGGAGGCCTGTAATTGACATCATAGGTAGACCACAACTATGAGAGTCAAAATGAGAAAACAAATCCAGAAAATCATCTTGTCTGATTGGGCATGATTTATTTAGCAAATTATGGTGGAAAATAAGTAATTGGTCATTAATAGAGATGAGCGACTTTGCCTCCTGGAGAGTCGAGTCGGGTTTCGGACCACCTGACTTTACAAAAGTCAAGTCGAACGAAATCGGCCGACTATCGGCAAAAGTCGGAGTTCCGACCGAAACCCGACCCCAATGCAAGTCAATGGGGAATAAAAGTCGGCAGTGAGTGGAGGATAGTAAACACACCTACAGTGCCCATTTCAATGCCAACGACATCAATTCTTATTACTTAAGCTTGTCAACCTTAATTTACTTTATAAAAATAGTAATGCATTGAAAACTGGGGGTTATTTGGCTAAAGTTGTGGGGGGGGGTACAGCCCAGTTAGGGAGGTGGAAAAACTGGCATATGCTGAGGTGTAGGCTGGATGTTCAGCAGCTGAAAATTGAGGAATTGGAGAAGTCGGAGGAAGAGGAGGACAAAACGAGCCATTTTGCTGGCAACCTATGTGTCATCAGGGGAAGGTGGTACAAAATCCTTTGAAACCCAGGCATGGTTCATTTTAATGAAGGTGAGGTCACCTACATTTTGGGTGAACAGCCGGGTCCTTCTTTCTGTCAGGATTAATCCAGCAGCACTGAAGACTCTTTCTGATAGCACACTACCAGCAGGGCAAGCGAGCTCCTGTAAGGCATATTGTGCCAATTCAGGTCAGGTGTCCAGTTTACAGGCCCAGTAGTCAAAGGGGAATGAACTGTGAGGGAGAATATCGATAGGGGAGGATAGGTAATTTTGAACCATAGTTGACAACTGCTGTCTCCTGTCTGTTGCAATCGATTCAGTATTACCAGTCGTGTGAGCGGTACTCGAGAAATCAGTCCACAACATGGTCATGAAACCCCTATCTCTAATGCCTCTTCGGCCGTGTGCACCACGAACACCTCTTCCATGTTGCCCAGTACGGCTCGTTGTAGAACCTGCACTGCTGCTGTGTGCTGGGAATGCCTCTAACAAACGGTTTACCAGAGTTGCTTGTTTTGTTCGCCAGTATTAGCTCTAGGTTCTCCTGTGGCATGATGTTTTGTAATTTGCCTTTATAGCGTGGATCATGGATGCTGGCCAACCAGTAGTCGTCATCCTTCATAATTTTGGCAATGCGGGGGTCCCTTTTTAGGATTCGCAAGAGATAACAACACATGTGGGCCAATGTTCAAGTGTCAATGATGCACTGCCAGTGGTGGAAGGAGGAGCACCTTCTGCCAAATCCACATCCCTCCAGTCACGCACAAACCATGTACCTGACCTTGGCAAGCCAACATTTTCTCTTGCCCCCTGAAAAGCATCCTCCTCCCTACAAATAATCCTCCTCCTCCTCTTCCACTTCTTCCTCCTCCTCGTCCTGGACAGTTCCCTGAGCAGACAATGTCTGAATGTCATCAAGACTTCCCTCCTCCTCCTCCTCCGCTGCAGACGCCTGATCCTTAATGTGCGTCAAAGTTTGCATGAGCAGACGCATAAGTGGGATGCTCATGCTTATGATGGCATCGTCTGCGCTTACCAGTTGTGTGCATTCCTCAAAACACTGAAGGACTTTACAGAGGTCTTGCAGCTTTGACCACTGCACACCCTACAACTCAATGTCTGCCCTCAAACTGCCTGCACGTGTATCCTCCCACAAATTCATTACAGCCTGCCTCGGTTCGCACAGCCTCTCAACCATGTGCATGGTGAAGTTCCACCTTGTTGCAACGTCTATGATTAGGCGGTGCTTGGGGAGGTGGAGCGATCGCTGCAGCCTCTGCATACGACTGGAATCTACGGGCGAGCGACGTATGTGCGAGCACAGTCTTTTCACCTTATGGAGCAGGGCTGGTAACTCCGGATAATTATTTATGAAGCACTGCACCACCAGGTTCAAAGTGTGAGCCAGGCAAGGTATGTGTCTGAGTTTTGCCAGGGCTATGGCCGCCACAAAATTACGGCCGTTATCGCTGACTACCTTGCCTGGCTCAAGATGAAGACTGCCCAGCCATGACTTAGTTTCTAGCTGCAAGTAGTCGGCCAGTACCTCCGCGATATGTCTGTTGTCGCCCAAAGACATAATTTTTAAAACAGCCTGCTGACGCTTACCACTAGCTGTTCGATAGTGGGACACCTCGTGTGCAACACTGGCAGCTGCGGATGAAGTGCTCATGCGACTGCGCTCTGTCGAAGAGCTTTCGCTTCTGGAGGAGGAGGAGGGTCGAACGCCTACAGCCAACTGTTGCCTATACCGTGGGATAGGCAGCACTGTCCCACCGCCGCTGTCCCCTGTGGACCCTGCATGCACCACATTCACCCAGTGCGCAGAGATGGACACGTAACGGCCCTGGCCATGCCTACAGGCCCATGCATCTGTTGTGAGGTGCACCTTTCCACTCACTGATTGTTTGAATGCATGGACAATGCGGTCTTTCACATGCAGGTGGAGGGCACGGATGGCTTTTCTAGAAAAGAAGTGCCGACTGGGTAGGTAATAGTGTGGAACAGCATAGGCCATGAGCTCTTGTTACGCTGCGCTTTCAATCAAACGGAAGGGCATCGACTCTAATGAGATCAGTTTGGCAATGTAGGCGTTCAAAGGCAGTGTATGCGGATGAAAGGATGAGTACTTTCATGTCCTACTCAGAGTCTCTGCTAGGGTAAGCTGGACTTGAGAGCTGCATATGGTGGAACTAGTGGTGGACATGGTGGACTGAGAGGGGGTTTGTGATGGTGATGGGGGTGGTTGTGGTGATGATGGCCTAGATGCAGTCTTTTGTTGGAAAAACATTGTGATTCCCTGACTGCTTTGGCCTTGCGACGACAACTCAACATTTCTTGCTGGTGGTATGCTAACCAGTGGGCTTACAGTGGGGGAAGCGATGTAGCGTTGCTTGCTACCAGTCGGAGCAGGTGCACGTGTGCTACCTGAGGTTTTGTAGTCCGTCCACACTTGCAAGTGCGTGGTGTTTACATGTCTATGCATGCAACTGGTATTCAAATTTCTGAGATTTTTCCCTCGGCTAAAGGTCCTTCCGCACTTCTTACAGATAACCTTTGCCTCATCAATAGGATTTTGGTAAAAAAAAAGTGCCACACTGCACTCTTCCCACTATGGGAAAAATTTTATGGGCTTGCACGCTGTGCTAATTTGACCGTCTGGACAAGCTGTCCTGCAACTCTTTTTGCTTTTTTAACATGTTTTTGGACTGCTACTGGCCTGCCAGATAATCGCAGCTGCGATGTCGAGGCCTGATGCAGATCCTCCTCCTCTTCTGAGCTATTGCCAGTGGCACCCTCTTCCCCCAATGGATGCCAATCCAGGTCATCAACTGGGTCATCCATCACCTCCTCTTCAATTTCATCTGCACCTTCCTCAGTGTCACCGTGTAAGGTGGTATAGTATGCGGGAAGGGGCACCTGAGTTCCATCAGGGTCAGAATCTAGTTCAGTAGACTGCGAGGGCAATGCAGTGCTCTGGGTGAATGTACCAGCAGAATCATAAAGCAGTGGCTGTGCATCAGTGCACTCCATGTCATATTCATCTTGTACTGGGGAATGCAGGATTTCACTTGATAACTTAGGCATGGTATATGAAAAGAGCTCCAGGGAGTAATCTGAAGTGTGGCCTGCCGCATCCTTCACTTTTGGTGGGGGTAAAGGACATAAGAAAAGGTGTTGTTCCTGACCAGGAGCCTGCACTGATGACTCAGTGATGCCACCATCAGTACCAGCTTCCCCCCCGCCCACGTCAAAATACTATTTTTCCCAACTGTAGTGTGCATGTAGCAGTGCTATCTTTGCATATACATATATGCATATGTAGCAGGACTATGTGTGTCTTTGCATATATAAGCAAGCTGCGTATCTTTAAATGCATGTAGCAGAGCTGTGTGTATATACACACTGCAGATACACTAACAATAGATGTATTACCTCTCTCTTTTACCCCAGTACATTAAATTTAGTGATAATGACCCCTCATCTTCACACGGCCAGGGAAGTTTTAATTAACAGGAAAAAAATTTTTCCTATTTTCTGCTGAATAAATCTTAAGGTGCGAAAATGTTGTAAATCACTGAAATACCGAATCCCTAAAATCTAGAAATGAGCGACTTTGCCTTTTTTAGGGTCGAGTCGGGTTTCATGAAACCCGACTTTCTCAAAAGTCGAGTCGAACGAAATCGGCCAACTATTGGGAAAAGTCGGTGGTCCGACTGAAACACGAAACCCAATGCAAGTCAATGGGGAAGCAAAGTCGGCAGGGAGTGGAGGACAGTAAACACACCTACAGTGCCCATTTGAATGGCAACGACATCAATTCTTATTACTTAAGCTTGGCAACCTTAATTAACTTTATAATAATAGTTACGCATTGAAAACTGGGGGTATTTCGCTAAACTTGTGGGGGGGTAGGACTGGCTCCCGATTTTCGTGTGCCCGGGCGAAAGAGTGTCAATGGGCCCTTTAACACATACCACAATTCATGATGCTCCGATATGGCACAGAAATATATGTATAGTACAATGAAAAATACTTCACTTCTTACATGACATGACTGATATCTATGTTAAAATCTTCAATAGCTCAAAAACCAGACAGAATATTCCTCCATACAGTATTATGGCCACCACATAGTGCGCGCCATACAGAATAATGAGCCCCATATATTGCTCCATACATAATTGGTCCCATATAATGTTCCATACAGTATATGATGAGCTCCACATGCTGCTCCAGTATATGATAGTCCCCATATAATGTGCCATAAAGTATAGGACGGTCCCCATAGAGTAGAATGAGCCCCACATATTGCTCCATACAGTATAATGAGTCGCATATAAAGCTCCATACAGTATATGATGGGCCCCATATATAGCTCCATACACAATGGGATCCATATAATGCTCCATATGTGCCCCAGTATATGATGGGCCCCATGGATGATGCACCAGTGTCTTATGGCCCAAAATAATGCTCCATATATAATGGGCCCCATTTATAATGCTCCATTGTATAATGGTCCCGTAAATGCTGCTCCAGTGTCGGATGTCCCCCATTTAGAATGCTCCAGTGTATGATGGGCCCTATCTATGATGCTCAAGTGTATGCTGGGCTCCATATATAATTCTCCAGTGTATAATGCTCCCCATATATTGCTCCAAACATTAAAAAAAATGAAATACCTCTCCTCGCTGTGCACTGCTCTACTCTGTACTCCTCAGCGTCGCCATCTTACAAATCTCTGCACTTGGACTGTTTAGGCAGAGGGCGTACAGACGTGACGTCATCGCGCTCTCTAACCTGAATGTCACTGTCAGGAAACGCGGAAGTCGTCACAGCGGTGTAGCAGGGAGAGGTAAGTATTGCAAGTTCTGGGGCCCTGAGCAAGCAGGGGGGTGGACTTGTGGCACTGGCACAGGACCCCTCATAGTATGCCGGTGTGTCTGACGGCCAGATAACCGCTACTGCGATGTTGATGCCTGCTGCGGATCCTTCTCCTCTTCTGAGCTATTGCCAGCGGCACCCTCTTCCCCCAATGGTTGCCAATCCGGGTCAACAACTGGGACATCCATCACCTTCTCTTCAATTTCATCTGCACCTTCCTCTGTGTCACCATGTAGGGTGGTATAGTATGCGAGAAGGGGCACCTGAGTTTCATCAGAGTCAGATTCTGGATCAGTAGACTGCGAGGGAAATGTAGTGCTCTGGGTGAATGTACCAGCAGAATCATCTAGCAGTGGCTGTGCATCAGTGCACTCCATCTATAATTCATTTTGGACTGGGGAATTCAGGATTTGACTTGATAACCCAGGCATGGTATGTGAAAAGAGCTCCATAGAGTAATCTGAAGTGTGGGCTGCTGCATCCTTCACTTTTGGTGGGGGTAAAGCACACAAGGATAGGTGTTGTTCCTGACCAGAAGCCTGCACTGACGACTCAGTGCTTGCATTTTTTGAAACTTCAGAAGACGAGGCGATAGAGCTGGAGGCTGTTTCGGCAATGTAAGCCAAAACCTGTTCCTTATGTTCCGGCTTTAAAAACAGTTTACCTACTCCCAGTAAAGGGAGCCTTCCAGGCCTTCTTGAGCCAGACGATGATGCCAGCTCAACACCTCCTACCTTAGGTGCTATTGTGCTTATGGCACTTCCAACAGATGCACCACACCCATCAGTACCAGCTGCCCCCCACGCCCACATCCGCGGCCTCTTCCACCATACTTCCTCATTTTTGTGAAAATGTACCCAAAATACCAGCAGATATATATTACTGTGTCAGAAGCATACAGCTGTATACAGTCTAGGGATAATTGTAAATCTCCGTATATATTTCAGAGTCACACACAGAAGCTCTCAGGCTCAGTATGGATTACACCAGAATATAAAAAGTATAAAAAGGGTAATGTATTAGAAGCGTATAGCTGTATACAGTGTTGGGGTAATTTTTAAATCTCCGTATATATTTCAGGAGGCAGCACAGACTCTCTCAGGCTCAGTATGGATTACACAAGCATATAATAAGAAGAAAAAGGGGTACTGTGTCAGCAGATACCAAGTATATTTAGTATAGTGAAAATATTCTAAATCTCCATTTATATTTCAGGAGGCAGACACAGACGCTATCAGGCTCAGTATGGATTACACAATAATATAAAAAGATGAAAAAGGGGTACTGTATCACCAGATACCAGGTATATATAGTATGGTGAAAATATTGGAAATCTCCATATATATTTCAGGAGGCAGACACAGACGCTCTCAGGCTCAGTATGGATTACACAATAATATAAAAAGATGAAAAAGGGGTACTGTATCACCAGATACCAGGTATTGTCACGCTGTATAGCAGATATATATATATGTGATGTCAGTAATCTATATCAAAAGGGCAACATACTATATAACATGCGCATAGATATATGATAACATAGAATTACCTGACAGAATGTCCAGTGGGTCAATACGGAATCCGTTATACACTGTCTCCGGCTAGTGGGTGACCGGGGTCTATGCTGACCCTAAACTGGGGTCCTAACTAATCCCTCTACCTGGAGGTACTGTTAAAGGTACAGAGGTCCAGGCCACCAGCGTAAACCCTGTCTCCTATCAATCCCTGCCAACTGTAATCTAGTCCTAAGAAGACCCTGATTACCACCAAAGGGAATGAACAGGTAACGGTTAATGAACAGAAAGACATACAAGAAAAACAAGAAATAAAGTAAATAAAGTCTTACATACAGCACTCACACACAGTAGGAACACCTAAGGTCTCAGAGATAAACTATAAGCTGTAAGAGTAAAAACAACTAAGGAGCTCTTAGCTTAAATATTCTCAGAACCGATCCAGTCTGCTAGACTACATGAATGCTTTCACCGGCATCTAACAAGCAGACTGGCAGGTATATGAAGGAATCTAATTAGAACATAATCAAAAGCAGCCGGGCGAGGCTGGACCTAGTCTTAGCAAAGAGCTAGGTAAAATTAACTCCCTCATTACCAAACACAAAGAAACAGCAACTCAGCTGTGAGAAGTCAGAGTGTGTAATCGCGACGATCCTCGTGGCGATACACCCATGACAGTACCCCCCCCTCTACGAGGGGACTCCGGACCCTCAGGGCCAGGTCTGCCCGGGTGAGTTGTGTGAAAGGTCCGAACCAATCGATCTGCGTTAACATCAGACGCAGGAACCCACGTCCTCTCCTCAGGACCATACCCCCTCCAATGAACCAAGTACTGAAGGGATCGGCGACTGAGACGTGAGTCAATGATTTTCGACCCATGAAATTCCACGTTATCATTGACCACCACTGAAGGAGGAGGTAGAGGTGACGGTATGACTGGTGCCACATACTTTTTAAGTAATGACTTGTGAAACACACTATGAATTTTAAACGTAGGAGGGAGGTCCAGACGAAATGCCACAGGATTAATTATGGAACTGATCCTGTACGGCCCGATGAATCTGGGACCCAACCTCCAGGAAGAAACTTTAAGTTTTATATTCCTGGTAGACAACCAAACCAGATCGTTCACCTTCAGATCTAGACCAGAAACTCTCCCCCTATCAGCCATCCATTTGTAACGGTTCCCCGTAACCTTCAGTCTTAACCGATCTGGAACTATCATTCTCCCTGGAAGTCCCACAGGGGCGTCCCCCTGAGCCCCCAATACCTCCCCCTCAAGCTCAGAGCATACAGCTGACACTACAACTCCCTCCTGAGGAATAGGAACCGGATCATCCGTCTTCCCGGCCCCTGGGAAAGTACGAGATAAGGCATCAGGAAGCAACTTTATTGAGCAGTCATATGCGCGATGAGGAGGTAACTCTTTACACCCCTCCTCTGAGAACATCTCCCCAAAGTCCTCCAGAAAAGGAGACAAAGTGCTAGGCACAACCGCACCGATGACCGTGCTCATGCAGTTATTCCTGCAAAATTCACCCCACTGGCTTATCTTTCTGGATTGCCAATCAATCACTGGGTTATGTTTAGCCAACCAAGGAAGTCCCAACACAATAGGAGTAGGTAGACCCTCCAACACATAACAAGACAATTGCTCTTTATGTATTGCCCCTACTCGAAGATCTATGTTATGAACAGCTTGTACCAAGCTACCTTGACCGAGAGGTCTAGAATCAATAGAGACTATAGGGACCGGTTTGGCCAATACACTCAGTTGCATACCATGCACCTGGGCAAACCGAGCATCCACCAGATTAGCCCCGGACCCACTATCAAGAAAAACAGAAATCCTCTCAGTTCTAGTACCAATCACCACCTCCGCAGGCACGAGAAACTGAGAGGGATTTGGGGATGAAATACACACTCCCAGGTTAACTCCTTTGCTCAAAGAGGCCCGGGATGGACACCCCCCAACAAAATGTCCCTCTCTCCCGCAAAAGAAACACCTTCTAGTCTTGCGGCGCACCGCCGATTCCCTCCTACAAAAAGATGTCCCTCCCAACTGCATGGGTTCCTCAGAACAGACCAGGGGAACCTCAGTATAAGGGACTTTAGTAGTAGGTGGAGTCATCACGGGAGGCGGAGTTACCTCGCGTCTTCCCGAATTCGTCTATCAATGCGAATAGCGAGGGCCATAGCAGCCTCCAGTGATGGAGGAGAATCATACTGAGCCAACACATCCTTTAATTTGTCAGACAACCCTTGACAAAACTGGCTCCTAAGAGCTGGGTCATTCCACTGAGTATCTGTTGCCCATCTACGGAACTCAGAAGAATATTCCTCCGCTGGACGATTTCCTTGCCGTATTTTACGTAACTTTGTTTCAGCAAGGGAAACTCGATCCAGATCATCATATACCAGACCCAGGGCAGTAAAAAATCGATCCACTGACTGGAGATCTGGGGAGCCTGGAGGAATAGAGAACGCCCAAGATTGAGGGTCCCCTTGTAAGAGCGAGATAACAATTCCCACCCTCTGCTCTTCACTCCCAGATGACCGAGGCCGCAGCCGAAAGTACAATTTACATGCCTCCCGGAAAGTAAAAAATTTGTCCTGCCCACCAGTGAACCTGTCCGGGAGAGCAACCTTAGGTTCAGATCTGGTTTGCTCCGGGGGGGGACAAAACCTTGGACTTAATGTCTGCAAACTCCATGGACAACCCGTGCAACTGCCGGGCCAGCTGGGCTACTGGATCCATGACAGCTGGGGAGAATCTTTAGTATGGGCCGGTGAAAATGTCACGCTGTATAGCAGATATATATATATGTGATGTCAGTAATCTATATCAAAAGGGCAACATACTATATAACATGCGCATAGATATATGATAACATAGAATTACCTGACAGAATGTCCAGTGGGTCAATACGGAATCCGTTATACGCTGTCTCCGGCTAGAGGGTGACCGGGGTCTATGCTGACCCTAAACTGGGGTCCTAACTAATCCCTCTACCTGGAGGTACTGTTAAAGGTACAGAGGTCCAGGCCACCAGCGTAAACCCTGTCTCCTATCAATCCCTGCCAACTGTAATCTAGTCCTAAGAAGGACCCTGATTACCACCAAAGGGAATGAACAGGTAACGGTTAATGAACAGAAAGACATACAAGAAAGACAAGAAATAAAGTAAATAAAGTCTTACATACAGCACTCACACACAGTAGGAACACCTAAGGTCTCAGAGATAAACTATAAGCTGTAAGAGTAAAAACAACTAAGGAGCTCTTAGCTTAAATATTCTCAGAACCGATCCAGTCTGCTAGACTACATGAATGCTTTCACCGGCATCTAACAAGCAGACTGGCAGGTATATGAAGGAATCTAATTAAAACATAATCAAAAGCAGCCGGGCGAGGCTGGACCTAGTCTTAGCAAAGAGCTAGGTAAAATTAACTCCCTCATTACCAAACACAAAGAAACAGCAACTCAGCTGTGAGAAGTCAGAGTGTGTAATCGCGACGATCCTCGTGGCGATACACCCATGACAGGTATATATAGTATGGTGAAAATATTGGAAATCTCCATATATATTTCAGGAGGCAGACACAGACGCTCTCAGGCTCAGTATGGATTAACAAGAATATAAAAAGATGAAAATGGGGTACTGTATCACCAGATACCAGGTATATAAAGTATAGTGAAATTATTGGAAATTTCCGTAGATATTTCAGGAGTCAGACACAGACGCTCTCAGGCTCAGTATGGATTACACCAGAATATAAAAAGTAGAAAAAGGGTAATGTATTAGAAGCGTACAGCTGTATACAGTGTTGGGGTAATTTTTAAATCTCCATATATATTTCTGGAGTAACAGACAGACGCTCACAGGCTCAGTATGGATTAGACCACAATATAAAAAACTTAAAAAGGGTACTGTATATATAGTATAGTGAAAATATTGTAAATCTCCATATATATTTCAGGAATCAGACAATGACCCTCACAGGCTCAGTATGGATTACACAAGAATATAAAAAGAAGATGCGCAAGAAATAATCACACATGTGGGCCCATGTTCCAGGTGTCAATGATGCACTTAGAGTGGTGGGGGAGGAGGACTTTCTGCCAAAAATGTTGCTGTATCACAAGCGTACATCTGTATACAGTCTAGGGGTAATTGTAAATCTCCGTATATATTTCTGGAGTAAGAGACAGATGCTCACAGGCTCAGTATGGACTAGACCAGAATGTAAAAAGTAGAAAAAGGGTAATGTATTAGAAGCGTATAGCTGTATACAGTGTTGGGGTAATTTTTAAATCTCCGTATATATTTCAGGAGGCAGACACAGACGCTCTCAGGCTTAGTATGGATTACACAAGAATATAATAAGAAGAAAAAGGGGTACTGTTTCAGCAGATACCAGGTATATATAGTATAGTGAAAATATTGCAAATCTCCGTATATATTTCAGGAGTCAGACAATGACGCTCACAGGCTCAGTATGGATTACACAAGAATATAAAAAGAAGATGCGCAAGAAATAATCACACATGTGGGCCAATGTTCCAGGTGTCAATGATGCACTTAGAGTGGTGGGAGGAGGAGGACTTTCTGCCAAAAATGGTACTGTATCACAAGTGTACATCTGTATACAGTCTAGGGGTAATTGTAAATCTCCTTATATATTTCCGGAGTAAGAGACAGACGCTCACAGGCTCAGTATGGATTAGACCAGAATATAAAAAGTAGAAAAAGGGTAATGTATTAGAAGCGTACAGTTGTATACAGTGTTGGGTAATTTTTAAATATCCGTATATATTTCAGGAGGCAGACACAGACGCTCTCAGGCTCAGTATGGATTACACAAGAATATAATAAGAAGAAAAAGGGGTACTGTATCAGCAGATACCAGGTATATATAGTATAGTGAAAATATTCTAAATCTCCATTTATATTTCAGGAGGCAGACACAGACGCTCTCAGGCTCAGTATGGATTGCACAAGAATATAAAAAGATGAAAATGGGGTACTGTATCACCAGATACCAGATATATAAAGTATAGTGAAATTATTGGAAATCTCCGTAGATATTTCAGGAGTCAGACACAGATGCTCTCAGGCTCAGTATGGATTACACCAGAATATAAAAAGTAGAAAAAGGGTAATGTATTAGAAGTGTACAGCTGTATACAGTGTTGGGGTAATTTTTAAATCTCCATATATATTTCCGGAGTAACAGACAGACGCTCACAGGCTCAGTATGGATTAGACCAGAATATAAAAAGCTGAAACAGGGTACTGTATCACCAGATACCAGGTGTATATAGTATAGGGAAAATATTGTAAATCTCCGTATATATTTCAGGAGTCAGACACACAAGCTCTCAGGCTCAGTATGGATTAGACAAGAATATAAAAAGTTGAAACAGGGTACTGTATCACCAGATACCAGGTGTATATAGTATAGTGAAAATATTGTAAATCTCCGTATATATTTCAGGAGTGATACAAAGACGCTCACAGGCTCAGTATGGATTAGACAAGAATATAAAAAACAGATCCACAAGAAATAATCAAACATGTGGGCCAATGTTCCAGGTGTCAATGATGTACTTGCAGTGGTGGGGGAGGAGGACTTTCTGGCAAAAAGGGTACTGTATCACAAGCATACAGCTGTATACAGTCTAGGGGTAATTTTAAATCTCCGTATATTTTTCCAGAGTCAGACACAGACTCTCACAGGCTCAGTATGGATTACACCAGAATATAAAAAGTCGAAAAAGGGTAATGTATTAGAAGTGTACAGCTGTATACAGTGATGGGGTAATTTTTAAATCTCCATATATATTTCCGGAGTAACAAACCGACGCTCACAGGCTCAGTATGGATTAGACCAGAATATAGAAAGCTGAAACAGGGTACTGTATCACCAGATACCAGGTGTATATAGTATAGGGAAAATATTGTAAATATCCGTATATATTTCAGGAGTCAGACACACAAGCTCTCAGGCTCAGTATGGATTAGACAAGAATATAAAAAGTTGAAACAGGGTACTGTATCACCAGATACCAGGTGTATATAGTATAGTGAAAATATTGTAAATCTCCGTATATATTTCAGGAGCGATATAAAGACGCTCACAGGCTCAGTATGGATTAGACAAGAATATAAAAAACAGATCCACAAGAAATAATCAAACATGTGGGCCAATGTTCCAGGTGTCAATGATGTACTTGCAGTGGTGGGGGAGGAGGACTTTCTGGCAAAAAGGGTACTGTATCACAAGCATACAGCTGTATACAGTCTAGTGGTAATTTTAAATCTCCGTATATTTTTCCAGAGTCAGACACAGACTCTCACAGGCTCAGTATGGATTACACCAGAATATAAAAAGTCGAAAAAGGCTAATGCATTAGAAGTGTACAGTTGTATACAGTGTTGGGGTAATTTAAATCTTCGTATATATTTCAGTCTCAGTAAGCCAGTCCAGACTCTCCACTACAGGAAACTAGATGGATACAAGTACAGACAAAAAGTAGAGTGATTGCAGAAATTTGGGAATTCCTAATCACGGGAAAACCTCCCAGTCGAATTCGCAGAGGCGATGCTGACCCTCAATTACTTTGTCTGTGGAGACACCGAAAACGGTTCTTTGTGAAGAAAGGGTTGCTGTATCGCAGTGGCGTGGATCCCATCACTGTTAATCGTCTCCATCAAATTGTGATCCCAAGGAGAGATGTAGACATAGTCCTCACTGCCTATCATGATCAGTCTAGTCAATTTGGAGTGCAAAAGACAGAAGTCAGAGGCCGTAGGCGATTCTATTGGATTGGCATGAGAGGAGACATTGAAAAATGGTGCCAGGAAAGTCACACGTCTGTGACTAGGAAAACTGTGAAAGCTGATCAGAAAGCACCACTGCATCCGATTGTGAGTCGACGTCCATTAGAAATGGTAGCCATTGATCATCTGAAGGTATAGCCCAGCAGGACAGGCCATAGCTACGTCTTAACCATCATCGATCAGTTCACCAAATTTGTAGTGGCCGTCCCTGTGAAGGATTTAACTGCCCAGACTCCACAGCGGTGGAGCATGGAGAGGTAAGTATTGCAAGTGCTGGGGCCCTGAACAAGCAGGGGGGCCCACTCGTGGGCACCGGTACTGGCACAGGGCCCCTCATAGTACGCCGGTGTGTCTGACGGCGAATGGGCCCCCCGCGTCAGAGACACTTTATAGTACTATGAGCGGCCCTGTGCCAGTGTCGTCATCCAAGAGTTGGCCCCCCACCTGCTCAGGGTAAGGCATTTGCCCGGGTGCGCCAGGTGGTGACCCCGGCCCTGGGGGGGTAAGCCCAGTTAGGGAGGTGGAAAAACTGGCATATGTTGAGGTGTAGGCTGGACGTTCAGCAGCTGCAAATGGAGGAATTGTAGAAGTCCGAGGAAGAGGAGGACAAAGCGAGCCATTTTGCTGGCAACCTATGTGTCATCAGGGAAGGTGGGACAAAATCCTTTGAAACCAAGCATGGTTCATTTTAATGAAGGTTAGATCATCAACATTTTGGGTCGACAGATGGGTCCTTCTTTCTGTCAGGATTGATCCAGCAGCACTGAAGACTCTTTCTGATAGAACACCACCAGCAGGGCAAGCGAGCTCCTGTAAGGCATATTGTGCCAATTCAGGCCAGGTGTCGAGTTTACAGGCCCAGTAGTCAAAGGGGAATGAACTGTGAGGGAGAACATCGATAGGAGAGGAGTAATTTTTAACCATAGTTGACTCCTGTCTGTTGCAATCGATTCAGTATTACCAGTCGTGTAGCGGTACTCGAGAAATCAGTCCACAACATGGTCATGAAAACCCCTGTCTCCAACGCCACTTCAGCTGTGTGCACCACGAACACCTCTTCCATTTGGCCCAGTACGGATCGTGGTAGAACCTGCACCGCTGCTGTGTGCTGGGAATGCCTCTAACAAACAGTTTACCAGAGATGCTTGTTTTCTCACCAATATTAGCTCTAGGTTCTCCTGGGGCATGATGTTCTGTAATTTGCCTTTATAGCATGGATTGAGAATGCTGGTCAACCAGTAGTCGTCATCTTTCATAATTTTGGCAATGCGGGGGTCCCTTTTTAGGATCCGCAAGGCATAATCACACATGTGAGCCAATGTTCCAGGTGTCAATGATGCACTGCCAGTGGTGGGTGAAGGAGCACTTTCTGCCAAATCCACATCCCTCCAGTCACGCACAAACCATGTACCTGACCTTGGCAAGCCAACATTTTCTCTTGCCCCCTGAGAAGCATCTTCCTCCCCAAAATAATTATCCCCCTCATCCTCCTCCTCCTCTTCCTCTTCTTCCCCCACCTCGTCCAGGACAGTTCCCTGAGCAGACAATGGCTAACTGCCATCAAGGCTTCCCTCCTCCTCTTCCTCCTCCACTGCAGACCCCTGATCCTTAATGTGCGTCAAAGTTTGCATGAGCAGACGCATAAGTGGGATACTCATGCTTATGATGGCGTCGTCTGCGCTTACCAGCCGTGTGCATTCCTCAAAACACTGAAGGACTTTACAGAGGCCTTTCAGCATTGACCACTGCACACCCGACAACTAGTGTTGAGCATTCCGATACTGCAAATATCGGGTATCGGCCGATATTGGCTGTATCGGAATTCCGATTCCGAGTTCCGATATTTTCGTCTTATCGGATACCGGAATCGGGATTGTCACTGTCACTGTCAGTGTCCGTCGGTCGGGTCTGTCAGGAGTCAGCGGCACTTACCTGACAGAAGATCTCCGGCGGTCACATCCCGGACTGCTTCATGGCCGCCATCTTCTTTCCCCGGCGGTCACATGCAGTTTCTCGCGATAACTGCAGTGACTGCTGGGTAATCCCGGCCGTAAAGCAGTCAGTCCGATGACGTCACCGCCGGGGAAGCAGGTAATCAGCTGTGCTGCGCTGCGATGACAGGCTCTGCCTGTCATTGCGATGTAGCAGAGCTGGATCGTCGTGGGACTATCGTTATGGACTGCGTCGGACAGGTGGTATACTGTTGGTTTGTTTTTTTTCTTTTTTTACAGGAGATCGATGGCGTCGCAGGAATGAGAGTGTAATAAAAGAAATGAAAACTGTGTTGTCTCTTTTATTTCATTAAAATACTTTTTTCTTGCTTTGTCTTTTTTTTATACATTTAATAACTTTGGGATTAATAATGGATCGGTGTCTTATTGACGCCTATCCATTATTAACCGGGCTTATTGTCACCGTGCAATCAACGGTGACAATAACCCCTTATTACCCCGCTTGCCACCGCTACAGGGCAAGTGGGAAGAGCCGGGTAAAGTGCCACAATTGGCACATCTTTTGATGCGCCAAATGTGGGGCTGCTGTAGCCTGGTATTATCAGGCTGTTGAGGGCCAAAATCCATGGGCCTTGACAGTCTTTTAATACCAGGCCGCAGCAGTCTGCATTTTACTTGGCTGGTTAACAAAAATAGGGGGGATCCCCACGCCGTTTTTTTTTTCGAGGGGATCCCCTATTTTTGTTAACCAGCCAAGCTAAGCAGACTGCTGTGGCCTGGTATTATCAGGCTTGCAAGGTCCATGGATATTGGATCCTTACCAGCCTGAAAAACCAGGCCTCAGCGGTCTGCTTCATCTGGCTGGTTAACAAAAATAGGGGGGACCCCACGCCAATTTTTTTCGAGGGGATCCCCTATTTTTGTTAATCAGCCAAGATATGCAGACTGCTGTGGCCTGGTATTATCAGGCTGGCAAGGTCCATGGATCTTGGCTCCTTAACAGCCTGAAAATCCAGGCCTCAGCGGTCTGCTTCATCTGGCTGGTTAACAAAAATAGGGGGGACCCCACGCCAATTTTTTTCGAGGGGATCCCCTATTTTTGTTAATCAGCCAAGATATGCAGACTGCTGTGGCCTAGTATTATCAGGCTGGCAAGGTCCATGGATCTTGGCTCCTTAACAGCCTGAAAATCCAGGCCTCAGCGGTCTGCTTCATCTGGCTGGTTAACAAAAATAGGGGGGACCCCACGCCATTTTTTTTTCGAAGGGAACCCCTATTTTTGTTAATCAGTTCCCTCTGACGTCACTGATTGTGTCCCTGGCTGACCTGAAGTGAAAGTGGAAAGCAATCAATTAAGCTTTCCACTTAAGGGCCCGTCTCACATAGCGATATCGCTACTGAGATCGCTGCTGAGTCACTAGTTTTGTGATGCAGCAGCGAGCTCACCAGCGATATCGCTGTGTGTGACATTCAGCGACGATCAGCCCCCCTGCCGGGTATCGCTGATCGTCGCTGAAATGTCAGGACCTTTTTTTGATCGCTGGTTTCCCGCTGACAGGCACACATCGCTGCGTGTGACAGGCGGGAGACCAGCGATCCGCTGGTAACCAAGGTACACAGCGGGTTTCCAGGCGCGGGGCTGTGCCTAGAAACCCGCTGTGTACCTTGGATACCAGCGCCCTGATGCAGGGAGCTGGTATCCAAGGTACACAGCGGGTTTCCAAGCGCTGCGCGGTGCCTGGAAACCCGCTGTGTACCTTGGTTACCAGCGGATCGCTGGTCTCCCGCCTGTCACACGCAGCGATGCGTGCCTGTCAGAGGGAAACCAGCAAACAAAAAAAGGTCCTGACATTTCTGCGACGATCAGCGATACCCGGCAGGGGGGCTGATCGTCGCTGAATGTCACACACAGCGATATCGCTGGTGAGCTCGCTGCTGCGTCACAAAACTAGTGACTCAGCAGCGATCTCGGTAGCGATATCGCTATGTGAGACGGGCCCTTAAGCGATGTTACCCGCAGTGTCGCTGTCCCAGATCGCTGCTGAGCTGCCTGTTTGCAGCTCAGCAGCGATCATGTAGCGATACACCAGCGATCCTGACAAGTGCATATCGTTGTCGGGATCGCTGGTGTATCGTTATGTGACACCCAGCCTTTACTCTCCTGTCAGGCAGGAGAGGAACTCATTCATTTGGGGTTTACTGTGAGGCTGCAGCATTAGCTGCGGTCCCTGCAGTAAACATTAACCCTTTCTGAAGGATTTCACCGTGGGAGCTGACTGTGCATGGGATAGGTAAGAATAATTTTGCTTTTTTATTTTTATTTTTATTACAGGAAATGGTTTTAGCAGGTAAATAAAATATGGTCAAAAACTGTGTGATTATTTCATTAAACTTCTTTTTTATTAAAGTGTGTGTGTTTGATTTTTCTTTCATACAATAGGATTAATAATTGATAGTTGTCTAATTGACAGCTCTCAATTATTAACCTGGCTTAAAGTGACCTTTCAATTGCAAGGTCATTTTAACCCCTTATTAACCCATTCGCCACCGCTACAGGGCAATGGGAATA